>CM021107.1:14496521-15112749 GCA_007115665.2 Sequoiadendron giganteum | reverse complement strand
CAATTTTTCAGGATTTTCCTTTCTTGGCGGATTTTTTCCGAATTTCTTGACACGATTTTCCTAAACTCCGAAAGGGTTAAATTTCCAAAATTTAATGACGGAGTTGAAATTTCCAAGGGTTTATTTATGCTTAATTTTAATATTTTTTGGTTGGATTTTCACATGTGGGCTATTAATGATTATATCTATTTTTCAGGATTAAAGGGAGGACTTGCATATGGATTCGTGCCAGGAGGAAAATCTGGAAAATATTTAAAATGCACCTGCATATGAATCGGTGCCCAGCTGTTCAAATGAACCCAATTGCGTAAGAATTTGTGCCACAACTTGTCTACAACTGGAATATATGTTTCAAACGTGGAGTGACGTGTGATGTTGTTTTCACTCTCCAATCATAATTTTTAGTAAAATCGAGGTGGCAGATTGTTGAAATTCTTATTGTTCCTAGATGTAACTACTTTTATGCTATTGGATGATGATGTACCACATTTTTAAGAACCCTAATGTGAATTCTTAGGGTTTCTTGGGGATTAATTTCAGCCATTGGATTGAATTTAATCCTGGCCTTTGATTTAAAAATGTAATATCTATAAAATGCCAGTGCCTTCTCATTTGTAAGGGTAGTTAGAGTAGAAAAGGGTTAGAGAACAGCTGGTTAGAGGCTGCAAAGCCAGAATTGGCTAAGTTAGAGGTTAGATTCTGCAAGTTAGTAGTTGTAGGAGAGGAGAAAGACTGGAAATTGTTATGTAATGCTGGAGAAGATAATGCAAACGGGTTGTTGATTTGGCTAACATTGTGTTATGTTTCAAAAGTTCTATGGTTTCTTGTTCTTGATTCTCAGTGTTAGATGTTAGTTTTCAGTTCTTTCATGATAATGGTGAAATGTTAATGATGTTGATCGATCTCCGGTCCATACTTTTGGCAATTTGCTAATTGTAAGTTGTTGTGTAAAGTTAGTCTAGGCCTTATTTTGTGCTAAGTTCAATTATGGATGTTTGTTTACATTGCACCATTTACTGGGTATGTGGATGAATATTCATAGTTTGAAAATCTCTAGTTTCCTCAGAAGATTGCACCATTTCTGCAGATTTGCAGGCTTATCCTTGATTAAGCAGGAATTGGTTTTATTGGAGATTTGTCCGTTTGTAGCATTCATCATTGTTGTGATTGATTTTAGGAGTAATTTTAATCTTAGGATCTCTTTTAAACTCTTATCTTTTGCTATTTCTTTTATTATCTGGGTTACATTTAAGAATCTGAGTATCAATATATTGCAAAATCTGATAAGTTTGAAGATCCAGTATTTGTTTGTAAGGCCCCTTATGATTACCAGCATTTTCACATTATCTCTGAGTTGTTTCACTGCATTGTCAAGACCTGACATTAGAGACCTTGGGGTTATCTCTTTTTCCATAGAGATTTACCTTTCAAGAGAGATAGGATATCATATTCTGTCTGAGTTGTTGCTGTGCAGAAAACACCATCAACACAGACCAAGGGAGATAGGGTATGATTCCTAATGTGCACACTACATGGGTCGTCAAGCTTCACACGAAAAGGAGTTTGGGCAACCAATGAGTTATAGTACGTGAAGGGGTCGTCGTCAAAAGGTCCATCATCACCAAGGGAGATGTAATGATATGATAAATGAGTGGATATGGATGTATGTGGAAGAGTGTATGGATTGGGTGAAAAGGATGAAGATGGATACCTTGAATAAACAAGCTCTTTTTTTGATATTCTTCTTTGATAGATGCCCTCAGTTATTTTTTATAAAGAGGCATATTTTTTCTTTCTTTCATTCTTAACTTTTATTTTATATTTGACTTTTCCAATAGCTTTTTATTTTGACTAAAGGAATTTTCTTTATCTTTCTTTATTTGCATTCTTTCTTTTGATTTTGTATCTCCATTTGTAAAAGGCACTTTCACCTTTGATTCTTGAGCTATATCCTTGTTATTTTCTTGAGGTGGCACTTTTTGATCCATATCTATGAGGTGGATGGATGTGGGTGGGATGGATGAGATAGATGAGATGGTAGGAATGTATGATACACGAAAAATCTTTGTAATGCACTCCATATATTCTTCGGGACTATCCTTTTCGATATTGTTAACATCAAAGGAAGCTTGCACATCCTTAACGAGTTGGTAAGATGACTAGAGGTGACAGTAAGGGATGCATACCCTAACTCAAGATGGTTGAAATGGGAGAATGATGGTTCTAAAGATGGAGTAGAAGGAAAAGGATCATGAGCGGATATGGTGAAGACAGAGGTATCATCAGGATCCCAAAATGTTTTGATCCAGGCATGGCCATCTAAAGTTGACTCAACATCATTCTCAGGAGTCTGGATATCCTTAGTAGCATTAACATTTTTACCTATGGATGACTTCTCAACACCAAATGAACTATCCATATGATACTCTCCACACCCCATATCATGGATCTAGACCTTGATTATGGAAGGTGTAGTGAATGGAGTGGATGATTTGGCCAAGGAAGATGGATCAATGTAATGTGACAAGGTGGAAGATGAAGTTTCTCGATTGATGGGTACTTGATGCTCAACAGTTCCTCTCAGGTTAGTATAATATTGAAAGGGGTTAGGATCACCAATAATAGTAATTTTAGTTCTATTATGTGGAAACTTGAGGCATTGGTGGTATGTGGATGGAAAGGCCCTCATGGTGTGAATCAATGGGCAACCAAGAAGAAGATTATAGTGTAAATCCATATCCAAGACATGAAACATTATGTTTTGTATAGTTGGACCAACTCTTACGGGAAGTGAAATCACTCCTTTAGATGAGCACTCAGCATCATCATAAGCCTTGATAATAATTTTCTTATTTTGATCTATGTAATTCTCAAAGTATCCCAATGTTTTTACTGGTTTCAGAGAGAAAATTTTCAGACCTGCTCCACCGTCTACCAAGACTCATCTGATCTTATGTTTATTAACATAGACTTCAAGGTGTAGAGCATCATTATGGTCTAACTTTTGTACGAAAAAATATTGTTCAGAAAGGTGACATGATGTGGCATAGCTAGGTATCCAACCATAGCCTTAAATTCATTAACATTTAGGTCGATGGGTATGGATGCTTCCTGCAAGTTCAAGGATAAATCTATGTTGAGAGGATATGCGGAGTTCCAGAATAGAAATTTGTGTTGGAGTCTTCACTAGCTGCTCTAGGATATTGTACTAGCTTTTCAATTATGGATTGGAAGGAACCCCTTATAGAGTTACCTTTGCTCTGCAAGTGGTGACAACACACTCTGAACTTTTCTTATGTATCGTAATAGTGGCAACGTGATCATCAAAAGCTCTTATGTGATGAATAATTATGTTGTAATCATGTGCAATGCTGGTATAATTGGCATTATTGTTATTCCCTAAACTGGAGGCTTTTCCTTTGTTGTGATCTTGCAAGGGAGTTTTAAATATGGTATGATCAACATTTGTCTTGCCTTGTGAATAGTCTATTGAAATGACTCCTTGTTCAATGAGATCTTGAATTATATTTTTGAGTGTCCAACATGAAGATGTCTTATGTCCTTTTCCACGGTGATATTCACAGTATTCGTTTTCCTTCCACCAGTCAGGTTTGATTAATGTGGGTTCATAATTCGTGATGTCTAGCAGTTGGATGACATTGGATTGTAAAATCATCTTTAGAAATGATTCAATGGGTTCTCCCAATGGGGTATATGTTCTTTTAGTGCGTGAAGGTCCTTTGCATTTTTTATTGTTTTGGAGTACGTTCAATGTTTGATCTTGATCTTGTGTTTGGGAATTTGATATGTTTGATGTAGAAAGACCTTGGAGATGAATGGTAAGACCTTTGCTTATCACTTTAGCATCAAAAACTCCATCATTAGTGACATTCTTGTTTCAGGACCAAAAAATTCTTTTGTCATTATTAGGCTTTGGGTTTTCTTTGTGCACTTTAACTAATCCCTTTTCCATAAGAGATTTTTCAATAAAGACACCTTTCTCAATGATCTCCTCAAAGGTCATACATCATTATATTTGCAGACCAGTCATCAATTTTGCATTAAGGTTTTCTACAAATATGGGGACTAGTTGCTTATCAAGGATGTGGCAAGGACACTTGCTATTCATACTTCACCATCGTTGGTAAAATGAGGTAAGTGACTCCCCTTCGTCTTGTTTAGTTGTGCATAATTTTGTGAGGGTCACATCACTTTCAATGTTCAAGGAAAAGTGATGAATGAATTTATCAACCAAGCCACCCCATGTCCTAATCCCTGGAGGAAGGTGTGTGAACCAATCTACAGTCGACCCTATGAGACTTCATGGGAATTGTTTCTTTAAGTAAGTAGGATCATATACGATTTCCATACATGTCATATTAAATTATTGTATGTGTTCCACTAGATCTCCTTTCCCTTTATACTTGGGTAAAATTGGTGTCATGAAGTGAGGGGGAAAGGGTGACATGTATAGATTTATGTCGAATAGATAGGGGCACAATTCCTCCATGGAATAAGTTTTCTTTTTGTTCCCCAATTGTATGTTTGTAATATGTTGTTGTATGGCTTGCATTTGTTGCATCAAGGTGTTTGCAAGAGATGGTGTTGTGTTGGTTTGATTTTGTATCATGGTGTTGGTGTTGAGGTCATATGTTGGATTTAGATGTGGATCGACATTTTATGGCATGGGACCTTGGTTACCTTGTTTATATTGATGTGTGAATGTCACATTGGTGTTGGTATGGTTTGGAGTGAAATTGGTATTTATATTTTTCCCAAAAGGTGTGGCATTTTGAAATTATGATGTAGGCCCTTGATTTGTACCTTGAAATGTTGGACCTTGGTTGGTATGAGGTGTAGGACCTGATTTTTGTTTTGGAAAGATGGTGTAGGTCCTTGATTGGTGTTTGAAAAGGTAGGTCCTTGATTGGTGTTTTGGTTTGGCACTCTTTTGGGGACAATATGAATTCTCCTTGATTTGTTTGGTTTATTTTGACTTGATGGGGTAGGGTTTTGAAATTGAAATGTGGGACCTTGATTTTTGTTTTTACATATAGGTATGGGAACTTGAGATGTAGGACCTTGGTTTGTATTTTGAAATATAGGTGTGGGACCTTGAGATGTAGGACCTTTGTTTGTATCTTGAAATAGAGGATTTGTAAAAGTCCTACCCATGGAACTTGATGAAGCTAATGAGCTACAAAATGTAAAATTTTGTCCTTGTGTTGTTGCATGAGTTCTCTTGTTTCCAAATGTTAGGGTATTAGGAATGTGTGTGGTAGTTGCTGCCACATGTGTTGTTGTCCCAAGTGGTAATGTAGAAGATATTTTTTGTGAAGATGGCATCCCTAATGTGAATGGGTTTTGATTGTGTCCTTAGTTTAGTGCTTGAGTAGCTCCTTCCACAATTGTGGAGACATCAAAGCCTTGATGAAGTTTATCACCTTTTTTTGGCTAGTTCATAAAACTATCTATTAGGATCAGCATTAACAAGCTCATCAATAATGCATAAAATCCTTGGATCTTGGTAAGCTCTTTCAACCTCTTCAGGATTCAATTTCTTGTTGAATTCTTCTAAGCCTAGATTTTCAAATGTGTTGGTTGGTTCTCTTTGTGGTGTAGATTGATTTGAATTTGATCCAAGATTGGTGTTATGATTTTGACTATAGAAGGGGTCACTTGAAGAATCCATTTCATTTATTTTAGTTCATGATCTTGTTTCAACCATGTAAGACATGCAAGTTGGAGGAGATGATAATGAAAGATGATATGGAACTGAACTATGTTTTTGAGATTTTTTGGATATAAGGATGCAAGATGACCATGCAAGGGTAATGATGACCTTAAGACCAAAGGATGAAAATAAATGAAGCTAAATGGAACTAATGGATGTTAATTGATACCAAAGGGAGACTAATTAATGATCAAATTTAACGAAATTGAGGCTAGGTAATGAGATTAAGCTATTTTTTTCTTGTGATTGTTAGGATATAAGGATGCAAGAGACAAAGCACCTAAGTCCAAGACTAAGGATTTAGAGGATGATAATGATGTTATGATCAAAGGATATGATATCAAGCTAAGTGATACTATCAAAATGGCACTAAGGATATGGACCTTAAGATGTAAGAAAAAGGATGATAACCAAGCTATTGTAGATCCAAAATAACAAACCCAATTGTCATTGACCTTTGTAATGACCAAGATTGAGGAAGGTTGACAAGATGAGTCTAAACTAAGACATAAGTTTGAGACCCAAATTTTTGACCAAGATGGTGATGACAAGGATTGATAAATAAAAAGATAAAGTTCAATGACAAATTGAATAAATAATCATGGATTGTCCAAAGGCTTGATAAAATTCCTACTTCTAAAATCTAGAAGGTATGTGCAACCTAAAACCTAACATTAACTATGCAAGGAAAAGATGATCAATGTAATGCAATCTTAAATGAAAGTGATAGAATAGACTGGTATAACTCTGCAAGTATGAGGTTCAAATGATAAGATCATTGTCAAGATGAATTGGATCAGGTTTGGACCAATATTATAATTTGAATTTGAATTTCTAATAATCAGGCAGTTGTAGCTCATGGTTTTGCAGTTGCGACATTTGCATATGTGGGTTTCTGGTTAAGAGATGCAGTGAATTACAATAGTTGCGGTTTTGTTTCTATCAAATGCAGTGTAGGATTTCAATTGCATGTTTCTAGTGAGTAGTTGCAACTCAGAATGTAGTTGCAGGCCTATTTTAATCAATTGCGGTTAACAGAGAGTTTGATTTGCAAATTGATGGTTTGAATAGGTTTTTTGATTGACTTTTGACTAATTTTGGTGTGATCTTGGTAAACACATCAAACAATTTGAAAACACTTGTTTGGTTTGATTTGAGTGTAAAAATGTATATTGAAATGTGTATAAAAACACTTGTAAACAATGCACAACCTAGGTTGGAAAGAGATATTGCTTGTTGAGTCCCTACTTGAATTGCTCCAAACACTTAAACAAGGCAGACAACTAGAGATCTTGGTGACATTGGCTCCACCTTACATGAAATGGGCACACCAAAATCTCTTACACCAAAGATCTGAAGATCCTATGAGCTGATGGATTTCCTACCTCTATAACAAATAGTGGAATGTAGGGCAGCTTCAGAGGTCCGACCTCCTACACCAGCAAGTAAAATGGTTTTTGGCCTCTAGAACAAGTGGTTCTTAATATGTGTTTTAGGGTAATACTGGTGCTTATACGTGTGGTGAGATTATCTCAATTAAGATGCCTCTCGGTCCCTTCCTAAGAAAGGATTTTAACATATCTCACAGATACTAAGGGTGACACTCATCAATATAGGACATTTGCACCAGGTGATTGAATACTTTCCCAACAATCACGATAATTTAAATAGAAAACCGAAACAAAGTACCGCTTGAGTCATTCTCTCTCACAAGTTGGGAGGAAAACCCTCTAAGGGTAACAAAAGTGAGACAAGTATGTTGTTTTTTATCTCCCAGATCACACGAAGTGCAAGGAGAGAGCATACACAACAACTTTTTCTCACACTCACATGGGGTTCATTTTAAAAAGAAAAATCCCAAAACCAAATGTGTGGGTGGTTATACAAATGCCAAAGGATTCTTTTGATTATCAAGATCACCAAATGGTATGAGATAAGAGAATACACATCTAGAGGTAAAATGCAAACCACAAGATAGAGCAAACATGCATAAATTTTAATCCAACTTATGGTGTCAAACAAGCACTTGAGTTCTTTTTAGACCAATGATGTGTGATGCAAGTCAATTTTAAATCCCATGAGTAAAAATATGCATGTTGTTGTTCATTTTAACCTTCATGAGTGATGATTCGTGTTCATTTTAAAACCCTTAATGAGTGTAATGCAAGTTGTTGTTATAAGCAAATAAAGCAAAATATGATAATTGTAATGAAAACAAGAAGGTAAGCTCGATTATTTATAAAGAAATAGTTTTAAACTCCTCAAGACTAACACCACATGCTAAAAATAGAGGATTAGCAAACCAAAAATCCTCCCCTAAATAAAACCCAAAAGGAAAAACTTAAACAAAACCCAAAACTAAAAAGAAACCTTAACAGGTAGTTGTGTTGTTCGGGCTAACAGTTGTGACTCTGTAATGCAGCTTAAGAAGTCATGATTGTGGTTCACCATACATCAAATTTGGTTCACTCTTGATCAGTTTTGTCGCTCAGGTCTTTTGACGAATGTGTCTCAGGAGCTTGCAGTTGCATCATTTTTTCAAATTTGACAGCCCACCTTCAATTGTGTCGTTGCTCTTCATAGTTGCATCATTTTTTTTATTTTCGTTAGTCTGCCTTCAATTACGTCACTATCTTTCATAGTTGCGGCTCATGAACCTATAACACAACAAAAACAAAAAAGAAAACACAAGTTTTTCTGCAAATTTTGTAAGCTTCACATCGGGTTCACCAATGTAAGATAGGAAATCAAAACAACAAAGATAAGTGACAATCATTGCACTAAATCTAAACTAAAAATCCAAATCTAAACAAGAAAGAACAATCAAACAAGAGGAATGAAATAAAAGGAATAAAATAGAAAACTCCCCATGTTGAAGTTGAATAACTTTCCTTATCTCTCCTCAAAATAGTCTTTGCAAGTTGCCCACATTTCGTTGTATGCAAGTACCTGCAAACGATAAGCATGAATATTGGAGATATGTGATTGTTAAATCGAAAATGGAGGGGAAAACCTTCATTTATAGAAATCCATTCAAATGAACGAACAAGATTGAAGTTCTAGAAAGATTCTTAGATCGACAATTGAGGATTCATGCACCACAGAGTAGTGGGCTAGGGACAACTACAAAATGGACGATCAAGATTGAAAGGAGATCGGAGACAATCAATGGTTGATATTCAAAAAATGAGAGAGTGGGGGGAGATAATGTAGGAATTAAATAATAGAGGAGAATCTTTGATCGAGCGGGAGAATAAATTATTTATTTATGGAAGAAGAGGGAAATGGGAATTTAATTAAAATGATTGTGCAACCAATTAATTAAATAGGAAGAAATAGAAATGAGATATTAAATAATTAATTTGAATTAATTATTCAATAGTGGAAGAGTGACAAAAGATAATTAAATAATTTCAATAATTATTTAACTATAGAAGAACATAAAGATTAATGAATAGATAAATAATTTATTATTATTATTTAACTATAGATGAATAATGAAGCACAAATAATTAAAGAGTTTTAGTGACGCAAATATTTTTTTATAATTGATCAGAGTAGAATGAAGATCAAGAGAATGAATTAATTAAATAATTAACATTATTTAATTAATAGAGGAATGTGATCAAAGAAAATAATTAAATAATTAAAATTATTTAATTACATAAGGAAGAAGGCCATGACAAAGGAAAAATGACACTCGCAAACCAAGACATTTTTCAGTGTCTACAGTGAGTAATTATTGAGAGTCAAGATCTTGAAAGTATTGTGGTTGTGAGAGGTTGTTGCCTTTTAGGGTTGTGGGTTATGAGTATGTGTAAAAGTGTGGTTGTAGTTATGTCTTCAAGAAGCAAGATTGAAATAGTGTTGCAAAGGTTTGTGAAGTTTTATTTTATAGAAAGGAGATAAAATGATTTTTAGGAGAGAGATTGGAAAAATATTGAGATCATGTATGTAGAAATGTTTGAGGTGTTAGAACCTCTCAAGAAGCGTAGAGTTGAGAGTAGTACAAGAAGAAGAAAAAAGAAAAGATGGGAGATTTTGAATCTAATGATTTATTTAATATTATTTTTTTTGTATGTATTGAAGAATATGAAGAAAATTAATGTAGGTTTCATAGAATAAAATACCCTCATGCAAAATGAAAATGAGGAGCAAAAGAGAAATCATTTGACTAGGGTGATAGGAGAGGTTGAATAGATAGTATTTTTGAACTAAGCTTGGTGAGGAGAAAGAGGTTGTAATAAAAGGAAGAAGTGTTGCAATAATAACAAAATATAATGAATATTTGGAAGTGAAGTTTGTACAAGTTTTTTTTGGTGAAATGGTGAGTGAGAATACTATAGTGGTTGTATGAATTCCAGAGGACATGGAGGTGTTGGTAAATATAGAGTAGCAAAGTGTAGAATAAGAAAATATGGAGATGTTGGTAGATGTAGTGTTGTTAAATGAATAAGAAGAGGAGGATGAGAAGGTTACATAGAGGAGGAAATTTGAAAACCCGAAATGATGTGATATTGAAGGGCAAATGTTCCTTGGCTACCTCAGGGATTAAAGCTCAAGTGATATGATGAGAAGATAAAGGATTTTGCTTATATTTTATAACTTATGCGGAATAAAAATAAGAGAGTTTAAAAAACTAAAAAAGTAGGTTGTAGAGGTTCTTTGGAAAAACCAGCAAGCTCTTAGCCAAGGATGAAAACATGACACATGGACGCCCTCATGGCAAGTTGTAGTATCATATGGATGAAAACTGAGTTTATCACAAAAAACGCAAAGAACCTACTAGCTATTTGATAACTAAAATGTCAAAAATATGCTTAAATAATAACAAAATAATGATGATAAACATAAACTAAATGAGATGATAGAATGGAAAATAGGAAAGGATATTCATAAGAGGTTCATGAATGAATCCTCTCATAATGCTACAACTTCAATACTTGCACACATGAAAATGAGAAAATTGTTGGGGTTGTTTTAGGGGCTTTCCTTAGTCAAACCCTCACGTAGGTGTTCTCACCTCCACGAATAGCCAAATAGATAGAGATAGATAAAAATAAATAAACAAGATAAAGAAATAGATATATGTGTTAGAACAATATGCTATCAAAGCAAAATTATAATGCAATGAGAAAGCTACAATTATCCTCCTTTAGCAAATGAGAAATTTTGAAAGGAATAGCATGCAACCTCCAAGATGTGCCAAGAGTGTCAAAACGTTGATGTAGAGATCCAAAGTGCCAAGAGGATAGTAAAGAGAGTGACAAGAATGCTTGAGATGAAGAAGAATGAGAGAATGATCAATATTGAGTGTGATAGAGTGAATTAATATGGAAAAATGAGAGTTTGGAAGAAGTATAGGCATGCAAGGAGTTGTTTCAACATGCCTACAAGCTGCAGAGGTATTACACTTCACAAGTAGTTGGGAAATGTAACATCCAAATGGCTATGCAATTAGGAATATTTTTTAGATGTTCACACGGCGTGCGAATATTTATGTGACGTGTGGTCATCCACAACAAAAAATCACTTTACAAGTTAGGAACAAATGGGTTAAAGATAAAATTAAGGTTAGTTGAGGGGGATATGCAATTACTAAATTTAATGATCTAAAAGGGAGGTTTATGGAATGTGAAGTTACATAGGATGTAATTTTTGGCATTACATTTTGTCCCCACTTTAGTGAGCATATGTATTCTAACAAATGTGAGCTAAAGTAGAGAGAGAAATAGGTTGAAGAGAATATACCTAGGATGAAGAGGATGTAGTTCTTCAATCCGATATATGTGATTGAAAAGTTGAGCTAGGACATGAAGAGAACACAGGTCTTCTATCTCGTAAAGTTGACTGCAATCTCACCATAAACATGTTAGGTGGAGATAAACACATTAGGCAAAAAAGTGAAAAATAGACATGATAAAAATATAAGATAAAAGACAATGCTAATAGGCATGGCTAAAAAGTTGTGTTATGCTAGAGACCATAGACAAGCAGATAGTTATGTAGCTATTGCAAAATGCATTGTAGGACAGTCACATAAAAGACAAGTCTAGTCAGGTTTCCTTCAAGTTAGATGACAAGATCAACAAAAGTCTAATCAGGTTGCCCTCAAGCTAGACGATGAGATTATAAGACATATTTTTGAAAAATACAATAACTAGCTATTATAGCCCCCCCTTAGAATGATATGTGCTACATAGAGGAGCACAAGTCATTCTAAGGAGAAGAAAGATAGAGAAATATGTTGTGTCATGACACACATAGTGATATGTATTCATGGAATGTTATCATGTGAGGGATAACACGTAGAATCCACATCATCAAAAGCAAAGATAAAGAGATTAGAAACACAGGGGGATCCAAGTATTCAGGGCTAGAACTGATCATAAATGTATGCATATATATTGTAACTTGTATGAACTGTCATCACCCCCTAAATATATTGGAATAAGAAGAGAACATGAAGACAAAATAAAAATTGAGGTTAACATGGAAGAGGCCTAAATTCCTTGATAATTTGTATTGTCCCTGATGTGAAAAGTAAATTTTATGACAAATAGAAGAATGATGAAACATATAGAAGAATTTTTATGATAATTTTTTTCTCCTATGTCCAAGTACCTACAAGGGTATCAAGGGTCATCCAAGGAAGATCAAAAACATAAACAAACAAGCATGAGGGATGACAAACAAACACACAAATATACTCTAAAGTTAAGAATAGGTACTACTCTAGTCCAGTACCTCTAACAAGTCATCCTACTCCCAATCTAGATCATTATATGGGGAGGGAAGATGAGATTGGAGAGGGAGGATAGAAAGGGTAGTACCATCCAACTCACCTACAACCAAGATCCAAGGATGAAGCTGCCTCAACATCCCCATCGACAAGCTCTTGTGAGGTCAACATCAATGATATAGAAAAGATAGATGACAAAGTCAAAATATCCTCCAATGAGTCAAAAATTCACTTCTCTAGAGTGAAGTGAAATTTTTGAACAGGAGGAGTATGAGAAACCAAAGAGTCATTATTGACCTTCAGAAGAGGGGCAATGAAAAACTCTAGGGAATCAAGTAACTTATTCATCACAAGAATGGTACAAGCCAAACTATAACAAGATGAAGAAGACAAAGAAGAATTTTTGTGACCATCGTTTGAGACAAGGTCATGCTCTAACTTATGCTTAAGAAGAGGGTGTGGAGTCCTCACATCAAATTAGAAGGAAGGGTAGGGGTGGAAGGAGCCATAGTAGACATGACTTTTGTGTGAGGTATATCTACAAGCTTGGAAAAAAGGAGGAAGATGAGGCAAAGAGGTAATCAGGGGAGGATCCAAAGAAGGGGTGATGAACACTTGTACTTGATTAGAGTAAGGTTCATCAGGGTTCATCAAAGAATCCAGAAGCAAGACTGAAGCAATAGGAATGGAAACGAAGACAAAAGCAGAATCAGAGATAGAGACAGAAGGATCACCCTTGATCTTCTATGATGCCTCACACTCCTATGCCAATTCCCATAAGTGTTGCTTGCACTCACATGCAAGTCAATTACAATGGCTATGACTACCAGGAATAGCAAGCTAAGAAGGCTTCGGGGTGTCTTGCTCTATCGAATGAGTAGTCTTCACAACAATGATTGACAAAAGAGTAAACTCCTAAGGAAGAATAAGAGGGGGCACAAAAATAAGGTCTTGAGTCTCGACCATAGGCTCCTTTCCTTTTTCTACTTTAGGGGTAGGTGGAGGAACAAGAGGATTCCTCAGGGGTTGAGAAGTAATAAAAAAATGAGAAGATCTAACTCTAATTGTGCTCTTTCCCTTATTGTACAAGGTAGGGCAAGGGACTGTTGGTAACATCGCAAGTTGGAAGGCTTGAGGTTTAGATTTATTCAACATGGGTTCCTTTTATTTTCCTATGCTAGGAATAGTAGAAGGAATGAAGGAAACCGCTGGAGGTTGCAAACTCTTAGAAGAAGGTCCATGTGCGGGAGCATTCTCATCTGCAACCTTTGACGAAGAAGGTACAAAGGGTGAAGCATGTTGTTGCACATGCATAGAGGCCTTCATAGAAATGAATGAGAAGAAGGTGGAAAGGTAGAATTAGGGGTCGAGGCTCCAATATTGTACCTCAAATAGGTCGTGTAGAACAGTTCTCCATGTGGCAATTAAGGTCCAATAGGAATGGACAAAAAAATGATCCAAAGAGAAGCCCCCATGCGACACAAGCGATTTGTATCTAGTGTCATGAAGAGATGCATTGTGTCATCATGGGGGAATTTTAAACATTTGTGGACTATTGAATTGAGAACATTCATGGAGACTAGCCATGGAATGCCTACTCTTACTCTGAATAGTTTAGATTTAGGAACCACGACAAATGGAACATCAACAGATTTAGGCCCGACAAGGACCAACAAATAAATAGAACCAATAGGCAGTATATAGAGGTCATTGTGAGTACGGAGTGTGGCCTTCAACTTCTCATATTTATCTTTGTGTAAATTATTAATAAAAAGGGTCTCCTCCATAATAACATTGACCCTACTAGCAGGGTCAACCATAACACCGGTCATGATGTTACCATTGAATTGAGAAGGGATGTAGAGAGGAGAAGGCTCCTTGTTAAGGGGCAAGTCATGTGATGTGAAAGTTATATAAGGAATTTTATCCACATGACTCGAAGGAGGAATAGAAGTGAACAAGACCATGTTTATGTACTCAAAAGAACTATGATCAAAATACGAAGAAGCAAATGTTATTAGATTGGCAGAATGAGAAGGGAAGGGATTTGTGTAGATCTATAGTTGGTTGTTAGCCTTGGATATAGATTTTTTTTGGTTTTGTTTCCTATCATTGATCTAGATGGCATCACTATCTATGTGGTCTTGGAATACATGTTGAAGACACACACAACATTCAATATCATGACTAGGGACTCAATGATATTAACAAAACTTTTGTGCATCGTACTAGATGGGATATGGTTTTTCATCGAGTAACGGTCTGATTTTCGAGAGAGTGATTAAACCATATTTTAGTTACTCTTGAAGAACACTTGCATAGGATTCAAATAGTTTTGTGAAAACTCTATTTGGTCCTGCGGTATTCTTTTTAGTAGGAATGGAAACCACGTTCACTACTGCCTTGTTCTTTTTGGACTCTCTAGAAATAGACACTGTTGTCCAACTATCAAGATAGGAGGACGAGGAATAACCTCCATACTATGTCATCACCTAATAACAGTCACAAATAATCATGCATAGATGTGCAAAGGAAGGATACTTTATCAAGAAAACTCTTCCCCTCAATGTTGGTTGTAGATTCCCGATGAGCACATGTTGGACATCAAAATTAAGCAGGGCATAAGAGATCTGAGAAAACAAGGATTGATAGTGAGAAATGAAATCAACCACCTTCTCATGATTCCCTTATTTACAATGGGTGAGATCAGTAAAAGTGATCTTTGGCCCAATTTTTTCTTGGAATTGTTGTAAGAATTGATTAATTAATTGATCGAAGGAGAAGATAGAATTGTCAGTAAGTGAGAACAACCACTCCAATGCAACATCCTTGAGGGATCGTGAGAATAGTTTGGCTATCAAAGAATATTGATAGAAGAAGTAACTACACATGCAGTATATGATGAGACATGGGTATGTGGTTCATCCCTGCCATTGTACTTATCAAATTTTAGAATTTCTACCTCTTGGGGAATGAGAACATTCAGAATGGTGAGGGTTGAGGGACTGCAGTGATAATAGGGTTGTAACATCAATTGGGAAGCAATGATGGTTAGGTTACCCAATTGTGATTGCATCCATCCCATGTTTTGTAACAAATCATTTAGGTCGGGATCAGATGGTGGAGGTGGTGGAGGTTGACTATTCATAGGAGCGAAGGTTCGGGATGAAGATTTAGGAACATGAACCTTAAACCCCAAAGGAATACGATTCATATTGACTCTAAGTTTTTGTTATAAGTAGAAGTGAAAGAAGGTATAGAGGGATTTGTATCCATTGGATGTGTACAGACACTTCGAGCATCAAAATATTCAACTATGTACCAGTGATCTCCAATGGGGTATCTTGAGGGTGGCTCAAGACTGTCGTATATGAGGGTACACGAGTTTCTACTATGTTGGATATTCCACAAAGCAAATCAAGAGATTTATGGTCTAAGATGAGTATATTCCTCATACCATAAACAATAGGATCATCTTGAGTATATATAGATTATCATGATTTAAAAATTCCTCAAATTATTGAAGTCTCCCCTCTAAAGATTGAACCTGATCATAGGGGACCCTAAGAGTGATTTCATGATTTATAAGAGAGGATTCAAATGGAGTACTTGGTTGAGAATTGGTTTGGACATTTGCATGTGCATTTATGAAAATGGAAGGGGGAGTATAGCCAGGTAACAACCCTATACTGAACTGTTTAAAATTAGTAACCTAGTGGGTAGGACTAAATTGTCATCTTGAACCCATGCCTAAGTGCCAAACACTTCTTATAATTATGTGCTTGAAATTTGTAGACTGGGTTGTGAAAATCATAAAAAAGTGTCACAATTCTTGGCCCAATAGACATCCAAACAAGAGAAGAATTTTTTTAACAAAATATTAGAGTACGAATAGTTTCACATCAGGCTCACCAAAATGTAGAGGAGGAAATTTAACACCCTGAAAAAACATCATCTCGAAGGGTGAATGTTCCTCAGCTATCTCAGGGATCAAAGCTCGGGTGATGGGATGAGAAGATAAATGATTTTATTTATATTTAATAACTTATGTAGAATAAAAATAAGAGAGTTTCATAAATTGAAAGAGCAAGAATTGCAAAGGCTCTCTGGACAAACCAAAAAGCTCTTGGCCAAGGATGACAGTGTAGCATGCAGATGTCCTTGCAACACATTGTAGTCTCATACAGATGGAAACTGATTTTATCATATAAAAATGCAAAGAACCTATTAGATATTTGATAACTAAAATCTTGGTAACATGCTTAAATAACATAATAACAATGATAGACGTAAACTAAATGAGATGATAGAATAGAAAAGAGGAAAGGAGACACTCACAAGAGTTCCACGAATGAAGCCTCCCACAATGCTACAACTTCAATGCCTGCACACACGAAAATGAGAACATGGTTGGGGTTATTTTAGGGGATTTCCTTTGTCAAACCCATGCATAGGTGTTCCTACCTCCATGAACAGTTAGATAAAGAGAGATATATTAAATAGAATAGACAAGATAAATAAATAAATAGACGTGTTAGAACAATATGTTATCAAAGTAAAACGATAATGCAATGAGAAAGCTACAATCACCCTCCTTTAACAAATGAGAAATATCGAAAGGAAGAGCATGCAACCTCCAAGACGTGCCAAGAGTGCCAAAGCATTGATGTCAAGATCCAAAGTGCCAAGAAGATAGTAAAGAGCGTGAAAATAATTCTTGAGATGAAAAATAATGAGGGAATGATCAAGAGAGAGTGTGATAGAGTGAATTAATATGAAAAAATGAGAGTTTGGAAGAAGTATAGATGTGCAAGGAGTTGTTTTGGCGCATGCTTGCAAGCTATAGAGGTGTTACACTTCGTGGGTAGGTGGGAGGTGTAACGTCCAAATGGATATGCAGTCAGGAACCTTTTTGAGATGTTTGTGCGATGCGTAGACTTTTGTGTGGCACACAATCGTCTGTAACAAAAAAACACTTTAACAACCAGGAATGAATGGGTTAAAGACAAAATTAAGGTTAGGTGAAGGGATATTTCATTATCAAGCTTAATTATCTAAAGGGGAGGTTTATGGAATACGAAATTACATAGGATGTAATTTTTGGTATTACAAGTTACAAGTATAGGAGAAGTTATAGGAATTGTACCTGAGGAATTTGTAGATGAGGAAGTGGGTAAGGAGTATGAAGGGATGGTAATGGAATTTTTATATTTTCATAATGTTATTTATTCTATTTCTTTTGTAGGTGTAGTGATGAAAGTCCAGAGTGGAGAAAAATATTTGGTGGAGGATGGACAATAGTGGGTCAATTCTCACAAGAGAATAGAAAGAGATAAGTACTAGGTGGAGGTGGACGATTAGTGCTAGATTAAATTTCACGAGAGGAGGAAGTAAGTGAAAATTTATTTGGTAGGGGAGGTTAGGATGTGGTGGATGTAGATCCATCAAAAGAATAAAAACTAATGGTCATGTTTAGCAAAGGAGAGAACTAATTTTTCTAGTTAAGTGTTAGAAGAGGCAAAAAAAATTCAAATGTACCTATTGTTGGTATTCAATCTAAACAATGAAAAAAATCTTGAGTCCTAGACCCTGTGTGCATTTGGCCTCATTTTTCACATCATATATAACTAACTAATTTGAGAAAAATCAAAATGGGTCTTCCTTGGTCAAATTTTACATTTTTACACATACTCATAACCCACAACCACAAAAGGAAACGAATTCTCACAACCACTAGACTCACAAAATCTAAAAAATCTCAAGATCAAAGTTCCAATTGAAGGTTGCAAATAATGTGTGTCAATGGGTTCATGAGTTTTCAAAATAACTAGAACACTAACAAAGTTTCAAAATTTTCAAAAATCTATAATAGTTGGTAAAAGAACAAAAACATCAGCAACTCTATGGTTTTCCAAAATCAAGATCTAAGAAAGCTTAGGATCAAAGTGTAAAATTGGAACTTCAATTGTATTCATTCCCCCTATTCTTATCATGTGCTAGAAGTTGAAAAAAATCAAAAAAATTCTAAGTCTATGGCATTTTTGGTCAATTTCCAAGGATTGGGAAAATTTTTAGGATTTTTAAGTTTGTCATCCTAGCATTTCATTCCTTTTACCCCTGCCTTTTCCTTTTTCCTTAGGATTTTGAATTTTTTGATCTTGGCATCCCAACACTCTCTTCCTTCGACCCCTATACTCCAACATTTTATACTATATTATCTTTTAGAGTTGATGATTTAGTCATTCTTTTGTTCACATGTCTTTTGACATGATTTTCATGGTATCCCCAAACCCTGGCTCCCAATATTTCCCTTCATATATATTTTCAGAATCGGTGATGTGGAGGTACCCTTGCTTGTTTGCTTTGAGAATGGGCTATGGAGTACTCTTGATCCTCAGTCTTCAACAAGTTTTATTTATTTCCCTTGTTGTACTTTTCAAAAAAAATAAAACTCCTCAAAGTGTTGACAAACTAGCATTGGAGATTTTTAAGGTTTTTGAACCTTTAAAATCATCGACAAAATTCACTTTAAGCACAAAATTTTGAATTAAGGTTACCAATTTTCCATGTTGAAAAGTTTGCATGTTCATGAAATTGCCTAAGTGTCGACATGGATTTTGAGTTGATGGTAAGATCTAACAAAGCTTAGGAGAAAATTTCCAATTTAAGGTTGCAAAAATTGTGCATAAATGGGTTCATGAGTTCTTAAAATCACTAAAACACTAACAAAGTTTATTTATTTTAATGGTTTCAGTGTGCATAGGAGGACTCATTCGCCCAAGGGCATATGGATCCTTGGAGGGGTGTCTTGCTCTATTTTCAGGGTCCTCTAATGACAAATCTAAGCTTTTGATTTGCGGTTGCAAAGTTGTTGGAACATCATCGGATAATTTTATAGGTGAGCTTTCGTGAGTTGACAAGATGTAGGGCTTAAAATTCAACAATGAACAATTTATCTTCAAACTTCCTTCGATCCTCTTCAAACCTAAGATTTGCACATTCACAAAGAGAAGAGATGTGCCATTTACGGGCTTGCCTCGGTCAAACCTCATGTAAGTGTTTCCACTTCCACAATGGCAATGGCAATGTCAATGATAAAATGATAATGGATAGGAAGGAATGATGAAATGAAAAAGTGTTGCAACTCACCACCCCTCAATGGCTTCCTTGAAGGATTGAAGTCATGCACACCACTTCAAGGTCTTGGATCTTGCTTGGTTGATTTTATTGGATACTTTGGAGACCTACAAAAGTTTTAGCCTTCACAAAACAATGATAACATGAACATACATAAACCCATATAGGATTTGACATTTGACATAATGTTAGGATCTTGAATTGTTGCAATAAAGCTTTGAAATGTTGCTCTTGACTTTCTTGATAATGCTCTTGATAATAATTGCTCATAAATTCTCCTTATTTCTTGGCATTGTCATTCCATTTCAAATGATTCAATAACTAGGTATTTATAGGCATTTCTCAAATTTCTCAAAAATTAAATCTTGGTAGCCAACATTTGCAACCTGAATTTTGAATGTTAAAATGTCAACATCGACATATCCAAAATCGATCCCCAACAAAATAAGGGGACCCATATGCCCTAGGTCCAATGGGTCCTAGTCCTATTTTTCTAGGGCATTAAATGTCTGGGGTAAAATATTAATTGGATGCATTTGCTTAATACTTGTAATTTCTTGAAAAGTGGTACAAATGAGCTATATAATGCATAATTTAGAAAATTAGGGACCCAATTAAGCTGAATAATTTAGGGAGAGAAAAACATCAATTGAAATTGTCAAAGGTGACAATTTATGACACTACAATATATATACATATATACATACATACATATATATGCATGCATATATGTATGTATGTATGTATGTATGTGTGTGTGTGTGTGTGTATAGATAAAGATAGAGGGGGAAATGAGAGAGAAGTGACAAAGAGAGGGAAGATGGAGAATGAGAGATAAAGAGAGAAAGATAAATAAAGAAAAAAAAGAGATATAAATAAGAGAGAGAGGAGGAGAGAGACAGAGACAAAGAGATGGAGAGAGAGAAACATAGATCTATGGTTAGAGAGATAGATCCCCATGGACACATGTCATCTTTGGATTGTGGAAAAAAATAATTGATTGAAAGTTAGTTTCTCTTTTTTATATCTCTTGTTTTTTTGCATGCCCTATCTCTCCCTATTCATTTCTCTCTATAAATCTCCCTCTCTCCCTCTTTATCTCTTTTTACTTTTCTCTATATATCTCTTTGTCTCCTCTATCTTTCTTTTTCTCTTCCCCCTCACCCAATTTTATCTCTCTTTTTCCCTATATATATTTCCTCACTCTCTCATGCTCTCTTTCTATATTCCTCTTTCTATGTTGTGTGTATTTAAATGGGGTAGACCCACAATAGTTGAAGAGAAAAAAATTGTTTTTTTTTTTGTTTGAAGGTTTTTCTTTGAATGAAACCTTCATTTAAATATCCTCTAAAAGAAGGCACTTAGATGGCCCTTTCTACTCTGATTCTTATATTTTTCTTTAAAAAGTTATTTCAAACCTTGGATTGGACTAGAAAATAAAATCAACATGACAAGATAATTTATATAACTATAGCCCTCAAAGTAAGCTTTCTAAAAAGTATAATTTTGAATATATTAAATTTTGATTATTAAATTTTTTTAATTTTTTCTAGTGAACATAGGTTTTTCACTAAGCATCATGGTCTTTATTCCACACACATGAAAAAATAAAAAATTTTGAAATTTTTTGTATTCACTAGGGATTGATGTTTTTCTTTTCTTTTATTTTATTGGTAAGGAGGGATTGTTTAGACTAACCCGACACTATTGGAGGTCACAAGGGGGACCTCCTCCCCATCAACATATTCCACGTAGAACCACTTATTCAACTTTACTCAACTAATAAGTCACAATGGAAATCTAAGAGCCCCTACTTGAAATTCCAACTTAAGATGTCACTTTGGGGAGTTGAACATGGATCTCCATCTAGAGAACCCTATGACCTTGTCATTTAAACACAACCCCATTGACTAGGGATTGATGTAAGGTGTTTTGACAAAAAAACTAATTTCGATATACAAAGAAAAAATATGAGATGTGGAATAAACCTATGTTTAAATTATAATTAATCTCTTCAAATATTAATAAAAAATAAAATATGCATTAAAACATTATTAAAAAATATATGTGCACTACATGTTAGTGTTTCAAATCTATTTTTAAGAATCTATAATTTTTTCTCCTTTTTAAAAGGTTAAATACAATATGGAATAAATGTCACTTTTTAAAAATATTATTAACTATAAAAAAAGTTATTTAAACTTATCTAAAAAATTCACAAATCATCTTCTTTACACACACACACACACACACATGAAATCTAAAAATTGATAGTTCACATCATCTTCAAATTCCTAACAATTTAGTTGTTATTGGTGACAAAAGGCAAAAGAATAGTTAAAAATGTTGATTCTAATTTTTGGCCAAAAAGTGGCACACTGTTGTGAGACCACCCCATAACAACAAACTAAAGAAAAATAAAATGTGAAATTTATAGTAAAGAGACACTTTATCTTCAAAAGAATAAGTTGGATCTACTTTCATGGCCACTACTTGCCTAAGAGTTGCTTTGATATCAGTAATTTACAATATATGTAGATGATGCATATCTTGATGAACAAAAATTATTCTAATACAATTTGTTACGACACTAGTGAACCACAATTTATCATACTAAAAAGTATGAACATTTCATTTTATTGTAAAGAAAGAGCTCATTTCTACCATCACAAAATCATATCAATACAAGTTTAAACATACAATGCAACATAGCTTAACACTAAAAATGCTTTGGAAAAATCAAGTCTATGTTATATGATATCATACATACCTAAATTTCAACCAATTTTGAGGGCCTTGTCGGTCCATCAACTACAAAGGACTTTGTCCATAATTTTTTGGCAAACATTAATGAATCTTTATAACATGAAACTTGCACTGCTTAAAGTGCAATCAAATGGCATGTGTTGTGAACTTGAGTCTAATGGGTGAGACTTGGAGCCTAAACTCAAAGTGATCAAATTTTGTATATACCAATTATTTCCATGTAAAGGTACATTGAGTGTAGAACATCTTTTACTTAATGGCCTAGGAATTAAAATTAAAGGCCTTGAAATGTAAGGATATGTGATGAAATTTCTCATTTTGAAGGCAATGAAGAAAATTTTAGTAGAAAACAAGCATTACAAAGGATTTGCGGAACCATTTTTGGTTGCAGTGCATTTTACAATATGGCTAACAACTTTGGTAGAAGAAAAATCTGACAGACTAAAGTATGAATAATGATGTCACAAGAAATAAATTGTCTTTTATGATGAAACCCTAAAAAGCGATAATAAGGAAGATTGAGTAGTCATTTTCATTTTTGAAGTGAATGAGCTGAGAAGTGAAAGAGTTAGGTTTTTGGGCAAGCGAAAGTACATAGAACAAGGCTGAAGCAATGGAGTCAAAGCCAATGGTGACATTCAATCTGTGCAGCAACGAATTACAAAAAATGAGTAAGTTACAGATTAACGAGTTTGATTAGGAAAAGATTAAGAATCTAGAGACTTCTCTTTCAGTTGAGCAAATGCAAATGATCAAGAATCTAGGGCACAAGGGATTAGCCATTTGGAGTGAATTTCCATACTTTTCGAATTTGAACATTGTTTGGGCTATTCTAAGTAGAATTCAAGGTGAACAGATGATCCTTGACAAACCCTATGAAATCACGAAAGAAGTAGTTACAACAATAACAAGATTATGCAATAATAGACCTGTTCCAGTCAAGAAGTTTGTAAAGAACAAAGAGGTCGAAGCCCTAATTGGGGTAATAGGAGATCAAAGGGCACTTATAGTTCACATGACCATAATCGACCCAGTAATAAGGTATGTGGCATATGGCATCTCATATAAGATTTATTTCAGGAATAGGGAAGGTTCTACCTTAACGATTTTTGTTTATGTTGCGCATCAAATGGTTAAGAATAAGGAGGATTTTGACTTGTGTGAATTGCTAAGAAATCAATTAATGGAAAATATAACAATGACAAAGAATGACAACTATCATTTTTGCTTTGGATCTCTATTTATATGCTTGATGATGTATTTTTTGAATTCATTACCATCGAAAGAAAATGTTGTGTGGAAGTCAGATACACCTGTTGGGAAACAAGTTTATCGATATCTGAACTGTCTAGCTAAAAAATAAAAGGTCTGCAAAGAATATTTTGAAATCAAAATGAATGCATAGAATTTTGGTGTGGTTTACAGTCCAGTTATGATATTTGAACCAGGATTCTCCTCTGGAAAGAAGAAAACAAGAAGAATCAGTTCATGTTCCCCTCCGAAAATAAAGAAGTGGGAGACATAGGAAAAGGGAGAAGAAAAGGAAACAAAAATTGTAGAAACACTTGATCTGGTATCAATAGATGATGATGAATAAGATGTCACTAAAGAAAAAGTGTAAAAAATTCTTGAGCAACCTGATGGATTGAAGAAGATTGGAGATATGTGGTTGTCCCGACCCTCATATGAACACGATGAAATTACAAATGCTCTGGCCATTTACATAATTCATAATGATATTGATCAAAGCAAATTGACAAGTATCTTACCGAAAGTATTGATCGAACAGATTGAAGATAGATTAAAGGAACAGTCACCCGGTTAAATAATAGATAAAGATGAAATTCAGTCGGCTATGGAAGATAGTTGTTGGAATGCACAAAAGAAGTTGACAAAGAGTATAAATGAACTAAAAACCTGCATCAAGAGTGTAAAAAGTGTATACAGGTATTGTCTCTAATGGCCTACTGCTATTGGGAACTACAAAAAAAAATTAATTTTATTGAGCATGGATTGAACTCTATTGGAAAAACATATGATGCTCTTAATGACAAGGATGGAACGCAAAAGAAAAGGATTGATTCCTTACAATTTGATCTTGTTGTCATCATGGCAAAGAGGGATAATATTGTGAAGACCTTTTGGAAAGTCAAGGAGATAATTGAGTTAATATTGGAACAACTTTTTGGTCTCCTAGTGGATGCTGAGAACAATGCACATAATATTGTTATTCTGGATACTCTTCTAGAAACAATTGATTCTATAGAAAAGAACAACAATATTTATCTATGCATCAGGCTGGCAGTGGATTCCTGGAAGACATGTCTTATGAAACTAAAAGAAAAATACAAGGAAATATTTTAAAGGAAGAAGGATTGAGGTAAAGAATCATTTTTGATAACCTTTTTGTAGAATTTATGTAGTAAAAAGGAGAGATGGAGAGATGAAGAATCAGAGGAAAAAACCTTTTGTAGAACAATTTTGATAGGGGGAGCAGTCTATACATTCAGTACAGTATACTTGAAACTTTTTGTCATTGATGTCAAAGGGGGAGAAAGGAAGCATGTGAAACAAATGGAAATCATTTTATCAAAATATTTACAAATATTTTTGTTGTTGGCTCTTCACATCTTGTGTTGCCATCAGTGACAAAGGGGGAGATTGTTGGAGAATGAATATTGCATCAAATGGTTGTCATTAATGTCAATAGGTTATCATTGATGTCAACACACTAGTGCATGTATGACTCATTTACCGGAAGTTATATCCCATTGAAGATGACCATTATATGTGGTCCAGTATGTTGGTTTTTAGGTCTGGTTCCTACCGTGTGACAAACTATGATTCAGATATTTGAAGATCTTGGCCGACTTAGCGTGTGCAATACTCTATGGATGTTTGGTCGATTTATTTGATGAGTATGATACATACATATATATATGTCTCTCTGAAAGATATGGGAAAGATATGGATGATATGAATGGATGTGAGGTTATGCAAGAAGGATATAAAGGCAAAAAAGGTTGTGAATACAATAGATCAGAATAAGTAAAGCATGTGAAGATAATAAGTGTGTGATCAGAGCATAACTATTGAGTGATTGCTAATATAAAATACTAACTATATTGAGCTTCATCTGGAATTGAATCTAGTACAAGAAAGGTGTAATTCATCAGTTCACTTTTGGCAGTAAGCCATCACTTTTGTATCTCTGTGGTAGTGAGCCATCTGGGTTGTAGCCCTGTGAACAACGAGTCCTTATTCCAAGTAGTGAGCCCTTTTGTAATCAATTTTGATATTCTCTATAGTGTGAGTTAAACCTCATCGTGGTTTTTCCCTCATTGGGTTTTCCACATAAAAATCAGGCGTTACTGTGTTTATGTGATAACTTTCAGTTTTTGCATTTATAGATAAATCATTTATGCAGTATTTGGATTTAGTTCTGGTAAATAGTTGAGGCAATTAAATTGGTGACAACTGATTCACCTCGCCCCCCGCCCCCCCACCACCCCTCTCAGTTGTCTTGTTCAATAAAACTCGCACTACTTAAAGTACAATCAAATGGTATGTGTTGTGAACTTGAATCTAATGGGTGAGACTTGGAGCCTGAACTCAAAGTGATCAAATTTTGTGTGCACCAATTATTCAATCCTACCACATTTATATGTAAAGGTACATTGAGTGTAGAACATCATTTACTTAATGGCCTAGCAATTGGAATTAAAGACCTTGCAATGACACAATTCATAAAAGTCTAATGATTTAAATTACAAATCCAAAGGTAATGCAAAAGTCCCCTCTTAAACTTATAAAATCAACACTCGAATTCAAAATTACTACAAGTAAACACAAGGCTAGGTATAGAAGAATAACAATAACAAAAAAATGAATTAAAACACACAACTATCAAGAAGCCATGATGAAAAACTAATAATTATGCTTAATTTTGAGTAATTGGTTTTGTAACTAATACAACTAATCTATATTATAAAAAAAATGTATTTAAAAGTAACTCGGTGAAGTCTATCAATATACTTAACACTAAACGTGAAGTACACTAAATAAAGAAATCATTGAGCAAATTGAGATTATTGGAGAATATTGTCATTCTCAACCCCATCTTTTCAAGTGATAATGCAAACTTTGCTTTAACAAATGCAAAATTACATCTCCATATTAATTATCCCTTCATTTTATGTTTTGATCACTTGGGTGTGTCTATCTTGAGAAGGATAAGGGGATAAAGGCACTAAAGGACAATGCATATGTGACACTAAAAAATCAAGACGCAACCATACATGTTAATAACAAATAATTTAATATTTCATTAAAACATTACCATCCGTACACAATTTTATCAAAGCATAACCACCATACTAGGTGCCAACCTATGTTAACATCCTTGTTAATGTATTGGTTACTAATTGGCTCATGTGTCTCCACATGGATATACTTATACGCTAGCAAGCTTTGAATGCCATACATTAAGGATTTTGCTCGTCAATTTTTAAGTAAGATGTCATGAAGACATGAGACTTGCACTAATTAAAATGTGATTAAATGATCTAACATGTTATGAATGTACATCTAATTGGTGGCACTTGGCACATAAACTAAATCGCTTTTTATATAAAAAAGAGAGAAGAGAGAGAATATGACAGAGGGAGGGAGAAAGAAAGAGAGATGCAAAAAGAGATAGAGTATAGAAAGAGAGTACTTTTTATATATAATGACTCTTTATTTGTTTGTTTGTGTATTCTAAAGATGTCGCATCTATGATACTAAATTTTAAATATTAAATAATATATAAAGTTAATGTAAGTGAATGCATAGTCAATCCAAAGCTATCATTTATCCATCACGATATTGACTGCACAAACATTATCCATTGAATGTCCTTTCAATTGAACTTCATAAATTACACGAAAATAAATTGCTAATTGACATTCCACACCTCTTCCACATACCCACTACATACCAAGCACAATTGCTAACTTAAATACGAATACATCAGTATTTAAGCTGGGCTGTTCTTCTGTCTCTTTCTTCTAGTAGCAATGATGTTTCTGCCTTCGTTTGAGCCAAAAAAGTAGCCTATCTGTCGCTTGGCTAACAATTTATCGGCATGCTTGCCCAGTGGTGTCAGAAGAGAATGGGCCGAAACTGAAGAGCTTAGGATAGAGATGGGAGACTGATTCAGAGTTAATTGATGGGACTGCGGAAAGACATCTAATACAAGTTGGAGGTCGGTGAAATTATTAACTCTAGATGGGTTTCCCTAACCTGAAACGTCTTCCGTTTCCATCCACATGTCTTACTGTTACAATCACAAAACAACCCTCTTTGAAGACGTAAAATTCTTCCACCATACGTGTCATCAGGCATGAACGTCACGTAGGAAACAGGAGAATATAAAAGACAGCTCAAGTCAGCTTCAGTACTCAACATCATCCATAACTCTGCAAAAATTACAGAAGAAAAGGCATCAGATGGGAAGCAACAAGGCCTGTTTTTTGTCCAGAGTCATATTGGGCACTATCCCCAGTATGGACTCTGTTCTTCCTCTTTGCCTAACCTCTGCTGGTGCTACTTGTACTGCTCGCCCACTCAGTACAAAGGCAGGAAACAGGCAAGATGAAGATGCAGAAGCAGATGAAGATGCAGAAGCAGATAAAGATGCAGATCATGCTGAAAATGGCTCCTCTTCTGCACCCAAAAGTGGCGGTGCAGAATATGGTAAAGTGCAGGAAGAGGGGGAGAATGTAGCAGAGGGGATGGAGAAGAAATGGAAGTTAAAGCAAGAGAAAAATAAGGATGACATGATAACATTCAAGGACATTGGCGTTGATATCTCTCAGCAGAGAGCTCACCCTGACGGTGATGAATGAATGCCTGCCAGATTATTGTTTTCTTCAATACTATATATGTGTATAATCTTGCTTCTCCATCAAATTACTAAGGTGTATGCATTACCAGCTGAATTTTATGACACCCATTTTAGCTCTTAATGCTCTTCTTTTGTAAGTGCCATTACAATAAATTCAAATGGGAAGATCCAATTGGCTCATTTCTTTTTCTTTCTTCAATTTGGCACCTTTTAAATATTCAATTGGCACCTTATATAATAATGATGTTTCTCGGTCCTGTTTAAGAGTGACTTTTATAAATTGAATTTTCATGCCCTCACTCAGGGGAGAAGACTCAGTAGTTGTGCACCCTAACTTCGTGCTTCTAATTATCTTACATGGATTCACATCCAATTTTTTATAGCAGCTTACTTCGCAAGTCCCCTCTTTATAACTAAGGTTTCAAGACCACATCATCAAATATGATGCCATATCAGCGTGCTTTTTTTCAAGGTGTCCAAAAGACCCAAAAAAACATGAGACCAATACTTGTGCATTCGCAGCATGTTTTATTGAGCGCTGATGTGGAATCACATGATTGGTTGCTTTTTAGATTAAAGAAATATATTTTGTTTAATTATGGGTAGTCATCATCAACACTAACAACTTTAAAGTCACAATTATTGGTCTAATATTGATAAAAATATTGGACATTATATAAACAATTACTATCACAACTATTGAAACATGTTGAGGTATAGTGGGTCCTCTCCCCTACTTATTTCTTTTGAAATTATGGAGCTTTTTAGTTTGAAAATCAAATTAAAAAGCAAGGTAGTGATTGGGGTGGTATTAAGTTTCAAGTTGGGTTTAATTATTAAAAAAAAGGGGGAAATGGGAGATGTTTTTATAAGGTTACAAATTGGCTCTTTTACTAGTCCATTAATTTTGAATTGTATCTAATTATTTATTAATTTTGAAAGTAAAGTAAATGATCTTTCACTAGTCCATTAATTTTGAATTGTATCTAATTATTTATTAATTTTGAAAGTAGTTAATTTTGAAAGTAAAGTAAATGATCGTTTTAAAAAGAGTTCTAAAAAAAGGGTTTTTATATTATTATTTTTTAAAAAAATTAAAAAAGGTTTTTATATTTTTTTATTTTTTTTAAATTATATTATTTTTTTAAAAAAGTTTTGATATCTAAGTCTTAAAATTCAGATTGAAATTGTGTGAATTTTTTAGATCAATGTTTCGGATCATATTTCATGACCATCATCACGGTGATATGTATGCAACAAGATGTAACAAGAGAAAGAATGATGTAAAATTTTGAAGGCTCGACATCTTTTTAAAAATGTCAAGTTTGCTAACTTCTTTGAAAAATTTATCTTCAGTTTCTCTAGTCGCTCGGATTTGAAGAAGAGTTATTTTCCATCAAAGAAGTTAATTAATAGTATCAAATTTCCACAATGATATTCAAATGTTAAATTTATGATTTTTATATTTTTATTTATATATATAAATAATTTTTCATTGTTTGTTTGAGAAATATGATGGTTTTCTTACTTTATATATAAAAAACTATCTATTAAAAAATGATTAATCATTTTTAAATTGATATTTTGAAAAATAATTTTTTTAAAAAGAAAACGATGAACCTTTTTAAAATTGATTTTCATAACATTCAAATCATTTTTCAATTGATTTTCATAATTGAAAAATAAGGAAATAATTAACATTTTATTAAAATTGATTTTCATTATTTGAAAAAATGATCTTTTTGCCTTAAAGATAAATGTGTGTTAAAAAGGATGTTATGTCTTTGCATTTCCTTTGCATAAGTGGATGTTTGGATATTTTTCCTTAACATAAATGAATGTTAAAAAGATGTTTTGCCTTTTCATAAGTGGGTGTTTTGTCTTTGTATAAATGAATTCTCCACCTATTAAAAAATGAAATGTTTTGTCTTTGCATAAATTTAATCTATTAAAAAATATCCATTATTTTAAATTGATTTTATCATTTGAAAAAATTGGGATGGTTTTCTTTTGGTGGAACTATCTATTAAAAATAATTATTTGTCCCTTTAGCTTCCCACTATTTGAAAAAAATGGAATGTTTCGCCTTTGCATATAGGTGGACTTCCATCTATTGAAAAAATAGTTATCCATTCTTTTAGATTGTTTCTCATTGTTTAAAAAAATGGGATAATTTGTCTTTCCATACATGAACTCTTTTATCTATTGAAGAAATGATTATCCATTTTTTTGGGTTGCTTCTTATTATTTGAAAAAATGGAATTTTTGTTTTGTAAAGTGATTATCTATTTCTTTAGATTGCTTTATTTTTATTTTGTGTTGTGCAGTAAAAAAATAAAGTAGTATTCTTACAAATAAATTTTATAAAATGTGGATCTTATGAATAGATTCACAAATATTCTAATATTTTTTTATTGATTTTTTCTAAAAACAACCATATTCCATTCATGAACTAAGTGCAAAACTATCTATATGTAATGATGTTTCTTGGATTTTAAAAAATGGCTTTTCATCAATTGAATTTTCATGGAGCAATATGAGGGTAATGATATTTTTTGGACATGTTTAAAAAGTGACTTCATAAATTGAATTTTCATGGAGCAATATGAGCTTTTGGGGTTATGGGGTGTTTTTATGTGAACATCAAATTAAATAGCAAAGTGGAAGTTTTAGTGGTATTAAGTTTTAAATTTGCATAATTATTTTAAAAAGAGTTGTTTTATAAGGTATCAAATTGGTTCTATTTTGTAGTCCATTAATTTTGAATTGAAATGAAAAAAGATGTATAAGTCTAAAAACAATGTAATGTAAAGATTAATCATATTTAATTTTGAAGAATTGTATCTAATTATTTTTTACTCTTGAAGAATCATATCTGATTATTTAAACAAATTGAAGTAATTTTAATAGAACAATGTAAAATTAACTTGTCAAATTCTAACAAATGAAAATTTACAAGAGTCCCTTTCTAATAAGGGGATAAACTTTCTTTTGTAGAGATGGGCTTGCAAATTAACAAAAGAGCCCTTTCTAAAAAGGGATGGACTTTCTTTTGTAGAGGTAGACTTGCTTTTGTAGAAGATGACTTCCCACTTATTGTGAAAAGGGGGTGGACTTGTTTTTTTTTATTCTCACTTATTGAAAAATGATTAGATATTCTATTAGATTATTTATCATTGTTTGAAATAATGGGATGCGTTTTTGTATAAATGGACTTCCCATTTGTCAAAAAAATAATTATCCATTCTTTTTATCCAACTATTGAAAAATTATTAATCTATTTTTCCTTTTATTCTTTTTTTTCCACACCCACAATCAAGGTTGTGCCTTCAAAGAGTAAGGACACCATGCTTTGTTTATGGTGTGGCTTCCTTTTTCTCTTGGTGGGCAGAATTACAAAGTTGTGTCACACTTTTATAAAGGAACTAGTCAACACTGATCCAATTTTTAAACTTGAATCACTAAAAAGTGATATATATGTTTTGAATTTTGAAATGATGTAAACTAATAAAATATTTATTTTTTAGTATATTTTATGTTTTATTTTTTTTGAAAAAATTAAAAAAATTATTTGAATATATTTTTTTATAAATTAACACTATAATTTAGTTGTTGATAAAATGTTGAAAAATGAAGTTACATGAGACGTCAATCTTTATATAGTAATTTTTGTTTTCTTTCATTTATTTGTGTGTATTTATAACTTGAAACTTTAGGGCATGGATATATTTATTTTCAATTTTGATAAATATATATTTTTAAATAAATATTAAAATGTGTGTGTCTTAAAACTTAGGTGTTTCCAGCTCCTAGGTGAACTGGTGGGGCTTCTTGCCTATAGTGCCAACAACCAAGGCTTGAACCTTAATATCACTTAAATTTTTATGTCACATAGGAAAAATGTGAGAGATGTGTGAAGGAGCATAGTTGTGTGGTGGGCTTGGGCGCAGGTGTGAAGGTGCAAGGCGATGGAGGCGCGAAGGGCAAGGGCTTGGGGAAGGCCAAGAAATGTGCCAGCGCTAGGCAATTCTCGGCTCTAGAGGACTCTAAGCTTTTTTTTGAAGCCAATGATGATGGGAAGCGGTATCACCTATGTTCCTTCTCTAGCAAGCCTTTGACGATTATGCAGGACACACATTCTTTACCCAGGCACGGTTTCGATCCTCCGGGGGGGCATCAGGTGTTCTTCCTGTGCTTGGTGGCTCGACCCCTCCCCATTCTTCCTCACCTGCGACAGCTTCTCCTCACCTGGATCCCCAAAGCTTCATGGCATGCAAGAATATAACCAACCCTTACCACAAATGCAACAAGTTTTGCCTAGAGCAAATTTCAAGCGCAAATCATGCCCCTCCCTCCCAATCATCACCTTGTTTGCCTTCCTCCCCCACTGAGCTGCCCGCCCCTCCTACTGGCGGCATCTCTTTTGCGTTGGGGGACTCGAAAGTAGTCTTTTCGGATGAGCCCTTGGACTTTCACATTTCAGATGAGCATGTCGATGTTGACGTTGCAGATGTTAGAAGGCGCTCCTTGATTCTCATGTTCATGAGAAAGCACTCATCTTTGGAATTTTTCCTTGAATGGGTCAAGGTTACGTGGAATAATTTTCCTCCCCCTACCATCAATATTTTGGATTTTGGCTTCTTTTTGTTTCATTTCAATTCTGTTGTAGATTATAGTTTCGTGGTTCAGAATGGCCCTTGGTTATTTGAGCAGTCAGGCCTCTTTATCACACCTTGGTCTCCATTCTTCAACGCTACTTCTACGATTATCACAAATATTCCCATCTGGATCAGGGTATATAATCTACCTTTGATCATGCGAGACACGGATCTTATCTGCAACCTAATCAATCAAGTGGGTTCATTTGCTAAGTGTGATGTTGATGATGTGGTTTATGCGCGCAGATTCACTAGGGTCTGCACCGTGGTGGATACATCAAAACCTCTTCCTCACTCCATCAGGATTCACTCTTCATTCAACACATGGACTCAATTTATTGATTATGAAGGCCTCCCTTTTAGGTGCTTCTATTGTAACACGATGGGTTATAAAATTGGGGCATGCAACTCTAAAAGCTTGCCTGGTTCCAAAAAGGTTAGTCTCAAGAAATGGATTAGGTAGACGGGATCTCCAAATGATAATTTCAAACGGCATAACCATGGAAAATTCATGGCTTCACATTCAGACGGTGCATCTGAGCCCATGATCCCCTCAAATCCCATCCCCTCTCCTAAACGACCCCCTCTACAATTCCTATTCAGGATAAGCTAATTGAAGATTCTATTCTACCGACAGGTGTGGAAGGCGAGTCAAATTATGAAGGAACCTTTCCCTTTATGGAGGATCTTGATGATTTCCCACCAAATTTTTTTGAACATGATGAGGTGTTGGCTCCCCCAGAAAAATGCACAATCTCTCAAACTCCATACTACCTTTCTAAACCAAGCGCATCAAGGAAGAAGAAAGGACGCAAGTCAAATGCTGAGAAACTTCGTTTGGAAGGTAGGTAAGTCATGGAGGACGACACTCAGTGGACCATGGATGCTCTGCTCTCGTGGGGCAACAAAAAAGCTTAGATTGGAGTGCCTTTAGGTTGAGTTATTATTTCTTGTAGTGTGTAGCAATGATTTGTTTGGGGATTTTTCTTCTTTTTGTTTCCTCTTGCGGTCTACTTGTTTCCTTCTTCCTAGTCACTTCTTTGTGATCTATATTTTTCTCTAGGCTCCCTGCTTTGCGGGTCTGAAGCTCCTATTATTTTGATATGATATTATATTTGGACGTGGGCCCTAATCCCACAACTTACCCAAAAAAAAAAAACGTAGGTGTTTCCAAGCGACATCAACTTTCATATTAATTATTTATCTAAAATAGAAAAAATATAGACCATCTTGAAATAGATTCTTGTGTCTAGGGCATCATATTTTTTTCAATTTTTTCTAATAAGATTTACTATTTTTCCTTAACATTGTAATCAACCTAATGTTTTTTGTTGATAACCTACATTTAGTAAAAATAAAAAGGAAAATATAAATAATAATTAAACTATTAAATATATACATTTTTGAAAACTAAAATTATGGATCTACAAAAGGGTATTTTTTATATTTTTTTCACGAGTAGAAGTTGTTGAAACATCAAGTTTTTCAAATAATTTTATTTTTTGGTAAATTAGACTCAAAGTGGTGCTAAATATGCATTTAGCCAACAATTTTAGTTGGAAAAGTTGTGGACATATATAACTTAGCTAGAATGAATCTTACAAAATCATATGTTTGACCAAAATTAATTTTTAGTTAGAAATACTTAAATTCACTTGTGCTAATAAGTTGGCCAAAAGTGTGACACAACTTTGTGTTGATACCCTAGTGTCATCCTCATTAATTTCAAGTTTTCTTTGATCGTAGGGAGGAAGAGTGCCCATTAATGCCTGACTTCCAACATAGTGGTGGACTTCCCATTTATTGAAAAAATAATTATCCATCCCTTTTATCCAACTATTGAAAAATGAATAGTCTATTTTTTATACTATATTTCATTGTTTGAAAAATAAGATGATTTTCCTTTACATAGGTGGAACAATGGAATGCAAAACCATGGGAAAATGGGATGCTTCACCTTTGTCTAGGTGAATTTCTCAATTCTCATCATTTGAAAAAAATAAAAAATGTTATGCTTTGCATAAGTGGATTCTCCACTTATTGAAAAATGATTATCCATTCTTTTAGATTGGTTTTATCATTTGAAAAAATTGGGATGTTTTTCCTTTGGTGGATTCACCTATTGAAAAATAATTATATCCATTCCTTTAGCTTTTCTCTATTTGAAAAAATTGGATTGTTTTTTCTTTATATAGGTGGACTTCCATTTTTTGAAAAATTTATTATCCATTCTTTTAGATTGTTTCTAATTATTTGAAAAAATGGGATAATTTTTCTTTGCATAAGTGAACACTTTATCTATTGAAGAAATGATCATCGATTTCTTTTAGAGTTTGCTTCTCGTTGTTTGAAAAATGGTATTGTTGTCCTATAAAATGATAATCTATTTCTTTGGATTGCTTCTCATTGTTTTAAAAAATTAGATATTGTGTGTTGTATTTTGTGTTGTGTAGTAGAGATTTGAGATAAAGTAGTATACTTACAAATATTTTTTATGGAATGTGAATCTCATGAATACGTTAATAATGATCCCAATAAAATTTTATTGATTTTTTTTTGGAAACAACCAAATTACATAAATGTCTTTATTAATTAATTCTTTAAAAATTTAAATAATTCATTTGAGGAGCTTTTAGATATAAATAAAAATAACATGTTCATAATTGGTTCTTTATCATAAGATTAATAATTTATCAAAATCGTATTTTTTATTATATTATGTGGAAAGTTATTTTAAAACTTAATATTAAAAAAAATTATTACTCCATAATATTTATGTTTTTAGCTATATTTGTATGTCATCACAAAATTTGATGTTTTGATATGTCTAATTAATAGACATTTAATTTACAAAATAGAAACTAAGACCTAATCTACAACACAAAATATATTCTCAAGATGTATTTTCTTTTTTCTATATTAGCACTTGTACAATAAAAATATTTATCAATAATTTGAAAAAAAAAAACTTGAATTTTCATTACACTAATATTTTATTTTCATTCCAATCATACCTATTACACTATTTCAAGATATACAGTTAAAAACTAATTTTAAAAATCACTTATAATATTTTCTTTATTAAAAATTATTTTAACATATAAAACTCTTATAGTGGTCCTTTCATATTCAATCTATTCTTACACATAATATTCCCTACTAATTATTAGATCGTTTTTTCCTACTCAGTTATTAAATTTGTTCTCCTAACGGGGAAACACATGAATGGGAGAGACTTCCACTATATTATAAAGTTCGGAATGTATATATGCTAACAATTTAGATAAGATTAAGTATGACTAACTATAATATTTGACTTATATAAGTATCAAATAAAACTAATTATAATGAAGTTTTAACATATAATTCTAGTATGTTATTTAGAGGAAATTAATTAATCAAATATAATTTTAATGTCTAAAAGAATTATAAATTAATATTTAATAAAGTATGTGATATTGAAAGAAAGTAAAGATATGGAATACATTTTTAATATTAATTTATGAGAAAAGATATATGTAAAATATAAAATGATCATGTTTAAAAAATAATATAAAATTAATATACCATAACATAGTGACTTACATATAGAAAAAATAATTTTGGGAGAAAAAAATCCTTATGTTGACACTTTGTTTGATTGTGTCTATTTTTGTTTGAAGTTATAGCCTTCTAATGCATTTTGGCCTTGTTTAGCCCATCAATCATAACCAATCTAAGAAAACTCTAAATAGGTCTTCCTTGGTCAAAGTTTGCATAAATGTTGTTCTTTGAATCCTTTTACATGTGTCTATTATGTGTTGGAAGTTGTTATGATCCAACAAATGTTAAGTGGGGGGTGTTTTATTGTTTAATTTTTTAACTACTATACACATGTTAGAATTTTAGATTTTCCCATCTAAGCATACTTTTCCCCCTACCCCACCTTTGTCTCCTTTTCATATCAAGATTTTAGAGATGTCCTCTATGCATCCATTTCCTCCAACCTCCAATTTCCCTTGCCTTTGTCAGTGTTTCACACTTTTCCATACTAACATGCCTGTCATCAAAACCTTGACCCTATAATTCTTATACTAAGTTACCTTTTGAAGTTGGAGTTTCGGCCATCCCTTACTCAAGGTACTTTTTCTTTGGTATCCTTGAACTAAATCCCTGAAATAGTGTATCTCATTAGGATTGTTGGTTCAAACTTATCTTTATTTGCATGCCTTAGGAAATTAATTCCTTGGTACCTCGAAACTGTGACTCCCTAGTTCAATGGTACTAGTTATGAGCTATCCTCGACCCCTAAAGTATGAAACTCTCAAGTTTTACATTGTTCATTCCAACCTACCTCCTTGCAAGGCCCAAAGCACCATTAATGACCAATAAAGCCCTACAACAACCCAATTAAGTTCTCTTGCCAAAAATCATTGTTTATTCCAAAGGCATGAATTCAAAGGCACTTTAGCAATGAAAGATGAAAACTCATACAACCATTAATATGTTGGTTGAATTTTCATGCTCTAATGGTTCTGATGTCATCTTAAAGCGACCATTTTAGTGAATTTGTAAGATGGAAAATCTCTACCAACCTAGATTCTAGTGACAACCACAACACTATCTAAGCTAGAAATCCAATCAAACAAGAGAAAACAAACAAGATGAGGAATAAAATGAAAACATTCAAATAAGACAACTCTCCATATTGAATTTGAATAACTTCTCTTGCCTCTCCTCAAGCTATTTTTGCAAATATGCCCTCAAATCATGGTAGACATGTGCAAATACCTGCAAATAGTAAACATGAAAGTCAGAGATAAGTGGTTGTTAAATCTAAAAATGGAGGAGGAGGCTTCTTTTATAGACAACCATTTGAACGAATGGTCAAGATAAAGCTTCTAGAAATATTCGAAGATCAACGGACGAGAAGAAATGCAACACAGAAGAGTGGAGGTTACAAAATGAAGGGTCAAGATTAAAAAGAACCTAGAGATGATTGACGGTTGAGATTTGAAAATGAAATAGTGGAGGAAGAAAATGGAGAAAGAAATCTTTGGACAAGTGGGGCATAAATAATTTTTAAAGTATTTATTTGGAAGAGGGAGAAAATGGGCATTTAATTAAAATGATTTATGAAATCAATTTAATTAAATGGGAAAAAAGGAAAAGAGACATTAAATAATTAATTTGATTAATTATTTAATGGGGGGAAAGAAATGACATTAGATAATTAAATTATTTCGACAATTATTTAATTATAGAGGGATGGGAAAAAGGTTAATAAATAGACAAATAATTATTATTATCATTTGACTATAGGCGAATGATAAAAGACAAATAATTAAATATATAATGATATTCAATTATTGAAGAAAGGGGGTTTTAGCGACAATTAATTTTATTTAATTGATCAAAGAGGAATAAATAAAGCGAGTTAATTAAATAATTAAAATTATTTAATTATGCATGGAAGAGGACCAAGACAATGGAAAAATGATGCTCGCAAACCAAGACATTTTTCAATGTCTACATTTTGCCCCTCTTTGAAATAATGTAGTTCATCGCGTTGTGTCAAATAAATTTAGTCAAAAGATGCCATGGTGAAAGCAAGGTAGAGGTATGCCCCCTCGGGAGAAGTTTGCAAAATTTCAAAAAATAAAAAATAAAAAATGGAAAATTGTCCCAATAAGATAATTTGATAGCCAAGAATTCAATGGTACAAACAAAAATGATTTTGGAGGTCATTAGGGGGGTCAAATTGAAGTTCCAAGCAGTCCAAGAGTGCGTCCAGTATACATGCCAAGCACAAACCCTAATTTTTAGACTATAAATAGGAGTTGGATTAAGAAAATAAGTCATTTGTGCATTCCAAATTTAGAAATCTTAGGAGCTCTAAGTGAGAAAATTTGTAGAGATGTCGCCAGTTCTAGACGCTACACATAGAGGCTACCTCATACATACCTTATGTTGTCTTGAGGGAGCGCCTGCCTCGGTAAGTACCACAAACCCACTTTGTATTTTTTTTTCGCGCATTTAAGGAAAAATTTAGCAAGTAATTGTGTTGCACTACACATGCGAGCGACGCGAGAAATGCGATTCACCACAATCATCACATCATGATGCAAGTGCTTAAGTTTAGGGCTGGGATGGTTACGTTGTGACACATCTGAAGGGTGCATCACAACTGAATTTCTGAGTCTCACACGTAGCCATGAATGATGCAATCACATTTTGGTGACACACGCGTGATTGGTAATGACGCATGTGAAGATAAGAAATGCAATTGCAGTTTTGAGCCACTAAGAATTGTTGCGACACATTTGACAAAATAGTGACACAATTGCTTGGTAAGTAATTTTCCCCAATTTAGGATGGAATGACTTGGTCAACTAAGGTCCAATAGGTCAAATGAAGGCTTTAGATTGACGTGATGACTTATGTGACAACTGTAGGTTGTACTAACCCCTATTTATATGTGGGAGTCACTACTAAATACGTTTCGACTTCAGGATCAGTTGGATGAGGTCGAGAGGTGGGCGCTACTAGATATGGGATTATTCTATGTTACCTATATGCCTGTTATCAAAGCAAACAAGGGCATGTTGACAGCTTGGCAGAGCGGTGGCACTCTGAGAGATGTACCTTTCATCTACCAACCGGGGAGGCCACTGTTACATTAGAGGACATGTACATGATTTTATAGTTGCCTATTCGCGAAGAGCGTGTTTGATATGATCATGTTTGAGGCCTGCAAGATCTTTATGATTGCTATGATTGTGATGATGACTTAGAGCTTAGAATTTAGGGTTATGAGATCATATGGGAGACCCTGGCGGAGAGATATGATAGGTATGACTGCGTTCTATGCACACTGATTGCAGGAGTTATGATTCTAGACCGTAGGGGCCATGGGTTTCTAGTGGGCTGGGGAGAGATGCTAACAGGTATGGTCTAGGATGAGACAGTATATGCATGGGGATCATGTCTATTGGGCATGTTATACTTCCAACTCCATGATATTGTTTGCAGAGGTGGACATAGCTTGAGTTGTGGGGTTACATTGCTAATTATATGGGTGTGGGAGCATATAGCAGTGTTCCGACCATTGATGGCACGATAGTTGGGAGCTAGTGCTCCATATGTGTTTCTATATCGGGGTGCCATCATACAAACACATGTGGGAGACATAGAATACTAGAGGCACGGGATTGACACTTTAGTGAGCTTTGTTTGGAGGCCTTATAGGGATTGTGATCTATAGGTAGGTGAGGATGATCATTTGCCATGGTGTTTTCAACCGAGGTACCCGATTGGGTGAACTGTACAGTCTCAGCATATCATTAAGATGTATTTACTAAAGTAGGTCAGAAGAAATTTCAAGGAGAGACAGGGTATTCTTATAGGCACATCAAAGTTTGCATGGTCATCTCGGGAGGTACACCTATGGGGACAACAGATACCAGTTACCACAGCTGAGTAGGAGATTGACACTCTACAGTTGATTCAGTGAGGGTGGAGGGGAGGAGATGCAGATGCAGGGATGACACGAGAGTATGATTCCTGGTGGTTGGTTCATAGGCCATCACCATAAATAGATCTAGAGTAGCCAGTGTTTGTGGAGTGCAAAGATAGGGGCCCATGAGGCCGAAGAGGAGATAGGGGGTGGAGAGATGGAGGTTAGGGAGATGGAGGATGGGGGGATGGCGAGTGAGGATATGGAGGAGGAGATGATGTAGGAGAGGCGAGATGAGCATGCAAAGGATGATCCGATGATGGGAGAGGCATAGAGAGTCCTCTGAGAGAGGATCATTCTGGGAGTGGATGTCAAGGAGGGGCTGGAGGAGGTCGAGGCAAATGAGGGGACAACAGACTAGAGGATAGCCACCCTACAAGCTCATGTACAGGCCCTAGAGGCAGAGCTGAGGATGGTCAAAGGCAGAGAGAGATGACCTTAAGGCCAAGAGGGACACCCTCCAAACAAAGAGGGACCTAACAGTTATTAGACGCCAGCAGACATATCAAAGGATGTTGGATTTTATAGCGACATGTAGTAGGTCAGTGGTTGATGTTGTGTGGGAGTATGCCAGGGCTAGCATGGGGATGCAGTATTATAGGGATCTATATGAGAGGGCAGTTCTGCCAGAGAGGAGAGATCTCACATGCTCACAGATTTTAGGTGGATCCCACAGTAGGACACATAGTTGGTCTCACAACAAGAATTCACATAGCAGATCACAAAGTGGTGAGACATCAACCCCCAGACAATCCATTCTGTATGATAGGCCATCTACTTCAGAGCACAGGTCTCCAGACACACCTTGATGAGAGGACAGGGATGCCCTAGGGACAAGAGATCCAAGTAGCTCAAGCTAGAGCATCTTTTGGCACTGTGTATGGACACTATATTTTGAGTATCGAGCCTACGAGCTCCATTTTTTTAGATATGATACATCTTGAAATTGTACCTATGACACATTTTGAGCGATATATGATATGATTTTTGGCGGCGGTTTATGATATGCAGTTCTACATGTGATTATGTCTTATGATTATGATTATGATTATGCTATGCTATGGATGTTCATATTTTTATGCTATGTATGCATTCTATATAATCATGTGATAGTTTAATATGATGGATGATTATGTATTTATGATTATGTGATGGATGTTTATGACTTTATGATAAAATATGTATGGATTATGAATGCAATTGATGTTGATGTAATGTGATGCCTATATGATATGCATATGATGATTAGAAATGTGCAATACGAATGTAAAATGTATAATATGATATGCCATAATGTTATTAATGTTATAAGCAAGATAGGTATAGTACAATGTTGTTGAGTGAATAAAAAATTCTCAATAAAAATAACACTTCAAATGCTCAATGACTTGAAACTAGCAATATGCAAGCATGAGAATTATCATTGATGAAACTAAGGATAAAAATATGTTTATTTATACTACTTGTAGAGAAATTTCATTAAAATAAATTGACTAAACTTAAACTCTATCTATGATTTCTTGCATAACATGTAAGTTCTATCACAAATTGTCTCATCCGCTAGTTTTAATATTACATGTAACTTTTGATTGAACTAACAATTAAAATCATTGTGCAATTTACCTTTTAATGCTCACATCCCTTGAATGAAGACTCGAGATAATTGAGGATTTGAGGATGAAGACTCGAGATAATTGGAAAATCAACAGAGTCAACTCAACTATAAAATAGAAATTTCCCAATTTGAATCATGAAGAGATTATATTGATTTATTCATTTATTTGATGGATAAATGTGTATATGAAATTTTGAGTTAATTGAAGAATGAGAATGTAGTTTCTAAAATGAAGAAGAGTTAACTTGTGAGAGAAGATTGAGATTCTAAATTAAGACTAACTTAATTGATAAGTGATGATGGAGTTGTTGAAGAGATGAAAATGAAAATTATTTGAAAAAATGGAAATTAGATCACATTTAATTAAATAATAAAATATTATTTAATTAAATGGATAAATAGGAACTATTAATTAATGAAAAATTTGTGACGTGATAAATGGATAACTAATTCACATTTAATTAAATAATGAAACATTATTTAATTAAATGGACGATGGGATAAATGAAAAATAATTATTATATAATAAATAATAATATGTGATGTGATAAATGGTAAATTAACAATGATGGCATGATGACGATTAGGATTAGGTGGACTAATTTAGATCTCTTCATATCTTATGTGTTGATGCATGTCATCTTCCAAACTAGCTAAACTTGAATCCTATTTGATAATTATTTTTTTGGTCTCTTTCCTTACAAATCACCAAAATATATGCTAGCCATTACTTTTTCTTAACCACAACTTTATTAAAAGAAATAAATCATTATAAAAATATTGTTGCCTTTTTTATCATTTTTTACTTTCTTTTTTTTATTTTTATTTTTTTAAATTATTAAATATATACTCTTTAAATATCAATTATTAATTGATAATATTTTAATTTTAAAATTAAAAATAAATATAGGTAAAGTGATGGTAGGGGCATCTCTCATTTTATTGATTGATAGAAAAGATAATATGCAATCTATTAAGGATCATAAGGATGCCAACTAGAGCATAATAGATAACATATGTTTGATATGACACCATTATATGATTATAATTATCACAACATCATAGTGATAATTTATTCCCAACATACCAACAAAATTTTCCATGGGATGACATGGAACCAACAACAAGAGGACATTATAAACCATATATAGAGAGGAACATTATCTACTATAGTGTTAGAGATGACAAAACAAAGATATGAGTGCTCAAGAGACCCAAAATGAACCACTACTTGTACCAACACCCCAACTTTGGACTAAAGGAATCATCCTCACATTTGACCAAAACAACTCAAGTAGTGAGAAATTTGATGGACTTTTGGCTTTGCCCACATTGAACCTCTCTTGTACAAGTGATATTTTCATTGGTTGGAAGAGCTAAGTTATGTCCTCTAAGAAACTTTAACCCTCTAAGAAACAACCATCATTTAGAAAATTCTAAATAAAAATAATTTTATTAAGCATGATTTCCATATGGGTTTCAATATTTGTTACTATCTAGATGGAGGCCATTCCATGAGACTCCAAACCCATACAAAGAACCAAGGTGAGTTTAGTTGGAGTTGCTCTATCCATTGTATCTTGCAACCCCATCTTGAATTTTCCCCCCACATAGAACCTCCCTAGTGCCTTGGTTAATTCCTTTTCCCCAAAAAGAAAGAGCACATTGCTTATAAAAGTTGAAGCAATCTATAAATTAACATGATGTCGAGTTGCATCCTTGATGAAATCACACCCAAGGATTTCCTCAATAGCTTCCCTTACATCCTCTTGAAAAAAGAATATGTTGCAAAGTCTAACAAAAGAAATTTCTTCAATAAAATCCATTTGGTATATTGTGGAACCTAGCCTCACCACCTCCATGATCAACAACTTGCATTGAAAGATCCATGTGCATAAGGAAAACTTGGTGGGAGAGAAAGGGTTGGTGATTATGAAGAGAATTGGCAACTTTAGAGGAAATGATAACAATGATACTAGTGACAATGCAATGTACCCCCAACCATTAACTTTGAGCAAAGTTTGCCTCAAATTCATATTGTTGCACAAGCTTGTCTTGATGCCACCAATCCAAATGATTGCTAATAAATATGGTTTTAGCTTGGTTAATACGCCAATTTGATGAATAATTCATTAATTTATTACCTTCTCTAAAACAATGAGAAATTAAAAAAATGCTCAAGAGAATCAATTGTAATGGACGAAAGAGCACTTATGTTTTTGCTTCATTATTCATCTTAAGACCAAGCTTCTTTGATGTGACTTTGATTAGAAAACCTTTAGAGCCCTAAACAATACACTTAGTGCTTGAGGAACTAAGATGCATCATTGAAATTGAGTTTCCACATCTCTATTGACAAAGGGATCAAAATGACCTTAAATTTATTGACAAGAATATAAAGATGATAATGACAACCCATAATTAAAATTTTCAATAATCAATCAATAACTAATAATATTTTTAATTAACAATTAAAAATATAAACAATTTACATAAGACAAACTACTTATAACTCTGCCCAAAATTATTTGCAACTTTGACTTTAACAAGCCTTGCTAATGTGTTTAATGGGTTCGGTAATAGGCATCCTTCTTGCCCCAAAAGGGATCATCGGATTGTCTATCCAGCTAGTCTGAAATCTAAATTTTAATTAATTATTATTTTTTATTATTTAGGGTCAAGTGTGCATCCAGTAAGCTGGATAGACGTTACCGTCGGATGCCCACAAAAAAGCATCTTCGTCTTTTCAGGTTTGGCGACGAAAGAGTTACGTTAAGAAGCGACAAAGAGTTAATCCTCAATACTATTTCTCGACAATTCCTTTGAAAAGGACGTCAAATTTGGCCGGATTTGCAACTTCCCCCATTCTTCCTCAAATCGTCCGGCTAGTTAAACCCTAGTTAGTTAATTATCTACACTTTGTTTAAATATTAAGCACAAAAAACAGGAGCGTCATTGACCAGTCTAATCGGAGCATATGGGAAGAAACGTAAAGGGCAGGCGTGGGGCCTACGAAATGTTCCTCGTCATCTACTCAAATACAGTAATAAATATGCATTCAATGGAGGAAAATAGCTTACCTTTTTTAACTTGCAGCGGAAGGAAAGGTAGAACCGAATCAGATTACAAGTGATGAAAAAGATTCCGTGGGCCCACCCCAAGTGTTTGGTGGACTGCCGTGCTTTTCTTGATCTGAAACATTATTGACTCCCTTAAGTTGGAGGGTAAAGCTGGAACAATTTGGGAATAAGAAATATAGGGATTAGAAAAGTCCTTGGGTGGGGTAGGGCAAGAATAAGGCCAGGGTTGGTTTGTCTGTATTGTTGATGAGGGAGGGTACGTGGCAAGTGAAGCACAATGGATTAGGTCCGTCCGCTTAAATTTTTATTAATCGATCCACCTCTTTACTATTTTCTTAGGATTGTTTTGAGGGCCGATTCTTTTAATGAGTCGAGGGGACCGCTTCGCATTGAAGGAGTAGAAACAAACGAGGTATACAAGGAAATAAAGCATCCATGTTTTCTTCACTGCTTTTAAATTGACATTTTATTAGCAAGTTTGCAAGGCGTGCTAGGATTATGGGTTTTAGGTTGGCATGATGGAAGGGGATTTTAGCAAAAAGGTTCAAGGAATGATTGAAGGTTTTGGTAAGTTGATTCATACTACTAAATGGTTTTCACGTTTGAATTTGGTCACGATGGTTGGAATCTTTTTGGTGTCACTTTGGAACCCACTGTTGTTATATGGGGTAGGTCAGATGGCAAGGACCTCCCTCCTTCTGTGGTAGTGTCATGGCTGCTTAGCGGCTTTTTAATTGTTTTTTTATGTTTTCTGCTTTATGTGCTTTTTAATTATTTTTTGATGTTTTATGCTGTATGGGCTTTTTAATTGTTTTTTTATGTTTTCTGCTTTCTAGGCACGACCCAAGTGACTTTATGCTTTATGGGCTTTGCCCATGTGGCTCTCAGAGTGTGCCTTTTTACCACCCAAACCTTTTTTTTTTGTGAATAATTGTAATTTTGTCTTATATTAATATAGATATAAACACGTATTCATCAAAAAGAAGAGATCTATTTATGCCTACACAAATCATGCGAGATAAAAAAAAAAATTATGAATATTGTGTGTATAAAGGTTTCACTCACTTTTTGGTCTTTAAAGATTTGAAAAATAAATTATCATTTTGAGAAAAGGAAAAAAATCATTAATTATAACGTTAACTTTTTTAAAGATAATATAAAGTATTATTTGTGATCTTTTTATGTAGATTCTATTTCCTTTTTAAAAAAATAGAAAATAATTTTTTTTCATATTTAAATATTTGTTAATTAAGTGTTTATTATTGTTTTTAACTATTTTAATAAGCAATATTTTTCCCTAACATATAATTAGAGCTACAAATTTATTTTTTTGTTTTTTTATGTTTTTATAGGTATTTCGAGAATTTTCAATCTGGCTTGAGCTAGTATGGAGGCCACAAACAAGGGGTGTTCTCCCCAGCATGAACTCAAGTGAACAGTCGAAGCCCGCAAGTACAGTAGCCCAATAAGGGCACAAAGCTCGCAAGCACACTAGCCCAGCAAGGGATTGGAACAACAGACTTGAACACCTGTCTCATAATATGAACGCTAACAACAACCTTAATGTTGCAGTACAAGCCTGCAAGCACATTGGATCAAGCCTGCAAGCACATTGGATCAACAAAGGCATAGCGCTTGCGATCACAATGAGCTAGTGGAAGTTAGAACCTTGGTGGCAACAACAACAATGCTACATCTTAACGATTGCTCTATGGGATGAACCCCTATTTTCATTATTTGTTAAACGTAGATTGATAACACTCAATATATGAGGCATTCATTTTGTATTGAATTGTTTTATTTATTAATTTTTAAATGAATAATTACAATTTAGGCATGTATTTTTCATAACACACCACTCTTCTCATATATACCCTTTTTAAATAAAATACATCAATACAAAGATTTATGTTTTTTTTTTGTCTTTTTTCACTATTTTTTCATAGTTTAGAAGAGAAGTCTTTGTTTTTTATAACACTATTTTAATTTTAGAAATAAATATAATCATGAAATATAATACAATAAAAGATATGTATTTCAACAAGCTTATCGCAAGGGCTACATTCTTATAAAATTTTACATTATGATGGCTTCATCAATCATAAAAGTGTGATGTAAATTTTGTGTCTATTGAAATGCTTCTATGTGCTTCAGAGAGAAATAGTTGTCATAGATGTGCCACACAAGCACCTTTTGTTGGTGAATGGGTTGTGTTACCTAACCGATTTCACTTTTAGGTCATTTTACACCTAGTTAGTTAAGTTTACTTAGGGCAGTTACATTTTGTATTTCAATTCATATGATTATGACACTTGTCACAATTCTATGTTGTCATATGTCTCACCCTTGCCTATAAATACAAGGATTTTCTTATATATTATTCATCTTGTATGCATTGTACCATCATTAACATAATACTTTTGTTGCTTCTTTTGTGTGAAAGGTTCCTTTGTGTTGCATAGTGTTCTTGCTCATATGAGTCCTTTTGATGACTTGTTTTTTAAAAAAGGGGGTAAAAAATTTATTAATAATCAGAGAAAAGCATTACAGATCATCAACAGGCCAATGCCCAAACCCGCAAGAACCAAAGGAACACAAGAAACCAAGTCACCCAATATTATTGATATGTCCATCTTTGGCAAGAATCCCCTCCAAGTCCTGGCAGAGCTCCGAAGAAACCTGACCCAGCTCATCAACCCTCCAACCCTCCATATACTCAGAGGCCCAACGAGCCAAACAATCAGCAGCTCTATTCCACTCCCTCGGTATGTGGACGAAAGATGCCATCTCCATCAAAGAACTAATCCTCAAAATCTATTGAACCAACCTAGCCAATTGCCAGTGAACACCCAATGACTTCCCATCGTTAAGAAAATTTATCATGACTTGTGAGTCAGACTCACAAATAACCTTACGCTAGCCCAAGGCAAAAGCTCGCTCGAACGCGTATAAGATAGCCAAACCCTCCATAAGATTAATGGGTTGCAGCCCCTCATAAACAGAAAAGAAGAAGATAGACGATCTCGAAGAATCCCTGCCAATCCCCCCACCCCTGCCGGCCTAGGATTACCCCGAGAAGAACCATCAGTGTTGAGCTTCAGAATGCCAAACGGGGGGGGCAGCCATCTACCAATCCTATGAACCCTCTACCGTTGGCGCTGACCTTTCCTGAGGCCAATAGCAGCCAGAGACGATCCATGGATCCCCAATCTGTCCACCACCGTAGCATCACCTTTTTCCAAGGGGAACCCAACATCACATTTAGTAGCCACCGTTTCCTAAATCATACCTAGAATTCTCTGCTAGACTTGCTGCACATCCAACTTCTCCCCCCGAAAAATCCTATGATTTCTCTCTAACCAAATCTGCCAAAGGATGAAAGTAGGCCCCACATACCAAACCTCCTACAAGAAAGAGGCCACCGAAGGAGGCCTACCCAAACTGCTCCAAAAATCAATCAAAGAGGAGGCATGGACATAGGAACTATTCCACACTCCCCACCAAAAATGCCACAACTGAGAAGCAAAGGAGCAGCGAAAGAACAAATTAGACGAATCCTCCTCTCCACCACCGCAAAGAACACACACAGAGGGACCCTGAAAGCCCCTCTTCCGAATATTGTCCCACGTCAAACATCTATTCTGGGCCAAAGTCCAAACAAAACAATTGCACTTTGGCCAAGAGAACCTATTCCACAATTTCTTCCACCATGGCACCTCCACCCCTTCCAACCTACGAGATGACAACACCTGATACCCAGAAGCAACAGAATAAACCCCTTTAGGATTAGGAGACCAAGAGAGAACATCCCCATCCAGGAGAGAACTACAACATCTACCAAAGAGGATATTGTGAAGATCCACACAGTCTTCATTCAAGCCAACAGCAAGCCATTTTTCAGGGTGCTTCCATCTCTCCGTCACCAACTGGTCATGGACAGAGAAAGCCATAAAATCACTCACCCTAGACCAGCCAACCTCAAGAAACCTTTGACTCAGAGTCAACAGGTTAGGGAACTGGGAAGTAATGGGAGGAAAACCATCCCAAGAATCAAACCAGAACTAAGCCTTTAACCCCCCCTTGCAAATCCAGAAAAGGCCTTCCTTAACAAGCGCTGCACCTTTCTTAAGCGTACTCCAGATTATCGATCCCCTCCCCTCTAGGGGGAATCAAGGAATATCTTGCCAAGCAACACCAGGAAGGTATTTATGGGATAAAATCTTGGCCCAAATCTGATCCTGCTCCACGCACCACCTCCAATACAGCTTAGCCGCCAACGCCTCCCCAGTCAAAGGCGCCTTCCTTAGCCCAAGACCACCATACTTACAAGGGCTACAGACAGTATCCCAGTTAACAAGGCTCCACTTCAAAGACACCAGGCTACTAGCCCACAAAAATTTCCTGGCTAAAGAGTCTAAATCCTTAACAAACCCCATCGGGGCCACCTGAAGCATACATCTGTAGATGGGAAGAGACCACCACAGACTTGAGTAACTGAACATGGCTAGCAAAGGACAACCACCTGTGGGTCCAATGAATAACTTTCACCCAAAATTTGTCTAAAATATTTTGCCAAGAAGCCTTGGACAGCTTACCCACAGAGATAGGCATACCAAGATAGGTCAAAGGAAGAACTCCAATTTGAAATCTCAAGATATGGGCAATTCTCCGCTGAATGGGCACCAGAGTATTAAAGAAATAGATTGAGGACTTATCTTCATTAATTTGTTGACCAGAAGCAGAAAGATACACATCCAACACCTTACACAAGTTGGAAGCTTCCCTAACAGTGGCCATGCCCATCAGAGCCGTGTCGTCCACAAATTGCAGATGAGATTGCAGCGGCAAACCACCTCCCCAACACCATCCTTGAATATGTCCCAGATCAACATCCCTTCTGATCAAATGCCCCAAACCTTCCACCAATAGAGTGAAAAAGTACGGAGAAAGGGGGTCTCCCTATCGTAAACCATGAGAGGCTCCAAAAAGCTTGGAGTGCTCCCCATTAGTTAACACAAAGAAAGAAACTGAAGTAACACAACTCATAACCCACTGGATCCATTCAGGGCCAAACCCAAAAGCACCCAACATCCGCTGGAGAAAAGACCATTGGACACGATCATAAGCCTTAGCCATATCCAACTTGATGAACATCGCCTTGTCTTTCGATCCAGCCATCGAGTGAATAGTTTTCGAAGCAATAACAACCCCATCCAAAATTTTCCTACCTTCCCCAAAGCCACTTTGTTCTTCAGAGATCAACATTCTCAACCACTTCTTTAACCTATTAGCAATCAATTTGGAAATAATTTTGTAAATCACGTTGCATAAGGAGATCGGCCGAAATTGACTTAACCTATCCGCCCCATCATACTTGGGAATGAGGGCAAGGAAAGTAGTGTTCAAAGCCCGTAACATCTACTTATTCTTCTGAGACTCCTGGACCACAGCCAATAGGTCCAACTTAATAATATCCCAGAACTCTTGAAAGAACTCAACTGGGAAGCCATCGAGGCCGAGCGCTTTCCCTTTCTTCATCCGGAAAACAGTTCCCTCCAATTCCTCCAAAGAAATTTCACCCATTAGGTGCTCATTCATTTCCCTCGTGACCAAAGAGGGAACACAAGAAAGAACTTGAGCCTCCTCCACCGGGCCTCCTTCTGCGTCCTCCCTGAATAAAGATTCAAAATACTGCACCGCTTTGTTCGAGATCTCTTGAGAAGAAGAGAGTTGTTCACCTCTTTCATTAACCAAAATCGAAATAGAATTACCATGTCTTCTAGCTTTTACAGAGTTAAAGAAGAAAGCAGTGTTTTTATCTCCTTCCTAAAGCCACTCAATTCTAGCCTTTTTCTTCCAAAAAACTTCCTCTCTCAATTCACACTCTTCCAACCTCTTTAGGGATCTAGCCTCATCCTGAAGCAAGTCATTCGTCACTCCCCCTTCCCTGATCACCCTAGTGATACCATCCAATTCAGCCTGAGCATGAGCCTTATCATGGAAAATATTTCCAAAGCACTGTTTATTCCAACGTTTCAACTGGTATTTGGTAAATTGGAGCAATTTAGCAAAAGTATACATCGTCGTGCCAAACGACGGCCTACCAATCTTCCACCAATCAGCCATATGGACATGTAAAGATGGGTCCCGCAACCACATGAGCTGAAACTTGAAGGGAGGAGACCGAGGCACCCGAGCAGAAGAAATGGCAAGCTTGATAGGCCAATGATCTGAACCCCTCTAATCCAGGATTTCAAAGCAAGAGGTTCACATGCCTCCAATCCAAAAGCAAGAGACCAGGAAGCGGTCCAACCTTTTAGCAATGCAATTATCTCCCATCCTTCGATTGTTCCAAGTGAACCGACCATTACTAGGCACGATGTCAACCAAATTCAAAGCAGAGATGTTGTCCTGAAGAAGAAGCGCTGAGAGATCCAGCCTTAAAATACCTCCCCTCTTCTCAACCAGCTCAATAATGGCATTGAAGTCTCCAGCGAAAATCCACTGGTGGAGAGGAGCCATACTACGCACATACCTAATATGGGACCAAAGCAACTGCTTGCCAAGAAGATCAACAGGTGCATAAATATTAGAGAACAAAATAGACTCTCCAGTTTCAAACCAAGAGGCCACCATAGAAATGGAAGACCTATAGGACATCCACCAGAGAGGGTGAACCTTCCGAGGGTTCCACAAACAGGCCACTCCCCCAGCTGAACCAAGGGCCCCAATGCACTAGCACCCGCCATTTCCCCATAACTTGGGCATCATACCAACCATACCTTCGAATGATAACTTAGTCTCCTATAGGAAAAGAACATCAGGAGCATTACTCCTAATCAAATTGTGAACAACTTTTTGTCGAGGGCCACTGTTCAAGCCCCTCACATTCCATGAAGGCACTATCATTTCGAGGGATTTGAGAAATGAGCATCCAGAGTCCTGACCAACCCTGACTCCACCAAAATTTCCCCTGTTGACTTGATCTTCTCCAAATCCTTTTTACGACCAGGCTTGGAAGATTTCTCCCCCATCCCTTTTTTAGACTCCTTTTGATGAAGACCCAAGGAAGAAAGAGACTTGGCACCCCTCCCAGAATCAATACCAGCATTCCGACTTGGGGGAGGCCCATCCCCATCATCCTTCTTCAAATCAGCTACAAGAACCGAGTCCACCATGACACCCATATGAAGGTCAATGACCATCTCAGAGACACTAACATCATGAGCATCGGGGGCAGCCTCAAAATGGAGACCTGTCTGGCCTGTACTCAAAATTCCCTGATCCAGGCTAACCAATCCCAGATTCACTTCCTGTTGGCTAAGGTCATCTAACACCTCAAATCTATTAAAAGTATCTTCCTCCTATCTCTCTTTGAAGGTCCTCTTCTGACCCCTATTCCTATAATAGTCTTTGACAAGGATGAAACCATCTGCATCAGCCCCAGCGCTAGGAATAGGATCTTTCCCCCTATCCGCCATAGGAGGTTTGCATGGAGGCTGAGAAGATGGGGGCTCCACATGCCTTGCCTTAGGACATCGACACAACAAGTGACCATATTCATGACACAAACAACATCGAAAAGGGAGAGTCTCATAATCCAATTGTTGCACCCAAGAGTAAGAACCCATACACATATCCATAGAATCTGGCAAGGGTTTACCCAAATCAATCTCAACACAGATATGTGCATAAGTCATTACCTTTCTATCCAAATTTTTTTGTGATGAGCCAACAGGTTTTCCAAGCAAAGATGCTATCAACTGCAAGACATCATCACGACAACATTCCATCGAAAGACGAGGCAACCTGACCCAAACCGGAACCCGATTTGGAAGCTCCTCCGAAGGGTTGAAACCTGCATTCCAGGGTTTGATAAACAACCCCACTTGGTTATGAAAATAGGGACCTCCCTCAAAAACCCTATTCCGATTAGCCATGCAGTCAAAGGTGACCATGAAGTAATTGTTAGCCAACGACATAATGTCCATTTCACCTTCCAGTGACCAGGTCCTCCGAGCCCAAGACACCAAAAAGTGAGGAGAAACCCTCATCCCAAAAAATTTGCAATACAAGGAATGCCTGGAATAATATTCAATATCCTCAGCCACCATCTCCAGAGGAATGACCAGTTTGGGTCTCTCTTTACACCGCTCAAGACATCCATTAACTTTAGTGATGTGAGGTCCCCCGGGCCTGCAAGCTCTGTCTTGTACTGAATCCTAAAAGAAAAGGCTATTGTCAATCATTTTTGTTGCATGCAATGGCAACTTTGATCCAAACACGGACCGAAAGTCCATTCCCACTAGGCCCTGCGAAGACTCCCCCACAGGCATTGAAACTCAAGATCCGACGACGACCATACAAAACCTACCACCAACCCTTCCAAACCCTATCCACACAGTTCCACCCTTCAAGAAAATGGGGAATCAGTGAGTCCTTCCCACCGCACACCCCAAAGCCCACAGTCCCCTGACAGTTCGAGAGAAAGCCCCACCATCGAGGCCCCAATAGCACTCATACTGCACCAAACAACAGGGAATCCCCGTGCGCCCAAAAGCCTTGGCCAATGAAGATCGCTGGCCACACCCCCAAGCGTCACACAACAACCACCAAGGAAGATTGCGGGGCTAGCACCCAAGCGACCCACAGGAAACACAGGCAATAAACACCCCCCAGACAGCAAAACATACCCCACCCTCCACGTGCAAGCACAAACATTGTTCGTTCACGGGCTAGGGCACGGATGCCCTAGCTCAGCTCCTGGAAGCGCAGGCACGCCATCGCCACTCTCGCCATAAATATATTAGTCCTTTCGATGACTTCAACAAGATATGTGATTTTAAAAATCTACTAACCCCTTATTATATGGGGAGATTTTACCAAGTTTTAAATCTACTCTTGGCTACTTGATTTAGGTGCTTCTCGTCATATGAAACACTTGCATGGTCTACTTTGTTCAATTTTTATAGTAGTATTTCTCATATTGTAACTAGAGACTCTTCACATATTCCTTTTTGGGATCAAGTACAACATAGTTGGCTAGTGGGTGCATCAATGGCGTTATCTTGGTTTAAGGTATTTTTGTTAACCTACTTTCTATCTATCAAATTTTTCATTCTAATGAGGGTAAGACTATTGAGTTCACACCACATGGTATAGTTATTCAAGAGCTATAAGAGGTTGATATTTTTGTTGCTATAAGGATTATTGATTATGAATCTCATCTATATAGGTTTTATGGTTTTGAGTCTTCTTCAGAAACATCCCTTATGCCCATGTCAATTCTTTGAGCAAGCTTCGACATGAACACTTTGGCCATCAAAGTTACAAGTATCTTCAATAGTTGAGCACATATGATATAGTGATTAATCTTTCTAGGATTTTATGCATTAAGAGAACATGTGGATGTTGTGTGCTTAGGAAAAATCATTAGAAATCTTTTCCTAAGGGTAAGGTATCCCATGCCATGCCACCCTTGATTTGGTTCATAGTGATCTTATGTTTATTCTAATTCCATCATTTTTAGGGGCTAACTATGTACTCACCTTTATTGATGACTTCTCATGATGCACAAGTACTTTCTCAAGTACAAGAATGAGGTTTTCATGACTTTTAGGACTTTCAAACTATTTTTGGAGAATTGGTATAGTATTTTTATTTAAAAATACATAGAGATAAATAATGGAGTATGCAAATCAAGCATTTCAAGATTTTTGCAATGAACATGTTATTCAACGTCAATACATAATTCCTTATTCTCCTCAACAAAATAATTTGATCAAGACAAAGAATATAACTTTGTGGATGATGGCCAATTATATGATTCAATCCAAGTCCATGACACTCACCTTTTAGGCTAAAGCAATAAATTGTGCTAACTATATTCAAAACCATATACCTAAAAAGGTAGTGCAAAATATTACTCCCAAGGATTCTTGGTCCAATATCAAGCTTATTGTTTCATTTTTTAGAGTATTTGATAGTGAGGATTGAGTATTCATTATGAATAACCAATATAAGGCTATGGAGAAGAAGAGTAAACCTTTCATTTTTGTTCATTATTATTAGGATGTGAAGGATTACAAGTTGTTTGATCATGTTACTTGAGATGTATTCTTTTAATGATATGTCTATTTTGATGTCTAGGCATCACACTGTCGTCCTTGGTTGAGAGCTTGTCAATTTGTCCAGAAGACCATTTGTGACCTACTCAATCTATTTCTGGAACTCTCACCATTTTATCCCGTCACTTGAGCATTGATCCCTGAGGTAGTTGAGGACCATTTTCCCCTTTAGACCTCATTATCTTGAGGGTGTCAAATTTCCCCTCTACACCATGATTAGATATTTAGACACGCGTGCTTATATATAATCATATTTCAGAGAAAAGACACACAAAAGGTAAAAACACATGATCATATCCTTGTAGGATTCATTTACTTTACATGGATGCCATAGTGATATCCTTTGAGTATCTACATAATTAATAGTGCTACATAGTTTGAGATATGCAATCATTATGGGATTCACATGCACCACAAAGTGGGGGCAAAATGTAATGGTGAAATTTTCATACCCATACCGTATTTAATTTATTTTTGTGCCTATTTTAAGGATATTAATTTGATACATAGACATATTAACAACTTGTACAAAGTTATGTCCCTTGCCCTATGTTATTCACCTACCACCTACATATATTTGTATACACTTACCACTCATCCCCTTTCTAATATTCACACACCCTTATACATTCTCCCTATTCGCTCTTTTATTACTTCCTGTACACATTTATTTCCATGTACATGCCATCCATTGTGATCTATTCCCTTTTTTATCCCAAAACTCGTTCACAATTATGGGGTTATCTTGCCCTAATTTAAATTCTTAAATTTAAAATTTGACTAACTTCCCTTCTTCACCCTTACCACTTAGGGTTAACTAAAGATAAATTTGTGCAATATATTGATATGTCCTTATAAAGATATCCAATGCATTTATTTTGGTCATCTATAAATCTAAGAATCAATTCACATCTACACACTTTAATTAGTGCTCTAAAAGGAATCTAGCATTGCACAATAATTATAAGAGAATTTTCATGAATGAAGAGTGTTATTTTTGAGATTGTACTATTTCAAGGGGTTGATCAATGTGCAGTTCCCTCATGGCTTGATTATATAGTAAATGAATAAAGGCATTTATCAATACTACTAGCCCTTTCAAACATCAAGAATCATAGAATAAATTAAGACATCTTAAGCAAAGTGAAGAAGAATGGATTATGAATTACATAGTTCAAGTCCATGGATTGGAGCAAGCTTGCAGTTGTTGATCTATCCTTGACAATCGGATTCATCCCTATGCAAATTCAATAGATAATTTTTATTCTTAGGCTATCACTAGTTTGATATTAGCTATTCTTGATCTTGACACGTATTGATCTAGATCTTATTCATTCTTTGTGTCATATTTAGTTATTGAGCTACACACATTTATTTCCTATTATATTTCCTCATTTAGCTATACAAATAATCAATATTAAGAACTCACATCTATTTACCTAAGGTAATTTATGCTTTTATGTATATATTTTCTTATATTAGTTTAAGTTACACCTTTTAAAAAAATATTCATTAAATAAATAAATTATTAAAACTATTTACAACTAAACCACTTCAATCCTAAATAAAATCACACAAATAACTTCCATTAAATACTCATATTTAACTTTTTTGTCATTTTTAAAAAGTGTTTGGGAAGAAAAACTAATCGTCAATCTTTCCAACCTTAAGATTGATCCTCTCACCCTCAAATTTCTATAAATATGTTTTGGATTTGATATTACTCCATCCTCCATTTCCTAAAGTGATCTTATTGAAATTGAAAATGTGGTTAGATTGTTACCCAATATTATGGCCAATGAAGTGAGGCAAGATTGTGCTATTGCTCTTAGGCATGCTAAACCCCCAAGTGAAATGCCCCTAAATGTGAGTTTATTGCTTTCAAGAGACTTGTTAAAAATAAAGGCTTTGTCATTGTCAAAGCAAACAAGGGAAATGTCAAATTGCTATTATGAACAAGCTTGATTATGTCATTAAAATTCTTGACCACATAAACAATAATAGAAGCTATAAAATACTTTCCCAAGTAACAAGATTTGTAAAATCCTTAAGAAAGCAAGACATGTTTTATCCCAATCCCACTTTAAAATGATTGTTATAAAAAGTACCACTTGCCCAATAAAGAAATCACACAACACATCTATGGGGTTCCTAAAATTTATAGGTCCATATTCCTCTTAGGCTTTTTGTTGACACCACCAATTCCCCTAATTACAAAATTGTTGCCTATTTGGTCAAGTTGATCGATCCTCTAATTGGAAAGTCTTCATTATTTGTCAAGGACTCTACCAAAATTGTCAATTTAATCAAAGATAAAAATGTTAATTACAATGACATTTTGGTTATTTTTGATGTGGTGTACCTCTTTATCATAGTACCTTTACAAAACTCCATTGTGCTAGATAAAAGAAAAATGAAGAAATTGCATCCTTGATTGAGTTGTGCTTAAATTCCATGTTCTTCACCTTCCAAGACATAGTCTATGAGCAATCTAACAAGGTTACCATGGGATCCTCATTATCCTCAATCATAACTAGCATATACATGGAGCATTTTGAAGAGCTTGCCCTAAACTCTTTACCCCTAAAATTGCAATGATGGAAGTGGTACATGAACAACATAATATATGTTGGCTTTATGGTCATGATCATCTCAAAAACTCCCACTCTCACCTTAAAAACATTGCCTACTACATCAAGTTTACCAAAGAACTTGAAACCAATAACCAACTCCCCTTAGTGGACATCATTCTCATTAGGAAAGGAGATGGTTCCCTTAGTTTCCATTTCTTTAGGAAATTCATCCACATATAACTCTACCCACATGTTTTCTCACAACACCATCTCACCCAAAAGGCTAGTGTTCCAAAGACTCTTACCATCAGTGCCTTCCACATTTGTGATGAAGACCACGTTAAGAAGATATTTCCCACCTTACCAAGGTTTTAAAACTCAATGGATATCAAAACAAGTACATCGCAAGAGATTTTAGGCAATCACAAGCCCACCACAACTCTAAACCAAAAAAGATAGATTATGATGTTGTTTATGGTGCTACCCTCCCCTACATATAAGGAATCTCTAATAAGATAGCTAAAATACTTCATAAAAAGGTCTTAAATATGCCTTCAAACCATTTTCTACCTTTAGAAACCTCATTTTTCCTACCAAAAACCCCAAAGGATTTCTTTTAAACTATGGTGTCTATAAATCAATTGTTCATGTGGGAACCCTTACATTGGTGAGACATGTCACTCTATTTGCATGAGAATCAAAGAGTATTGTGCTGACATTAGGCATGAAAGGGCCATAGAATTAGTACTCTTAGAGCACTCCTCTAGCATGAAGCACCAAATTCACCAAGAGGATGCACATGTCTTGGTCATAGAACTCAAGCCTATAACCTAAACCTAAACCTAAACCAAGATAATGGATAGAACTCAAGCCACACTTGAATTCTTTATTAAATTCCCTTTAAGTTTACTCACCATCCCTCTAATATCTCCTTTCCCTACCCCTTTTCTCTCCCCTACTTCTGTCTCTATTGGTCTTTCCCTCTCTCATGGGACCATCACTCATCCTTTCTCCTTCCCTTGGTCTTTGTTTCTCTTTCTTTCCTCTCCTTGCACCCCAACCCTCCCTTTAGGACTCCCTCTTGTCCTAGTCATTGTCTCATCCCTCCACATATTGTTCTTCATCTTCTCCACCATCCATCCTCTCCTACCCTTGTTTCTCATTGTCCCTATTCCTTCTTTTGTTTATTTTGTTCAACTTCTAGCTCCTTTTTATTCCCTTGTCATTCCTCTTCTTTTGGGTTTGAGTTTTGCCAATTTTTTCTCATCTTTCTTGAACATGTCTTTACTTTTATTTTCTACTTTATTTTTTATTTTATTTTACATTGTATTCTTCTATTAGTTTTATTTACATTATCACTCTTTTCATTAAATTGAAATCATCCTTTTAATTGCTCATCTTTTCTCTACTAATTTAATTCTTATTCTTAAAATTTTATGTTTATCTTTAATTGGTTTTTGGAGAAAAGGAAAAATATATTATTAAATGAGAAAATAAAATAAATTACAATAGAGAGATTTCTAGATAACAATAGCTATCAATAAAGCTAGAAGAAGGAAAACCCAAGGAGGTTTTTCACTATTCCACTATCCCTAAGAAACATAAGATTTTGTGATCCAAATAAAACTCACATTCCTTAAGGGCTTCAAGTAAGAAGAGTTTGAAGTCCAATCATTATGAATAAGTTGAAGATATTTTTTAGATTAAGTTTGGAGGTAGAGACCTCCAATTAGTGACATTCTAGTTGCAATCAACATTAAATGCCCATTTAGCCAATTAATCTATAATAAAATTTAATTTCTTGAAATTATGGACAAAGAAAATAAAATAAAAATACAAAGTTATCGATAGAGAATCCACTTAGCAAGAGATGGAAACCTCTAGGAAGACTCATTGAACTTCTTTTTATTCAAAAAAGAAACTAGGATCACATAATTCATTTCAATAATAACCTTCTTCCAAACCAACTTGCAAGATTTCTCAAGTGCCCCAATAATGACACAAGCCTCCATTTGATTCTTAGTAGAAACACCTTATAGAGGCAATGAAGAAGAAGTGAGTTAAATCATCATTATCATGACCAACCCCACTAATCTTAGTTGAAGCCGGTTTGCCTCGTGAAGATCCATTAATATTGATTTTGAAGAAACCAAAATGGGGAGGAGACCACTTACCAATCTCGTTCACCTTCTTGGAATCCTTTAATTGAGAGCCATATTGAGTATGAGAAGCAATTGAGGGGGAAAGCTCCAAGAGGCTTGAAAGATGAGAATCAAAAGGGGAAATAAATTCTTCAAAGGAGCATTTGGCCTTAATAGTTTTCTTGATGAATCCCTGATCTTTTGCCAAACCTACATGATAAGACTTAGATGCTCTTAGAAAATTTAGTGGTTCTACTCTAACTAGGTCTACCAAAGAATAAAAATAGGACCAAGATCTTAGGTAGTAACTGGAAAAAGAAGTTGACATAGGAGGATGACCCATACTTGCCCAAAAATCATATAAAGAAGTGACATGAATGACAGGCCGATTCTAGCTCCCTCATCATTGCTTCTAGATGTTCAATCTTTTATTTAATATTATTATAATCACAATTCCTTAATATTTTTCATATTATTAAAATAACAATTCTTATTACTTTTAAAATTTTCTCATTATGACTTTTTTCTCCTTAAACACTCCCTTTTATTTTTATTTTTATTTTTCTTATTACTCACAAATTTTATTTTAATCAATTTCTTTTTTTCTCTCTTTTTCTTGTAATTTTTTTATGTTAGGTTCTTCGATTTGTTGATTTTTTCTCCTTTCTTTAGGTACTTGTGTTTTTTTGACCTAGGTCCTCCCTTAGATTCCATGTACTATGTGTCAATCCATTCTCTCTAATTTTAAAAACTTACTTTACAATTTTACTTTATTTTCTTCCTCTTTTCGACGATGGATCACAAAGTGTAAACCAAAAATTCAATGCAAAAAACTATACACAATTGCTACTAGAAACTTTACAATTTAGGTGATTACTTTTACATTGAAAGAGAATGGAATCAGACTCTCTCTATATAACAACCATCTTTTAACAAAAACTAAACTTTTAAGTGTTCACTTAAAAAATACAATATCAAGTTCGAGGCAAGAGTTGCAAGAGTTACATCTAAATGGTTATGAGTTCTATGTAGACATCATGTTGAAAATTCATCCACTTGACAAAGGGTTGTAGTTCAATTGGTTAAGCACAATTGACGAGGATGATGGTATGCTCCTTGATTATGCCATCCACCAATGTTCAAACCCCCAGAGGTGCAATTAGGCTAGGTTCGACTGTTGGGTTATTTCAATTAATAAGATCCCCTTGCTTGTGGTTGCTTAGTCAAACAACGACTTCTAGTTGAGATGTATGTTTACTCATCATGTTGTAATCTAATTGTTCAAAAAGAGTAGATATTTCAATATATATGTAATTTAGTTATTTGGATTAAAAAATAAAAAACCTCCATTGCTTAATAAATAGGTAGGAGATATTTATCAATTATCACATTGTGTTAAATCATGATATTTATATGAGGATTCACATAAATCCATCTTTGACAAGAATTTGACTATAAACATCTCATAAAAGATAGGCTTATATGAACTACTAGTCATGAAATATGGGTCAATAAGTTTGACAAAAGAAACTACATAATTGAATCTCACTTAAATATCATAATTCCATCCACTTATTCAATTTTAAAAAGGAGTTTAAGATCTTCCAAATTCTTGTTTGGGAGAAAACAGGGGCTAACGCCCAGTTTAAAGAAAATAAAAATAAAAAAATGGAGCGTGTAGGTTAAGCTTTATCGCGATAAGGGGAGCAGTGGTGACTAAAGTGGGATTAGATGGGAAAAAGTTGCAGCCCGTAATAAAGGGTAAGGGTTCCCAATCCCGAAAGGGGTATACCTACTCACGGTGGGTTAACTGGGAGAAGCTTTCCACGCCGATTAAAAAATTGAAGTCTATAATTACTCCACCGCAAAGGCAAGAAAGAAAGCGTGGCAAGGCAAAAAGCCTTGAGATTTGAAACGAAGAAGTCTCGCCGCACATAATATTGAAGGGCGTAATTAGCTGTTTAGGGAAATAATAAAATACTATAATAACCTAACGATCTCGGAGATGTCGTTATTGGAGTGGGTGGGTGAATGTGCTGCCCCGTTAACCGGCTCCATTTCTTATGATCCTATTCATATTAAATAAAATTAAAGAATAGAAAATGAAAGTAGCTGGATTCTTCTAATTGCTTGCCTTTTTCCCCTTTAAACGTGCATATTGCCCCGCTTTTCTTTCGAAGGAAGGCTTAACTTGCGTGTGGCTGTTCTTAAGGGTTTCGGGAGCTTGTAAAGCTTCCGTTATTCTGTGCAATCGTCGGTGCGATCTTTCGAAGCCTCGAAAATTTGGAGGAAATTTGCAGCGTAGATTTCGACTCCTCCATCGGCATAATTGTAAGTGCCTATTTCTGTTTTTGTTTGAAGAATTTCCTCTCAACGGCGTTTATTTTGCCCTTTTTTGGAAAATAAATTCTGCTTTTTTGCCTTTTAAATAAGCCTTCTAAAGAAATTTCTGCCGAGGTTTCGGTGAAATTATTTCTTCCTGTTTATGTAGTTTTTGTAGCTTCTTTCAATAAATTTCTGTGGAGGATTTACTGAGATTTCCTCGGTCTCTCTGTCTCTATATTTTTTAGCCCTTTTCGAGAAATTTCTGTAGAGGATTTTACGAAATTACTCATGTATGTTTTTCTTTTCTATTTTAAAAGCTATTTTCAATGAATTGTTGTAAATGATTCAGGGAAATTACCCCTATTTTTCTGTCTATTTATTTTAGCCTCTTTTAAGAAATTTCCGTGAAAGATATATGGAAGTTTTCTGGCTATTGGTTGATCTTTTGAAGGTGTCTTCCGCTAACAAGACTTTTAGGTATGATGTAAACATTTTTCATTTCCTTTAAGCATCTTTCAAGGAAATCTTTTTACTTTTTGTTTTTTCGATGCTCTCGATGATTTCACGGGTTCTTTTAGTTTTATTTTTAATTTTCTGTTCTTGCTTGTTCCCTTCGAGGGATGTGTTGGGGAAAAGTAAATAGAAGCTATTAAGAGATAACTTCTTGAGGGATGCGTTGGGGAAAGGGAAAATAATCTATGGAGGGAGCGGCTGCGCTGTGATTTGAGTTATTAAAGCAATTTTTTTTTGTATTGAAGAGATGTTTAAAGGCAGTGGGGTTTGTTATTGACCTGAACCTTTTGCAGGTGACTTGTGGTGGTGAATTGAGGTGTTATTTGCCCAGCGGGGAAGGTAAAGCTTTTGATCGAAATAATGGCTCAAGAAAGCTGGAATAGAGGCACCGATGGCACGGGATGCGAAGCCCCAGAAGGTATAAAGCTTTGCGCGAACAACTGTGGATTCTTCGGTAGTTCTGCAACGAGGAATCTCTGTTCAAAGTGCTACAGAGATCTCATCTTGAAGGAAGCGCAGGCCACATCTGCCATGGCCGCCGTCGAGAAATCATTTGCTGTAGGCTCTGTAGCGACCGATACGGCGGATGTGAGGCCGCATATAGATGAGCCAAGCCGTTCTGAGCTTTCCGTGGACGTAGCGGGACCGTCATCCAGTCAGGTCGTTGCAGATTCTTCTTCTGTGCCGCCTCCTCCTGAAACTCCCAATCGCTGTTTTTCTTGCCGGAAACGTGTTGGTCTTACTGGCTTTAAATGTCGGTGCGGATATACTTTCTGCGGCGTGCACCGCTACGCCGAGAAACACAGCTGCACCTTCGATTTTAAGACAACTGGTCGCGAGACAATATCCAAGGCCAATCCTGTTATCAAAGCTGCTAAAATTGACAAAATCTGAAACAGTTTTACTGGTGTTATGTGTTGTTGAAACTTCCCACCGCCCTTCTCAGCCTTTCCTGGAGTTCAGCTGGTCAAACCGGTATACCTCTTCAATGCATAAATTTTAATTTTGCTTTTACGCTTAGATGATGCCGATCCAGCGTTGATGGGGAGGGTTGCAGACCATGGGGGTGATACGCTTTGTATAGTACTGTGACCCCAGCAGGTCAGGGTTTAATCCATTTATTGCTGCCATTTTAGACCTTGTTAAGGAACGCTTTTTTATTAAGTTCTCTCAATGAAGTATATGCAGAATTTGCTTTTGGATTGAATGTAATGGATGTTAAGGATATATTTGTAGCAGTTCATAATGGTTTATAGAATTTTAGTTCTAAGTATTTTTTCCTCGCATTTAGAATGGAATTCTTTTATCTGGCACTGATTATTATGAAAGAGAAAGATGGCAGCTATGAAATTTAGACCTGCAAATGAATTATTTTGAAAGCTTATGATTTCTTAATGGAAACTCTTCAAAATGATCCAAAGCTGTTGAAGAATACATTATTGAATGTATGTTCATTTCTGGAAGAAAACATCTTGTCGATTTCTGAAATAAAACAAGTTCATACTTTTTTTTTTGGGGCATGCGATGTTGATTTTAGAGGGATTGCTAATATCTTCCACCTTGATATTCTCTTTCAATGAACGTGGATTTTAGATTATTTTATTTATCCTTTTACATGTTTATTTTACTTTGTTTACAGATCACCTTTTTAATAAATTCGAGCAGTAACTTAACAAGGGAGTTTAAGTGATTCTTTTGCAAAAAGAGAATATCTAATTTAAGTGATTCTTGGGGAAGTCTGAAATTATAGGCCAAGAGAGGTTTTTAACATTCATGGGCTAAAGACATCCTAAGGGACAGCTGATCCTGTCTCTTTAAACTTTTGCAATATGAATTTTCTGCTATTTATTTTGATGACGTTTTTTCTTTTCTTCTAAACTTCAAACATATCATCTTTTTCCTTAAAAATAGAAGTTGTTTTTATTTAACTGCTCCGACTTTGCTAAAGACATCCTCTCCTTTCATTCATTTTTGGTTTTTCCATCTGTCTGTTTCAGAGTGAAGATGAAGATGAGTTAGTCCTCAATTAGACTAAAGAATATTGTTTGTCCATATCTAAATCTTCCAATGGTGATCAAGATAATATTTATTTACCATGGGAAAATAGTTTAGCGGGTAGTATGTTCCGTAATGGCAGAAATCAGGCGAGACCAAGTTGTGAGGATTATTGTTTTTTATGGTATTAAGTAGTTTTTTAATGGATATTATGTTTTTCAGATATCAGGCGAGATTTTTTAAGAGCTGTTAGACGTGTATATTATGCATTTTCCTCTCTTTGAAAGAGTGATTTTTGTTTTTGGTTTAGTGATGAATGTTTCCTAGCGTAGTCTCAATGAGCACTAATTACAGATCGGAAGCTTTGCTAGTCTCCTGAGGAATTTTTTTTTTTAAAGCTTAAAATTTTCACATGTCATGACATTATTTAGTAAAATTTCTAGATTTTGACTGTTTAGCAAATTTTTATGATAGTCAAAATTCAGAAGTTTTACTAATACTATTTTTTAATTTCAAAAGAAAAAGTTAGATGGTCTTCAAGTGTTCTTGGCCTCATGGAAGGATAAAAATTCTTAGCTTTAGTGTGTGTAAATTAGCAAGAGCTTTCTGGAACATTTTCAGTGCATTATTAAATTAGCAAGAGCTTCTGGAGTATTTCCACAGTCCATGTTATATCTTTATGTAAGATTTCTTATCAAATATTTTATTTAGAAGCCTGCTGTTTGTATATATTAGATGTAAGAAATATGTCCGAAGATATAATGTCAAAGTTTCATATATATTTATAGATGTGTCCGCCCCTCATTGATTTCACACCACTGACTCAAAGCAAATTTGAAAGGTCTTATTTGGCATCTTTTCAATGCAGCTGTTTGATACAATAGGTTTTACAAAAGTACTATTAGTTTTGTATTTATGTATTTATTAGTTCTGCTGACACTCTGACTAGAATGGTATCATGTTGCATGCGTCTGTTTTATTCAAACCTTCCTTTGCACATTGGACGAGATCAACTGCTGTAATTCTATTGGCATGAGGATCTGCCTTTCTATCTTTTTGACTTCCATCATGCTGTCCGCGCTATTTATTTTTGTAAAGCATCACATCACATCACAAACTTGGTATATTTGATGCTCAACTAACAAAGCCATGGCAAGACCTGGGCATACGATTTTGGCGATGTTACATGTTTAATTGAAACTTCATATCTGACAGTTAGCCTGAGTTAAACCGTGTGACCAAGTCCTTCAAACGATCGCCTTTATGAAACAGGCGAGGTGGTTATTTTAGCTTGAGTCAAACCATTTGACCAAGTCCTTCAAACGATCGCCTTTATGAAACAGGCGAGGTGGTTATTTTTATTTATGGTGAACTCTAGATCTGAATCAAACCCAATCAATCAAATCCTTCGTTATCTAAGGAATGAAAACCTTTATAGTATATGTTAATCTGAATCAAAATGTATTGAATCAAATCCTCTGTTGGAAATGGGCAAGGTGACTTTTGTTTATAGCGAACTACAGATTTGAATCAAAACCTAATAAATTAAGCCTGTATATCGACTGGATCAAAACCTGTTCAACGAAAGTTCATTTCGAATCAAAATCGATTCAATCAGAACCTCTGGAGGAACTGGCCTAGGTGGGTTTTGTTTATTTTGAATTTCGCACTTGTTCTTCAAGCTGAATCAAAACCCATTTGCTAATCCTCTGTTTACTTAAATCAAAACACATTCAACCAAATCCTATGAAAGAAACAAGTATTGTTCCTCAAAATAATTTCTGTTTCATGGAATTATTTTGTTTTCCTCCAAGGTTCTGTTTGAGTCGGGTTCTTCCTTGTTGTGTGGCCTCCACCTCTCCTTCACACAATTCTCTTGATACGAGATCTTTATCCCTTCCCTTCAATGTCCAGTTAGAGGTAGATTCTCCCTTGCGGTGAGGATCCATCTATCCTAACTCATCCTCTGTCTTGGATTTCCTTCCCTGCTTTTTTGGGGTATGGTGAGGAGCACTTAAACTTGGTGGTCGTATAAGGGACACTGCCATTCTTATCTGTGGGGGATTTTTACTCCTCGTGGGTCTATTTTAAGGTGACCAGTATTTAAGTGGGTACCACGAAGGTTTATTATAATAATTTTTGTGTGCAGTGATTATGATTGTATTGGTGGAAATTTCTGTATAAGTATGGGTTTTTATGATAATAAGGTTTTTTTGAGTTTTTGCTTATGTGGTAATTTATTTTAAATATTTTTATTGAATTATTATTTAATCTTTTGAAAGAAAAACAATGAATATAGTTATGTAGTAGGTTTTTAACTGTATTGTAAAGATTTAATTCCAGCTTTTTAAAATAATTGAAGTTAAATTGATTTTTGTTAAACTATTTATTAGAGTTTGAATTTTTTTTAATATGAGACTATTATGTATGAGAGTAACGAAGCTTTTTTTATGGGGAAGGGCTTAATGTTCTATTAGATGTAAATTTTTAATATAGGACCATTTCTAAAGGATTATTTGGTTTTTAATTGTATTTTAAAGATTTAATTCCAACTATGGGATCATAATGTATGAGAGCAAAGAAGCTTTTTTTTTTAATGGGGAAAGGCTTTGTAAATTTTTTAATATAGGACCATCCATGTATGAGAGCAAGAAGTATTTCTTTTTAAGGGGAAGGGTTTTATAGATTATAAAAAATAAGTGAGAATAAATTGTTTTAGCATAAATAATAATTTTACTAAAAGATATAAGAATTTTATTTTTATTTTTATGAGTTTTTAGATTTTATAAAAAATTTCCTTAAATTTTCAATAAAATTAAATATAATTTTTTTATTTGAATTTTGATAATTATGCAATTTTAATATTTTCAAATAAATCATAGAATCAGAAGCTTCTACAAAATTTTGAATTATTTTTTAACCATCATGGTTATAAATTTTAGGGGCTTTCTTCCATAACTTAAGTGAACAATTTTGAGAACAACTTTGAGTATGTATTCTTTTTCAATAGATTTGTTCTCATATTGTCTTTGTTTATTAAAGGTCACTTTATTTATTTTTTAATTTTCCAATTGTATCTTATGAAGAGGATTTGTAAGGTTCTCATTTCATGCTCATGTTTTCCAATTGTATCTTATGAAGAGGATTTGTAAGGTTCTCATTTCATGCTCATGTCTACACAATTTGTTTCTTTTGATTAGTCATCTTTGTGATTTTTTCTATGGTGGGATTTATCATCTTTCTGATGGAGATCTGTTTGATTTTGTTTTATTTGCAGCAGGTATTTGCTTATAGAAAATTTTGGATGAATATTTATAATAAGGGTATGCTTTTTAAGGAATTTAGCCTTCTAGTTATGAGATAAAGATTTCGTCACAAGGGTTTGCCTTTAAGTAATTACAAGGGTATACTTTTTTAAGGAATTTGGACCTCTAGAGATAAGGATTTCAGTCACAAGGGTTTGTCTTTATTATATTTATATTTCATCATATGATGGGAATTGGTCATCTCAACCATTATTCTTGAAGTTAGTATGGTTTAAGTAACATTTTTTTTTTTTTTTTATACAAATCTTGACATTTCTATCTCAGAGAATTTGTTTAAAAAAAAATTAGAATATGTCTGGAGATTGAATTTAGCTATTAATTTGATTGTATGAGGATCTAGTTTTTACTTTTTTATTTATTTATAAATAATTTGTGAATAATAAGGATAGAAAATGAAAAAGTAGATTCTAATAAATATTAAGAATGAAAAAATAGACAATTAATGATATATAAGCACTAAGAAATGACATTTTACTATTTATTATTGTTTGTCATCTCTTTAGGTGGAATTCCAATTCCTTACATCAATTAAGATAGGTCCTTAGATTAGTCCATTGCTTATGGAGGTGCTCTTTTATAGTGGGATTGGTAAAACCTAGAATATTTAGATAGTTGATATTGCTAGTTGTTTGATTAATATGTTATCCATTAGTGTAGTGGTGGGATTTTGTATGGAGTAAATACATTTTTCTCATAATTTTATATTCATTTTCTGAATCTTGTGTATGAATCACCACATGTTCAAGATGAGGTTTCTCTACATGTCCATTGTTGGCATTTTGTATGTTTGTATGTCTAGCTTATTGGTATGCTTCAGTTCTTAGAGATGCACATTATTTATCCAATGATTAAATATGAATTTGATTATTGATGTTCAAATGAAAAATTTATATAATGAATATTACTTTTACGTTTTATGTTATTATACCTAGTTGGGTGACTATATTGTGTTGCGACTATATATCCATTGAGCAGTCACCCTTGATGTGCATTGAGTGGTTATAGGGACAAGGTTATTTCTCCATCTCGTTAGACAGGTTAGAGTTATTCCCCAATTGTAGTTATTTCAAAGATGTCATATTGGGCCTCCTTAGCTATTCTTTGATCATGCCCAAAACGAGTATGGTATATGTCATATGTGATCAGTATTGACTCAGATTCAAGTTGGGAGTTATTCCAAATCCCTATATGTCATGAATGACTAGTAAATGTCTTATTTAATGATTTAAATTTCATATTTTTTGCAAATGAAATATTAGGAATTTAAATGATTTCTTATGCTGGTTATTGAAATATTTTTGTGTTTTGGGAAAATGAAAAAAGAAAGAAATGAAGTTAAGTAATTATTTAATTATTTTGTGAAAATTCCTTCGATTGGGAAATGTAGCTTATGCTTGTTGGACTAATTGTTAATATCTCCTTTCGGATTCGGGACATGGATTAATTGCCTCTTGTGGATCCATTCATCTCTGGTGTTTATATCAGGCGTTCACAAGTTAATCTTTTGGCGCAACAACAAACATGTTCCAACAAATGGTATCAGAGTCGTGGTCGCAGGTTCGAATCCTCTCGGATGATGTTGAGGGGGGATTGTTGGACTAATTGCCAACGTCTCCCTTCAGATTCAATACATGGACTAACTACCTTCTATGAATCTGTTTATCTCTAGTGTTTGTATCGAGTGTTAACAAGTTGATCTTTTGGTGCAATGAAAAACCTGTTCCAACAATGCTTGAGTTAATTATCCTGTTTAAATTTTGATTTCTGTAAATATAATTGAACATAGGCTTATATGGATTTATACCGTGAATTTAAACGATAAGTGTTATATAAGAATGAATTTAAATGTTTATTTGGATTTTGGGAAAAGTGGAGGGAAATGCAAATTAAATAAATGGGAAATAAAACTATATTATTTTAGTTTGAAAATTGAGAAAGGTAAATAGGCAAAAGGGCTTTCTTTTCTCATTATTAATTTTTGTGAAGAAATTGGAGAGGCAAAACCCTCTTCTTCTGAAAATTTGATTTGTTGATTGCGAGAGCAATTGGAAGGGGAATTCGATGAGATTGAATTCATTAGGATAAGAATCAGGAAGGGAGTGTGCTTGCAACTTGATGCAGGCACATTATTTTATCATTAATGTTTGTTGCTCTAGATATTTCTAGATGAAATAATGTGACTCGCAACCTCCAAATAAATTAGTTTCAACTATATGCTAAGAAGTTGAGAGACTAGGGATTTATTTCAATTAGTTCCAAGCTTAGTTAAGCCTATTTTTCAGTATAAAAATAAGCCTATGTTGTAGCCTAAAAACGGGCAAGTGATGAGGAAACTCATAATGTAAATAAAGTTTGATATTTGTTGCTTGGAATTTTCATATTCTTTTTGATTTCATGAGTTTTCTTTGCCATTGATTTTGGTATGCACTAGTTTGGTATCAGAGCACATTGCTTTCTGGATCGGGCTGTGATTTTGACTTTGACACTTGGTTGTTAGCATTTCCTATGTTATTTCCTCAAAACCATAGACATTGGGCATGAGTTTATCCTTGTGATTTTTAATGACATTAACATGCTATGCGAATTATCTATGTTCATTTTATATGTGGATTAATGAATGTTTCTTTAAGGTAGTTATAAATATGCAATTGTTTGTGCGTGCTAATGTTGTTATGTAGATGTAATCAGAGCCTACAAAGTTGAGGGAGTTTCTGCCAGTTGATCAGTTGCCAAAGGAGTCAATGAGATGATCATTAAAACGTCAATGGAGGGAAAAACTCTTGATGGAGAGAAAATCCTAGCTCGAATTAAAGAATGTAACTGCCTTGTAAATGATCATGTTTATTGGTTGAGAAAATATAGGAGTTGCTATTATGCTAGATCTACGTTAAGGCAAGTTTGACTTGACCAGATTCCATGCATGCATAACCTCCTTTCCTTTTCTTATGCTTTCCATAAATGACATCCTCCTAATTTGTTGGAGTTGACTGCCTAGGTTGTTAGTTAGTTAGTAGTTTCCCCTTCTATAAGTAAGATTAAGATACTCCTTCTCAGAAGGTTGATTAATCTGATATTGAACTCGTATTTCTAGTTCTCAAGTAATGCAAATATGTTGTTGTTCCATTGTAATCACACTTCCAATGAATAAAATGAAGTTATAAGTTAGCTGCATTTGAGTTAGTTTCAAGGGAAACTCACCCAAGTGGAGCCACTTGGTGAGGATTCCATCCTTTTAGCTCAGTTGTTATTTTTCTGTTTAGTAATAGTTTCAATTCTGGCAACTGTTTGTTCTTGCAGCCACTAGAATTCCATTCTGTGACTGTTCCTACAGCCAAAACAGACATAGTAGTTTCTTGTTTGTTTGCTAATATTTCTACTTCTATCTTGCATTTTAGTTTAGTTTAGTTGTTGGTTGATGTTCAATGCTTATGTTACCTCCTTTCAAGAAATTTACTTTCAGCATCATGTCTTTCTTAGTTGTAGAATGAATATGGCTACAATAGAAACCTAATGCACATATAGTGCTGACCATTTTAAGTTCACCTCCCTGGGTTGGAAATTAAATGAATCTTAAAGATAGCTATTCACACAAATGTCCAGTCTTTGAGTTACAACTTTAAGAGCTTAGTTGTCGAATCATTAGAGGAGGCCAACATTTTTGGCATTGTTGCTGAGGATGGTGTCAAACTAGGAAGTATTTTAGTTTCATTTTTAGTTTCTTTCCCGTTTTTGGTATTTCAGAAGTTCTTTTTCAACATACCCTTCATTAGACTAGGTAATGACCTATTCTTTCACCAATTCTTTGTGTGAGTTGGCTAACATTGAGTAATACTGCATGCATGAGGGTAGGAGAAGAGATGCTTTAGGGAGATTCCTTTCTAATTACCCTATCCTGATAACCAGCTAGTTGAGTTTCAAAATTTTCCAAATGAAGAAAAAATAAACCCTTTTGCTGAAGCATTCCCAGATTTGTCTAGTTCAAAAACTTCCTTCGAAGTACAGGCGATCCAAAATCTGATTGAGAACCCATTTGCTTTGATTGTTCATCAAGAAAATATGGCTGCCCAACCAACTCGGCCTAACCAGCTAACCTTTCATTTTCCTATCCCTCCACAAAATGATGTTGACAAAATCAAGAACATTCTTGCTTCAGCCCTTCCTAAATTCAATGGGCTTGTAATAGAGGACCCAAACACTTTTCTATTTAAATTTGATATCCTCTGCATAAGCTATGATTACACCATTGATGCTCATAGGCTTAAGTTGTTTCCTACTACTTTGAAAGAAGTTGCATTAAGATGGTTTATGAGCCTAGGAAGGAATACTATAAATAGTTGGAATGAGATGAAGGAAAATTTTCTTGAGAAGTATATAGAATATTGTGGAGGTAGTGATATGAGAGGAGGTGATATCTTTAGGATGCAACAAAAGGATGATGAAAGTTTGGAAGACTATTTGTCAAGGTTCTAGTTTAGCTTGAAGAAGTATCCACACCATGCACTCAATGAAGAGTCTCAAAAGTTTCTCTTTTTTAGAGGAATTAGTGAGGCTTGTGCTGATGCTCTCGATTCGATAAGAGAAGGAGATATCACTCAAGTGCCTTGAGATGCTATTAAGAAGATATGCCATAATTACTCTAGAGAAACTATAAAGAAAGGGAGAGGTTACCAACCTTCTTTGGGTAAAATTCCTGTTAATGGAGTTTCAAGGATGGAAATCACTCACTTGCTGTCAGATTTCAATCAAGATATCATAAATAATATGGAAACTCAGCTAGATACCCTTCAAGCAAAGAAGAAACATGAGGCATAAGCAATGTTGACATAATATTATGCTCATTGTAGGCAAATAAAGAAGGACTGCAAATATAAAATGGTGGCCAATATTGATAACAAGCACATTCCATCTAAATTCAAGCCAATTGAGAGAGATGAAGATCAAGTTTTCTATGTTGCACAAAGAAGGCCATGGGCTCCAAGATAAGGTATGCCACCAGACCCATTATCTTTTAATGGACCTTACATGAATTCTTATGCATATGGTAATTAATAGCAACCCCGATATCCATCAAACTTTGGAGGTTATCCACCTCAACCTTGGAATAATCCTTAAAATACCTGGCCTAGTTACCAAAATACTCCACCCCCATGACAATAAAACCTGGGAAATTGGCAACAACCTCAAGGAAACTGGCAACAAACATCCCAATGGAGAGGAGGGCAACAATGGCCAAACCAGTCAATTAGTTACATGCAGCTAACTCCACAACCTCAACAACCTGCAATAATGCCCCCTCCTAACTCAAATAATAGCACACCTAGACCTACTAAGTTACCAGCTCAACCCACACCCAACCCAAATAATAAACCACAACAACAACCAGTCTATTATGTAGATCCAAATCAATATCTTGCATATGCTGTGAGTTTGAGTAATATCCACCTGTGTTCAGGAACCACTTTGCCATTGCCTTCCACTCTTATTATTATAGAGCTTCTCATGGAAGAGGAGGAGCATCAAAATATAACTCATGCACCTGCTCAGTCAAGTGTGCCTACCAATCCTGAACCAATTTTGTAGTTTGATTCAGAACCGCCATTTCCTTAAAGGTTAGAAGTTAAGAAAAAGGAGGAAACAACCTTTGATATTTTGGATCAGTTGAAAAACATATGTGTCAAGATACCCCTGTTCCAGGCCATAAAATATGTTCCTATATATGGTAAGGCAATAAAGGAAGCATGCCTTAAAAAGTCTGGGAGGAAAAAGAGAGACCCCACCACTTTCCATGTAGTAGGGCAATTGGCTGATATCATGCTTGGGAAAGTCACTATTCCTAAATACACTGACCCAGGCAGTCTTGTAGTTGAAGTCATCGTAAATGGGATCCAAGTAAAGAATTCTCTAATAGATTTGGGGGCAACTATTAATGTGATGACTCGAGACATCCTGCATCAACTGAATGTTACAAATTTGAGACCTACTCCTATGGTCTTGCAACTTGCTGACAGTTCTACTGTCAAACCTAATGGTGTAGTAGAAGACCTTGTTGTTATTCTAGACTCTTGGGAATATCCAACAAATTTTATGATCCTTTCCCCTAAAGGTACATTAGGAGGATATCCCATTATTTTGGGAAGGCAATGGTTGGCTACAATAAACGCCTACATTGGATGTCAGACATGGGACATGACTATTTATGATGGAATAAGTACTAAAAATATTTCTCTTTATCCTCTGCTCTATTGTACCCCAAATTAAAATTTTTGTTACACTTAGGCATTTTGAAGAAATGAGTTAAAGTCTTGTCAAAATCTATCAAAAAGATCAAAATTGGGGTTTTGCATGTCTTGCTTGGGGGTCAAAAACTTCAAATTTTCAAAATCTAACAATCTGGGTCAGCTCAGAACGACCAAATCAACAAAATCTAGATTTCAATTTTTCAACCCTAAATTTTAGGAATATTTCTATTTTTAGCAGTTTTCTAAAAAGATAAACTTTTTCTGGGTTTCTTTTGAAACAGATATTGGCAAAATTTTATAAAAATAGAAAATTTTTAGAAATAGAAAGTTTGGCTTCTAGGGTTAAGACTGCTTTTGATTGTCTTAAAATACTTCCTCATTAGGCTGGTGCAGTCCGAATCGCGAAAGGATCAATTTTGCCCTAGTGGGTCTATTCTGCTTTTTCAGAAGCTTTTTCTCGAGATCCAAGGTCATCAATGAAGGTCAGTCAGCTGCCAGATGCTAGAGACCAACATGCAAACATTGAACAAAAGCTACTAATAACAAATGTGCACGGAGAATGAAGAACTGAGAAAGGAAGCTGTCAAAGTTAAAAAATGTGAAATTTTGGCTAACATTGGAGACTCCAGGCGCCCCTACTCAGTTTGGGCACCCGAACATTCATGCCTTAGAAAATTTTTCATCTCCGGAAGTAGAGCGAAGGGAAACATGTCAAACAAAGGAGAAATTTGAAAATCTCAGAAAACATTCTAACATTGTCAGCCATGGGCGCCCCTGGAAGAAATAGGTGCCCACCTTTTCAGGGCATTAGATGATGGAGTTAGGGTTTGTGCTCCCAGGCAATGTTGTTTAGATTCTTCTCAGCTCTGCAATAAGTCTATTAGCTCAGTCATCTGACAAATTAATCATCCAAAATTCAAGATTGATCGAAGAGTTCTCAACCAAGAAGCAGAAGTCAAAAGCGAGATGAAAAATACATAAAATATTCTAACTCTGGTGAAGTTGGGCGCCCCAGCTAGCCAGGGGCACCCAAGATTTTGATGCCTCAAATCAACTTTTTTGCAGATGTAACTCCTAGAAGACCCCTCTTGAAATCCTTCAAGTTATCTGACGAGTCCAGCTGTCAGTCTATCAGAGCTCTAGATCATCTGAAAGAGAGGAGATAATCTTGAAACTTGAAAAATGTGAAAAAATGGTTAATTCTGGTGAAAGTGGGCACCCTTGGAGAAGATAGGCGCTTAAGGTTTTGAGGCCTTAGATGTCAGTTTCAGTGGTTGCAGTCTCTAGGATCATCTCGTCAGATTTTTCCAAGCTACGAAATGTTGGAGTTGAGAAAATACAACACCACAAACCTCGAAGATCACCTGCATGCAAATAACCTGTCACAAAAGAAGAGATGGAGACAAACAAGCAAGGGTTCTCTGAAAATTGAAAATGTATATATCAGAGAGAATGAGAGAATGAATTGATATGAAATACAATGGGATCAATCCTTATAAAAAGGAGATCATGCAAACCCTAATAAAACCCTAATAGGAATAGAAGCCCTAATAGGATAACATTTAATAATTAATATAATTATTAAATGTCACTATATGCAAACTAACGTGAAATCTTAAGAAGGGAATAAAGGTAACTTAATCAACATAATTAAGTTAAAAACTTTACTCTAACACAAAATAGAGCAGTCAGTCAGTTCATCAAACCTCCTAAACTCCCAGAGTTGTAGATTCATCAAAAGGTCAAGAAAACATAGAAAGTTGAAATTTTAAGAAAAATGACTAACATTAGTGATCATGGGCGCCCTCGCAAGAGATAGGCGCCCAACATATTGAGGGGTCAGATGAAGCTTTTATGAAAATTTGTCTCCAAGACAACTTCGTTAGGTTTACTCCAGCTCTGCGATGAGATCCTCCATCAGAACACAAAATCCTCTGAACATCTAGAAATCAAAATCAAACCAAGGGAAAAATCAAGAAAAATTTAAAAAAGGTGAAGAAAATGGCTAAGTATGGAGAGGAAAAGCGCCTCAGGAGGAGAATGGTGCCCAAGGCTCAATGCCTTATGATTATTTTTAAAGTTTTCATCATTCGACATTCAAACGACGTCTACATTCAACGAACCTTCCCGGGATAGGCTCCGAAGGATTTAAAGCAAATGAAAGAAAATTTTTCTCAACCACAACTTATTTAAAGGAGATTTTGTCTTTCATTATTCATTTTTTTCAGGTTGGAGTTGAGAGCAAGAAGATTTTCTCTTTTTCCTCAAACAAAGATTTGAAGACCCAAACGACATGATTTTTCGGTGTTCTTTGTGTTTTCGAGATCAACAAGCAAGGAGGAATGATTTTTCATGCTTCAAAATTTTAGGGCGTTTCTTTTTCAAAACAACCACTCAGCTTTTTCCATTTTTGCTCACATGAGTCTCTCTATTTTTTCATCCTTTTGAACATTGAGATTTTTTCCCTCTTCTAGAAACTTCTTTTTGGCCATTTTTTCAGAATGGGTTTAGCTTTCTCAGTATTTGAGCATCCGGGTTTCTCCGGAACGTGATTTTCTACAAATTCTAGGTCACAAATTTTTTCAGAGATATTATTTTTTCAAGACAAAGCAACATTCTATTTTCAGCAGCATTCTTCACTCGAAAAACAAGAAATAAGTCAACTTTTTGGGTGGATGTGGCCGAGATTCAAAGTGATAATCTTCTTTCAACTTTCTTTCCATTTTCATCTTAATTCTTATCCACTCTTTGAAGAAAAAGGATATCATGATGTAATGAGTTGGCGTTTTCCTTGTTTTTAGGTTTTCATAGGTTGTTAGATACTTATCTTCTTTAGGTTTAGAAATAAAGCTTGCGAGTTGGCAAGCCTTAGTTGTAAAATCAAGGAGATTTTAGGGTTCCCTACTCCTCTACTTAGTTATAAATAAGAGCAGCCTTTGCTCATTTTTTTAACCGTGCTTGTGATAATAAAATTTGTGAGCCTGTGCCTTCATGTTTGTTATCGATTAGTTTCAGTTCACTTTGTGTTAAGGGAAAGTTTGTATGCCTCTTTTAGCTGCAAGTCCTTGTTCAATGCATTTGTTTTGTGTCAAGTGTTAATCTAGTTTGATTGCATGTTGTGTGCATTTTTCCACAACTTGCTATCCCAGAATTGTAATCTTGTGCCAAAAGTTTGAGAAAATAAAGTCCTGAGCGTGCTTTTGCTGCCTCGATATAAAGTCTCTAATTTGTATTTATTGTGTAATGCTTATATGATCTCCTTTTCATCTTGCATTGAAATTTAGTAGATGTGTGTTGAGAAAAGTTTATTTAAGTATCTATGTCAGAGAATCAATCTCGTCCATTTCTAACTCTCTTGCTCTGCATTTACTTGAGAGGCTAGAAACATCAATAGCGTAAGTTAGTTGTAGTTGTTAAGCTTTATTAAAGGGAAAACCTTAGTTGCAACATTTAGAGTTTTATAACCTTGTGTTCTCACAGCTGAATCAAAAAGAGGTAAATTAGCTTTAGTTTACATTCTTTATGCAAAGTTAGTGAAAGAGGGAGCTTCCTCTCCTAATTTGAAGAGCAATTTACTGCACATAGCTGTCCATTTCCAAAATACATTCTAGAGGTGCGATTTGAAACACCAAAATTCTCAACCATCCCATGATATGGATAGCCCTGTCTGACCACATGTTGGTGAAGAGGCCGAGGAGATCAATTCAGTAGTGCAACTCATGATGATAGGCATAAGTAATTTCTTGTAGTTATAGGAAGAGGATGAAATATTGTCAAATATAATTCAAAACAGTTATGAAATGCATGAAGAATCACTTGCTATTGAGTCTGGTTCATTTGCTCCATTGCAGACACTTTTACATGCTCTTCCTGCACCAAAAATTCCTACAAAAACAAGTATGTCTCATACATTGCTGCCACCTGAACTAAAAATGCCATACATCAGTGAAGCAACTATGGTAGAATTGATTACACAAGTGCAAGTTTTAGAAGGTAAACATTTGAACATTAATAACAAGCTTACTAAGGAGCAACAAATGTCCCTGAAAAACTTATTACAAAAGCATCAACTTGCATTTGCATGGGATTACAATGACATGAAAGGATTAGATCCTAAACTCTATACTCATAGGATCTACATTAGAGATGATTGCACACCAGTAAGGCAACCACAAATAAGAATCAATCCTACATTAAAGGAGATTGTCAAAGGAGAACTGCAGAAGTTATTGGATGTTGGATTCATCTATCCTATCTCATACATCCAATGGGTGTCTCCTTTGGTGATTGTGCCTAAAAAGGGAGGTAAATGGAGAGTTTTTATTGACTATAGAGAATTAATTTCTTCTACCAAAAAGGATCACTTTCCTCTTCCTTTCATAGATCAACTATTGGATTCACTTGCAGGAAAGAAGTATTTTTCTTTTTTGGATGGTTTCAGTGGTTATAATCAAATACATATTGAACCTAAGGACCAAGAGAAGACAACTTTTACCTATCCTTGGGGAACTTATGCCTATTCAGTGCTTCCATTTGGTCTCTAGAATGCACCTGCAACTTTCCAGAGAGAAGTCATTAGTATCTTCTCAGATATTTCACATGAGTGCATAAAAATCTACATGGATGATTTCACAACTTATGGTGCTGATTTTGATGAAGCATTGGAAAACCTAAGGTTCTACAAATATATGAGGACCATAATCTGTCTTTGAACAGTGAGAAATGCTTCATGATGATGTAAGGAGTAGTCCTTGGCCACTATATCTCTCACAAGGGAATTCAGGTGGATCCAACCAAGATTGAGGTAATTACCAATCCCTCTATTCCTGCAAAGCAAAAAGATGTGAGGAGGTTTTTGGGTCATGATGGCTATTATAGGCAGCTCATCAAGGATTTCAGTAAAGTGGAAACACCACTCTATATTCTTTTGATTAAAGATGCTACGTTCCAGTGGACAAAATATTGTGACAAAACATTTTCTACTTTGAAGGAAGATTTAACCCATGCTCCTATGCTCAAATGTCCTAATTGGGAACTCCCTTTCCATATTCATACAAATGCATCTGATTATGCCATAGGTGCTATCTTGGGCCACAAAGAGGGAGCAATTGAACATGCAATCTACTTTGTTAGCAAAAACCTACAAGGAGCAGAGTTTAACTACACTGTGATAAAAAGGAGATGTTGGCAGTCGTATATGCCCTTAATAAATTTAGACATTATATCATCGAGTATTATAATTTTTTCCATACAGACCATGCAGCCATAAAATATTTGATGAATAAGCCCTTAATTATAGGAAGATTAGAAAGATGGTTGCTCCTTATGCAGGAGTTTGATATCACCATCATAGACAAGCCATGGAAAGCAAATGTTGTAGCAGACTTTCTCTCAAGATTGACTACATTTGAGGACACTCAAGTAATTGATGACTCCTTCCCTGACGAAAACTCATTTTACATTAGTATCCACACACCTTGGTATGCAAACATAGAAAATTATTTGGTCACAGGCAAAGTTCCCCCTCATTTCTCTTTAAAAGAGAGAAGGGTTCTCATTGAGAAATTTTTTCATTTCTCATGAATTGCAGGATGCCTATTCTATACTGGACCAGATCATGTGATGAGGAGATGTGTAAGAGAAGATGAGACATATGATATATTACATGCACGTCACAATGAACCCTGTGGAGGACACTTTGCAGCCAAGAGGACAACAATGAAAATTCTTAATACAAGACATTATTGGCCCACACTTCATAAAGATGTAGGAAAGTATACTAGGAAGTGTGATAGATGTCAAAGAATGGGCCAACCAACTAAGTCTAATGAGATACCTCTATACCCCCAAATACTTATCACACCATTTGATAAATGGAGACTTGATTTTGTAGGTCCCATTGACCCACCATCAAATGGTAAATCCTATGTCTTGTTTTGCACTGATTATGTGACCAAGTGGGTTGAAGTTAAAGCTATGAAACATTCCAGAGATAATAAGGTTGCAAAATTCCTCTATGAGGAGATTTTCACATGTTATGGGGTTCCAAGAGAGATAGTGACAAATCAAGGGGCTCAATTCACATCAACCCTTGTTACATCATTGGTCAATGAATATAACATTAGAAATAAGAAGTCTACTCCCTATCACCCTCAAGCCAATGGGTAGGTTGAGGTAACCAATAGGGAAATAAAAGCTATTTTGACCAAAATTGTGGCTATTCATAGAAAAGATTGGGCAAATAGGTTGCTAGAAGCTGTCTAGGCCTATAGAACCAGCTGGAAGACAACCACAGGTTTCACACCTTTTGAATTGCTATATCGAAAGACAAACATGATGCCCATAGAGTTTGAGAATAAAACTATTAGAAATGCATTAGATCTTGAGATAGACATCTCTGAGGCATAGAAGGACAAAATCATGTAGTTGAATGCTTTGGATGAAATGAGAAAGTCAACCCTTCATCATATAGAGATAATGCAAAACCAGAGGATCAAGTGGCATGATAGATTCATAAAGGACAATAAGTTGTAACCAGGTGACTAGGCACTCCTTTATGAATCCAGGTATCAAGATAATGCAGGTAATTTGCAAACAAGGTGGCTAGGATCCTATGAAGTTTCTGAAGTTTTCTCCAATGGTGTTGTTCAACTCACAACCATTGAACTTGTTAGATTTAAGCTGCTTGTCAATGGTCATCGACTCAGGTTGTATCATAAGCTGGCTTCCAAGCAAGAATTCATGCAATAATTCACTCAACATAGAACCCCCAAAATTCTTGCAGCCGAAGAAAGTGGACCTAGTGTCCCTCTTGTCTAATCAAGGTATGTATTCTATCCTAATAAAAACTTCCACTTTTGTGGGAGTCCTCTTCTTCATTAATTCATTCGCCTATCCATCTCCACCTTTCTCTCTCTTCCATAAATCCACTATCACTTCACTTCACCACCACTTCATTCCATCACCACTTCTATTAATTGCTCAAAAGGTGCCCGATACTTCCTCCACATTCTTTGCAATCAATAATCCAAGCTTTTAGGTACACACGCACCAATTTGTTTTATCTTAGTTATCTTTAGTATATTTATTTGATTACTATAAATTAATGTCGATATTCTGCATAGCATATAATTATACCCTGCCTTTTCAAATCATCATTACCACCCAACCTATGCGGACACATGCTCAAATTTCGGTTGGGGGGGAAGTGTGAATAACATGTTCACGTGTCAATCCATGTCAACAAAAAATGAATTGAGCTAATTTGAATGATAGAGTGAAATGACACCAAACCGTCACCATTTTTCTCGGAAGTACCCTTCATTTATGAATCCTTATTGTCTTTATTGCCTTAGTCATAATCTTAAGTCACTAAAAGTGAAATTCATATGACATTGGCATTAAAACTTTAGAAGAGTTGCAGGAAGAGAAAAATTGGGTCATCAAAGAAAGATTGCAGGAAGAAACCTCATGAAGTGCTTGTTTGATTACAAGCAACTGAAATCATGGGAGGTCAGTTAATTCAAAATGAACCCATAGGTCATGATGTGATCCTACAGGATGCACCTTCTTAGGCCGAGTTCAAAAATTGTGGGTGGTTGGATTATTTATTGAAATTTGACAACTACAACAAAGACATTGCGCTAGAATTTGCTTAGACATTTTTTGAAGAGAAGGCAATGTGAAAGGGTTGGAGGTGATAGCTACTGAAGAGATGATTGGAGAGGTAATAGGTTTTCCAGCTGATGGAGAGCTATACCTAGCTACCAGAGATGCAAGGTCAGTTAGGGCTGAATTTACTGAACATGGTGACCCTCCATTGGAGGTGGATAAACAAGGTACAAAGATAACCTCTCTACTAGAGCTATAGAAGTAGGTAGTTTTCTACATTGTTAAGTAAATTACTTGTGAGGGCTGCCAATCGAACCTTCATTCTGTACACTTCAAGCTCTTAAATCATATGAGGCATGAGAGAAGAATTAATGTACCTAACGTGTTGTATCATCTCCTTACAATAATGGTGGCCGACACTCAAAAAGGTAGGGATACCTCAGTCTCTCACCATTGTTTGATAAAATTACTAGTTGAGAAATATTTGCAAGAGGTGTCTGATATGACATGGAAGGAATTTGTAAACATTGACTAGTTTAGACCAGAAAATATGTGACCTAGAGCTCCGCCTCAACCCCATAGGGTTAGTAGGAGAAGGAGTGTTATTGAAACCACTCCTGGTGCCTCAACTTCTAGTGCAAACCCTAACATAAATTTTCCTGCAACCAAACATGCTATAGAAATTAGTTCTTTTGAGTCAAAACATTCAGAGAAAGATAGGTCCTCTTCAAAATCTGATGATGATGTTCCTATTGAAACCCAAATTTGAACTAGGGCCACAATTAGAAAGGAGGAGACACAAAAGAGAGAAACAAAAATGAGGAAAGTAAAAGCTAAAAAGAAAGTGACATAAAAAGTTACACCAAAGCCTAAGAAACAAAAGGCTGAAATTATTCTTCTTGTAGCCGAAGAATAACCTTGAAAGCCTTCCTAAGAAATCAAAGCCAACCAGGCTAGCCATTGGTAGGCCTCCAAGGAAAATCCCTGAGCTTCAAGGAACATCTAGGGAGGACACTGACGCTCCTATGGGGCAAAAGAATGTTGAAGAAAAATAATTTTTTGAAGAACAGGAAAATATAAGGCTAACTGAACTTGCTGCTATTGTAGAACAAGTTGTGAGGAAAGAGCTCCTGCAACAAGAGCAAGAACCCCTGCAACTAGAACTAGGTGAACAATCAGAGTCACTGTAGCTGGTGCTATATGAACAACACAAATTGGTGCCAGGGAATATTTTGGTAGGAACACATAGACCCTCTAATTTTTTCATGGAATCAAGTAGCCATGAACCTATGGATTCAAATGCAAAGGAGGGAAGAGGAATGGAAAGAGGAAAAACGTAAGTGAAAGGAAGAAATTAAAAAGAAAGATGCTGAAATTGAAGAAAAAAACACATAAATTACTGTCTTGAAGGAAAAGGTGGATAAAGTGACAACATTAGTGCCTCAGATGCTTGCATGTAGAAATCCTCCTAGAGTCTATGCCATGTATTTGAAGGAGTGAAATATTTCTTTTAAATTGTCAAGGATCATTCCAAGTTTGAATCCTTCTGTTGAGACTCCTCATGAATTTTTCCAGGCCTATCAATTTTCACCCCTTGAAGTTAAAAATTTGTTGTGTGAACCGTATTTGCATAATTATGCTGTGTCCCATGATCGTGATTGAAACCCATTATTATATATTGGGGATCTCCATTTAAGGGCATTTATGTCCTTGATTGAAAATGAAATTCGTTCTTGGATTCAGAATGAAATTAGTTGGGGACAACAGTTCAGGACTTACAAAGAAAAATAATTAAATACTCCCTTGCCCATTAGAGCTAAATCTAGTAAGCCTGTAGATATTTTTTAAGAATGACACAAATTTATTTTTCAACCAAGCTATAATAGTAGGATAATGCCTGTTAGAGAAGCCGCTTATAAGGAATATGAGAAGGTGGTAGAAACTATAGGGAAATTGGTAGCATGATATTTATTAAAAAGGTGGAACAATTTTTCTGATGAGTTGAAACAAGCCGAACCTCACTCTTTACAAAACTATGCTGCAACATGCAAAAGAGTTGACAAATACATACAACTTGGAAGAAGGATGCAATAGTTATGGCTTCCATTAACCTTCCAGCCACCTACACTACTATGGCCTGTGCCAGATTTCAGGTATTACCAGTATGATATAGCTGCAAAAATGAAGAGATGGAGTAGGTTGGAGAGGAAACAAGGGTTCTACTGGGACCCCAATTGAAACATTGCAAAAATTGATGTGGGGCAGCTGACAGTTGCAAAGAGGAGGCATTGACATGGATGATGTTAGTGATGGAGAGGAAGAACCTCAAGAAGAATCAGTAGAACTTGAGGAAGAAGGATTTGAAATAAGACTCATTAAAGAAATTATGGGAGCAAGTTCCAAACCCAAGTTGGAGGTGCTTATGTATGAAGGTAGCCTAGATGCTGAGAAAACGATCGATTGGATCAACGCAATGGAAAAATATTTTGAGTATGAAAATGTTGCTGATGAAAAAAAGTGATTTTTTTTGTAACCCGATTAAAGGGTCATGCATCCCTCTGGTGGGATGGAGTACAAGATGAAAGAAGATGAAAAGACAAGCCAAAGATCAAAAACTGGGAAAGGATGGTAGCTAAGCTAAAAGGTAAATTCTTTCCTAAAGATTACCAACTTAATTGTTTCAAGAAATTGCAAAATCTTAAGAAAAAATAAATGTCAGTTAAAGATTATATAGAAGAATTTTATTGGTTGACCATTAGAGCTGGTCATATTGAAGATGATACAAAAAGGTGGCTCTATATCTCAATGGATTGAGATATAATATTCAAGATGAAATTAACCTTTTGTGTCCAAGAACAGTGGAAGAAGCATATCAATATTCTCTCAAAGTAGAGGAGAAACTATCTAGAAAACAAGCGGAAAGCTTGAGAGGGAAAAGTAGAAGTTTTAGAGGAAGAGGATCACCAAGTGGCAAAGGTCAATGGCAAGCTCACAAAGAAGCCAGTAGCTCACATCACCAGGAATAATCCTTTCGAGGTAATGAATCTTTTAGGGGAAGAAGACCTTATTCAAGAGGTAGAGGTAGAGGATTTGTTGGAAAATGTTTTAAATGTAATCAATATGGTCATAGATCTTATGAGTGTCTAGAAAATATCACCACAAGTCAAAGAAGTGAGCATATTGCTCAAGTTGAGGAGGAGATTGTTGAATCACCTGTTCATATAGGTGTACCTGAGGTTGGAGAGTCATTTCTCATGAAACGTGTCCTACTTAAGCCAAACAAAGAAATCCACGAGCCTGCATAAAGGAAAACATTGTTTAGAACTACTTGCAAGATGAGAGGTAAATTTTATAAAGTTATTATTGATTGCGGAAGTACTGAAAATATTGTATCCTCTGAAATGGTTGACAAGTTAGGCTTGAAAAAGACAACACATCCAAGTCCATATAAAGTATCTTGGATAAAAAAAGGACATTAGGTATTGGTAAATGAACAGTGTCAAGTAGAGTTTCAAATAGGAAGCTACAAAGATAAAGTAATATGTGATGTTATACTAATGGATGTTTGTCATATTCTCTTAGGTAGACCTTGGCAATTTGACAAGAAGGCAATCCATGATGGAAGATGTAACACATATAATTTTGAAAGGGATGGACATAAGCACACACTGATACACATTAAGGATGAGCATGCAGTTGAGGAGGTCAGTCCTAAGGTGTTGATGGTAAGTGGGAAAGAGTTTTTGCATCAAATTAAGAATGAGGAAGTAAATTTTTATCTAATTGAAAAACCAAAAGTAATTCTTACAAGTACAAAATTGGCTGATTTACCTATAGAAATTCAGAGAATGTTAGATGAATTTATTGATATTGTTGTGGATGATTTGCCTAATGAGTTGCCACCAATAAGAAGTATCATTCATCATATAGATCTCATTCCTGGAGCTAACTTGCCAAACAAAGCAGCTTACAATATGACTCCAAGGGAGAATGAAGAGATCAAAGTCCAAGTACAAGATCTACTTAACAAAGGATTGGTCAGAGAAAGTCTAAGTCCCTATGTTGTTCCTACGGTGTGTAGCCCAAAAAAATATGGAGGATGGAGAATGTGTAGAGATTCCAAAGCCATAAATAAAATAACCATCAAATAGATTTCCTTTGCCTCGTATGGATGATTTGATGGATTGTTTGAGTGGTGCTAAGTATTTTTCCAAAATAGATTTAAAAAGTGGGTACCATCAGATTAGAATAAGGGAAGGTGATGAACATAAAACAACATTTAAAACAAATGATGGGATTTATGAATGGCTAGTAATGCCATTTGGTTTAATAAATGCTCCAAGTACTTTTATGAGATTAATGAACGAAGTACTTAAAGAATTCACAAGAAAATTTGTAATAGTTTATCTTGATGATATTCTAATCTATAGTCAATCAAAGGAAGAACACCTTAGACACTTAAGATTGGTTTTAAGTAAGTTGAAGCAAGATTTTTTTTTAATCAATCTTAAGAAGTGTACATTTTTGAAACCTAAGTTAATCTATTTTTGTTTTGTAATATATAAAGATGGTTTGAAAATGGATCCTAAAAAGGTTAAAGCCATAATAGAGTGGCATACTCCAAGGAATATCTTTGAAGTCAAAAGCTTTCATGGACTATCTAGTTTTTATAGAAAGTTCATAAAAAACTTAAGTGGAACTTGTCCTCCAATTGTTGAAAAAATCAAGGGAAATAAACAACTATTCCAATGGACTAAAGAAGCTGAAGCAAGTTTTCAGTTGCTTAAGAAAAAGTTTACATAACACCCTGTTTTAGCCTTACCTGATTTTGGTAAAATTTTCCAAGTTGAATGTGATGCTAGCGGAATGGCCATAGGTGCTGTCCTAAGCCAAGAAGGCAAGACAATTGCTTACCATAGTGAGAAACTAAATGATGCAAGAAAGAAATATTCTTCATATGACAAAGAATTTTATGCTCTTGTTGAAGCTTTGAAAAAGTGGAGGCATTATTTAATGCCTAAAGAATTTGTACTGTATACTGATAACCATGCTTTAAAGTTCATCAATAACCAAACCAAATTAAATCAAAGGCATGTAAAATAGGTTGAATTTCTGCAAAAATTTACCTTTGTTATCAAGCATAAAAGTGGCCAAACTAACAAAGTTGCAGATGCTTTGAGTAGAAAAAAATTGATCATGCAGGGATCTTAAGTGAGCATAATGGGTTTTGATGAGCCAAAGGAGATGTACAAGGAAGATGTAGACTTCAAAGAGGCATATGAAGCATATGTGAATCCTCTTAGCAGGGATAGAAGTCATTGGATGGATTTCATGATGTAGGAAGGTCTACTGTTCAAAGGCAGTCAACTTTACATTCTAAGAAGTTTCATGAGAGATTACCTACTAAAGGAGAAACACAGTGGCAACTTAGTAGGGCACTTTGGGCAAAACAAGACACTAGCTTAGTTGAGTGCACACTATTATTGGACAGGTATGAGTAAAGATGTTAAGAAGTTTGTAGAAAGGTGTAAAGTGTGTCAACATGCCAAAGGAAGCAACCAAAATGTAGGTTTACATCCACCATTGGCAATTCCAAATAGGCCATGGGATTCAGTAAGTATGGACTTTGTACTTGGTTTACCAAGAAATAAAAAAGGGCATGATTCAATATTTTTGGTAGTTGATAAATTTTCCAAAATGGTGCACTTTATTCCATGTAAAAAAACAAGTGATGCTACTAATAGTGCCAATTTGTTCTTCAAGGAGATAGTTAGACTACATGGACTTCCTAAGAGCATTGTCTCTTATCGAGACACTAAATTTGTAGGACACTTTTGGAGGAATCTATGGAAAAAGTTGGGCACCAATTTAAGCTTCAACTCAGCTTACCATCCTCAAACGGATGGTCAAAATGAAGTAGTCAACAAAAGCCTTGGAAAAATATTGAGAAGTTTGGTCAGTATGCATCCCAAACAATGGGACTTGGTACTTGCACAAGTAGAGTTCACATACAATGACTCACCTAACAAGAGAACATGTATGAGTCCTTTTCAAATTATGTATGGTATGCATCTTAGAGGAGTGTATGAGCTAAGAAATTTGGGTAAAATGGAAACACAAAGTGCTGACAATGAAGAATTTGCAAGTGCAATGCAAGATTTACATGAACAGATAAAAATGAAACTTGAAGAAAGCACCATCAAGTACAAAAATAGAGCTGATTAGAAGAGGAGAGAAGTTGATTTTAATGTTTGTGATCTTGTTTTAGCTCACCTCAGAAAATAAATATTTCCAAAGGGTGAGTATAATAAGTTAAAGGCTAAGAAAATTGGTTCTTGTAGGATCCTAAGAAAGTTTTCTAGCAATGCATATGAAATAGAACTTCCAACAGGAATTGGAATTTATCCTATCTTTAATGTTGCAGACTTATACCCTTTCAAAGGTGAAAAACAAATAGTTGAAGTACCTGAAAGAGGTGAGTGGAAGCAAAAGTTACCCAAAAAAATGCCAAAACAACCTGGTGAAATTTTTGACAAGAAAGTGGTCAAGAAAACTAGGGGCAAGGAATATTTTTCAGTACTTAGTCAAATGGAAGGGACATCCACTTGAAGATGCTACATGGATGACAACTTCAGAACTATCCAAGAATGGTAAAAGTATTGAGGACCTCATGGACAAGAATCCATGACCAATTCTTTTGTTCCTTGGGAGTTAGATGTAGGCACATTATTTTATCATTAATGTTTGTTGCTCTAGATATTTCTAGATGACATAATGTGAGGTTGTGAGCCTCTCACAACCTCCAAATAAATTAGTTTCAACTATATGATAATAATTTGAGAGATTATAGGGATTTATTCTAATTAGTTCCAAGCTTAGTTTAGCCTATTTTCCAGTATAAAAATAAGCCTATGTTGTAGCCTAAGAACATGAAAGTGATGAGGAAACTCATAATATAAATAAAGTTTGATATTTTTTTCTTGGCATTTTCATATTCTTATTGCATTTGTGAGTTTTCTTTGCCATTGATTTTGGGATGAACTACAACTTATCTTGTACATTCATTGGTTGTTCCTGGAGTGTTCTCCATTGTGAAATTTGGTTTAAGTTGAGGTATTTTTCTAATTTCTTTTCAATTAATAATTTTTTTTCAATTTGAAAGGTTAGATTAGGATTAGGGGATTGTGAAAGCCTCCCAATGCATTTCAATCGATTAAATTCCATGTTATATATTTAATTTAGTTCATTTTGGGAAATTTCACTAAAACGAGGTTATAATGAGGTGTGAATGGTTGATCTAGACCTACTCAAAGATCATCCAACAACACAATGTTAGTTCTTTTTGGGAAATTTCACTAAAACGAGGTTATAACGAGGTGTGAATGGTTGATCTAGACCTACTCAAACATCATCCAAGAACACAATGTTAGTCATTAAATAAATCTAAAACAAAAATTCCCCATTCAATTCATTCAAATGCCAAGAACAAGAAATAAACCAAATGAAAGCTATTAAATCTTATTCAAAACATCCAAACCAACATCCCATGGGGGAATTGGTGCTTCTTTGATGTGGAAAAAATCCCTTTCCCAATTCCTTGCAAAGCTTTTGATGAAGATTGTTGATGATTGTGCTCCTTGATGAAAATTTGACCATAAACTAGCTAAGATTGACAAAATGCAATGAAACCTTGATGAAAAATGGATGAATCTTGCATAAAATATGTAGATAATGACTTTGCCTAAAGTTGTGGATCCAAAATCAATAGAGGAACTCTCTGTTTATCGGAAAGAAGGATGAAGGAATGAGAAACATGAAGGATGTGGGATTAAAAATGACCCAATAAAAATGTGCCACTTGTCAACATGCTATTGAAGGGAGGTTATACACATTTTGGTTAATGTGCAAATAAATGTAATTAGGTGGAAATTTGAAATTTGAAAGATTGCTTGTGGAAGAGGATGTGGAAGAGGAGTTAATGCCACTTGGCTCAAGAAAAAGGACTTGTAAGAGGAGTTAATGCCATGTTGGAGGACAAATTCTTTTGGAGGGAGATTTCAAATTGGGGGAATATTCCAAATGAGATCCCCTTTTGGAAGAAAATAGGAGAATTTATAAATCAATTAAATTGATTTATATGTGCAAGTTGCAAAATCTAGAGGATTTCATAGATTAGAGTTAGAGTTAATTAGGATTTAATTAACTTAGGTGGAGATTAGTTGATTTGAAATTTGATTTAGATTTTTGGATTGATTTAAATCAAATGAGAGGAATAATGGATATTTAATTAAATATAGTTTGATTTATTTAATTAAAAGGGAATATGATGTTAGATTTAATCAAATAAGGGTGATTTATTTAATCAAAGGAAAGAATATGATTTAACTAAATAAAATGCATTATTTAATTAAAATGGGAACATTAGGATTAAATAAAATAGATTTATTTAATCAAAGGGGAAATATTAGGATTAATTAAATAAAATGACTTATTTAATTAAAAGAAGATAATGATTTAATCAAATAAAGTCAATTATTTAATTAAAAGAGGAAACTTGATGAATTAATTAAATAAATATTATTTAATTAATTGGTTAGTAAAGACGCGATTTAGGAAGAGATGATGTTAGTGGATCAGGATCGAGTGCATGATATCAATCAAGATAATTTGAACGTCTACACTTTGCCCCTCTTTGAAGCAATGTACCTGCTGCGTTGGTTCAAAGAATAACCTTGCCGGGATCAAAATTTTAAAAAAATTATGACTTTTTGGATGCCTCATTGCTGCCCCAGTGACAAGAAATATGCTGGTATACTGCTCCTTCGAGAGATCGGATGGAAATTTGTAATTTTGGGGGAGATCTCAAAAAAAGATGACAAATTACTTGATGAGTCTAGAAAGGCTCCAAGATGCCGAAAATATGTCAAAATGTGAAAAAAAGACCCAAAGTGAGCCTTAGATGGGAAAAAAATGGGACCGAGGGTGCAAAACCCTAGTTTGATAGCTAAAACGGGTCAAAAACCCTAATTTTCATGCTTAAATAGCCTTGGAGGGGTCACTTTCCATTCATTTTCACACTCACACGACCTTGAGATTTGCAACATTTTGAGCTCTGACCCTCCTGCATGATGGCACAAAGAATTCTTCCCTGACACATTTATGAGAGAATTCGAGTCTACCAAAGACCTCCAGGCACAAGACCAGTGGTATGTGATCTTAACGCGACCTTTTATTTCATCTTTTTAGCATATTTATTACATTTCAAAAGGTCAAAACCTTGAGTGTCGCTATGTAGCGATGCTAAAGGTGCTTAATCGATGATGCTAGGGATCAAATAGCACCGCTATTGCTTATTGTGATGTCGTGTCACAATTTGGTCCTAGGGTTCCAAAATCCAAAGGGCGACGCCGTAGATCAATTAAGTTTTTAGGGTTTTGGGTCAAATAAGGCCGCGTTTGCAAATAGTGATGCAACGGTCCTGGTTTTCAATTTAGGTTCCAATGTCGATGTTTGGAGTTTATAAAGAGTGATGCATTTGCAAACATTGACACATTTTCTGTTTCAGTGCCGACAACTCCAAATGGGGTCCAGTATTTTTTTGAAACCTAATGTTGTGGCTTCATTAGTGTAAGAGGATAGAGAGCCTATACATTCACGTGAGCATCGATCCTCGGTGCTGGGCAGATTGATCGTATTACACGAGTTACTTTAGGAGCACCTTGGCACGATCGGCCTCTGGTACATCGCCTATGCGCCCACCGTGAGGACCCACCTGGCCATGATGATTGCACTGGATGAGAGGTGGCATAGTGAGAACTCATCATTCCATCTCCCCATCGGTGAGGTGACTGTCACACTACAGGATGTGTGGCAAATATTTCAGTTACCGATTCATGGTGACCATGTTATTTATGATATGGATGCTGGCACCGATGCGTGCTTTGAGATCATGAGGACAAATGAGATCATTTTCATGGAGGGTCAGATCGATCTTGAGTACTATAGGGTCGGGTATCTACCTTTCAGCTGATTGTGATCGCTATTATTTCAAGACTAGTAGCTCCCGACCGACGAGGTCGCTAGTTCAGCCTGGTATGGGGTCTGGCTTGGGAGCAGATGCTCTTTAAGAGAAATTTGTTTTCTTGGGGGCCAGTGATGCCGACCTCACTTTATCATGATTTGCATGAGTTTTCTTACTGTGATAGCCGAGCGATTGGGACCGATGTCACACTTTTACACATCTGGGCCTGGGAGCACATTGTCATGCTTTGACCTATTGTTATAGTGGTTGATGTTTAGCCTAATGACCTAGCCATTTGTAGGTATCGAGGTGGAATTACTTTGAGGCATACAGGGCTGGTCAGTCTCCCTCATTGGAGGAGAGTCCTAGATGAGATGAGAGTCTTCACTTGGAGACCTTGGTTACAGATGCCGACCTGGTACGATGATGTACAACAATTTTTTTATGCTAGGCAGGATAGGTTGATGCGAGGACATGAGCATACCATGATAGAGCGCTACTTGCCACATAGAGTAGACCAACATTTTTGAGATGTCCAAGATAGGCTAGATGATTTATATGTGGACATCTTTTCCTGATCCACTAGAGAGATGACATGGGGTCAGACGATCCCTACAATAGAGGCCATTGACTATTTTAGGCAGCTGGTGGCCTGACCATGGGCATATGCATAGGGACCAGTAGACCCAGGCACCACATGTGCCTACAATGATTTGTTCAGGCCTCCACTTCGATTGATAGTTCTAGGGGAGGCACCCCCGGGCAGGAAAATAGGTGAAGGATGGGGAGGACAGGTTGGGGTAGAGGGACAAATAGTAGGGGAGGAGGAAGAGGAGGACCACCTCCTCACCAGCCAAGCTAGGGAGGCCAACAACCATTGCCTAGAATTCAGTAGAGAGACCAATAGCCGAGAGACCAACATCCACAACAACCACAACAACCGCCGTAGCCAGACACATGAGACACCTAGATACATCAGCTCCAGGGGTAGATACAAGGGTATAGGCATAGGTTCAGGCACTCACATCTAAGAGGGACCATGCTAGACAATAGGTCCAGGCCCTCAACACAGAGCAGGGTTAGGATAGGTAGCAGAGGCAGGCCTTCGAGATACATTTGGCACAAGAGGTGGGCCACATGTAGCAACTAGAGAGCGTGGATGCTGTGTCATAGGGTAGGACAGTCTCACCATGAATGTAGCATGAGGCAGTGTGGGAGGCTGAGTATTATCGACTTCACTATTGGAAGGCCATACCCGCAGTAGCTTGGATCCCAGAGTACTCCCAATAGATTGGGATGAGATAGGTAGAGGATCAGCTAGAGAGGCAGGTCGATGAGGGGAGCAACCACAACATTTTTTGATTGGCATCATTCTTTTTGAGATCCATGGGCTCCATTTTTGATAGCCTTGTGGGAATTGTATTATTTTGATTGCTACACATACACATGATCTTGATTTGTACCATGATAGTTACATTTTGATATATATGATATGATTGATTCATTATGAGATGTGGTCTATTTTATTTGTGCATTCATGGATGGATGTACTTGATGTTCTATCTATATGCGATATGATGTATTTTATGTGATTTATGATATACAAATATTCATGGATGCAAATGGTTATGGATGCATTTATTTTTTGTAATTTTTTATGCAGTTTTATGATGATGTATGGATGAAAAATGTTTATGTTATGCAAATGACTTTAACATGCTTATATTGATTTATGATATGATATGTAAATGCAATGTTTTTTGGTATTATTTCCGTGCATATATGGATGATATGATGATGCATATGTATGATTTATGAGATGCTTAGAACAAAAAATCTATATGATGTCCTAAATGCGAAATGGATTGATTATGTGCTTGTGAGATGACATTATGATATGCAAATGTAATGTTTTTTCATATCCTTTCCTTATGAGTTTATGATGATGATATATGGATGAGTGCTATGATATATAATCGTGATATGTAATTATTTGTGTGATATGATAAAATTATTTATGATATACAAACAATTATGACGTGGCAGTGATTTATGTAATAATTTGTGAAATGACCTATGGGATATGAAATGATGAAAAAATTTGTGATATGATTATGATATGGTGGTGATTTATGATATGGTTATGATACATAAATTATTTTGATATGGAAATGGTTTACGTTATGTGATGGTAATGATATGAAAATGATGTGAAATGACTATGGTATGATTTCAATGAATGTAATACCGTAAATGCAATGATGTGATATGAAAATGATTATGATGTGGAAATGATTATGATTTATGATATGGAATGATGTGAATTTGATGATGATGCAATAATTTCTAAGACACTTAGAATAACAAATCTCTATTATCCTTTGTAACTTAAATGAAATATTTATGGAAAATATGATGATATGATATGCAGTGTTCATGATATGTGGTAATATGAATGCAATGACATGAATGTAGTGATATGATATACCTATGTGATGATTTGTGTTTTGCAATGCAATGATGCGATATGAAGTGATGTAATATGAAATAACCATGATATGTAATGATTTTCAATGGTATGAAATGTAAATGATGTGAAATGACTATGATATGATTTATGTTATGCAATGATATGTGATGAATATGCTTTTATGCCTTGAATATGAGATGTATGTATGCTGATGATTTTTGGATGCAGGATGGATGTATTTAGTGATGTTTTGACTAATTGTCATGGTACCATGTTAGTGCGGAGATAAGAAAGAAGAAATAAGATGATGAGAAGAGGATCCAACAAGTCCATGATCTATGAGACTTTATGAATGATGATGATGTATTGATTATCAAGAATTGGGATTTTAAAAGGGCTTACTTACCTTATGTTTGATAACACACCTAGGTACAATGCATCAAGGTATAAATAACCAGGATGGTGTTGCACCTTGTGTGATGGAATTTGACTCAACAATTAGATAGGAGTACTCCTATTCACACCTGGCATGTGAAACCTTATTTAAAATATAGTTCAGATATTTTAAACGTCTCAGACCAAAACATAGAAAGGAAAGCCTTCCTATGTGGTCAAAAAGACACCTAAAACACCTTCCCCACAAACCAAACAAAACTCGTATGGCCAAGGTTATATTACAAGAACATCCAAAAAGAAAAACATATAAAAAGATAATGATTGTTGCTCCATCCCTTTCTCTCTAAATATTTTTGTTTAGACATCATTGAGAGGTCATTGGAATGAGCGCAATAAGATAAATCAAAAGACAAAGATCAAGTAAACAAACACGCTAATGTCCTTCATACCGCTAGCCAAGACTAAACTACAGTGATGCTTGATGTTGATGTCCATTGTAGGAAAGATGCATTCTAGGACATGATGTTATCAGATGATTGGGGATTGACTGGATGATGGGCTATTAATATCAAGAGTTGACTAACTTGCTTACCTATTGACATAGACTTGATATCCTTGATGATTGAGTTTTCACTTTTAACCTGCTAGACTTGTTTCCGATTGTTTTACCAAAGGTTGAGGGCGAGGATGATTTATTATGAGTGAATGTTTATTTCAGGTGAAAGCAAGATGTGACAAATGGATTTTTTCAAATATTTGGATGTTTTTGAGGTTTTGAAATTTTTTGAGGTTGTTTTTTGGTAGATGTTTTACAAATGTTTTCCTTTTCAAAATTTTTGATGTTTTTGGGTTTTTCAAGATTTTGACCGAAAGACTAACCTAAAGTCCTTACCTAGGGGTCTCAGGGGTTGATCGAAGATTAGCCTTGCCTACATTATACATGCCAAGACCATGTAGTTTGATTGACACATACTAGATTATTGATGAGACATGAACGAATGGATTGTCAGTTTATTATGACACACTCCTGAAGGACTGGCCTAATGTGTCTTGAGGGATAATAAGAGATCAACCTTGCCTATGTTCAAGCTCAGAGATGATGTAGTTCAACATGACGACTCTATTTTTGATTTTTTTGGTTTTTTTGATTTTGATATTTTGACTTTTTTGGATATTTTGATTTGTTTAGATGTGTTTTTGGATTTTTGGATTTTATGAATGTTTTTAGATTTTTTGGTTTCAAGGAAGATTGCAAGAATATACACGATCTGATCCGATGCAAGTATAGGAACATGCCCCCAATGTGGTGCGATAAAATAATCTGATATAGGTAGGATAAATTGACCTTAAGAATGTGCCAAGTAGTTATGGGAAAAATCAAGCTATGATGTAGACGCAAATGGGTGAACGGAGTGTGATGGGTGATGCAAAATAAGCCGTAGAGATAATGGTGGACGGAGAGTGCCTTATTTACAAAAAAGGCGCCTATTTTATAGGTTTTCATCAAGGTACTTGTCCAAAGCACCACTGAAGTGGTTTTCACTAGAGAATGATTTTTATCTTTACTATTTTTTTAATCCTTTTTTTCTGATTTTTTTGGATTTTTATTCTTTTTTATTTTTTTGGATTTTTGGGTTTTATACCTTGAATGTTTAGGCATAATTTTTTTAAAGATAGGAGCTATTCATGGGATCCTGCAGAGGCTCTCCTTTAGATATTAATAAGTGATATTCCCCTGACTTGTAGCTCATTGTGATGATGAAGGGTCCAAACCAATTGGGTTCAAAATTTCCCTTGTTGTCTGGATTTGGTACATTTTTTTGATTCTCCTTCAATACCAGCTCTCTGAATTGGAAGGTATGACTCTTGATCTTCTTGTTGTAGCTCTATTTAAGATGGTTTTGGTAGATTTGAAAATGGAATAAGGCATCCATGCATCACTCATCTAGTAGTTCTAGCTCATTCAATCATGATAGTTGATATTATTCATATGTAATGAGATTCTGTAATGATATTCTTAAGGATGGGAGTTGAATCTTAATGGGGAGGATGGATTTTGATCTGTAGACCAGCGAGAAAAGGGTTTCACTTTTTGGTGTGTGAATGCTTGTTCGGTAGGCCCATAAGGTGAGATTCAACTGCAAATGCCAATCACGACCAACTTCATTTGACTGTCTTTTTGAGGATTTTGAGAATGATTTTATTTGTAGCCTTAGCTTGGCCATTACCTTGGGGGTAGTATGGAGTGGAAAGATGATGTTGGATATTGAAATTTTGGCATAGGTCTCAGACATCGTGGTTTTTGAAAGGTGTCCCATTATCTGAGATAATGGCCTATGGGACACCGTAGCGGCATATGAGGTAATTCAAGATGAACTTTGCGACTGCTTTCCAATGTATAGGTCATAGAATGGCCTCTACCCACTTTGTGAAGTACTCCATAGCAGTGATAATGAAATTTTGTCCATTAGATGAGGTGGGGGTGATTTTTCCAATGAAATCAAGCCCCCACTTCAAGAAGGGCTGAGGTGTTACAATCAGGTGGAGCTCCTGAGCTGGTGCATGGATGCGATCCCCATGCTATTGAAATTGCAAACACTTCTTGAAATATTCATGGGATTCCTTCTCCATTGTCGGCCAATAGTACCCCGTTCTCAGTAGTTTCTTGGCCAAGGTCATAGCACTTGAATGTGAACCGCAGATTCCATTATGTACCTTCGTTAAAGCAGTCAAAGCTTCCTCTATGTTTAAGCATCATAACAAGGTTCCCTCAATACTCCTATGGTATAGGCTGTCGCCTAGGATAAAAAAATGGATTGAATTTTTGATAAAGGTTTTCTTAAGGTTCAAAGTGATATTGGCAAGGAGGACTCCTATTCTCAGATAAGTGTATATGTCATGATACCATGGGTTACTAGGACCAATGATTTCACACACAAATTTTGACTCTGGTACCTCAAAAGGTGGTACGAGAAGCTTCTCTACAAGGAATTATTACTTTGGGATGTTGTGTGGGACATCTAGTAGCGATCCTATTGTTTCTATAACATCTATTGCTCTATTATTTTCTCTTGGTATTTTCTCAAATTTAATATCAATGAAGGAATCCTTGAGGCTTTCAGCCAATTTATTGTATGCAGTTAGATTGTCGTCCTTCATTTGGTATTCATTATTGACTTGGTTGATGATAAACTATGAATCTCCATAGATTTTAAGTGCCATGATCTGCCACTGTACTGCAATTATGAGCCCTATGACAAGAGCCTCATATTCTAAAATGTTGCTTGTGCAAGGAAAAAATAGCTTATATGATTTTTGTATGTAATCTCCTTGTCGTGTAATGAAGAAGAATCTAGCTTTGGACCCATGCTATGTGTAGGATGCATCAAAGTACATTTTCCAGTGATCTGCTATGCTTATATTAAAGATGGATTCATCAGGGATCTCTGATACAAGTGGGTTCTCTAAATACATTGGTGCCTCTGCTAGCTGGTCTACAATTTCTTATGATTTAATAGCCTTCCGTTCCACATACTCAATGTTGTGCTCTGTCAAGATCATAACCCATTTAGCTATTTTCCCTGTGAGTGTTGCTTTAGAAAGTAGATACTTGAGATGGTTTATCTTTGCTATTGCTGATTTATATAGGATCAAGGGCTTGCCCAAAATTGGTGGCATGAGAACTGGTGGTGTGAGCAAGTACTCCTTGATTTTTTTGAAATCTTGGTCACATTTATTGTCCCATTTATATGCTACCCCCTTGTGGAGTAGATGAGAATATGGGATAAGCTTATCTGCTAATTGTGCCATGAATCGATGGATGGATTGGAGTCTTCCTTGTAAACCCCTTAATTGTTTCAATGTCCTTGGTGCCTACATCTCGAGGATTTCTTTGAATTTCGTATGGTCTATCTTGATTCCTCTCATAGCTATGATGTATCCTAGTAACTTTCCTGATTGTACCCCGAAGACACACTTCTTTGGATTGAGCTTGACCTTGTATTATTCTAGCCTATCGAAAATGGATCCTAAAGCTGGTATGTGATCTCATCACTTTCTTGACTTGGCTAGTATGTCATCCACATAATCTTCCATAGTTTTTTGAATCATATCATGGAAGATTAGTGTCATGGTCCTTTGATAGGTAGCTCCAACATTCTGCAATCGAAACAACATCATGTTCCAAAAATATGTTCCCCACGAACAGGTGAAAGCTGTCTTGTGTTGATTTTCCTTGGCTATCATGATCTGATTGTACCCTAAGAATCCATCCATTAGTGATAGCATTTCATGTCCTGCGGTCATATCCACAATCATATCTATGTTTGGGAGAGGGAAGTCATCCTTTGGGCATGCTTTGTTTAGATCTATGAAGTCAATCCAGATGCAGATGCCCCTAGTGGGATTTGAAATAGGTACAATATTTGAAACCCACTCTAGATAATAAATTGGTCATATGAAGCCAACATCAAGAAGCTTTTGTAATTCCATTTTGACTAACAGTGCGATCTGTGGGTGCACTTTCTCTAGCTTTTGTTTCACTGGCTTCACCTCTGGATATACAACTAGATGGTGCACCACAAATTATGGATCAAGACCAGGCATGTCGATGTAGGTCCATGCAAATTTCACCTTTCTTTCCCTTAGGAACATGGCTAGAAGTTCTTGTTCTTCTGTCAAAAATGATTCTGCGTAGAAAGTTATGTGTGGTGTTTCTTCTGTCTTCAGGTTGACCAAATTGTACTTCTTTGCTAAGACCGCTGACTTCTCTTGATGAATAGAACTAAGAGGAAGATTGAATCCCCCATCCTTCAGCATCTCAAAGAGGTTTTCACCATTGGATGCATCCTTTGTTTTTACTATTTTTGGGTCTAAAAGTGCCGCAGTGTGGTTTTCACTTAAAGACCTAGAGATTATTCTCAAATTTTCACTTTTGTGACTGGGGGATTCAATTTTTTCCCCATAGTAGGCATGTGTGTCCAATTCAATTTTCTATCCAACTTTGTGATCTCCATAAGGTACATTATCCCACAGTCCCATGAATTTTGAGAGTGCCTCATCATTTTTGAATGTGTCCAAAATTGGTGGTCCTCGTTGGTCGTAGTCTATTAGCTGGGGGTATACTAGCTTTATTTCATGGGTTTGGTTGTTCGACTGAAAAGACACATTGGAAATCATGAATAGGGAAGACTATTAAAATAAAATGGGTAGGTCAATGAGGTGATCCTCGTCATTGTCACTACATACATTAGTTATATCAAAGGTATAGTTGTCTAAAGGTAGACCTCTGGATACTAGTAATCGAAGAGTAGTTTTGACTACTTTAACAAGGGGACTTTTGCCATGTATGGTTATCCTTAGAAGGGTACATCCAAGGCCAATATTTTTTATGTGCTTCTTTACAATTGTGGGTTCTAATCGGTCGTTGTTTTTTTCCCGAGACTTTCATTCTTGTTATAGCCCATGCCCAACATTAATTGTAGACCTTTGTTAGCATCGTCCATTGGAAGGGAAGGAACATGTATTTCATCTTGGTATAGGAGGTTGGATATATCCTTTTTATCAACCACCTCCCGACCTAGGTCTCCCCAACTTTTGAATCGAGAGGGGTCTTCTCTGAATGTTTGAGATGTTGTGCTAGCTAGTTGTGGTTGTCCATGTGACCTAGGAGATTGAGGTAAATCTCCTATTACAAAGACACTTTTCTTCATTCTATAATCTTCACACTTGTTATCTTGGATAATAAATTTGATATCAGAGATGTCAGGAATGGTGGGTTTCTTTGTCTCAAAAGTGGAGGCGAGGGTAGTTGGATCTACGTATGGAGTTGTAGGGCCTTCATCATTCTTTGGGACTTGAGGGATTTGTAGAACTTTGCTTCTAAATTTTTGCAATAGGAAAAGGGCTCGGGATCACCATGAATTATGACCTCTTGGTTATCATAGGGGAATTTAACACATTGATGAAATGTGGATGCAACAAATTTCATCCCATGGATCCATGGGCACCTTAGAAGAATGTTAAAAGGAATGTCGAGATAAAGAGCTTGGCAAGTAGTTTCCATGATGGCCAGTCCTACATAAATGGGAAGTTGAATGGTGCCTTGAGACAACCTTTCTTGATCGTCATAAGCCCAGATGGTGATACCTTTTCCTTTTTCAATCATGTCTCTAGAAAATCCCAAATTTTTTATTAGCTCGAGGGAACAAATATTCAACCCTGCACCCCCATCCACCAAGACCCATTTGACTTTATTTTTATGGACAAAGACTTCAAGATGAAGAGAACGATTGTGAGACGACTCGGTTGGGAAGTCTTGTTTAGATAATGTTAGGAGATGTGGCATGGTGATGTGTCCACCATAGCCTGGAACTGGTCTCCATCAAGTTCTATTGGTACAGAAGACTCAACAAGTGATTTTTCTAGAATCTCCCTATGTGTAGGCAAATTTTTTAGCAACTGAATGATGGAGATATGGGCGGGGGTCTTGTTTAGTTGTTCTAAGACATTGTAGCCATTGGAAACTAATTTTGAATTTTTAGGGGGTACTCTATCTTGTGTGGATGGTCCAGGGATGGTGTTTCTACCACTTTGTGTGGTGAATCCATAATCGCTTTGGACATTGTGATATGTACAACACCTACCCATTCATATAAAGATGCAACAACATGGTCATAAACGTAGTTGACACTATCATAATTTTTTCCCTTGCCATTATTGTTTTCCTTATTGTGATCTGACATTGGGTTTATGTATATCTTGAGGTCCTGATTCCTGAATCCTAGCATGGGATGCTCAACAAAAATAATATTTTTTTCAATGAGGTCTTGGATTAGGTTTTTAAGCCTCATGCAACTGGCTGTTGTGTGCCCCTTTATCTTATGAAAATCACACAGGTCTTCTCGTTATACCATGGTGGCTTAACTTGAGGCTCCTGGAAATTTTTAATGACAGGGAGCGTGATGATGTTGGCATCAATGAGTCACTTCATGATAGATTTGAGCGATTCTCCAAGTGGTGTGTACTTTCACTTTGGAGGGTACCAATTTCTTGTGGATGGCCCACCTTGATCATTGGCATTATTAACTATCTGCATGTTGTTTTTTTGTTGGGGTGTGTTGGATTGAGGGGTTTTTTGGTTGCTATTATGAGGTTGTTGATTTGTTTTTTGTTGCGTGTTTGGATTTGGAGCACTAATTACAACCTTAGCATCAACAACTCCATCGTTTTTACCATTTTTGTTTTTCACCCATGTTGGTGGTTTGTCGTTGTAACTTGTGGATGGGAGATTATCTTGATAAGTGGGTGTCCCCCCTTGTGCAATGATGGCTCTTTCGATGTTGAGAGCCTTGAGAATGAGTTGATCGTAGGAGGTGATGCACTGTACTTTGAGATGGAAGGTCAAAGTTCCTTCAAGATTTGTGATGATAGTTTTAATGTGTTGTTCTTCTGACATGGCCCACTTGCTTCTATTGGGATTGGATCACCATTGTTGTAAGAAAGATGCAAATGATTCTCCCTTGTTTTGCTTGAGGTTGGATAGTTCTGTTAGAGTAAACGTTTTAACTTAATTATGTTAATTAAGTTACCTTTATTCCTCTCTTAAGATTTTATTTTAGTTTGCATATTATGACATTTAATAATTATATTAATTATTAAATGTCTACCTGTTAGGGTTTCTTTTAGGGTTGCACAATATCATTTCATAAGGATTCATCATTATATTTTATTCTCTCTGTGATTAATACAATTTTCAGCTTTCAAAGCACCTTTGCTTTTTGTGTCCAATGTCTTTTTTTGTGACAAGTTATTTGCATGTAGGTGATCTTCGGGGTCTGTGAAGTTGGCTTTCTCAACTTCTACATGGTATTAGAGCTCCAGACCTGTGGCTGCATGTTCATGATTTGAAGATATCAACTTACAAAGGTTTTTATTTTTTATGCAAGGGTTTCAAGCTATGACAGTTTTTGGCCAAATCAGAGGATTTTTCCATCAATTTTTGAGAGATTTTGACCTTGATCTCTCAAACAGTTCATTTTGGTGCAAAAATAACCTCATGGTTGTTCTCAAAAGACCCAAAAATGCCTATTTTCATATAAAATATGATAGGGTTTTCTGAAAATTGTTTTTTTTGAGTTTTTTGGGTTTTTCAAAAACACTACTAGAAAAATCCGTACGAATGCTTTGATTTTCATGCCATAATTTTTGGGTACCCAAATTTTTTTTGAGTTGCTTTGATTTTTGTGCCATGAAGGTACAGCTGAATATTTTATTAATTTTTTAATTTTTAAATTAATAAAATATTTGGTTTAATTCTTAAATGAGCACTTTTAGTAAAATGGTCATATCTTGGGCATACAGTGTCCAAATCGGGAAAACAAGATATCATTGGAAAGCTAGTTGGAGGCACTATTCAATTGTGCAGGTTTGATTTTATGAATTTGTAGTTTTGATGTATTTTGTTCCAGTCAAAGTCAGATGATAGTTTCTGTACTCCGGAAAGCGTAACTTTTGCATCTAAGCTCCGTTTTGTACAAACGAATAAGCGTTGGAAAGGTGTTTCAATGATCTTTCCAAATTTTTCATATATTTCATTATAAAATTTATCAGGTAAAATTTATTCAGTTTTGTGTTTTTTACACTTTGCTCAATTACTTAGACGTTCTGGCACCTACATGGGTTTTGTTTGCTTGGGATCGGTTATATTAATTTGATCTAGATGAAGTAAGGTCAGATTTATCAATTTTTTTCATTTGAAGAGTTATCATGGGTTTTTCTACTCACCGATCAGTTGTAATTCTGGAACAAGGTAATTATGAGTCATGGGCAAAGGGCATACTTACACATTGTAGATGGCTTAATATTTTTCCTTATTTGTATGATCTCATCCCTAAACCAACCACTTCAGAGGGAAAATTAGCATGGGATATCATTAGAGATCACATAGTAGGACTTATATTGTCTAGTGTTGATCATGACACTGTGTTGGCTATATCAAACATTGATTGTCCTCACCCACTTTGGACACGTCTTTGGGAGATCTATGAAGACCCCAATCTCTCTCCATTCCCAGAGGATCCTGCTTCAGATTGTCTCTTACCCATTACTTGGAGAGAAAATACACCCTTTGATCATGATATTTTAGAGGAACTTGAGTATTTAGACACCCTTACATGTTCCGATGGATCAAAGGTTTGTCTCACAGTTCCTACTCTTCAGACTGAGAATTCATCAACATCTCCTGTTGTTCCTGATTTAGTGCAACAGGGAATCATACATCTTCCAAACATAGCTACTTTGGACTCCTATGTTGCAGACATATCTTTCTTGTTTGTTGAGTCCTATATTGCAGATTTGGAAGATTCTTATGAGGACATACATCTCCTCTACCTTGAAAGTCAAGTTATCACTGTTTGCCCACCATTATCAGTGCATTCAAAGGTTACATTTTAGGATTCTCCACATCAGTTTGGATTTGACATCATTTGTTTTAGTTCAGACAGAGAGATTCTTTAGCATTCGATCATGGCACACATTTTGTGACATATTGGTTCATCACTCTTCACAGGGTTTCTATGACATCGTCCTTTGGATTCATTTCTTCCCAAGGTGAGGAATATCATTTTCTGCTTCATGATCTCTTTTTGGATTCTATATTAGGCATCTACCATTGTGACAAGAGTTTCTTCATTGTTGGGGGGCATTCTTCTCTCTTTCTATCTCTCCTATGGAGACCATTGTAAATGTACTTATATGATAGAAGTTATCTATGGGGGGTATCATGTAATCCACCTCCTATCCTTCTTTCATTAGTACATCATATTCATTTCTTTGCATTCTATTTTGGGGAAGAGTTTTGTTCTCACTGGGTTTTCTCCTTTACCCCGTTTCATTTAGTTTGCATTGCTTTTGTAAATGGGTACCTGATTAGGCCTAGTTGCTGGGACCCATGTTTACTTTCATGCAATGTAGTTACCTTTGATTTCTTGCACATGTTTGTAGCTGCACTTTTTCTCATCTTAAGGGGGGTGTTAGAGTAAAAGTTTTAACATAATTATGTTAATTAAGTTACCTTTATTCCTCTCTTAAGATTTCACTTTAGTTTGCATATTGTGACATTTAATAATTATATTAATTATTAAATTTATACCTATTAGGGTTTCTTTGAGGGTTGCACAATATCCTTTCATAATGATTCATCATTGTATTTTATTCTCTCTGTGATTAATACAATTTTCAGCTTTCAAAGCACCTTTGCCTTTTGTCTCCAATGTCTTCTTCTGTGACAGGTTATTTGCATGCAAGTGGTCTTCGGGGTCTATGAAGTTGGATTTCTCAACTTCTAAAAGTTCCTCCAAGCTTATGTCCATGCCCATGTTAAATGCATAATTTTGCATGAAGGTGTCCACAATTTCTTGGAACTTTTTGATTCCGGGTGGAAGACGAGAGAACCATTCCATGGCTGGGCTAGCCAGACTTCCGAGTAAGAGTGTCATTAGATAAGAGTCATCGTAGTTAACCTCCATACAATGTACGTGGAATTCCTTCATGTGATCTTTAGGATTTACGAGTCCACGGTACTTGTCGAATTTGGGTATCTCAAAGCCTTGCAGGAATGGCTTCATCACAATGCTTTTGTCAAATGGATAAGGGCATAGATTCCCTTGTGATTTTGGGTTCTTTCCTGATTGTATGTCCAAAACCTACTGTGAGAGATTTTTTATTTGGGCGAACAAATCACTTTATGGGTTAGGTGGTGGGATGAATGTGTTTTGGGTTGGTGTAGTGACTTGGATGACAAACAGAGTGACTTGCAGGCTGGGGGATGCATTCATGAGAGATTTTTGTGCAATAAATGCTTGGTTATACGCTTGTAACTATTGCTGTGCCAAAAAAGATTGTTGTTGGTCTTGTTTTTGTTGTTGCACCAATAATGCTTGTTGTTGGGCTTGCTGTTTTTGTTGTACCAACAACACTTGTTGTTGGGCTCAAGCTGTTGTTGTTGTTGTGCCAACAATGCTTATTGTTGCACTTATTATTTTTATTGTTCCAACAATGCTTGTTGTTGGGATTGCTATTGAGCTGCTTGTTGTTGTGCCTAGTATTGCTGTGAAGCTTGCTGATATGCCTATTGTTATAACAAGGCTTGCACTTGAGCTTGCTGCGCTTGATGTTGGGCTAATGCTCATGCTTGTTTAGTTTAGGCAGCTTGAGTGGCTTGCACGACTTGTTGTTTTTGCATAAAGCTTGTGCTTGTGCTCGAGCAACCTATTGGGCTTGTTGTGCAACTTGCTGCGTTTGTGCTTGCTCTACGGCTTGTTGTGCAACTTGCTAGGTTTGGAATTGTTGTAGTGCCCTTTGATAGGCTTGCTAAGCCACTTGTAATGTGATGTTGTATTGGTTAGCCATGTTTGGATTTGGTGGTAGAGGTGGGGGATTTAGAATGGTACAAGATGGTGTTATAATATTCTATTGGGGTGGTTGTTGGGGTGTTTGAGTGATGACGATGGTTTGGGTGGTGGGGTGTATGGTGGATGAGCTAGGTCCTTGGGAGACCAACTTTTGAGATGTTGTGGATGGTGTAAGGATGGATTAAGATGTTTGCATTGGTGCCACTTGTTGTTGCGATATCGATGGTATGCTTGGAGGATTTGGTACATATTGTGCACTTTTTGCACACACGCCCCACCAGAAGCGGGGACCCTCTTTTTCTTCTACATCTTTGCACCTTGGCTTTGTCAATTTTTGATTTTTCTCTTCTTGGAGGTTATTTTGGGATTAAGTCTGGATTTGGTTTGATAGGGGTGGTATTTTGAAGCGTTTTGAGGCCTTGGATTTTAGAAATGGGTATTTTTCAAGGGAATTTTCAATGTGATGTGTAAATATTTTTGCACCAATGGATACAGGACAAAAAATTAGGCCAAGTTGCTTTTTGAACTTTTTGAAAATTCATCTAGAAAAAAAAGTTATGGGCTTTCGAAGTTTTTCTTCGATTTTTGGGTCATTTTCGGGATTTTCCACTCGGTCCGGATTTTTCCGCCCTGTTCAGATTTTTTCAGGTTTCTGGCCATTTTTGGGATTTCCCCTTCCAGGCGGATTTTTTCGGATTTTGGGCCATTTTTCGGGATTTTCCCTTCATGGCGGATTTTTTTTTGACTTCCTGTCATTTTTGGGATTTTCCCTTCCTAGCGGATTTTTTCGAACTTCTTGTCATTTTCAGGATTTTCCCTTCCTGGCGGAATTTTTTGGGATTTTCCGCCCCGTCCGGATTTTTGCAGATTTTTGTCATTTTCGGGATTTTCCCTTCCTGGCGGATTTTTTCGAACTTCCTATCAAATTTCAGGATTTTCCCTTTCTAGTGGATTTTTCCAAACCTTCTGTCATTTTCGGGATTTTTCATTCTTGGTGGATTTTTCTGGACCTCCTGTCAAATTTCAGGATTTTCCCTTCCTGGTAGATTTTTTTGAACTTCCTGTCACGATTTTCCTAAACTCCGAAAGGGTTAAATTTCCAAAATTTTATGACGGAGTTGAAATTTCCAAGGGTTTATTTATGCTTAATTTTAATATTTTGTGGTTGGATTTTCACATGTGAGCTATTGATGATTAAATTTGTTTTTTAGGATTAAATAAATAAAGGGAGGATTTGCATATGGATTCGTGCCAGGAGGAAAATCTGGAAAACATTTAAAATGCACCTGCATATGAATCAGTGCCCAGCTGTTCAAATGAACCCAATTGCATTGGAATCTGTGCCACAACCTATCTACAACTGGAAGATATTTTTCAAACGTGGAGTGACGTGTGATGCTGTTTTCACTCTCCAATCACAATTTTTTTATTAAAATCGAGGTGACAGATTGTTGATTTCTTATTGCTCCTGGATGTAACTGCTTTTATGCTATTGGATGATGATGTACCACATTTTTTAAACCCTAATGTAAATTCTTAGGGTTTCTTGAGGATTAATTGCATCCATTGGATTGAAGTTAATCTTGTCCCTTGATTTAAAAATGTAATATCTATAAAAGGCCAGTGCCTTCTCATTTGTAAAGGTTAGTAGAAGAAGGTTGGAGAACAACTAGTTAGAGGTTGCAAAGCCAGAATTGGCTAAGTTAGAGGTTAGATTCTGCAAGTAAGTAGCTGTAGGAGAGGAGAGAAACTGGAAATTGTTATGTAATGCTGGAGAAGATAATGCAAATGGGTTGTTGATTTGACAAACTTTGTGTTTGCCTTTGACAGTTTATGGTTTCTTGTTCTTGATTCTTAGTGTTAGATGTTAGTTTTCAATTCTTTCATGATAATGGTGAAATGTTAATGATGTTGATTGATCTCCGATCCATACTTTTGGCAATTTGTTGATTGTAAGTTGCTGTGTAAAGTTAGTCTGGGACTTATTTTGTGCTAAGTTCAATTGTGGATGCTTGTTTACATTGTACCATTCACTGGGTATGTGGATGAATGTTCATAGTCTGAAAATATTTAGTTTCCTTAGAAGATTGCACCATTTTTGCAGAGTTGCAGGCTTGTCCTTGATTAAGCAGAAATTGGTTTTATTGGAGATTTGTCCATTTGTAGCATTCATCATTGTTGTGATTGATTTTAGGAGTAATTTTAATCTTAGGATCTCTTTTAAACTCTTATATTTTTCTATTTATTTTATTATCTGGGTTACATTTAAGAATCTGAGTATCAAGATATTGCAAAATCTGATAAGTTTGAAGATCTAGTATTTGTTTGTAAGGCCCCTTGTGATTACCAACATTTTCACATTATCTTTGAGTTGTTTCACTGCATTGTCAAGACTTGACATTAGATACCTTGGGGTTATCTCTTTTCCCATAGAGATTTACTTTTCAAGAGAGATAGGATATCATATTCTGTCTGAGTTGTTATTGTGCAGAAAACACCATCAACAAATTGGTGCTAGAAGGAGGGCCTGAATACGCAAGTTGGATTGATTTTTATCTGTCGTTTCTCCTGAGAGGTTCAGAAGAATTTCAAGAGTTGCAAGCCCTTACTAGGTCAAGAAGGGCCAAAATAAGGGGAGAGTCATCATCCACCCACCCAATCCCATCATTCCCATCATCTTCACCTTCATCATCCTCATTCTCATATGATTCTAAGGGCATTCCTATTCCGCAACCTCAACCAGCCATTACCGCTCCCACCTCCACCAATGGCTTTCCTAGCAAATAACCCGTCCCCTCTATTCTTTAACAACTACAATGCTATGCCAAAGAACCCCGAGCATTTTTTCTCTAGGTTTCACATAAATTATCCCAAAAGGACTGTTGAAGAGCATGTTAGGATTTTTAAAATTACCCTCCAAGATAGGGGAATTAATCATGAGGATGTTGCTTGCAGAATTTTCCCTTATTCTCTAGGAGATGAGGCATTCTATTGGTATAACCATCTTCTTGCTGGGTTTATCACTACTTGGCTTCAGTTGGAGATTGCATTTTTACAGAGATTTGGGGTCCCAATTAGTTCTAGTGGGCTTTATCTATAGTTTACTAGAGTAAAGAGGGAGGCGAATGAACCAATAGGGGATTTCAATAATAGGTTCCATAGGGCTTATGCTAGGCTACAACCCCCTTATGCTGTGGATGATGCCTCTACCAGGGAGGTTTATTATGAGGCTTTGGATAGTTTAACATCTACCTTTGTGAAGTGGAGAGAAAACCCTCCTGACAACCTACTTGAAGCTTATGATGTGGCTAGTAAAGTGAGCACAGATTTGAGACAACACTTGTCTGGACCCTTGCCATTAGCTGGTCAAACAGTTATGTTGAGTTCAACTCCTCAGTTGCCTTTGGTTTCACACCCAAGTCAACCCTTGAATCAAGCCCCACCCATGCCAAATTACTATCTGAATGTGAATCAACCTGCATTCTCTCATCAGCAAGCTAATGTACCCAATTACGTGTAGAGCTCTAAGACATTTAACCAATCCTTGAACCATGGGTTTCATTCTATTTATATGCAGAATTCAGCTGTTGTTGTTCCTCCATCAAACAATGCAGATAAGGGGACGCTGGATGAACTCATAGAGCTAGTAAAGAAGCTGTCCACCGAAGTCACCTACCTAAGGAATCAAAACAATCAACTTCAAGACATCAAAAGGGGAAATCAGTTCAATCGTGATCAAGATCAGGGGCAAAATCTCGATAGGGGACAATATTTCAAAGATCAACCCTTAGGGCTAACATTTGATAGAAGACAACTACCACATCAAAATAGGATTTGGGATATAAGGCTTGACAATGAAGGAGTCCTAACATCTTTGGAGCATCCAAAAAATCAAGAAAATCCTGCAGCTGGTGTATATCTAGCAGAAGCAGCTCTATCCAAATGGTGTAGGCTTCATAACACCAACCAACACTCTGAATTATATTCTCAATAATTTCAGATTAATGCGTCTATTTTCCAACAGAAGATCCAACATACCAACAAAAATTTGAGTGGACAGGAGATAGTACCAGCTAATCCTTATGACATATCAGTCTTGGTGGTGGATCATGCACCATTTCCAAGGAGCGAAGAGAATGGACCAAAAGAAAAACAAGACAAAAGTGCTGAAACAGAGTATGCATACAATGAAGAATCTATAGTTCAATCTTTTGAAGGTGATGAGGAGAATGGAAATGGTCCGCTAGAGGTAGAAGATAAAGTCTGGTTGCTGGATCATACAAGAGATACACAAAAAGATACATCAAACCGGTCTCCAATGGAAGAACTTCAACAAGATGCTGAGGAATTCCCAGTAGAAAAGTCAATTGGCATTGGATCCAAGAAAGGCATAGCAGTAAATGTCGAGGTAGCCCTAGAGGAGGTTGAGCTTTCAATTAAGAAGACTCAACAGATTATCAATGAGTGTCCCATGATGCAAATTGAAGGAGATGATGTTGCTGATAAAGAGGTTGATGTTCCTGAGGGTTATAGTTACAAGCCCGAACTTGTGCCAACAAAAGAATTTAGGGAGTCTTCTTTCTCATCTAATTATGTTCTTTCTCTATCTATTGGTGGGATAAATATTGGAAATTCATAGATTTTATGCATTAATGATGGGATAGCTAATGTGGTTCATTTTGATGCACAAAGAAAATTGAATGATGTTGAAAATAGTAATATTACAATCAAAATTGAGCACATGGTTGTAGGTGAAAATTTGCTTGAGGATCAGTCTGTTATGCCTCCTAATGAACATCTTGCTGAGACACTTTCCATGCATGACAAAGCTGATGCCGTTTCATCACTAATTCCTCATGAAGATACTCAAACAGGTGAAAAGTTCCATGATGTTGATTCTGAATTTGTTCAATCTAATTTTCACCCTGAATTGCTCATTGATGACTCTGATTTTGTTGTGCATGTTTCAAATGAAAGAGGAATACTACATCATCAGTTGAGACCTCCTGACCTCATGGATGTTAACTTTGCACGATTGGAGGATAATAAATTTAACACTCAGTCTAAACAAGCGCAGCATCAGGTTGTTTCTTTCCTTGTTGAAAATTCTGAAGTTTATCATTTTGATTATGGAGGTTTAGGGAAGACAATGTGCATATGGATTTATCATGGTTTCAAAGAGTTACCTCAATTGCTGATTATTCCTATTGAGACTTTTGAGTTTGAATGTTGCATTGTTGAGGTTTATTTTGCTGAATATAAGGATGAATTTGCATTCTTGAGGATTGTTACTATCACCTTACTGTTTGTACATGCACTGAAAAGAAAAATAGGTGTGGGTCTCAATTCACCTTGTTTGATCATCAGTCATTTTGAGTCTTTTTGTACATAGTGTTGATTTGAATAAATGCAGCTTGCCCTGCTATTCTTTCGCTTTAACTTTTTTTTTTTTTTGGGTTTTCTTTAGGATAGATGGCTTTAGTTTAGTTTAGTTTGCTTTGCTTTGCCTTTGGTTGGCTTTTGTGCTTCTGCTATGCTTTTGGTTTCAGTTTGGTTGTCTACTTTGCTTCTCCGACTTGGTTTCCCCTGTTTTCTATTGGGAGTGTCTTATTTGCACAACAACAATTATTTTATCTGGGACTGTTTTTGGTATTCCTTTTACAAAATCTAATCATCCTTCCATGATATGTTGGTGGAAATCTTCTATTTAGTGTCACATTTGCTAAATATTTAAAGTGGACAAGTCATTGGATTGAATTAGCTCCTGAATGTGCTCAAATATTACATTTTAAACACATCTTAAGAATCCTAAGGTTTCCATAGGATCTTTGTGAGGTCTTGTTAAGTGAAAAATCTTATATTTCTAATTCAGTGCCACTATGATTCTCAGCTTTGAGTGTGATCTTCATTGCTTACAGGTTGAAATGAAAAGAATGAAAAGAAATATCAAAAAAAGAAAAGAAAGAAAATAAAAGAAAATATTGAATATCAAAAGAAAGTGAGTTCAACCTTTTAGGGGGATCTGAATATCTCTACCGGGGCTATGGACGCTTAGCTGGCAGTAGAGCTATGTATAGGAGAATCACAATGATAACCTCATCGGGGCTATGGACGCCTGATTGGCAATGAGGCTCTATCCAGGTTGCTTTTGAAGTTAGAATCTTTATGTAGCTTAACATGACTGACCTTGGTTTCTTTGAACAGCTTAAGGAGGGAAATTTATACACTTGCACACACTTGGATTTCCAGCACAGGAAAGGCTAGTTTGTCCATTGATTTTGAAACTTTAGTTGTTTGGTTGACTTGATGTGAGGATCAAAACCAGAGATTCTGGGTTCTTGATTCTAGTTTGTCATCAAAATGCTCTGAAGCATTTTCCCAGTGGAGTCGCCATTTGTTGTGCACTTTTTGCACACATGCCCCACTAGAGGCGGGGACCCTCTTTTTCTTCTACATCTTTGCACCTTGGCTATGTCAATTTATGGTTTTTCTCTTCTTGGAGGTTATTTTGGGATTAAGTCTGGATTTGGTTTGATAGGGGTGGTATTTTGAAGTGTTTTGAGGCCTTGGATTTTAGAAATGGGGAGTTTTAAAGGAAATTTTCAATGTGATGTGTAAATATTTTTGCACCAATGGATAGAGGACAAAAAATTAGGCCAAGTTGCTTTTTGAACTTTTTGAAAATTCATCCGGAAAAAAAAGTTATGGGGTTGCAAAGTTTTCCTCCGATTTTTGGGTCATTTTCGGGATTTTCCACCCGGTCTTGATTTTTTCGGGATTTTTGCAATTTTCGGGATTTTCCACCTGGTTCGGATTTTGGCGAATTTTCGTCATTTTCAGGATTTTCCACTCGGTTCGGATTTTTCCGAGATTTTCGCCCCGTCTGGATTTTCTAAGATTTTTCGCCCCGTCTGGATTTTTCCGGGTTTCTGACCATTTTCGGGATTTTCCCTTCCAAGCGGATTTTTCCGGATTTTGGGCCATTTTTCAGGATTTTCCCTTCCTGGTAGATATTTTTCGGACTTCCTGTCATTTTTCGGGATTTTTCCAAACTTCTTGTCATTTTTGGGATTTTCCCTTCCTGGCATATTTTTTCGGGATTTTCTGCCCCATCTAGATTTTGGCGGATTTTTGTCATTTTCGAGATTTTCCCTTCCTGGCGGATTTTTCCGGACCTCCTGTCAAATTTCGGGATTTTCCCTTCCTGGCGGATTTTTCCAAACTTCTTGTCATTTTCGGGATTTACCCTTCTTGGCGGATTTTTTCGAACTTCGTGTCAAATTTTGGGATTTTCCCTTCCTGGCGGATTTTTTCGGACCTCCTGTCATTTTCGAGATTTTCCCTTCCTGGCGGATTTTTCTAGACCTCCTGTCAAATTTCGGGATTTTCCCTTCCTGGCGAAGTTTTTCGAACTTCCTGTCATGATTTTCCTGAACTCTAAAAGGGTTAAATTTCTGAAATTTTATGACAGAGTTGAAATTTTCAAGGGTTTATTTATGCTTAATTTTAATATTTTGTGGTTGGATTTTCACATGTGAGCTATTAATGATTATATCTATTTTTCAGGATTAAATAAATAAAGGGAGGATTTGCATATGGATTCATGCCAAGAGGAAAATTTGGAAAATATTTAAAATGCACCTGCATATGAATCGGTGCCCAACTATTGAAATGAACCCAATTGCATAAGAATTTGTGCCACAACCTATCTATAGCTGGAAGATATTTTTCAAACGTGGAGTGATGTGTGATGCTGTTTTCAGTCTCCAATCATAATTTTTTACTAAAATCAAGGTGGCAGATTGGTTATTTCTTATTGCTCCTGGATGTAACTATTTTTATGCTATTAGATGATGATGTACCACATGTTTTAAACCCTAATGTAAATTCTTAGGGTTTATTGAGGATTAATTGCATCCATTTGATTGAATTTAATCTTGTCCCTTGATTTAAAAATGTAATATCTATAAAAGGCCAATGCCTTCTCATTTGTAAAGGTTAGTAGAAGGTTAGAGAATAACTAGTTAGAGGCTGCAAAGCCAGAGTTGGCTAAGTTAGAGGTTAGATTCTGCAAGTAAGTAGCTGTAGGAGAGGAGAGAAACTGAAAATTGTTATGTAATGCTGGAGAAGATAATGCAAATGGGTTGTTGATTTGGAAAACTTTGTGTTTACCTTTGACAGTTTATGGTTTCTTGTTCTTGATTCTCAGTGTTAGATGTTAGTTTTCAATTCTTTCATGATAATGGTGAAATGTTAATGATGTTGATTGATCTCTGGTCCATATTTTTGGAAATTTGCTGATTGTAAGTTGCTGTGTAAAGTTAGTCTGGGACTTATTTTGTGCTAAGTTCAACTGTGGATGCTTGTTTACATTGCACCATTTACTGGGTATGTGGATGAATGTTCATAGTTTGAAAATATTTAGTTTCCTCAGAAGATTGCACCATTTTTGCAGAGTTGCAGGCTTGTCCTTGATTAAGAAAAAATTGGTTTTATTGGAGATTTTTCTGTTTGTAGCATTCATCATTGTTGTGATTGATTTTAGGAGTAATTTTAATCTTAGGATCTCTTTTAAACTCTTATCTTTTTCTATTTATTTTATTATTTGGGTTACATTTAAGAATCTGAGTATCAAGATATTGCAAAATCTGATAAGTTTGAAGATCTAGTATTTGTTTGTAAGGACCCTTGTGATTACCAACATTTTCACATTATCTCTGAGTTGTTTCACTGCATTTTCAAGACCTGACATTAAAGACCTTGGGATTATCTCTTTTCCCATAGAGATTTACCTTTCAAGAGAGATAGGATATCATATTCTGTCTGAGTTGTTGCTATGCAGAAAACACCATCAACAGTACACTTGGAAGATTGATTTGATTTGACTAATTTTGGATAACTAAAGGGGGTTTCCCTAAACCAAGGATTGGTGTGGATGTTGATGTTAGTGGGGGAATTGGCGGGGGGATAGGTGGTATGATTCCTTGAAAAATTGATGATGAGGGATCAAAGATTTCCCCTTGTCCAAATAAATCCAGTTTCTCTTGTGATACCATGGGGAGGGAGCCTTGTGCTTCAAGAGAATATGTCAGTGTCATGAAGAAGGTGGATGAAGTATTGGTGTCATGGAAGAAGAGCGAAACATATGGATGTTTTGGGTCTTGCGGGATAGATTGACCCAAAATGGTGTTTGCATCCAAGTCTTGGTTGTTCACAAGGGGATGGGTTTGAAGAGCATGAAGTAATGAACTCCCCTTGTTGACAATTGGTTGAGTTGGAGTGAGAGATGATGTGGGTTTGGGGATGGGTTGAATGATGCTTTGAAAAATGGTGTGAATGAGATCGGTGGCATAATCCCAAGAGGTTTCTCCACAATAGTGTTTACGTCAAAATCAAAAGGGAGTTTAGCCCCTTCTTTTTCCAATTCTAGCATGTATTGTGAAGGATTTATTCTTATCGTGGCATTGGCGATTTTGTGAGTTTCAGGATTTTGGACCATTTCTATGATTTCATCTTGAGTCATCCCCAAGATACTATTGGTGATATCTTTCACTTGACCTTCCTCTTGAGGATCTTGTAGTAATAAAGGAATATTGGGTGGGGGATTACTATATCCAATGGGATTGATTTCGGGAGTGGTTTGAATCAAGTCACTTGAAGTAGATGTATCTTTGTTTTGCTCCATGTTTTTCTTCTATTGAGATTTTTCTTTGAATATTTTTTGTAAAAATTATAGACCAACCTTTCTCTGACTTTGTGAAGTCTTGAAAGATGCTCCTCATGAGCTTTTGGACTAAGATGCTTATGACGACTTGGCTTGGGAATCTTGAATTTTCATGAAATCATGGGATCATGCACATGTGAGGTTCAATTGTCTTCTCTCTTGCTTAGATTGATTATTTTTACCACAAACACTTTCTTTCTTAGATTTCAAACTAAATGTCTAATGTCTTGATTTCTTTCCATCCCACAAAGTCCATTGTGTGAAAATAATGGAAATTAAGGCAATAGTTTTGTAATGTTGAATTTAGTCAGAGTAGATTGAGATGTAATCCAAATGCTTAGAAGCCTCTAAGGATGAAATCCTTAGGGAAAGCAATAACACTTGGATTTTTCAAAGGTATTTTCTCCTCCTAAAGGGTATGAAATTTTGAGGATTCTATGGTATGTTTGTTTTCCAATTCTTTAGATCCAAGCAAAGTGTTTTGATTCCAAAATGATGCACAACCTTAGGATAGGAAGATATAATATTTGTTGAGTTCCCACTTGGATAAATCTAGCCGTGCTTATTCAAAGTAGATGATTAGAAGCTTGACCACATTAGATCCCCTCCATGATACACATTTCTCGGGTTAGCCAAGCTTCAGGTCTCATGAATATACCATGATAAAATTTTCATCTCTATTTTGAACCACAAATACGTGGGATGGCTTCAGAATGACCGTTCTTGCACCAACAAATAGATAGGGATTTGGCTTATTATAACAAAAGGTTCTAGTATAGGAATTCCATTCATTGGGGACCATCCATGCGACAAGAGACCATTTCTACCCTTCTTGTCGAAACAATCGTCGTGATACTTGAACTTTCCTCAAGTACCCATACTTATATACTAGGTGTAAGTCGCTTGAATTTGGCATGTTCCTGGTTGGGTCATTCCCTAGGGTGATTAATTTTTCCCACCAAGGAGGCCCTCTTAAGGTAAACAATAGTGAGCAGGCACATCCACAGTTTGATCAATCATTGTTTGTGTAAACAAAGAGAGAACAAACACGATATACCTAACTCACACTAGCAAGATTTGTTTACTTTTAAGAAACCCAAATTGAAGTGTGGAGGAAATCTTTTATACAGCTTAATATCACCAAAAAAATTTTGATTCTCAAGATTTTCATAAAGCGTGAGAGAAGTGCATACACCTTTTAAATGATATTAATTTGTAAAAGAGATTACAAAATACAAAAAACACATATTCATTTTAGACCTCAAAGCAGTAATGGATTATTTTTATAGCACCAAGATGAAGTGTGAAGTTTGCTTGCTCAAATTTTAAATCCAAAACCAACTCTAGTAAGTTCCTAGGGTTCTTTTTAACCCTTTTCTTGTTCTTTTTAAAACCCAAACGAAAATTATTTGAGTCCTAAAAGCTTGAAGATAACAATATCCGTAAAATGGGATTATAATTGCTCCCAAAGTGTTTAAAAACACTTGCTACAATTATGTGATAATGCCATACTAAAACTTCTCCTTGTTTCCTCCTTTTCTTCTTGATCACCTCAACCTAAAAAAGCTGGTTAATCCACATAAAAAAGAGCCACAAAATAGGTTAAAAGCTCAAGGTGATGAAAAAAAAGAGCATATGTTAAATTCAAACTAAAAATTTAAATTTTACCCCACCCCAACATCACAATTTGCAAAGGCGTCGTTGTTTGGAGAAGTTCAACGGTGCTCTGGTGAAGTCAACCTTGCTTTGTGGAGAAACAGAGACTGCGAATGTGTCAATTTTTCACCAAGTGTCGCTCTTTGGGGTTTGACTGGTCGACTCGGGTGGAAAATGATTGGAGCGTTTCCCTTTGAAATAGATTCAACGTCACTATATATTGACGCTGGATTGATAGTGTCACTGTTAGTATTTTGCAACGTCGCTCCTTGCTGTAGACACAAAATTTTGAAAAAAAAATAACAGAATTTTGGCAAAAAAATGTGTTAATTTCTTGAGATTAGCCCTCCTAGCTCCAAAATGTGAATTTGATCTAGAATTGCTCAAACATTATGCAAAAACACAATGTTAGTCATTAAAAAAATCTAAAACAAACATTCCCCATGCAATTCATTCAAATGCCAAGAACAAGAAATAAAGTGAAATAAACCAAATGAAAGCTATTAAATCTTATTCAAAATATCCAAACCAAAATCCTATGGGGGAATTTGTGCTTCTTTGATGTGGAAAGAAGCCCTTTCCCAATTACTTGCAAAGATTTTGGTGAAGATTGTTGATGATTATGCTCCTTGATGAAAATTTGACCATAACCTAGCTTAGATTGACAAAATGTAATGAAACCTTGATGAATGATGGATGAATCTTGCATAAAATCTGTAGATAATGACTTTGCCTAAAGTTGTGGATCCAAAATCAATAGAGGAACTCTCCATTTATAGGAAAGAAGGATGAAGGAATGAGAAACATGAAGGATGTGGGATTAAAAATGATCCAATATCAATGTGCCACTTGTCAACATGCTATTGAAGGGAGGTTGTGAATATTTTGGTCAATGTGCAAATAAATGCAATTAGGTGGAAATTTGAAATTTGAAAGATTGCTTGTGGAAGAGGAGTTAATGCCACTTGGCTCAAGAAAAAGGACTTGCAAGAGGAGTTAATGCCATGGTGGAGGACAAATACTTTTGGAGAGAGACCTCAAATTGGGGGAATATTCCAAATGAAATCCCCTTTTGAAAGAAAATAGGAGAATTTATAAATCAATTAAATTGATTTATATGTGCAAGATGTAAAATCTAGAGGATTTGATAGATTAGAGTTAGAGTTAATTAGGATTTAATTAACTTAGGTGGAGATTAGTTGATTTGACATTTGATTTAGATTTTTGGATTGATTTAAATCAAATGAGAGGAATAAAGGATATTTAATTAAATATATTTTGATTTATTTAATTAAAAGGGAATATGATGTTAGATTTAATCAAATAAGGGTGATTTATTTAATCAAAGGAAGGAATATGATTTAACTAAATTAAATGCATTATTTAATTAAAATGGGAACATTAGGATTAAATAAAATTGATTTATTTAATCAAAGGGGAAATATTAGGATTAATTAAATAAAATGATTTATTTAATTAAAAGAAGATAATGATTTAATCAAATAAAGTCGATTTATTTAATTAAAAGAGGAAACTTGATGATTTATTTTTATTTTTATAGGTAAGTGCTACCAAGGCATTAGCTCCCATGATAAATATTCAAACAAGGAAAAAGGAACACCCTTTCCACAAGGGGTGCATCCCGTCAACAACTGTGCTAACCCAAAACCTACTAAATTAATAGATCTTAAACTAATACATCAGAACAATCCAAGATTGGGAAAAAACTCAGTTTCAGCTTTTCTCCTCGGATTTGGCAGATCTTAAGGCCATTGAATGTTTGAGACTGAAAGAGGGAGATTTTTTCTTCTTTACCTTTGTCCAAGGCAGATCAAACTTTCCATCCAATGGAGAACCATCACAAATTAATTCAGTAGTACTATCCCCAACGATAGGGGTCCGCAAGGAAAATTTCTTTGATATTGTTTCAGGCTTCACAATCTGAGGGGAGGTGTTATCAACCACAAAATGTTCATCAAACTTACATTCATGGACATGGATTGGAGAAGCCATTGTGGGGGGAGAACATGGGAGCTCCTCGTTCTTAGCACTGTTCTGAGGTGTCTCATCTGTGACCTTCAGAGTAATGACATAATGGCTTGAATCAACCCCAATCCACCAGGTGGGCTGGTTGGGGACACTGTTGCCATGCACATGGGTTTGCTTCTTATTGCAATGGGGAGTACTATAAGTAGTTGAGTAACATTTCCTACACCTAAATGTGATCCTTTCATAATCTACAAGCTGTCTCTAATGTCTATTTCCAACCTTCAATGAAATTTCAGCTGAAAGGCCTTTGGAGAGATCAAATTTACACAAAGGCAAGCACAGGTAGAGCTTTTGTAGTTGATTGTTTCTTTAGAGCTGTTGTGGTACTTTCCCAATCCATTGGCTATCGCTTTCAGGCATCCAATCTCCAAAAATTGTAGAGGTAAATAGGGAAATCTTACCCAAAGAAAAGTAGAGGAAAATGTTTCGGACTGTGGATCAAAAGAGGGGAACCAGGGTTTGATGCAGAGGACATCGCCTTGATAGAACCACAAATCAGTATTAAGTATCAGTTCTTTGTCCTCCATTGATTCAAATTCCAGTATGAAAAACCATTTTGCTAAAGGGTAAATACTGATTTTAGAGTCCTAGTGTGCTTTCCAATTATTTCTTATCCAAGAGTGCAAGTTGCTTAGTTTCGACCAAGCTTGCAAGAATCTATAGATTAGGGTATGCTCCATCAGGTACGCCTCTCTACCATTTTCAGTATTGTCAAGGAATATCTCATGGATTGAATTGGAGCATCGAAAGGAGAAAGAGGACTGCTGAAAGGCGTGAGGGCGATAGGGAGACCAAACCTACCTAACATCGTTCATGTGTGAGAAGGAGCCATGTGGCATACCACCTATCATCGTCAAATGTTCGTTTAGACCTAGGGATTCCTTGAAGTTGAGTCAGGGTTTTGTAGTGGATGCATCCAACTCAGAACTATCGAGATTTTTCAGAGCAGGGAGATCCCCGTGTGAGTGCAGGAGATCCTGGGTGTCACCCACTAGCTGTTGCGGGTGAGCCAAACTATATCCGCCATGAGGGGGTTCACTCATTGCATTCACAGGCATAGTGTAGGAGGAGAATGGAGCAGAGCAGAGTGGACGAGCCATCATATTTTTCTTATTATCCTAATTTTAAAAGATATTAAGGTTTGGGCCTTAGTTGTTGGCACTACAGGCAAGAAGCCCCACCAGTTCACCAAGGAGCCTCCTCTTAACACTAGGGTAAGAAAACTCCATTGTTGAAGCGATGGAGAGTGACTCCATGAGGTTTGAACCTTGGTTGCTGGCTCTACAGACAAGAAGTCCCATTATTAAATTCATTGGTTAGTAAAGATGTGATTTAGGAAGAGATGATGTTAGTGGATCAAGATCGAGTGCACAATATCAATCAAGATAATTTGAATGTCTACACGAGGTTATAATGCCCAAATTTTTGGGAAATGATGGAAATGTGAATTTGATAGCTTAGAATGGGTGTTGGGCACTTTTAGCTCTAAGGATATTCTTGAGATTTTGACTTTTGACTTTTTTATTTTTTGAAGAAATTTTAATGGAGTTTGAAGATTTTATTTTGGTTTTTTGGTTTATTGAAAAGTTGAGAAAATTTTAAAGTTTTATGTGAAATATGATGTTTTGGAATGTTTGAATGAAGGTGTACTTCATGAAATATTGAAATTAATTTTGTGGAAATATGTTGTGAAATTTGGTTAAAAAATGGAATTATAGATTATTTTCTGTGCCACTCGTTGGTGAGTGTGATGAACGTAGGATGAAGGTACTAGAGAGGATGATGGGAGTGGCTTCCAATGTGTACCTGATCCAAAGAAACTTTTAGGTTGATCATGGGTGGGGAGTTGTCTAAACAAGTGAAAACTAATGAAACATGGGTAATTAATTAATGAAACAAAATTAAAATAGGTGATGGAAAATGGGTAAATGGAGAATGTATGCACCTATGTCCCTTGTTTCATTAGGAAAAAAGAGACCCTGAAAGGTAGGCTTTAATTTCAACCCTTAGGTGAGTCAACCCGATAGGAGATCTTGGCTATTTTTCCTTATGACAAGATATGGTAAAAATGCTTGAAATGCACTTTTGGGAGAAAAAACTAAAAATACTAAATGAACTCAATTATGCAATGTGAAACTTGAATCATCAATTTAAAGCATAAAAAAATTAGAAACAATAGAATTCTAGTAGATTTGAGAAGGGTAACTTGATGTTTACCAATCACAAAAAGTTATTGTTGAGTGTCCTCTTGGGATAGATTTGCCTTAGGGCGAATGGGTCCTGCTAGAGGGATCCAAAATTTGATTTCATAGTCCTCTGCTCTTGGATCTACAATCCTGATTTCTCTAGATCTCATTGTTAGAAAGTCATAAATTAATTCTGCAACTAAGATTTTGTGTCTTGACAATTTTGACAACTTTGCAAAATTGCATTTTTGATCCAGTTTCACTCCTCCACCTATAAATTTGCAAACACAGAAAGAGGAGAAAAATACTTATTTTTGGTGTATAAGGATTTGCCTTGGTCAAATCCTAGTTTGGTAATTGAACCTTGAAATGAAACAATAATGAAAGGAAGGAATGATGAATGAACACTATCTTTTTGCAACTCACTAAATCCTTTAATGACTACCCTTGGAGGATTAAAGTCTAACACATATTTCCAAGGATTGGATCTTGCATGAAATGGCTTGATTGGATGCTTGATTTGACACTTGATTTGATGCTTGAATTCTTGAAACATACATCACAATGTTAGCTCCAAAAACATGCATGAATGCAAATAACTTTGACATGATGATCTTGATCTTGATTGCTGATGTAGAAGATTGAAAAATTTGCTCTTTGATGCTCTTGACAATAATATTTGCTATAATATTTTCTCCTTCAAAAATATTAGGATTTGAATTGATAAAAAGACCTTATATTTATAGGTAATTTTCTAATTTTCTGACAATTAAATATCAAAGTCCGACAATTGTAATTGTAATTTGAATCATAAAAATACTGCCAAAAACATACAAAATGGGGTCCTAAGTTTAAGGACCCATTCACCCTTGGGTGAATGGGCCCTAGGCCCAAAACCTAGGACACACAATTTCCAAGATGTGTAATTTGATGTTTGCAATTGTTTAATGCAAGTTCCCCTTTTGGAAAGAAAAAATAATTAGGATTTTAAATGCATAATTGGGTCAATTAGAGGCTCAGTTTAGTCCAATTATTTAAGGGGATGAAAATATAGTGTGAAAATGTAAATACATTTTTTGACACTATATTTAGCCCCTACTTTAGTGAGAGGATGATCCCTACATTCAAACTCACACTAAAGTAGACAAATAAGTGTTAAGAGGGGTACAAGTGTACAAATTTTAGTGAGATAGGATGACTAAGATCAAGGAGGTGGCCAAGCCCCCAGGATGAAGGTCCCATGGAAAACCAACATAAGTACAAAGGAATACACATGCTTAGAACAATAACACAAGATGAAAAATCATGCAATGTCAAAATTAATGCAAAATAAAGAAAAGAAAAGATGGACTAGCTGCGATTACACAATTGTCCATAATAAAATGTTCACAAGTGAAACCAGTTATCCAATATGTAAACAAAATTATACTCACGAGGGTTAGTGAAATTCAGTGTCCACTAGGTGAGCCTCAAAAAGGTGGCTGATGGAAAAGTCATGCCAGGTCTATAGGCTCCCATACATCAACCATACCAAAAGTTATACCATGTGATAACTTTGATAAGGCACCACACAAAAAAGGTTCCCCAAGGCTAGCAAGTTTTGTTTGCTAGACATTAATGAAAATAAAAAGGCTCCACTGGTAAGCAAGTTGTGTTATGCTTGGTGGCCATGGAATTTTTTTAAATACAATAGGATAGATAGTCAAATGGGTTTTTCTTAGTTCATGAAAGGTCTCACCTTAGGGAACATCGTGCTTAATGTCACCAAGAGAGGACTAGTTGAGAATAAAAGATTCAAAACTTAGGGAATGCAAGCCATATCATTATCACTAAGAGGAACACCATATGCCAAGAAAGGTCACACTCTTGAAGGTCATCGAACCCAATGTCATCACCAAGAAGACACATCATGATAAGGAATAAGACCACACTTTGAAGCAAACAATGAGTGGGGATGCATATGCCCCCACTTTAAAGAAATTGCTAAACACCATGTTGTGAGCAATTACTTTAAAGTAGAAAAAAGATAAATGCCAATACATGAGAGCTTTATTTGGAGAGCCCTATGTAAAATATATGTTTCCAAATAGAGCTACATCATGGAAATGAGGTTTTCCCCCAACCATAGAGACAAAGACAACCACCAAGAATTATCATGTTTCTGCCACAATAAATATGGTTGCACTTGAGATTGTACCACCATGAATGGAAATGAGAAAGACACATAAAGCTAACAATGCTACATATTGATGAGAAACATGCTAGGATAAAGATGATGATCAATTAGATGAAATAGGTGCATCGACACAAGGAAGAGCACCACAATCCTTAAGATGTTGAATTTTATTACTCAAAGCCTTAAATTCATTAGTCGAATGACCATGAACTTGATGATATGCACAAAATGGGATTTTTTTATAACATTTCTTTCTTGTTCTTGGAGGGTGACTAATCAAGCAGGATTTGAGAAGCCTCGACAAGATAGTATCTTGATCAATAGTAGAGGATATTTCGTTCTTAGCACAAGATTTCATACACACAGTAGATGATAATGCATTAGATGAAGATGAAGATAAAGGTTGGAAAACTAGACCTTGCTGGGAAAATTATGTTATAGAATTCACTTTATTTTTATCATTTTATTCTATTTTTTCATTATATACATGTTTAGAAAGGATTTTGTATCCAAGACCATAACATGCTTCCAACTTAGATGAAGATATTTTATGCATATTTCGTTCTTAGCACAAGATTTCATACACACAGTAGATGATAATGCATTAGATGAAGATGAAGATAAAGGTTGGAAAACTAGACCTTGCTGGGAAAATTATGTTATAGAATTCACTTTATTTTTATCATTTTATTCTATTTTTTCATTATATACATGTTTAGAAAGGATTTTGTATCCAAGACCATAACATGCTTCCAACTTAGATGAAGATATTTTATGCTTCTAAGAAGGATTGGATTTTTCACGAGCACACAAATTTTTTAATTTTTTCAAAGTTACGTATCTTCCTCTCATGAGGGATGAGAGTTGAAGAGCCTCCATAATCACCATGGGGTAATGCTGTTGATGTAGAACCAAGTGGAGAAAATGAAATACAAGAATCTTTAGATTTAGATTGTGAAATTTTGTACTCTCCCATAAAGAAGGGTGTAAAATCTAATGAACCCCAATCATCCCTAAAACATGTGTTTGAAGATGAATCATTTGTAAATGACTCTTTGGACATTGAGGGTGAGATTTGGAATCTTATTTGAAACAAGGTGTAAAATCTAACAATCCCCAATCATCATCTAAGAGTTTTTTTGTAGGTGAAAGACAATTAGGATTATCATCAACTTGTATAGGTTCTACTTTGGAAGTTGGAATCAAGGCATTAAGAGAGTTGGAAGTGTCATAATCATTTTGAACTTGTGAATTATAATTTTTTTATATAATTCAACTACGTATATATTGTTGTTATATTCAAACTTCATCCCATGGTGAAGAGTAGATGAGAATCCTTTCATGGCATGAATCCATGATCTCCCCATGAAGGTTGTATGAAAGAGGTCCTGGCATGATATGGAAAGGGGTAGGAAAAATACAGGTCCAACCTCAATGGGAAATGTGATCATTCCTAATGGTTGCCTATTAACATTATCAAAGCCACAAATATTAACATCATTGAGTTGAATAAGCTTCTTGTCCCCACCAATTTTATCTAGGAGATCAATGCTACAAACATTAAGACCCTCTACATTGTCTATGCGAGTACGCCTAACTGCAGTTTCATTAATCATCACCTTTATCATCAAGGATTCATGTTTATTTTGGATCTCAAGCAAGGGTAATTCATGTTGAGGGAATGTGATATCCAAATTTTTCACTTGCATACATTCAAATGAACGTGCTACATCATTCAATTTAATAGTAGATTGGATATCATTCTTCTGTAAAACTTCTTGGAGAATCCTATTGTATGTTAGTGATGTTTGAATCAAATATCAAAGGGATATGTTTATCAGAGTATGATGAAGTTTCTCAACAAGATCATACTCTTTACCATTACATTGATGAATGTTATATGCGTGAGAAGTTGTGTGATAACTTGGTTGTTATGACACATTATTACTACAATTTTTCCTTTCAAAGTTTAAGATTACACCTAGAGATAATGGATGTCTAATAATGGGAGGTGACTTAGGAGGCTCAATAATTAAAGGAGATCCAATTTGTTCATTCATAACCTAAATTGAGTTACCTAGATGACCTTCTAGTGAGGAGGGATCTAATGTGAACTTTGTTGAACACCCAACATATTGAGAGGGGGAGGTGAATCAATATTCTATTAAATCATTTAGCCATAATCCAAACAATAATCAAAACATATCTAATTGAAGATATGAATGTAAACATGAAAGAGATCACAACACCACATAAAACATGAACACCAATATTTTTGTGGAAAAATCAAAAAGGGAAAAACCACGATGAGGATTAGCTCACAATATATTATAAATGGTTATAAGATATTACAAGGGCTCATTACCAAGACTCACTATCCTTATAAGGTTCACAACCAACAATAAATAAAAAAAAAAAGTAGCTACACAACCAAGGTGTGAATTGATGTAAGATGCACCTTCCTTGTGCTGAATTCAATTCCAATGAAGCTCTGAATACAAAATACTGCTATGCTTAGTAGTCGCTCAACATACACTACAATTCTACCCTTATTCTAATCTCACACATATAAATTTGAAAGTTCACACAATATCAAATTTCATACACATTACATTACCTGGTCATTACCCATTACAACTCAAAAATGTTCCACATATATACCCTGTTACATCCACATATATCAATTAGGTCGGCCTAATTAAATGTAGCCCTATTTAATTCAAAAACACTTTGTTGGATTCATACTTGAAACACAAATTCTTTAAGCTAAAATCCAATGTCCAAAACTTGATTTAGGTGGACATAAATCTAAAATAGATCCCATTAACTTCCACAATACATATTAATCTTCATAAAACATATTCAAGTATTAGGTCAGTTAGGAATTAGACCTAAACATAAAACAAACCAACTAATCATACACCAACAACCCATTTGATCACATAAGAACATTCCAAATAGAATATATGTAGTAATGAAACCTGTAAACCATCTCCCAAAATTGTAGAGTCTAAATACAAACACTGAAGGAATTCAGACCAAATTACACATACCATTTTGCACTGTATAAGCCAAAAAATTATATCCCGATCTTCTGCTACTTGTAACTTTTAGCCTGATCAACCAAAATTGCTGAAATATTGATCATAGATGTATTTATTAGTCCTAAACAACATATTGTAACCAGATAATCCGATCTTATAACATGAGAAAATTTAGACCAAAATACTGGATCAAGGTGTCACCAAAAACTATTTGCTAGATCAGACAAAACTATCAACAGACAATGTTGACATCAATGATGACACATCAAAGGGTTTCTTCTTCTTTATTTCAATAATATCCCCCTTTTTAATTGATGACAACATGTGCCAAAAATGAATCTAAAAAAATATTCAAAACATTCAAAATCGTCTTCAAAAACTCCCCCTTTGAAACATATAACAAAACTTCTTCAACAACACTAGCACCAAAACTTCTCCCAATCTTCTCAAAAATTCTCCCCCAAACATAGTATCTTAATAATTTTGGTGCTAAACCTTCTCCCCCTTTTACATCAAAGACAAAGGGTATTCCAGTGAGAGACATGTACAAAAAGACAACTAAATGAAATGATTGGCTCCCCCTTAGGGAGCTATCCCATGGACTAAATTCGATCATATGTACAAGAAAGAAAATATGAAAGAAATTGAAACAAAATGACAATATAAAAGGTGAAATATGCTCACTAGGAGGAGGAATCACCTTCAAGCTCTTTGAGAATGGATTCCCAAGCATATTTTCCTTCAACCCAACTCTTGTTAGATATAGCAAGAACCTTACACATTGATTCCAACTCTACCAAAATCTCCTCTCCTTCTTGCAGAGTAGTCAGATTAGGACTTATATTTTCTATCTTTTCTCCATCCGCAAGGGAACTTGACATCAAAATTTTCTTTGTCTTCACCAAGTCTCCAAGCTGTCCAAACTACCTTACAACATCCTCTTTCTATCTTTGCAAAGTGAATTTTTTTTGTTTGCAAGTTTGAAATGGCAGTCCAAGAGGCATAGTTTCTATCTTTTTTAATTTCATAAGCTTCAGAGGCATTAGCTAATTGTGACTCTATTGAGTCCAATAAGTCTTTAATTCCTTGAGTGGCATCTGACCACCTCATGAAATATAAGAATAATATCTAAGCTTCATGTTCATATTCCTTTACTTCTTTCAATTTTTTCATTACCTTGCTCTATGTAATTACACATTTATTCTATAGTTCAAGCAATCTCTTCTTTGCAAGCCTTGATACCACCTTTTCGTAGTCTACTCCTTTAGATTAGAGGTGTACTCCTTGAGTAAATCAACCAAAAAATTCAAATTCTCAATAGGTGTTAGAGAATCATCAACAGTGGTACCGAGGGTTGCATGCTATAAAGCCTCGATGACATCATTGTTTAGCTTAGTCCACTTCCAATGATTTTCTATAATTTACTTTCTCCTGGAGGCAATAAAAGTATCTCCGATCTCCATCATTTGAATAGATGAGATCTTATTCAGATATATACAACCTTGTTGTGATGGGAGTTGAATCATCTATGATGGAATGGCTGGTTGACTCCTTATTTTCCTTTTTAGAAGAACTTTGAGAGTACTTCTAGAGGATTCTGTAGATGAATTTGATGGCTCAGTGGTCTATTGGGATTCTTCTTGATTTATTTCAACCTTTTTTTCTTCTTTGTTCTCTTCTTTCTCTTCTTCTTCTTATTTTTTGGAGGTATTATCCTTTTGAATATCTTTTTTTTCATCCTCATTTTTATCTTCATCATCTTTCTTATCATTGTTCTTTTCATCTTTAACTTCTTTTTCTTCTCCATTTTTATTTTCTTCATTTTCATTTTTGGTATCTTGATTCTGTTTGTCATGGTGATCTTCAACATTATCATTAACATTATTCATATTATAATCTTCATTATTTTCTCCAGTTGTACTTTTAATGTCTTCTGAGGGAGCAGGTGTCTTCGAAGGAGCATGTGTATTATCAACCGTATTCACTATGACATCCAAGTGTGGAGTCTCGTCTGCAGAATGATAATTTACCTCTTCTACTACTTTTTGGAAAACATGTAAATTAGATATGGGAGAAATATTTTCCTATGAATCAATAGATTTATCTTTATCAAGCTCCTTGTCTTGAGTTGCATCGAATGATGAACCAACAATCATCCCAAATTTTTGTGCCATATCTCTCACTGTATCAAGTGCTTCTTGTTTCAACTTTTCTATACTTTCCTTTTCTCTAGCCATAAGAGTGGTAACTATTTACTTTACCTTGAACTACTTAGTGTATACTTTATATAGGGTAGCCTTATCATCCTTAGATATAGAGGATCCAATATCAATCATAGCATCAGTTTTGATCTTATTTTCTTCTTCAACAAATTCATGTCTTCTTTTCACTAGGGCTTTTCATACAACATTAGTTACCCTCTTCTTCATGTTGTCCATGTTTTCATCCAAAATGATCATATATTGAATAATAGCATCTATAATTTCTTTTGATCTTCCTCATCAAATTCATCATACAATTTGGTAGTGGATTCTAATAAGCCATCATGTTATAACATATTATTAACCAAAGATTCAAAATTTATAGGTGAACATGCTCTTACCAGAGGAGTCTTGGACTTCTTCTCAGGCTTTGATGTGCCTTCATCTATTTTCTTCTCTTTCTTGTTAGGATTCTTGTGCACTTGTATTTTAAAGGCGTCTTTCTCTTTTTCTATCTCCTCTTCTTTATAAGTATCTGCAATGTTGAATTTAGCCTTCTTGAATTTAGTACTAGCCTCTTGTGAGGCACCTTCATCACTGGTGGAAACACCGTTTCTTCTTTTTATTTTCAATTGTTGTTATTCTAAACCAAGTTCAATCTTTTCTTCCACAACGTCACTTAAGTTGCATCCTGTAGATGCCTTTTCTTTCTTCTTCTTCTGAAGGTAGTAGGAGGTTCTACCAGAGGTACATCTTTCCTTTTTGAGGACTGGGTGCTAGGTCTGGAGGGTGAAAATAAATCAACTGTTATCAAAGCACTGGGCTCCACCTTCTTCCCTTTAATGGCAGTTGTGGCAGTTGATTTTGGCAATGTAGAGGTAGGGGTGGGAGATGATATTCCTAATCTATGTGGTCCAGAGGACTCACCAGTTGCTTTAGATTTTATTTCTGCTACAACTTCCCTTAATCTATCAACTTCCTCTTTCAAAATTCCATGGATTCCAAAGAGTTGTTTAACTTGTTTGTTCACTCTTTTTGTTCTAGCAGGTGCCAAGGTCTCCAAGTATACTTCAACAGATTTCTCATCATGTCTAGCAAGGGAGTCCTTAGGACTTTTTAACAATATTTCAATATATATCTCAGCCTCATCCGCAACAATCTCATATCCCAAAGGTTCAATCCATATTGTTTAGGGTTCAACTGCCTCTATTAGGCATTCAGCAGTGGATACTAGAAAGGTTATGTCACTTGCATACTTCTCCACTAAACTCTTAGGAATTATTTCTCTTTCATACATATTACTTTGGAATACTGAGAAAAATGCAGTCAATACATTAGCCTGCAGATTATAATCTCCAATGTTGTGTAAATAATAAAAAATTTGGTGTGCCATCGGTCTACTTTTGCCCCACACAATTTTTTTAATTCCGAGTACCTCCCTCATAAAGTAGAATAGAAAACATACAATCAATGTTTCGAACTTGAAAGCATATTTCTTTGTTTTGGTTCGATTCAAGTTCTCCAAGAATTGCTGTTGGAACAACTCACACAAATCATAATTTTTCCCATTAACCACCATGTCATGAGAAACATATATTGTATTTGTAGATACTGAGTTCTCTTTTTTTTGGAAGTAGATTTTGTGGCCAATCATGATAGATGCATATTTCACTATAGGGCTGATGATTGGTTTGGTTCTTAAAGCTCTCCTATCAAATGTGGCACCAGTTAGCTGCATAACCACATCATTCTTCACTAACTTAAAAACTGGTACGAGTCCAATATCGCATAATTTAGTCATAGCCTTAATTACATCCTTAGAGATCAATACAAGAATATCAGTCCACATAAATTTTTCATGCATTTTTCTCAGGGATATCCTCACATACTTAACATCCAAATCACTACTAAATTTAGGAAACTAGTTCCAGATGTCTAGCTTCTTTCACACTAGGTTTATATAATCTGGTTTCACCAAAAAATCATCTCCAATTAGCTCATTATACCATTGATTCTTAAGCACTTGGTGATCATACTCTTCTAATTTTCTATGTATATAGATTCTCGTGTCTTCAATGGTGAAAACCTTAATTGGGATCTTTGGAAATGCATCGTCGGGGTCATTGTCAAAAAATTTCCATTGAAACCTCTTAAACTTCGGTCTAGGTATTTTTGTGATCTCAACTATGATTGGTGTAGCAATTATAACCTCAATTATATTTTCAATTACTTTGAAAATTACTTCTAATACAAACCCACAAAGCACAAATAGTTGTAAATACCTTTTTCATGCTCAATGGGAACTAGGGTTTGAACCAATTTGCTTTGAATCACCTTCAAACACTTCTGAATTTGCTCCGATATTTTTCAAATATGCACGTGTGATTTAAAATTACTAATTATTTCACTTTATACATTACCAATCTGCCCTAATTTTGCATTTAATGCTTCAAATTCCCAAAATGTTGGTAAACACTTCATTAATACACTGTAAACCATAAAACGCTCCATAATTCTTTAGATTTGCATATTTTCTACCAATTTATTTTCCAGAAGCCTAAGCATATCATATTACACCATATATCTTCACGTCACTGCTTGACACCTCATATTTCTAGGGGTTTGTTAGATTTATTTATTATAGCTCCCCCTAATCCTTGACATGGGCTTAGTTTTTAGAATAATTGTTTGCACCAAATGGAGGTATAGATGCATTTGATTTATCCTTGTTCTTAGGTTCCTCTTTCCTTTTCCAAATATTTTCCATTTCCTTCTTAACTTCAATAGGATCAACCTTCTTCATAGGTTCATTCCTTTGTTTTATATTGTTCTTCCTTCCCTTATTGCTTCTACAAAACCTTGCAATATGTCCAAGGTTGTTGCAATTGTAGCATACAACATTGTTTTGACCAAACTTACTTCTATTCATTCTTGATCTGAAGTGGTTAGCCTTATGTCCAAATACATTGCATGTGTAACAATAGCCATTAAAAAATTGAAACATTCTACCAGTATTGAATCTACTCATCATCTAAATTATGCACTTAGTAGCTCTATGTCCAAATTTCTTGCATGAAAAACATTGTCCAAAAATGATGCAAAATTTTGATTTATTCTTCTTCTATATTTTATAGCTTTATGTCTAAATTTATTGCATGAAAAACAAATACCATTGAAAGGTGGGTACCTTTGAGCATTTGGTTGTCTGATGGGATGTCTTTCAATATTGCTTCTTTGATTTCTCAATTGTCCACCATTGCCTTGAGTCTACTTTTGATTATCAACTTTGTTAGGAGTTGGATTTTCCTTTGAGATTTGTCCTCATGAGCTCTTGCTTTCTCCAAATATGATCTTAGGGTCACCACTTCTTGTTCAAGCTTTGCAAATTCATCACTATTTATTTATACATTAGAATTCAAACATTCCTAAATTATTTTATTTTCTTCCATTTGCACTTTCAATCCAGTGATATCTTCATTTTCCTTCTTCAATTGTTCACTAACTTCTCAATGTCTTTCTACAAACTTCTTGATTTGTTCTCTCAAAATTTTGATGCATTCATTTGCTTCTCCAAGGCTTTCCTTCAGATATTTGTTCTTACTTTCAACTCTGTTGAGATATTCAAGAGAAGACTTACTTTCTTCTTTATCAAACATATAGTCATCTTCTTCATATTCAATTTTAGAGATTTCTTCCAGAGGAATAGAATAATTTTTGTCAGCCATGCATTCAAACTCAAAGATCCTTCTCAAGTTTTCATGATTTTCAAAATGAAATAAACTCTAATACATAATTTTGAACACCCAAAATACTAAGAGGGGGGTGAATCAGTTTTCTATTAAACCGTTTAGTCATAATCCAACCAATAATCAAAATATATCTAACTTTAGAAATGAATGTAAACATGAAAGAGATAACAACACCACATAACACATGAACACCAAGATTTGTATGTGGAAAACCCAAAAATGAAAAAAAAAACCGTGAGGATTAGTTCACAATGTATTATAACTAGTTATAGGATATTATATGGGCTCACTACTAGGACTTACTATCCTTATAAGGCTCACATCTAGATAAAGATACAAAAAAAAAGTGGCCACATAGCCAAGGTGTGAACTGATGTAAGATTCTCCTTCCTTGTGTTGAATTCAGTTCCAATGAAGCTCTAAATACAAAATACTATTATGCTTAGCAGTCGCTCAACATACACTTCAGTTCTACCCTTATTCTGATCTCAAACATACAAAGTCACAAGTTCACACAATACCAGATTTCATACACATCACATTACCTTATCATTACCCATTGCAGCTAAAAAATGTTCCACATATATACCCTATTACATCGACATACATCAATTAGGTCAGCCTAATTAGATGTATCCCTATTTAATTCAAAAACACTTTATCAACTTCATACTTGAAAGTAAAATTCTTTGCACTCAAACCAAACATACACAACTTGATTAAGGTCAGCATGGATCTAAAATAGATCCCCTTAATTTTAAAAATACATATTAATCTTCATAATACATGATAGCACTCTTAAATTTTGCAAATTTGAGATTCCTATTTCAAAACTTTTGCTTCTGCACTTTTAGAAGTGCACCTGAAGAATCAGTCTTGACTGGCCCACTTTGGAGGCTTGTAATTTAAAGCCTATTGATTGTCATGCAAAACTCAGTTGCAAAAATATTCAGTTGACCTATGTGAGCAGGCATGTCAAATTTTAGCTTCCCATGATAAGTTCTGACAACGTTTCAAAAAGTGAAGCTAGTGTAATGACCTAAAATCTTCCTGGAAACATTCAACAAACTATTAGTTGTACCTGCAAGTTAACATAAATCAAATAATGGAATACAATAGAGAAATAACAAGAAAATGAATGGATTAGATAGATCTCACCCATATCTTCTCTCCTCCATGTTTCACTTCCATTATACTTGCTCTAGCTTGCTATGAAAATGGAAGCCCTCAGATTTGTGAGCAATCCTATGTACCTAGCCTTAGCAAAAGCCTTTGAAGGATTTGAAATTTTAAACTATTGCAAATCTAGAATACTATTCCTATTATGCAACTAGTAATCAATAGCCTAGAATATCAAGGATGCCTATAATAAAAGTCTAAACAAATGATCATGGATCCGAAAATGAGATCAAGATTGTCATTTTATAGAAAATGCAATCTTGAATGGATGGACAAGATGAGAGATTGAGGAATACCCTATAATCAAAGGTCAAGATTCAATAAGGCAACCTCAATTAGGGTTAGGGAAAAACACCCATAGGTGTAAATAAGATTTAATTAAATGAATTAAATCCAGACTGAATGTGACAGTGGAGATGAAATTAGTAAAAATCAGAAGACAGGAGGATGAGATTTTAGAAAATCAATAATTTTGGAAATTACTTGATTTGTAGAAGAATATTTCCCTTTTGAATTAAATTAATTGAAAATAGAAGATTTTGTGAGGTAATTAGTAATTGATTTTTGAAATTAATTACTAAATGAAGAATCAGTTAAGTATGTGAGATATTTTTAAATGATTTGTTTTATTTAAAAATATAGAAATGTCACATGCCATAATTAAATAATTAAAATAATTATTTAATTTAGAAGGAGAAGTTAATTAATTAAATAAATAAATGAATTTATTTAATTAAGAGAGGATTTAGGAATTAGTGACATATTAAATAGATGTATTAAAATATATTAATTTAATAATCAAGAAGACATTTATGATAAGGGTTGATTAAATAAATTGACGTCTTTATTTAATTATTAGAAGACTTTGATAATTAGTGACATATTATATTAAATAAATAAGATTTATTTATTTAATAATCATGAAGAATGAAAGTTTATGAATTAATTAAATAATCATGAATTATTTAATTAATAGTTGAATGTGGGTGAGGGACATAATTCAAATGTTATAATTATGCTAGGATGGAAAGTGGTAAAATAGTGTTCGTAGGCCTAGGTCATTTTTAGGTGTCTACATTTGCCCCTCTTTGTCATAATGCAGCTTGTCGCACTGTGGCAAAGAAAACAAGTCCAGAATATGCCCCGACGGAGGTATGGAATGCTTATGCCCCCTCGGGAAAATTTTTGAATTTTGACCCGGGGTCAAAATTTTTTGGAAAATATCCTGATTAGGTCAGTTGATGACCAGATAAGTAATGGCGCGAACAATTTCAAAAATGGAGGATTCCAAGTCAGCCAAAATGCCAGTCAAAGGTGGTCAAATGAGCCTCTAGTACAGCCTACTAGGTCAAAACCCTAATTTTCAACCTATAAATAGGTTGAAAAGGTTAAACCAAATGTCATTTTCTCATTTGTTATATAGAATTTTTTAGAAATCAGAGCTCTGAGTGAGGATGGTGATTCCTACGACTACACACCATGGATATCGCGTGTGCTCATTCCGATGACCCGAGGGCGCAGGTGCACCGGTAAGTACCCTATCCAACTTGTCAAATTTCAATTTTAATGCATTTATGAGGGTTAAATGGGGGGATAACAATTGCGATGCGACGCAAACGCCTTCGCGTTCACCGCACTTGTTTGCGTTGTGATGCAAGTGCAACGGGCAGCATAGGCCATTTGTGTGATTGCGCATTCGCAAGAATAAACAACACAATCGAATTTTTGCGACGCAATTGACAAAGACGTATTTGATAACTTTACGTCGCATTTGATAAAGTTGTGACGCATTTGACTAATCGCGCCGCAATTGAAAAGTCTAACGACGCAATCGTTGTTAGATTGCGCATTTGCTAGTCCAAACGATGCATTTGATATATTGTAACACATTTGTCTTGCCCCGAGCCACAATTGACTGGTTGTGATGCATTTGTGGTCAATGCGATACAATTGAAGTTGACCAGAGTTGAATTTTGTTGACTTGTGCCGAGATTAACTTTTATGTACCCTTGACTTGCCAGTAGTACAAAACTTTCCATAATGCTTCTCAATATGTTCTAATCCTTTACCTTTCCTTGTGCAGAGTTGGCTTGTGCCCATCTATACCCGGGAGTTCCGGCCAGCTACTTATGCTTTCCGAGATCGTCTCAGCGATAGACAAAGGAAACGACTGATGGCCCTAGGCCTATACCATGTGACATATATGCCCGTTATTTGGGCAAACAGAGGTTTGCTTACTGCTCTTTGCGAGAGGTGGCATTCTGAGACCTGCTTGTTCCACCTACCTACTGGAGAGGCGACTGTGACTTTGGAGGATGTTTACCGCATTCTCCGCATTCTGATCAGTGGAGAGAGGGTGGTCTATAGTCCACACCGAGGATGATAGGTTTTGATAGAGAGGTACGAGGGTACCGATGGTGTGCAATTGGCTTTGGACGGTTATGAGTTTGGTTGGGACGTTGTAGCTGACCGATTTCCCCAATTCGATGCCATACTTATGACCCTGATCATCGGATTGCTGATCCCAGATCATCGTGGTCATGGATTTCCTATTGGATGGGGGGATGTTCTTGTTCGCATGAGGTCACAGAGGACTGTTTTCACTTGGGGGCCATGCTTGTTGGCCATGTTGTACCACCAGTTACATGAGGTAGTCTATCTCCAGGGGCACAGTATTAGTTGCGGGACCACCCTACTCATGATTTGGGTATGGGAGCATTATTTAGGTTTACCCGCCTTGGTCCTGCAGAGCCATAAGTGTAGGAGATGTTAGTCTTTGTTGTTCTTCAATATAGAGGTTGGCTACCTCTTAGAGAATTACAAAACCTAGCTGGGTTGTTATTTTAAACACCAACATAATGGCGACTCTGCTGGGGATGAACTCAGAAGTTTTGGTTGCAGACAGTGCTGTTATAGAGTCATTAAAGTTTTGAATTGTTTCTGTAACCAGATGTTAAAAATTATTGAATTATTTTCCCATCCGAGTCACCAATAGAATGGTGACTCCATTGGGGAGAATTTGAGAAAATTCTAATTGCAAAATCTATCCTTAAGAGTCATTGCATAGAGTCAAATTATTTGTCATTCTAATTTAGTTCAAAGTTTGAAGGATTTGAACCCTGGAGAAGAAAGTGTTGCAGTGAACCTGAACAGTTTTGTAATTTGTGGTGCTCTGATGGTGGAAAGGAACTTAGAAAGAAGTTTAACTGTATAATAACTTCATATTGCTTGAAGTTCAGTCCTCTGTGAAAAGAGGTGGTGACTCTATTTGATAGAACCTGTTGAAAATTTAAAGAAAGTTCCAAATCTACAAATATTACCAGTCAGGAAGATGACTTGCAGCAACTGAAAAGTTTCCAGGTATTCCTCACTCTTGGTTTTCAAGTAATTTTTGTATGAAAACCATATTTGAACATCTTAGGAAAAAATTGAGTTCCCTATTGAGTGATTAGAACTAAAAGAGGGAAAGGATAGTAATATTTAGTTTGCATACTTCTGAGTTGTAATTTGCAGCTTATGTATCTTGTTGGAGAAGTATGCATGTTTTTTAAATTTGTCCACTAAATAGATCTCATGTGTAAATGCATATTGAATCATGCATTATGGTTTTCTAAGATTGTTATGAAACTTAGAAATAGGGCAACGAATGGTCAACTGTAGAGTTAATATGTAAAATTTGAAAAGGGCATATCAAGATACCTCAATACATGCATCCTGGCATAGTTCCAGATGGAACTGTGGTTTGTGATCAGTCCCAGCTAGATTGTCAAAAAGGTTTCAGCACTGGAAGGTATAGAGCTATTAATTTTAGTAATTTTAGAGGTTACCCAAATGACATTCCAGCCAAAGTTAGAAATAAGTTACCGCGGTTCATTGGTGATAAGGTTGAATTAGCAAATAAGCATTTGCAAGAGTTCAGAAATTTGATGGATGATTATGAGATTGATCATGAGGATGTGATCATGAGATTGATCATGAGGATGTGATCATGAGATTATTTGTTCACTCCTTGAGAGGAGATGCAAGAGAGTGGTTCTCATATTTACCAGCTTCTTCTGTTCAGTCATGGGAAGAGCTCAAGGCAGTGTTCATGGAATAGTTTGGAGAAAGGATTAACCCTATTTTGATAAGGAAAAAGTTCATGAGCATGGAGAAAGGAAAAAATGAGTTAGTCCCATCTTTTAATCTCATATTTTCAATGATCACAAGAGAGATCCCAGAGAACATAAGGCCAAATGATGCTGAATGTTTGGTTGTGTACTTAGGAGAATTTGATAAAAAGATGAGTTATCTGTTGAGGGATAAGGAGCTTACAACCCTGCTCCAAGCATATCATATGGCTGTAAACATTGAGAATAATTTGAGGTTTTCAATGTTGAAAGGACATAGGGTTGTAAGTGTTGATCATCCTAACACACCTCAAGAAAAAGGAACTCATGGATCATCTAGTAAAAGTTCTTGTCAAGAGGGTAGTGATGTCGTTGCTCTAATTTCTCCATCATCATGATCTGCAGATCCTAATGAACTTCATGATAAACATCATCAAAATGTAGTGTCTCAAAATGAAGGTAGTAGCTATTTGTTTCAAGAAAATTAGAACATGATACACAAGAATAAAAAGAGTGTATCAGAAAATGAAGACACTTGTTGTATGAATGAGGACACTAATTGTAATCAACTTACAATAAGCACATGTGCAAATCCTTGTAGCAGTAATGAAGAAGAAGATGCATGGTATGATGAACAAATGAATATGCATGAAATTTTTTCTTGCAATATTTTGTGTAATGAAGAAATGAATGAGATACAAGATATCTTTCCATGTCATGTATTGGTTTGTGAAGATAATGTAAATGTTGAAAACATCTTCTCAAAAATCAGTAATCAAGACATTGAAGATGAAAGTTCAAGAACCTACTCTGAGGAATCTGAGCATGGTTTATGCAGTGATAAGTCTTCTTGTGATGAGGATGTGGATGAAGGTCAAATTGATTACTCTTCTGTTGATTATGAATGCCTTTATGATGATGATATGGAGGAACTTTCTTCACCTCAAGAATGTAAAGACATGATTGCTCATAAAATCACATGTCCACAAGTGAAGGATCCAATTGCATTTGATGCAAACTGGGAATATAATTTAGATTTGTCTTTAATGGAGTATGTTGATTCTATCAATGATGAAAAATCCGAGGATGAATATATGTGTGTTCAGTTTGCTGATCATGAACATAGTGATGGGAATGATGAAGAGGGTGATGAACCTATTTATACTTTTGCTGCTCATGACTATTTATGTGAAACAAAGATGACAACCATTTCAGATGCTTTGCATATCACATCATGTGATGAAACTTTTGGTGATCATGCACATTCAACTCATAATGGTGATCATGTTGATTTTTCTTATGCTGGCCATACTAGCTTGAATGAAGTAGACTTGAAATTTTTTATATCAGATGAGGATAACATTAGTATGAAAGATGTGGAGGATATGGTTTCACTCCCAAATTATGTGGATATGGCAGAAATGTCAGATGTGTGTACTGAACAATCTGAGAATGGGAACAATATTGAAGATGTGTATTTCTTCTTTTCTAGTGATTGCAGTGAGTTTGAGTGCAATGAAAACTTGAATGATTTAGACATTATTGTTGAGGAGGCTGAGAATCTTATGTAAAAAATAAATATAATGGATAATCCATTGTTTGATGAGCCTCCATCTTCATTGGAGATGAGAAATGATGAAACCTATTGGTGGAGAAATAACCCACTCTTTGCTGAGAGTTCCAATGATGCATTTCACACATGGTTGGGATATGGTCTTCAACAAACAAAATAACAATTTGATGAAATCCTTGAGGGCACGTCTTATGACTGTTTTACATTTGAAACAAATGTTGTGGGTAAGGTTGAACATCCCGATGTCAACTACTTGGAGGAATTTGAACTTTTTCAGTTTCCAGTTTAGCTGGAAGGTATCTTTGTAGAACATGACAATGAGATGAATAACAGGAAATGTTATTTTCAATATGAACATATTACATATGATGAATGTAACACACATGTGTTATGTGTTGATGAAAGCTTGTAGTTTATGACTGATTATACAATGAAGATTGATAAATATTATATTGGCAGTGGTATGCTTAGAAAATTTGTGAGAAATGTCAATGGTTGTGTTTGTAATCAGGAAAATTTCAATGGTCATCACATTTTTTTGCTTGTAAGAAGAGGGTCACCTATATTGTTTTGGTTTGACAGAGGCAAGCATAGATGGAGAGTGATCAACTCTTTTAACAGATTGGTGTTTGAAAGAGGTAAATGTTGATCCCCATTTTTTCATTTGGTGACCTAGGGTCACTAGATGAAGTTAAAAAATAAAGTTGCATGGGGGAACGGTTTGAAGGCACCTGTTGGACTCAACTTTTGGTTACTCTTTAGAGATCTGGAATCTTGCCATGCCCATAGGGGGCATACATCCCCAGTTGGAGCCACTAATGGCACTCTCAAATTTTGAAAATTTGAGATGCCTATTTCAAAACTTTTGCTTTTGCACTTTCAGAAGTGCACCTGAAGAATCAGTCCTGACTAGCCCATTTTGGAGGCTTGTAATTTAAAGCCCGTTGATTGTCGTCCAAAACCCAGTTGCACAAATATTCAGTTGACCTATGTGAGCAGACATGTCAAATTTTAGCTTCCCATGATAAGTTCTGATAGCGTTTCGAAAAGTGAAGCTGGAATGTTTTTACACTGTTTTGCTATTTGCAGACTGTTTGTTTTGTGAAGTTACTTCTTGTTTGGGATTGGTTTTTGCAACTAGTTCATCGTCATGTTAGAAAAAATGTTGTTCCATATTCCCCATATCAACATGATCTCGGATGTCATTTTGCAGAACTTCATGATCTGATTGCTATTTTTAGCAGATCGAAACCAAATGCAATTTGTTCTGTTTTGCAGTTGCATTCCTAACAACCTTTCTAAGAGGCCAAATTCGACTATCAATAACTTTTGATTGGTGATGTTTCAAAGCAATTCATTTTGCACACGTGCTCAGGGTACCTTAATGAACTTATGTGTCTGATGGCAGCTTGCCAGGAGTTGATTTGCTATTTTTACAAATGGGCAGTTGGATCAGCTTGTGTTGGTTCAAAACTGCTACTGTTTTAGAAAAGTTCAACTGAGCGAATTGGCTGATTAATATCTTTCACCTCATGATTGATTTCTCCAAGCCGTTTGTTGCATTGCATTCTGGGATCAAATGTCTAAATGCTTGCAAGTTTTAATGTCTCCCGAAGGTCATTTGAATGGTTTCCCAGATTGATTCCTAAGTCAACCTAGCTTGTTTTGACCATTTTGCAAGAGTGCCCAAAAATGAATTTAGGGCCGACCTCGCAGACTCACCACCTCGCAACCTCATAACCTCGCAACCTCCCAGCCTCTCAGCCTCGCAACCTCGCAACCTCGCAACCTCACAGACCTCACAACCTCGTAGACCTCGCAACCTCGCGGACCTCACGATCTTGCTGACCTCATGAAATTATTGGTAATGTTATAAAAAAGGTGCGAGGTTGGCGAGAATGCAACCTCACAAACCTCGCGACCTCGCGGAATTATTGTTTGTGATTAAAATGGGGTGGGCCCAATGCCAAAAATTTAAATGGTAGAGCATGCCCAGGGGTAAATTTTGGTTTTTGCCCAGTTAAATGGAGAGTGAATTAAATATTCACTAGTGGTATTTTATAAAGTGAATTTATTCATTTTATAAACAAGTATATGTGCTAGGTTTTTATATGTAGTAGTATTAAAGAGCAGAAATATTAAAGTTATTAAAATTTAATATATGAAAGAAGAATAAAGCTACAACATTATAAAATGGGGAAATATTTCAAAGTATTGCTGCAAAAAATGAAGAGTAAAAAACAAAAATAGTTTATGCACGGGAAGGGAGATATTTTGCAGCTGGATGAAATAAAAAGAATCTCCACATGGGCATGTTTTCTGTTGCTGAGCAATGATGAGCTGATGTTGTTTTTGAGGGAATATGTTTGTTGCTGCAGAGGAGAAGATATTATTTTTTATTGATCAATGGGAATGGAGCTGCCATGTGTCTGCAACAGATTGAATTTAGGGCTTCTTCTATTTCCTCCATTCTTCTATATCTTCTATTATTCTCTCATTGTAAAGGTTATGAGTTTTTGTATTGGGTTGGGTAGATAGAGATTTGTATTTTTCGAGTCATTGTTTGAGTCTGTAAGCTGTAATTTTATGAATTCAAGAGAAAATACAACCAGTTTATCATACAAAGTGTCTTTGAATTTATCATCTCAAGTTTCATGAGATTGTTTTGTTTGTTCACTGTTCTATTTCAAGGAAATGGTTATAATGCTTTGAACATGTGATTGTGATTTTAGGTGTGCAAATGGGATTTAATAAGAAGAATCTGATTGATATCAAGAGAAGGATTTTTGGTGTAAGGCACTAACAGTTAAATACAAAGCATTAGCAAGTTAAATCCACTGGTTGAAGACTATTTGCTGGAGAATTAGTTTTATGTGTTTGACTCCATGGCCCAAAACTGGCATTGATCTATTTTTCAGTTTGTGCATCTCAGGAACAATTTTAAATGCAAAATCATTTTAATCTTACTATGTTATTGTGTGTCCTGCTTTCCAATGGCTGAGAAAGGGTTGAGTTACTGAGAATTTAGCCAAGTTTGAGGTTGTCAATGCTTCCCTTAGTGTGTTTTCATTGGGAATTATCTACTTTGTAAAACAATGTCAGTGTATGAGTGAATTAAGTTTTGAGCATTGTTTAGGTTTACCCACCTTGGTCCTGCAGAGTCGGAAGTGTAGGAGATGTCAGTCTTTGACTAAATCTTGTCAGTTGGCCACTAGTATTTATTGTTCTTCAATATAGAGGTTGGATACCTCTTAGAGAATTACAAAACCTAGCTGTGTTGTTATTTTAAACAAAAACAATACATATTCAAGTATTAGGTAGACTAGGAATTAGACCTAAACACAAAACAAACCAACTGATCATACACCAACGACCCATATGATCGCATAAGAATGCACCAAATAGAATATATGTATTACCAACACATGTAAACCATGTCCCAAAATTGTAGAGTCTGAATCCAAACACCAAAGGAATGCAAACCAGATTACACACACGATCTTGCATTGTATAAGATAGAAAACTATATGTCGATCTTCTGCTACTTGTAACTTTTAGCCTGATCATCCAAAATCACTGAATATTGATCATAGATGTATTTAGTAGTCCTAAACAACATACTGTAAATACATAAGCCAATCTTATAACATGAGAAAATTCAAACTAAAATATCAGATCAAGGTGTCACCAAAAACTGTTTGTCAGATAAGAAAAATTGTCAACAAACAATGTTGGCATCAATGACAACACATGAAAGGGATTCTTCTTCATTCTTTCAAAAAACTTACTATTGATGACGATGTTACTCACAAAAATAGTGTAGCTAAAGTCTTCATAGGAAAACCACAATGTACCTATCTTTACTTGAATGACTAAACCAGGGCAATCAAAAGGTTGACTTAGCTTAATCCCAAGGCTCTGATAGTTAGGTCTTGAAAATACTAGGTTTACTTCAAGGTATGATGTGCTATCACTATTAATATCAAGGGGTTTATGGTTGTTATTAGTTCTCAAAAGAATCTCAAGTATCATATGGAAGATTTTTAGTTTGATCATTAAACAATTTCATGAAATCGATAGATTTGCAATAATATTTCATGAATATAAAACAATTTTGCAACCACTTAAGTAAATTTAGCTTTAAGAATTCAACAACTTCATAGAAATGAAATATTTTCAATAAATTTCCATTCATTCATATATTTTTTGAAATTTAACATCTAAACAAAATAAAGCATCAAAATACTTGAAAATTAAAATTTCTCACAAGTATTTTCCACACATACCCCAAGAATTAATCAAATCAAAGAAAAAAGCTTTATACTTCACTAGATTGCTTCACAACTAGGTACAAAATGGTGCAATATTTTAAAGAATGGGTGTTTTTGGACACCGAGTAGGTTTTGTATGCACCCTTAAATGACACAACACACAATATTGTCTAGTGGAACAAAAAAACCAACTAAAAAAGATACATGAGATAGGTAACTATTAAATTGGCTTCAATATTGATTAAGCTCTATGTGCATACAAGGCTTTAATCCAAAATGATTCAAAAAAATAGAAAAAAGAACAAAACTTAGAGAAGTTTTGGCTCTTTTGACATCCACAAATTCTGAACTTAAAATAAAAATAAAGTAGTAAATGACCTTTTATAGGAACAAGGTCCCAAGAGTTCAAACTTAAAGTCTATCAAGAGAATCAGAAACAACAAATCAAAATGTAGCATGTGGTAGATGCCAACTGCCATTGGAATCTTCTAGAAAAAGTCAAAGATTTGACTTTTGAACAACAACAATCTTCAACTTCAAGCTCCGGTACATAATACTCCAAAAAAAAAAGGCTATTGGTACTCCTTAGAATATCAGATGGGAAACATCCACTGGGACTAGGAACAACCTGCAAAATTAACTTCAACAACATATCATTATAATACTTCCGGTATCCGATATCTGGTGATTCATAGCCTTGTGTCAATTTCCAGGTTTGGGAACCCTTGTCCACCTTTCTTCAATTGATACTCTCAGAAATTAGTTAATATATGATGCATATGTTCCTTTGAAATTCCTTGGCATATTCTTTTGATATTTGGAGGATGTTTTCATTCCTCTGCACTTTCTCTATTTCATACTTAACCGTAGTATTTCTGTAATGTATGATTTTATCAATAACCTTCTAATTTAATGACTGAACAAGGTCCTTATTTATTCTCTCAATCCATTCCTTAAAAGTTTTCACTTCTTTACCCTCCTGTCCCAATGTTTGGGGATTACAATCTTGTCGTGCTAGCATTTCAATAAAATATTGATCTTTATCAATCAATTTATTGCACTTTTCAGTGACCTTTTCAAATTGTTCTATACATTGTTCCAAAGTATCACCTTCCCACTTTAATTGTTTCTTCCATTTTTCACACATGGGAACTTCTTTTTCCAAAATTATCTTTTCTCTTATCAATTTTTAGACATTTATTTGTGTAAAAGCTTCTATATTTCGCCTCTCAGTATTAACTTGTTCCTAGTGAAATCTATATTCTCCTTCCAATATTTTAGACTTTTTGAACCAACGGTATGCCTCCTTATACTTTCCAATTGCATATGTAATAATCTCTTCTACCTAGTTTACCCAATACTTAATCGATTCTTCAAATACATTCATTTTATGATGGAGTGTCATAATAAAATCCACTTGCTCCTGTGACACGAGTACTAGATTCTAAGGAAATTTAGTCTACGTTTGACTAGATTGGGTCATAGATATTATAAAATTCTCTAGACTAGCAAACCATTCCTTCAACTCTCTTCTCTTTTGTTTACTTTTCTATACTTTGGCAATAGTTGTATCCAAATTCATCTTCATTTATTCCAATTCTTGTGTCCTTGATGAATGTCCAACATTGGTACTTGTTATTTTGTACTCCTTAGGCATTATTTCATGTCTGATTTTATCTACTACCAAAGTAACTATATGCAGTGTTCGGCCTCCATCTACATTCTTGTGTATGATATTTCTTGTTTTAGCTCTTTGCCTAGGCTTAAGAGTCTCCACTTCATGCATTAAAATTTTGACATCTAGAGGTACTAATTCCACTTCTAATGGGGAAGCTAATTCTCTAATTAACCAATCAGGTGCATCTTCATTATATCCTACCTCTATAACATTTCTCTATTCCTGGTTTTCAATATTTTCAGGAACTTCTTCTCTTACATTTTCAAACTTATCTATCACATTCCCCGAAATTGTAACATCTTTAACATTCACTAGCATGGATTCTGGATTACCGGGATTCAACACTGTCTATTCAGTTTTGAGACTTATATTTTAATTTCCACCCAATGGTTTTGTTAGAACTCAAATTTTCATTAAAATCCTAAGGTCTTTACCCATTTGAACCCATATATTTCACTATCTGTTTCATGAAAAATTATTTTATTGCCTTTCATAATGCTAAAATATCTTATACCGCTGCCTTATCATTGATCCTTCTTGGCTGATACTGTTTACCACTTTACCGTGACTTTTTCCAAAGTGGCTCATGGTATCACGGTTAGCAACAGTCATGTAATCGTTACCGCCACACCATGGACAATCAGAGAGAAGACTGCGATTGTGCGGTAAGCAGTGAAACAATGGAGGCTGGCGGTCAGAGCATTGTTGCTGCAATACCACTGGCGATCATCACAGTGACCACAGTAGTGCGGTGGAAGGAGATAGGCGGCAATTAGTGACAGTCACCACAATACTGCTGGCATCTTGAAAAAAGACCACAGTGGCACGGTGGACAAAGATAACAGTGAAAGGTAATGGTCAAAGAAAGTCACCGCAGTACCGGCGGAGGTAAAGGTTAAGTGCACGGTGGAGCGACAAAGGGAGAGAAGGCTGTGATGGTTAAGACTGCGGTACCGCTGGCAGTCTGAATTGAGACAATGGTAGTGCAGTAGATGATGCATGAAGTAGTTAATGCTAGTATAGCTATACCGCTAGGAGTTAGAATAAAGCCCATGGTAGAGTGGTAGATATAAAGGAAAGCTTCGCATATAAAGTGAAATAAAAGGGCAAGACTATAGTTTTAGAAATATTTAATTTGCAGATAAGTCAACTCAATTAAATATTTTAAGTTCTATCAATGAATGCAAATGGTTGTAACAAGAAAATGATGGGTCACGACCCTTCGGATTTACTGTGTAAATATATAAAAAAGTCAGTTAGAGAGGGGAGGAGTTAGAATAGTTAGATTTTTGCAGAAGATGAGAATTGGGAAAAGGGAAATAATGTATAGACTTTCTTGAAGCATATCAATGGAGAAAATATTTTAACTGGTGAATTATTTTTGGTGTTTAGTTGTTGTGTGTATTAATTCATATTCTTTACTTGGTTGTCTCCAACTTGAGGTCTTTTTTTCATTAAAATCAGTGTATCAAGTATATTTCTGATTTGTCAAAATGTATTCCCATTTTGTGTGATTTAATTGATTGGTGTCTGCAAGTCAAAATTAAATTCTTTCAATAAGTCATTGTGATTTAAGGATTTCTTTTGGATAGTTAAAGAAGAACTAGGTGAAGAAATATTCCAGCACAATTTATGCAAGTCATAAATTTAGTGAAGTTTTATCCCAGTCATAGAATTTTCAAAGTGCCTAACAACTAGATTTAAGCCAAAGAGGGAAACACATATCATCTTAATTTTTGACTCCATTGCCCATGTGGATAGAAGGAACTGATCTATCACAACCCAGAGAACATATTTCATATAAAATAACATGTTCAAATTCTTTCTTTTATGCAGTAGGAGTAGTAGTTATGATTTTATATATTCACTTCCAATTGCCATTGTGAATAGATTGATTGAGCAGGAAATATATCTCAAATATGCAACATACACATAGGTGCACCCGCCTAGGTTTAGCAGATCCTAAAGAGCAGAAGGTTCAATTATGTTAATTGGCCTTGTACGTTGGCCAAAAATGTTGTGAGAGCTTGGCAATCTCTCATGGTTCAAACCCACGTTTTTGAGACCCAACAGTTTGGTGACTCCGCTGGGGAACTATACTCAGGAATTTTTTTTCAGCCTATCCATTTATAGAGTCAACAAAGTTTTACATTTTTTTGGAGATTTCGCAGGGGCAAACCAAAGTAGCATCAAAATCCTTTTTATTTTCCTACTTTTGGGAAAAGTAGGTGGCGACTCTGTTTCAATTTGATAAATAATGCATAGATATTATGGAACAGTAACACTTGGTCAATTTTCTTGTCAAGATGGTAGAAGAAGTGTGGAGGTAGCAGTAAATAAGAGAGTTGAAGGAATTGAAACAACAAAGGCTGCAATTGGACCAACAAATTCTATGATTGAATCAAGGATTGCTGCAATGGGGAGTTAAATGTGTCTCAGATACATCTGAATACACAAATGCCAGTAGATCGTGGACACCACCAGTGCCACTTGAGAACTTCAAAAATGAAGGTAATATGCTCTATTCAAAGAAGAACATTTATGCATCTCAGTCATCACATCAAATGAATATTTATGTTGTCCTTCCTAGACAAAGATTTTTAAGATATCAGAATCAACACCTTGAGGAGGAGGAGGATGAATATGCACATACTCAAAGCCAAGAATCCATCAAAGAATCAGAATGTGGAGTTTCTCCCTTAGATTCATTTTTTGACATAAAGAGATATAAGGGAGAAGATGCAAACTTTATATACAATAGGATGAAAAACATCTGTATGCAATTACCTTCTCATTATAGGCCTACAAGACCCATGTTTTTTGCACAGTTTCTAAGAGCATCAGAGCCTTAATTAATTTATTGGTCAAAGTCATCAAAATAGTGTGCCTTCGATGTTGTGAATAAACTTATTGATTCCACACTTGGGACAAGGTATATGGATATTGGCAGCCATAAATCTAATAGTGATATCATGGATGATCAAACAATGCAACAAACAAAGGAAGCATGTGGTACTAGGATTTCTAATGACAATTTTTCAGATTTGGAAGATGGTGATGATATGGAGGATCAATCATACATCTTGGATGAGGACTACAATGATCAATACCATGGTGACACAATTAATCATGAAGAAGAATTCATGGGAGAAAGTTCTTATGAGGGCCAAGATGATGAAAATATAGAAGAAACATGTTCACTCAGCAGTGAGCAGGTTTCAAATTTGTTAACTCTTGAATACCAAAGATGTGCACATAAAGATAATAATTAAGTTTTGGGTCCAACATACATTTTATTTGATAGTGAGAGTACTATGTGTAATGATTCATATGATTCCATGTGCATTTCTCAGAGTGGTGAAGAGATATTTGTAGCTGATCAAGAATCCATTTATGTCCAAGAAGAGGTATCTGACTTGAATGGACATTCTCAGAAATTCCCTTATTGAAAAAATTTGTTTTCTAACCATGTACAGTAGTGTAGGGTCATTTCCATTTTCCATTCTCCATCTCTTTCATCTTCTCATTCCCTCCATCTTCCATTGCATTCATTTTTCACATCCTTCATGTCTTGGTCTGCTCTCCTAGTTGCATTGTGGATTCTTACAGTGATTGGAAACTCACTTACCCCCAATAGAAGCCACTACTAGAACCCAAAATTTCATTAAAATACTAAGGTCTTTACTCATTTGAACCCATATATTTAACTATCTGTTTCATGAAAAATCATTTTACTGCCTTTCATAATGCTAAAATATCTTATACCGCTGCGTTATCATCCATCCTTCTTAGCTGAGACCGTTTACCACTTTATTGTGGCCTTTTGCAAAGTGGCTCACGGTATCATGGTTAGCAACAGTCATGTAACCGTTACTGCCACACCATGGATAGTTAGAGATAAGACCACAGTTGTGCAGTAAGCGGTGAAACGAGAGAGGCTGGCGGTCAGAGCATTGTTGCCACAATACCACTGGCGGTCATCACAGTGACCGCGGTAGTGCAGTGGAAGGAGATAGGTGGCGAGGTGGCGGTTAGTGATAGTCACCATGGTACCGCTGGCAGCCAGAACGAAGACCGTGGTGGCGCGATGGATGAAGATAATAGTGAAAGGTAATGGTCAAAGACAGTCACCGTGGTACTGCCAAAGGTAAAGGTTAAGCACGCGGTGGAGCGGTAAAGGGAGAGAAGGCCATGATGGTTAAGACCATGGTACCACTGGCAATATGAATTGAGACATCAGTAGTGTGGTAGATGATGGATGAAGCAGTTAATGTTGGTACCACTATACCGCTAGGAGTTAGAATAAAGCCCACGATAGAGCGGTAGATATAAAGGAAAGCTTCACATATAAAGTGAAATAAAATGGCAGGACTATAATTTTAGAAATATTTAATTTTCTGATAAGGCAACTCAATTAAATATTCTAACTTCTATCAATGAATACAAATGGTTGTAGAGGAAAATGAAGGGTCACAACCCTTCGGATTTACTGTATAAATATATGAAAAAGTCAGTTAGAGAGGGGAGGAGATATAATAGTTAGATTTTTGCAGAAGATGAGAACTGGGAAAATGGAAATAATGTACAAACTTTCTTGAAGCATATCAATAGAGAAAATATTTTAACTGGTGAATTATTTTTGGTGTTTAGTTGTTGTGTGTATTAATTCATATTCTTTACTTGGTTGTCTCCAACTTGAGGTCTTTTTGTCATTAAAACCAGTGTATCAAGTATATTTCTGATTTGTCAAAATGTATTCCCATTTTGTGTGATTTAATTGATTGGTGTCTGCAAGTCAACATTAAATTCTTTCAATAAGTCATAGTGATTTAAGGATTTATTTTGGATAGTTAAAGAAGAACTAGGTGAAGAAACATTCCAACACAATTTATGCAAGTCATAAATTTAGTGAAGTTTTATGCTAGTCATATAATTTTCAAAGTGCCTAACAACTAGAGTTAAGCCAAAGAGGGAAATACATATCATCTTAATTTTTGACTCCATTTCCCATGTGGATAGAAGGCATTGATCTATCACAACCCGGAGAACAAATTTCATATAAAATTACATATTCAAATTCTTTCTTTAATGCAGTAGGAGTAGCAATTATGATTTTATCTATTCACTTCCAATTACCATTTTGAATAGATTGATTGAGCAAGAAATATATAAAAAATCTGCAACATACACATAGGTGAACCCACCTAGGTTTAGCAGAGCCTAAAGAGAAGAAGGTTCAATTATGTTAATTGGCCTTGTACGTTGGCCAAAAATGTTGTGAGAGCTTGGCAACCTCTCATGGTTCAAACTTGCATTTTTGAGACCCAATAGGTTTGGTATCAGTTCCTAGGACATCACCTCCATCATATCCTTACACATCAAGATTCTCTTAATCTCTAACCCTATCGCGTGAAGTTTGTGAAAGTTATTTATCTTAAATCACAACCTAGTCCTCCCTTGACTTTTTTAAAACCTGCGGTTGTTCAACATCATTCTGATCATTCCTAAGCGAAGGATGGGAATCAAAGGTATCTTCAATAAAAATATTATCCATGGGAATCTATCCTACATACTCCCCAATGCATTTCAATAACTTCAGGGTTCCCCACCTCTGAGGTGAGTGTTCCTCTTATGAATTCTTCTTCTTCAACATTCATAGGAATTGACCCTGTATCTAGAATCATTTCCACCAATTGTTGTACCATGGAATTTTATTTAGATTTATTTTATTTTTATCATTCCCACATGACACCCAATTTATGCATTTGTTCTTTAATTAGAGCTTCATCTAGCTCAAAAATTTCATCTAATATCACAAGAGTATTTCCCAGTGTCTATTTTATTGTGGCCATATTGACTGAAAGGGGAGAAGTAAATAATGCTCCAACTCTCTTAAATGTAGACCTTGTATGTGCTCACATATTCTCTACCATTCTTGTCTCTTCATCAATCATAGGTCTATTATTTGGATTTGTTATGGAAGAAGATGCCACTTTTGGTTTTACTTTTGTTTTAACCTTACCTGGTTCGACCTCTTTACATTGACCAATCGGTTTGAAAGAAACTCCTTGGCTTGAAGCCTCAGGGGTTCATTCTTTAATGTGTATAGCAGTAGTTGCTTTACCAACTTTTCTCTTTTTCTTAGTAGGCTCCTCATGCTCAAGCTCATTTTATTCCCTTCATTTCTTATTTTTATCAAGTGAGTATGTGGGCCTTATTCCAGCTTTCCTTAAAGCTTTACAAAAATATTTTATCCATTGTTGAGTCTACATTAAAATTGGTTCAAAGAATTCCTCAATAGATGTCATTTCTCTACTTTCGTAATCTGGATCTAAGATGGGCTCATCAAAATCTCTATTTTCATTATGTTGATGCCAAAAATTGACAATGTAACTGTTGGTGTAATTAAATGTTTTGTACCTTGTCCTAGGTCATAATTACACCTTAGTTAAGTTTACTTAGGGACCACATAGGAGTTGTTGGAGAATTTCCACCTTTGGTGGACTTATCTTCTTATTACTTTATCACCTCTACCTTTCATGGACATATCATGTGATTAGGTTTCCACCTTTTGTGGGTGATCCACTATTTGTGGTGGTTATCACATTATCACTTTCCACTTTAGGTGGAGTGATAGATTTTTATTGTTGTCTCATGTCATAAGATTATGACACTTGTCATAGTATTATGCACTCCTATGTTCTCACCTTGGCTATATAACCAAGAGGTCTCTCATTATAAAATCAAGCAATTCCATTATCATTGACATTGAATATAGTTTATTCTTGTCATATTATTTTCTCACTTCTTTGTGCTTTCCATTTGGTCCATAGATCTTGGCATCCATAGCCAATTCTAACATGGTATCAGAGCATGTTTGATTCCAACAGTAACAACCCTTTGTGGGAAAATCAGTTAAAGGGGGGACCTATTGCGCTAAATTGAGTAACATTCGAATTTTAAAGAAGCCAACTTCTTTTATAATTGGGGTTTTGAATGGGAAAAGGAAGTAGATATAAAAATAAAAGGATCTAACTAGGGAAATGCACCAAGATTTAGATGTAAGGCACTGTAAATCTATCTTTTGGATACAATTTAAGGGCCCGTACAATAATCTAGTATGTCCCAAAATAACAAACATCAAAGAGAAAGACATGAATAATTCATTTCATAACATAAAATAACTCACATATATATTTACCGAAAAGAAAGAGTCAGAGACATGGTTCTAAATCAACATTCTATTCAAATCATTGAAGTTGAAGAAAAACTATTCAGTAACAACATAGTATAATGTTTTCAATAGCTAAGAAACAGAGAAGCCAAATTACAAGGGCACAATCTGTGAGTCTTTTACAATTATCTAACAAAAAAAAAGGCCTAGTGTCTTTTTCCTCTTTTGTAGGTATTTTGAACTCCTTTTATGAATGAAAAAAGAAACATATATAGCTAGAGGCTTCCACCACTTGAAAAAATGTAACATAAAATATTATGAGATTATGAGCAATGATGACCACGAAAATGACTCATCACGGTCGTTGTAACATAAAATATTCTAAAGAATGAACCTAGTCACCCACAATCCAAATGCATTCTCTTCAAATGATGGTAGTGTTCTTGGTATACCCCATGCAAACAAGTGTTATTTTCCAGCGAAGCCAGTTATAGCACGTGACAACATATGGCATCTTGGCATTCGTGCTAATCCTTCTTTTAATGAAGATCCACCGAAGGGACACGTGAAAAAATTTCATAGTTCATGGTTCATTCTCCCCATATTTTGATAAAATATTATGATGAGAAGACATGTGGCAACACCCCTACTATCGACACCGCTTGTGGGGTTCATCGAAAGTTTGTGTGAATGGGGGGAACATGGCATGCAGTTGGGGCCCAAAAAGAGTCATAGGAATGCAGGACCAACAAGCCCAATCAATCAACACGTGGGGGTAGAATGGGGCTTGGAGGAGAAGGGAAGGGAAGCTCCCCTTTGATGAGTGATTGGATGACACGTGACGATATTGAGTTGAGACCACCAAAAATTTGGCATGGAGACTTCAAAATCATTGGGAGTAGTCGAAAGTTGAGAAAAAAATCAAAAAAACCCGAAGGGAGCATGGGATATATTTAATATCCATAGCTTTTGGTGACTATCAGGGCCGTTTCACCTATAGAATGACAAACCCAAAAATCTCTAGTTTTATGACCATGGCCTTATTTGTTAGTCATTGGGGTCAGATCTTAGAAAGGGCGATTTATAAGGGCAACCGATTGATCTTAGAAGGCATTGATATGGGTCATAAATTCTCGTGCACATCATGTAGATCGATTATTTATTTAAAAGGAAACATCACAGATATTCCTATCTCGACATCGAGCTGAAAAAGCAGTCGTGCGATTTGATGAGTTATACCTTCAATTTCCTCAGTGGTAGGAGGCTTGTTGAAGCTCTGGAAATTGGATAAATCACACTTCCTCTCTTCAATTTTGGCTGTAATTTTCTTTGCGATGGCCACCGATTCATCAGAAAGAAAAGGAGAGGGCAAGCCCACCTGGGTGAGTTGAGAAAACCTTTCCTGAATGGTATGCATAGTTTTCCCCAATGTGATTGAGTAGCGTTGAGCATGAAGGGTGGCCTCATGGAAACAGATAAACTCTTTCACGATCCTAGTGGCTGACCTCTGATTTCAAACCTTGCTTGTACCAAATCCTTGGTTGGCACGATATATAGCTTTCCTAATAGATTTTCTACTTTGGGAACCTTTTCCCCTATGAATTGTGGGAATTGTTCCTTTATGTCATGAACCTCCCTGCATAAATATTTCGCGTCTGCCATAAATTTAAGTGTGGGTTGAAGAGTCTGACATAAAGCCTTGAATATCTTCGAGTAGGAAGCATACAGTTGTTGGGCTACTAAGCGGAGGTTTGACTATGGAGTAGGAGTTTGAATGATTTTCTTCAAGAGATTAATCTCTGCCTTCTTCATCACAATCTCTTGCGTTAGCCTTGCAATTTCATCTGCGGTAGAGGAGAGTTTCTCCTGTAGGTCTCTTTGTGTGGCCAACCACCATTCCTCAGCCTAGCTTTGGCTTGCAGACTCTTCCTTTAGGGAAAGCTTGATCTTCTGGAGGTCTTCATGAAATTGAGCCTGCACCATCACTTGATTTTTCTCCTTCTCTTGTACTGCTTGCTCCAACTGAGCGCGCAGTTGCTGCAATTATTCGTTCCTTTATTTAAATTCTACTTCTGATTAGGCCAACATGTCTGGTAACTCCCAGTTTCTTTACCACATCTTAGATATTTGATTCGATTCCTAGGATTGGAACCTCTCGAGCTCCCTTTGGAGGATAGCTTGCTCTACCTAGGCATTCTTTGTGAAGCACACCCTTTCTACCTCTCATGCTTTGTACTTGACCAACAAGAATTCTATCCTTTCTTTAACAACCTTGAGCTCATCCTCCACCTTCTTCAACCTACAACCAGACTTGAGAAAGTCAGTGGTCACCACCCATTGTGTCTCCTCCATTAGCTCAACTTTATCCTATGGTTAGGTGACATGCAAGTCCAGTCTGATGGCATGGACATCATAGTCATCAAGCTACATTTCTCCCTACAATTTGGTAACATTGGGATGCATGGTTACAAAATGAAATGATTGTTGAGCCTCACCATAAATCGTTTGTACTCTGGGCTCTGCTGGCTTCCTGGCGTCCTTTTCTTTTTGCTTCTAGAGTTGGAGAGCTTGAGCTTACTTCATTGTATCACTATGTGACAATAATTGATCCAGTGATCTAATGCATTTGCCTACAAAGGGTATGCTAAGAGGGACAATGAATGGGAATGATAGGAAGGTGACCTCAGATGTTTTCTTCTTTGGAAGGGTAACTATGAGCGAAGAGAAGGGAGGAATATTGTAAATCCTAGGCGATGAAGGCGTGGAGGAACTTATGGGGAATGATGGTGGCAATGGAGATGCAACAAGCTCCAATGACTACAAAGATTGAATCAAAGTTGACTTAGAAGAGAAAAAAGCGATGATACTTCAGATAATAAGGGGGCAATACTTGGGGCTCCGAACAAAGACATAGTAGCTCATGGGGAAGCAAAAACCATCTGTTCAATATGAGAAAACTAAGAGGAACCTCTTGCAACCATTATAGCGAGGACAAAGAAATATAGACTCACACTTGGAGCAATGGGTGCCATAGAGATTGTGGGACAAAAAAGAGACTAGGAGCCAAGAAGAGAGGGAAAGAAGGTTACCTGAACGGTGGATTCCATCTCCAACCTTTGACCAACCACAACCTCCTACGAACCATCTCCTGAAGTAGCATCAATGCATTTTTTTGGCTTGGTGGAGGGTTCTCCACATCCACTACTTTTGTTGATTATTGCATTCCTCTAGGATTTCTTGCAACCTAGGTTCGAGATCATGAGGACTCTAATCATGAAATGTTCATCCACACACTCTTAACAGTTACACTAGGTGACGTTCCTGTTTTTTGTTTTTTCTTACCCTTGTCTGGGCATGGTGTGGCTTCTTTGGGGTCAAAAATATTCCACATCACTCACATCAGAGTCAATATACTCCCCATTCCAGAGAGTATCAAACTGATCATCAGAGTCAAAGACTAATGGGTCTTGGAATGGGGTGTGAGTGCACTTGATTTCTTGGTGATATATCTAGAAAGTATTAATATTTTTCACCTCCTAGCCATATTCCCTTATCAAACTATTGCAGAGTGGAGTGCTCATGCATTAATTTTCATTAGTCTTCCCTTTAGGGAGGTAAAACATGAGCCATGAAAGCCTCCGATTATCCATCGACATGCATGCTAAGTCCACCGAGAATATGCTAATATCCTCCTGAGGATTTCACCACACTTCCCAGTAAGGCCGAGGGCTATGTTTCACCTTAATAAATGTATTACCCAAATCATCTTCAGGGTTGTAATCCCAGCTATTGCAAATGAAAACTAGCCCGAGGTGTTCCAGTTTTTCCTCCAATAGCTCTGCTGATTTCTTCTTGACCATGACCACTATTTTGTAGCTCAGCGGGCATTCAAAAAATCCCGTCTTCTTCTTCTTAAGGTTAGAGAAAAAGGTCTAGTCCATAATAGCCAACTATTGGAAAAATTCAAGGGCCAAAACCCGATCGGTGACGGATGTCGGGAGTTAGATTGTCTCTTCACAAAAGCACACACTTAGACACATGTGAATTCCTCCCCAAGGAACTAGTCACACTTGGGGAACAAGGATTGCATCCAGCTAGTTTGGTCTCTGGATAGGCGATAGTAGCCATCATCCTCGCTCATATCTCACAAAATTAGAATCAAGAATTTCTCCAAAAATGCATAATAGTCATAGGTGGAAGAGAGGATGTGAGTCCACACCGAAAATGGCTCTAATGCTTCTTCTCATTAAATATTGATAACTCTATTTTTTCTCTGAAGAAATCAAGGTTCTGATGAAGAAACATATAGGCAAGAAGAGAAGGATATTTGAACTTACCAATAGTTTTGAACTCATAAATATGGTTTTGCATATCTTTGCCAATCATGTCTGTGAAATCATACTAGAAAGGGACGTGCTTCCTGTTGAGTTGAAAACCCAAGCCCAACTGATATTTGGACATGATAATGTCATTGCCCAAGCTGAACACAAAAGCCATCATGGAGAAGGCATCTTGCAAGTCCGCATGGACGAAGTCAATACGACGCTTCAAATTTTTTGGTGGTTGCTGGAAATCCTGGGGCCTTGCGGTTTCCATATTATAAAAGTTAAGGGCATTCCTTCTACCCTTCCAAAATTCCAAACCCTTTTTCTGGTTGAACGAATCCATTGGCAACACTCTCGTGCTATTCCTGGGAATGCACAACATGCCCCTAAGAGCCTCCATAGATATTACGACTCTGAACCTTCTTCCCTTAATGGCGCGAGTCATCGGATTGAAACATTGAATATTTTCATGAATTATTTCTGGGTAGTGATGCACATAAGGGACCATATATTGTGAAGCCCACAAAGCCATTGTTTTTTATGATAGTTTATTGTCAAAGGATTTTATCATTCTGGCAAAAGTAGCTTCCCTTAAGCCCTTAGGGTTAGTCTTGAGGATGGGGTCATAGATGTTATTCCATTCCTCCTTTATCAAAATTGCATCTCTGAGGGTTCCTTTCTTAGCTGACCATGTTCGAAACCAATCCAAATTTTCTGGGATTCCAGGTGTAGCCCATGACTCCTCCTAAAAAATATTGAACATGGGTGCTGTGAGCTTTGCATCAGCTAGGCTTTGAGATGTTTCTCCTGGATCATTCATCTATGGATTCTGATTTACTTCAGGGGCAATGGATTCCATTTTTCCTCAAACTTCTAATATTTTCTACACATCCTTGAGCAATTATGTACTTTGAAAATTCTCTACACTAACTATGTATTCAAAAAGGTTTCTTCTCTTTTTCAAACAACCGCATGCGATACTTAAATTTTTCTGTCCTCCTTCGAGCAGTAGATGACAATTTATTTTTTTGTATTAAATTTAGCATGTACCACCAACATTTTTCTCATGCAAAGAAAATTACTTACTATTTTGAAATGATAATAATTCATAATGACCCCAAGTACTTACAACCCATGGTGCAATTTTCCTTGAAAATTGAGCTGGTGATTTGAAGGTAGACTAGGCGTCGTATGCAGTGGTAGTTAATATCCCAAACGTAATGATTTTTCCAAAGTATACAATAAGCATCAAACAAATTTTCATCCTTTCTTGGAGTTTGAGGAACACCTGTAGGATGACACCTCAGCATCTAGCTGAATAGACTACCACCAAATACTGCTACTAGCTTATGCTAATTAATTAGCTTGCCTTAATTTTGTACACAACAACTCATACCTACAGACGTAACTAAGTGAGAGCCTTGAGTGAGCCTTGGTACAGTGTTTGAGGTGGTAGCTGGTTAACCTCATGCTTATGGTATGTGAATTACCACGCTTATCCTTTTCGATTCTATAAATAGGCACCTAGGTAGTAGTGAAATCAAACTTAGCAATCTTTAGCAGAATTAGCATTGGGTGATTGGTTTAGTATTTGGTATTTGCAATCTACTCAGTATTTGTATAGAGTTTATTTTTCGGCGTCTTACATAGGGTTGTTTTCTGACAGTTGTATAGGGTTTGACACCATCAACACCCTGATTAGGTTAATGTCCCACAAATCTCAAATGATCTTTTTGGGTGAGATTTAAACTAGATGCTTGAAGAAGATGACAAAGAATAAGCATTCTTTGGAGATCATAGCCATGAAAATGGGTTTTGCGACATGATTGCCTCAAATATGAGGACAAGTACAGAGTTAATACTAATGTATGCTCCTAGTTTGTGGTGTCGATGCTTGACATTCAAATTCCCAAGCCACTCATCATCTATTTGGTAAATTTTTTTTTTCCAAAGAAGTATCTGAACGGCCTCGGGGAGGTGGTGGAAAATGTTGCTTTTGGTGGAGGAATCCCAACTACAAGTGAGCTTCACAAGTTTATTGAAGAAGATGCGGTCATCCCATGGTTTCCATTCTTGAGTGATTTCTGCCTTGAGTCGTAGGAAGTTCATCGCCAAAGGGTCACCTGTGCCTTTCACTTTTTCTTTTGAATCTACAACATGGTGCCATTCTATGACATTGACTGGTATATTGATTTCAGGAACCTAGTGTTCCCTACACCACCTGTCGTTGCTTCTCTAGAAGGTGTCACTGGCCCAGTTGCTACTGTTGAGGATGATATGATTCCGGGTGTTGTTGTTGCTGCTACTTGCTCCCATGATTGAAGATTTCCTCTATTTTCATGCTTTTAAGATTGAAACTCGTTAGTCCCTTTTTTATATAGCCTGAAAGGTCTTATAATACAAATATATATAAGTATATATAAATTTTTAAAAGCATTGCCTTTGAGCCATTTTGATACTATACTCATCGAAGTATATAAATATACTGAAGATATGGCTTATTTTTGAACATTTATGCTTTGTTGCATATTTCTTTCCCTTCTTGGCATATGTGTTACTGCATCATAATATAAATTTCTGCTACATCATAATGTAAAATTATGTTGAGTCATAGATTAAGAAGACCAAGCGAAAAAACAAAAGAAAAAAGAGGAAAATAACCACAATAATTACATATTTACATGGTAGAATTGTTTAATCGAGCTCTATAGATTTTAAGGTTAATTCCCCTAAAATAAAGCCCTATCGCTTTTCTCTCCGTGCTTTTTGATTTAAATTCTTCATATTGCTTGTACTGAATTATTATGAACAAACCCTCCCATAGGATGTCAAATTTCTCATATTGACTCCATCTTGTTGTCCACTCATCAAATTCTAACATTAGGTCCTCACCATCCAAGCCTTGGTCCAAAAATACGTTCAACAAAGAGAACACACCCGAACCTGCTACATTTTGCATGATTGATCCTATGTAGGGTAGAGGGTAATGGTTTTTAGTGATGCTTGGTTTGGGTTGCGAAAGTTGATACATAGGCGGATATCTTCGTTTTCCTTTTAGAATGAGATTAGGCTGAAAACCTATGTATTAGGCTTGAATGAGAAGACAATCAGTGACTAAACTAGCTCTATTAATCTTTGCACATCAATGCTTCAATTTTGAGACTCAATGGCCTCTATTTTTGGCAAGCAAATTCAACCTCTCCTTTCGACTCTATTGCAGGCTGGATGATGTTAGGATCATATCCTTTGAGGTTATTGTATGACTAGGCCACCTTTTCTCCATCATTTTCTTTTAAAAAGTGGACGAGCCTTTCTTTACCTTGATGCAAGATGTCCTTTTTGACTTTAAGCTTGCTTGCATCTCTGATATGAAAATATGTATAATCGTCTTTATTTGCTACAAAATTCCCTTTACTATTTCTTGCATTTCCAAAAATGGGGCTTTCGGGAGTGACCAAAATTTTTGGTAGCTTATGGGATGTTTGTTGAATGTCTCGTCCATCGTCGGCTTTGGCAAACCTTAATTTGAGTTGGTCAACAATTTCTCCTGACTGTGAGCTGAACAAAGCAATTTGGTCATCGCTATCAAATGTTGGACAGCTCCAACCATTATCTAGAATCACTGATCGAACTATCATTTGTATAGAGTGTCTATTATGTAGTAGGTCGAAGCTCGATCTGAATTGGGATCCAATTTCAGCCATGCGTTTTGCATCAAAATTTTGTTCTCATGAAACAGTTTGAATATTGAAAGCTTCAAAGTTCTCGATTTGGTCCTAGACTTTAGCTCTATAGGATCTCGTACATACATTCCTTTTTGTACTGATATCCAAAATTTGTTTGACAATTAACTCAAACTCTCCATACACCATTGTTTTCTTGATTCCCATTTGTTCCGCTAGGCTTAGACCTAGCACGAGGCCTTCATATTTAGCTTCATTGTTGGAACAGGAAAACTGGAATCAAAAGGATCTGATTTCCTTTTCATTTCTCGGGGAAGTCAAGCATTTTACAACCTCCATGTGTAGTGACCAAATTTATGTGGTTGAAATTACTTCTGGCTCTTGTTTCACCTTCAGGATGGCTTAGTCTTTGTCATAAATGACATAATTTCCTAGTTTAGTGGCACGATAATTGCCAAAGGGGTCTTTATCAATGAACTCGCTTAGGAGAACCTCCTCTTGATCGGTCTGATCTCTAGTGGTTTCCTCATATTCTAGAAGCTCAATTTATTACATCTCCTTCTTGGTGATGGAGGTGTGAGTGGGCTTAGAGACTATCCTAGCATCATCTACAACATGTTTCGAATGAAAAGGCTCGGATACCAACTTCATTTTGGATCCATTTTTGGTCTTTATTATCATTTGCTTCCAATCTAAGGAAAGGTATCCACCTATCTTAGAAGTGAACTCCTTGGACAAGCACATACCAAATATTGGAGGAATATCAATGATCATAGTATCCTTCTTGACCATGATATTGGGGGAGGAAAACAAAGTTAATGGAAAGTCCTTAATGATTCCCACAACACTAACCATATTTCTATCTAATTCCATAACCCCTTTATTCAAAGGTTCATAGCTTAGTCCTAGGGCTTCAACTATTTTCTTGGGCATAACTATGGTGTTGGCACCAGAGTCAATCATGGAGTTATGCAGTAATTTCTTACCCACAATAAGGGTTAGGAAAAATGTCTTCGGTTTTGGTTTACCTTTGTCGACTTTGCCTGTGAATTATTCCTCTTTATTCTCAATAGACACCTCTTCTATAGTATTCACTAGAAATTTTTCTAGGGGGGGATTGATCAATAGATTCCCCTTGAAGTGATTTCTCCTTTGGTTCTATGATTGGGTCCTCTTGGAGAGCCCTTTGTAGTAATGTCTTCTTCTCTAGAATGACAAAGATATCGGATAGGCACACATTAGCAGATGATTTTTTCAATTGTTCCACCACATTAAATAGTGGCAGGTTCGAAGGATTCTTATCTTTAGCTATTGTTGTTACAATCTCTCTTCACAACAAATATTATGACACCTCAATGAAGGTACTTGGGTTCTAGTCGAAAAAACCTTTGGGCTGTAGGCTGAATGATTGTGGGACAACCGATTCTCCTGTGAATCTCCTCTTGGAGTGAGTGTTGTAATTAGACTGCACTTGTAGGGTTTCTGAAGTAGGTATCTCAATTATGAACATCGCTTCCTCTCCTTCCATCCATGAGAAAAGGGCATGGTCCAGAGCTATGTCATTTTCCTATTCTAGAGACATCCCTTACATTTGAGCGGTGAGTACCACATTCTCCATTTGCGGGGAGGCATATACATAGCCCCCATTGTGTGACGTTGTGCCTTGGCTACGCTACTCTAGCACCTTCTATTGTAGATTTCCATGCGAGAAGTTTTAGGGCATATGCGAATCATCACAAGGGAAACACTAGGGGTTTCCATCGTCAACCAAATTGTTTTTCCCAATAGTTAGCTCTTTATTTGAGCTTAGGTTGGCATTCTGCAATGGAGTGGGTACCTATACTATTTGATTTTTTTTTGTGCTTGAGGATTTGTGCAATCACCTCCTTGGAACTGGTTCTATTGGTAAGAGGACCTTCTGCCTTGATAATTTTGATACATTGGTTTTTGGAGGAGCGGCTTGGTTGTTCTTGATGACATTTATCTCATTGGCCATAGCTCACAACATCTCCTTTATGTTGCTCATCTCATCCTTTGAAGCAATGCTCTATGGTACACTTGCGTATGTGTACATGGATTGAGGAGGAGTGGCTAAAGAAGTCGACAATGTCACCTCGACGAGAATTGGTATCTCAGGGAATATAGGAATAATGGGCTGATGTGACAACTTTACAACGTTAATTAGATTGTTCTTCGTTTTGATTATGAAACTATATGCATTTAGTAGAGTAGTTCCGTCGAGTGACTGGATCATCATCGAGATGTCAACGTTGATGGAATTTAGGTAGAACATGAATGCCAAGTTAGGCAACGAGTGGATTGCAATGTGAATTCTTTGCCAAGTTATGTGGAACCAAGCATTGAAGTCAGTTAGAGCCTCATATGGGGCCCACTTGATGATCTCTAGTTGGTGATACTGAGAAAACCTATCTCCATAATTTAAGAATATTTCATAAAAAGTATCTTCGAGCTGATCCCAAGTGTTGATAGAGTTAGCTGATAGAGTGCCATACCAATCTAATGCTTTTCCTTTGAAAGAAGCTTCAAGAAACCTCAACGCTATGTTTTGATCCGTTACCTCGTGCACCAAACATGCATCTACCACATCTTGCAGATGTTTGGATGGTGTTCTTGAGCCATCTTCGATAAAATTAGGAATAACTTTGAGAGAAGATACCGGGATAGGAGCCCAAAAGTTGGGTGCTACTGGGGCTATAAGGGAACTTCCAGAGTCCCATGCCACATAGTTTTGGTTAGGTAACATGGTTGGTGGAGGATTCAGAACATTCACGTGATGGGTTCTAGTTGGTACTATTCCTAGCGGTGATACCAACTGTAACTGAGGATTTTTCTACAAGATTAGATTGTTAGCACACACACATGCATATTATATAAAACCCTAAATAATCAATGGAATGCATAGGAAATAAATAAAGAACAAAGATGAAACGAGCTCACCTAGTCCTTAATCCTCCATGGCTGACTTCCATTGTACTTTCTAGCTTGCTGAAATGTAAAGTGTGCCCTCAGATTTTGATAAGCAACTCTATACTATGGACTAGACCTAAGCAAAGTGTTTGAAGGATTTCCTAAATGCCTATGCAAAAGAAACTAAATCCTATATGCAATTAGCTAAATGATAAAAATGAGACAATCTTAAAACTCAAGAAAATACTAGAGATTCAAAGATTAACAGAGATTAAAATTCAGAGATATTAAGAGATGTCGAAATGAAGACAAAATTGACATTTTATAGAAAATGCAATTTTGTATGGACACATGAGATTAAAGATTGATAAGTGCCCTAGAATCTATGGTCAAGATTCAAAATAACAATCCCTTAATTAGGGTTAAGGAAAATTTAGGATGAAATTCAAATTGAGTGGATGAGATTTAATTTAAGAAATTAAATCAAGGGAAGAGAATAGTTGTGACAGTGAGATAAAAATTAGTAAGTGGAAAAGGATGAGTTAGAAAATCAAGTTATTTTAGAAATAGTTTAATTTGTGGAGAGAAATGCTATTTTGAATTTAATATTTTAAATTAATTCCGAAATGGTGAATTCATGTGACAGTAAATAATAATAATTTAAAATTATTTAATTGGAAAGAGGGAAATTGCCAATTTAAATAAAATGCTTTTATTTAAATTTAGAAAGAAAATCAGTAAGACAATTAAATAATTAATATTATTTAATTGTGGAGGAAAATTAGAAAGTGGGTAAATTTAAATAAATGATTTTATTTAAAATTAAAAAGAAATTTGGAGAGGATAATAATTAAATAAATAATAGGAATTTATTTAATTATGAGAAAACATAAATAATAAATGACATATTAAATAAATAAATAAAGTTGATTTATTTAAATAATAAGGAGGAAGTAATGGACTAATAATAATTAAATAAATTTAGGAATTTATTTAATTATAGAGTGACATAAGTAATTAACGGCGTATTTAAATAATAAATGTAATTTATTTATTTAAATAGCTAGGAGGAATAAAAGACATGAATTAATTAGATAATTAAGAATTATTTAATTAATAGTTGACATTGGACTATTTGACATAATTAAATATTTTAATTATGTTGAGACGAAACATGATATAGAAAAATGTGGTTTGCAGGTCTAGGCCATTTTTATGTGTCTACATTTTCCCCTCTTTGTCATAATGCAACTTGTCGCATTGTGGCAAAGAAAATAAGTCAAAAATATGCCCCAGTGCAAAATAGGATGAGGAATAATGTGGAGGGTTGTGGTATGCCCCCTTGAGAGGACAGTTGGGTTCAGAGGACATGAGTGTGCTCTCGAAATGGTTGAGAAGACTAGAGAATGAAGGAATAGAAGAAATGTTAGCATGGAAGACATGGATGTTAGTGTGTAGAAGGAAATGAAAGTTAGTGCGGAAACAAAAATGCATGTTAGAATCCTTCAACATTTGCCAGAGTACTAATAAGTGTTGCTTGAATCATCATTGGGTTGCAAAAATGACACAAATGAGAAAAAAACACCATGGTATGACATAGACCAAGGTGTCAAGGTCATCCACTTGCAAAATAGACAATCGCAGACAAGGAATGTCCTAACTCATACTAGAGGCCAATTTGCCCCAGTCCTTCTATCAAGACAATCCACAAATAACAGTCAAAGAAAAATAGAATAGTTCATGAGACGTCATCGCACCTCTAAATCCTTCATGGGACATCCTCGAAGTAGCTAGTAACATGACCAAAAGACAAGTCAATAAAAAGATAAGACAAAATAGCCAAACATTAACAACCATTTAATTGTATTGTCAATGTTTGTTTGTCGAAGATTAATTGTTTGATAGTTTAACAGTTTTGACAGTTTGACGGTGCCTAAGGTTAGGAAGGACACATCCTGAAAAGGAAAATGAAATTTTGACGAGGTCCAAATCCAAGAAGGACACATCCTGAAGAGGGCCAAAAAGTGATGAGATTGAAATTTTGACTAATATTTTGGCAAGTTGACTGATTTTGACCAATTTTGATGTTGACGTTTCAAATGACTGTCTTGTGTCAAGTGCAACTATGTTCGCTTTGTTTGACTGATGCGACCATGCTTGACTTATGATTTTATATTTTTGAAAAACCTAAGAGAACTAACCTAATGTCTTGGGGACTCATTGACTGATGGCCTTGCCTATGTAGAAAATGCAGAGAGACAATGTAGTTCAGACCAAGACAAAGATTGATTGACGTGATTGATTGGATAAAATTTGACTTTGTTTTGATATTTTCGACACTTTTTGAATGTTTTTTTGTTTTCTTCAGGACATTTTATAATTTTTAGGTCTTTTTTCAGGATTTCATACGATTTTTATGACTTTTTTCAGGACTTTTTGCAATGTTTAGGACTTTTTGTAATTTTTACGACTTTTTTTAGAACTTTTTCCAATTTTTATGACTTTTTGATGTTTTATGAAAATTGTGAAAAATGCATGTAAATGATGCCGATGCACATGAATCCAAGGACAACCATGATTTTGTTGGAGTGAAAAAGACACTGAGAGGGGGGAGGGGTGAATCTATGATTTTAACTATATTCACAATTTTAATAAAACTGAAATAAACTAGATGTATTCTCTCATTTATCAATGATAAATTCATTCATGTATTGAATGCAATCACATAAACTAAAATGATAATTGTAATAGGGAAACATAACATATTAAAGAATTCATGCACTGAATTAGATGAACTACATATAATCAGAAAAACACAAGATATGCCAAGTGGAAAACCCTCCCGGGGTAGAAAAACCACTCCTTAACTTGTGGCCTTTTTTAGGCTTTCATTTTAATAATAATTTTGACAATGCCTCATAGGCTAATTTTTGAGCACCAACTCAAGGAGCACCAACCCCTCTTTTAGAAACACCAATTTCTAGGAGCACCAACCCCTTTCTGGTTTTCAATAAGAATTACAATGATATAGAAGATCTCTCTATTTCTCTAATTTCACTCAAGTGCCTCTTGATAGACAATGTATAAAATTATCAAGGTTCAAGTATGACCCTTCAGAATTCTACCCATTATCAAGCCTTAAGACAACTTGAGGAAATAGCTCATAAAGTTTGATTTTCAGTCTCGATACACAATATCTCCTGAATACATTCACAGTGACATTTTCTTCCTCTTAGTTTCTTAGTTTCTGTTTTCATACATAGTTTATAGTTCTTCACAAATAGTTAACCCCATTTTTTTTGTTTTTTACTTTCAACAAAAAATAATAACTCTTTTATCTCACTCAATGTTTTTTTTTGGAATATTAAAGCTCCAATCTCTCTATTTTCTTCAATTTACAGATTTTATCATTACATTCAAGGGAGGTTACAATAGTAGCTCGAATTAATTTTCAAAAAAAAAAAGAGAGGTGATTATTAGGTTACCCACTTCCAGTTGAGCAACCTTTTTAGATCTTATAGTGTTCTTGAGAGAAGGATCTTTTCTACTGACAGGAATAGTCAAGCAACATGCAAATATAGAAAGGAAACTAAAATTTTTCTTCACAAACAACTTGCATAGGCAGTGCTCAACAAACCAACATTAAAACAATATATATTCCATGAATAATAGCCACTGAAACTACTGCAATAGTAAAGTAACTGAAAAGACAATGCTGTGTAACCAAACCTCTAAAAAAGCACCCAAGAATAGTTACCCATGACTCCAGGTGAGAAGCTGAGAAGATTTGTAGGCATCATGATTACCCATAACCCAAAAATAACATTCCTTAAATACAGGAACAAATTTAATATGATAAAGTAAATTTATATGCATTTTTGAGAATGTGAAATCGACATGCAAAAATTCTGATCATAAACAATTGAACCCATTTTATTTTTACATTCTTCCTTCTAGAAGAAAAAAACATATCTCTTATTAACCTTTCCAGTAGAGGTAACACTTCTGCAAATAAGTCTAAAAGAAGAATACCTAAGAAGACCAGAATATATTTTGTCATGAGTAAATTACTAGACCTGCAGAGCAATTGAGTAGCCCGAGCTCCTTCCTATTTCGAGCTCTTACCCGATGACAAAAAATTGACAAATGAATCGACCATTGTAATGGTCTTCCAGATTTCCCCATACGTTGTCCAAGAAAAGCAGAGAGCCAACTTACATAGTGAAATGATTGTGAGGAGAATTCCATGATGGTGGCTAGAAAAGGGTTTGAAACCCACAAACAAAGAAATGCAAAGTTTGTCGTAAACTTCTAAAACAGGAAAGAATCGAAGAATTTTATTTTTTTGATAAAGATTGAAATCCAAAAGGACTAATTTAATAATTCAACATCATAATACACTTGAAATCCGTGGAATGTTCAAAGTCATGCATGCCGACCAAATAATGCCTTGCATATTACAACCAAACGTCAATTTCCTTAGACACACATGTTTCCAAGTAAACAAAGCCAAGTCACTTCCAATGTGACATTTAAAATAATCAAAACCATATACTTGTTGTCAGCCTTGAGGCCTATTTAATTATCAACCATTAGACCCAATTCATATTCAAATAATGATCATTTTTTTTACCTTTACCCAAAGTTAATTGCCACCTTATAATGCCATATATACTCAATATTTCCAAAGCCTTATGAAATGAAATAAAGGATGATTTCATGCTAAGTTCACTATGCCATTCACCCAAGCCAAATACCATAAACCATATTCCCATGTCACAATATCATATGTCATATGCCCAAACCATTATCAATTGATTAAGGAAACACGACAGGGTTTTCTCAAAACTAAAAACTAACTGTATCTGATAAACCTAAGCACCAAGAAACATAGAGCATTACCTGAATGAGAATAGAGTAATACAACTCTGAAGAAGATAAAAAAAATATCAATTTCATGATGCTAGAAACTGATCAAGCAAAAATATATAAACTTGTAGATCACTGAACATGCCAATATCATATAATCAAGTGAATCACTGTAGCACAAATTGTCAAATCAAAAAAAGGTCACCTGATCAATGGAACATAAAACAGTAACCAAGATTCCTTAACTGAGATCTTCACATGGAGTCAAGAGATCAGTGCCACCAAAGATAATATTATAAGTAAATATGCCAATCAAAATCAAAGTAGTTCAACTGAGTAAACAACCACCAAGATGCCAAACTATAACACATTGTCATAAAGGACAAATAGCAAAAGAGAGGTTCAACAATTTTTTTTGCTAGCAAAGATGAGTACCAATTGATAGGTGATGATGACAATGACAACGTTGTTTGATGTGGGAAGGGCACATCCTGAAACAATGTGAAGATGACAATGATATGACAAGAGGATAAAAGTCTGCAACAAGGCCAGGGACAAAGTCAAGGAATGTTTTGGATGATGTGCCAGGTTTTCCATATTGTTGCATTTGGAATGAATTGGTGAGGACTAGATGGGATGATGAGGGATCTTCGGACAATTGACAAGGGAAACAAAGATGGGTGTATAAAAGGATAATGGATGGCTTTGGTAAAAGATAGGAGACATGGATGGCTTGGACTAGGAGAATTATCATATGGTCTCCAAGGGTGATTTCGTATAGTGAAAATGAGGCTATGAAGGTAATGCCATTATATGGATAGGGTATGCTCAAAGGATAGACATGTCAAAATTTTTCCCAAAGCACGACCTGTGTTTGTGTTTTAGTCATTATCAAGATCAAAGTTTGTGGGAAAATGGACGAAAAGTGATAGGGTTTAGATGGATAGATGGAAATGTCATAGGAAATGCATGGGATATGAGACAACTTGCCCCCGAGTGTAATGGTTGACATACATGATTTATTCTACACATGATTCCTATTTTCCAAGTTTTTATCATGGTACTTATCCAAAGCATCTATTTGTCAGGTTTTCACTATTGGACAATTTTTTTCTCTTTACTATTTTCTGGACTTTTTGATTATTTTTTTGGTGTCACGATGACGCTTGTTTGCCAAGTTTTCATCAAGGTGAAGATTTTTTTTATTTTTGATTTTTTTTGTATTTTTTAGTTTTACTAGATAGCCTTGATGCTTTAGATGACCACTGACTATGTTGAAGCCTTTGACGGTGCTGATGTAGAGACTGGTGCCATGACATGCCAATAATGACCTTTCTGAATTAGTTGTCTTGTTAGGATGATAGCGCTTGCATACAACTGATTGATGTCATTGTGATCCTTGTTGATACTAAAGTTGGTCTTATCAGAATATGCACATAGTGATAGAGTGCCATGCGAGTCCTTATGATATAGAGTTATTGCCAAGATGGGACGAATTTATGACATGGGATGTTTTGAATTTTAGAAGGATGTAGGATCATGATGGATGATGGTGGACATGGACGGGTTGGTTGGATGTTTGGATGCATTGGTTTTTATTCTCCAAACTTTAGGTGTCGGGTTAGGATGTTGTTTGGAACCAACATTTTTATATGTCTTCCTTGAAGGCCATTTTGGAGGGGGTGGACATGTATTATATGTGGGAGTCCTCTTGTGCTGTAGCTCTACATTTTGATTAATTTTTGGAGTTGGCATATTTTCTTTGCTTGATTCATTCTTTTTTTGACTTGACCCATTTTGTTTTGGGATCCATTTTAGCTTCATTTGTCCACTTGTATTTTTGATTGATTCCCTAGCCTTTGAGATTTGATTTTGGATTTTGGATTTGTAATACTTTGTTGGTTCCATATGGAAGGTTTATTCATGATGGAATTATGGTTTGGGGTGTGGAGGGAAGGGTGTTGGCAAAAATTGTATGACAATTACTACTTGAATGACACCCATTTTGATGTTTGTACTTGATAAATTTTCCCCCAATATCAAGGAGGGACCACTAACATCGTTAGATTTTATGACTGATAAATAGCCAAGACCGTGATGTCTATAATCTGTCTAAACTTGCATAGGTTCTATAATTCCTTGCTCATGTAGGCCTAGTCCTTTTCTTTGATAATGCATGTTCTAAAAAATTATGTTTATGATGGGGTACTTGTTATTTTGGAAGCAAGATGCTAACCTATCCGTATTATGGAAATTAATGCTCAAACTATTCTCATTTGTAAGAAAGCCTGGTTTGAAAAAGATAGATGATCCTAATTGATAGGAAGGTGTAGCTTCATTGACATGTTGGATAGATTTCTGATTGACATCTTTGGTCTGATTTTATGATATATCAAGTTTTGATGATTTTGCTAGTGCTTTGAAATTGATGTCGGAACTGTATTCACGGTTATTGTCATAGATCCCACTGAATTCAGCTATAGCTTGATCATTTTCAAATATGTCCATGCTAGAAGACTCTTGTTCTAGTGGTAGATCATCTATGTGTCCTATGGTGGCAAGTGTCTCACTGAGGAAAGTGTCAATAGTTAGAGTCTGGATAAGATTATTAAGTGTTTGGTCTTGAGTGGCATAGAGGTCAAGGAGTGGATCATTTTGGAATTCTTGATCAAAGATATTATATTGGTCAAAGATTGGGTTGCATTGAATGTCATGATTGGAAATAGGATCTTGACCCAGGATAGGGTCATCTTGAATGACATGGTTGTGGATGGAATCTTGACCATGGATAGGTGTATTTGGTATGTGATGATTGTCTAGGAGGACTTCTTGAATGGACTTAAATATGGGGTCCAATGGACTACTTTTATATATACAAGATTGTGATGTTATGATGTTGTGCTTTGAACTTGCCTCTTGACATGTATCCTCAAGTGTATGTAAGAATATGGGACTTTGGAGCCCATGACTAGATATATTTTCTTGAAAAAATGGGGTGTCTTGGAATGGATTGGTGTATAATGGACTAGGATATGACATGGATGTTTGTACTTGGTTGAGGGATGATGGGCTAGGATAGGACATGAATGCATGCCAAGGATATGACATGGATGGAGGAATAGGATATGACATGAATGGAGGATTAGGATATGATGTGGGTGGAGGGCTAGGATATGACGTGAATGGAGGAATAGGATATTATGTGGATGGAGGATTAGGATATGATGTGGATGGTTGGTTTCCCTTGTCAAAGTTAGGATAAGGACAATAGGTGGATGTTTTTTGTGGATGAATGGTAGGATTTGTGTTAAAATATTCATGATAGGGAGGGGAAATGGATGGAGGACTAGGTTTTATAGGTTGTTGGTAAGAGGGTAGATGGATGGAGGGCTAGGGGTTGTAAATTTGGACTTGGATTGGAGGTATAGTGTTTTGAAGTCCCTAGCCACTTGTGCTTGACCATTACTAATGAATTTTGAAGACATGATGGTGGATGGAATGAGACTAAGACTATGACTATGTATGATACAAGGTGACAATGCAAAGTGAAGAAAAATACTAAAAGGAATGTAAAATGCAAAGTGTTAATGAGCATCTTATGTCAAATAATTTTTAGGAAAAGTTTTGTAACCCTACAAATTTTGGCCAATGTCTCGATTTGGATTGTCAAAGGACTGGTTTGAAGGAAAAGATGAAAAAATGGCAAGGTGAGATTTCCACACTAGACTTATGAGTTGGAAATAGCTCACAAAAGGATACTGACTAAGGATTGATTTGTTTGATTTGGTTCAATTCCAACGTATTTTCTGAGACAATGGTTTAACAAAGTAAGGAAAGTTTTCCTATCCCAAAGTGTGCAAATTTGAGGACTTAAGAATTTTCCTATAATGAAGATGATGGTGGATTACAAACTGAATGCAAACTAAAAATGCAAAGATGGATGACTTGAACAAGTGCTTTGGTTTCAGATAGAGACTGTTGGAAAAAGATGTCAGGAAATCTACTTGCAAATGTTTGGTCTCGGGTTTCTGATAGTAATAATATTTTTCCAGTTGATAGGAAAATACGTCGTAGTTTCAAATGCATCTTTTCAAGAAGAAATTACATCTCAGGAAGGAAAATGCGTTGTAGAGCAGTCAAATGCATCTCAGATTCTGGAAAATGCATTGCAATATGGTAGATGCATTTCAAGATTTAGCCAGTGTTAAAAAATGCTGCGTTTCAGATGGCCAATGCGATTCGAAAGATCAGTTGCGGTGTTTGAGGTAGAAAATATGATGTATGACAGGTAATTACAGTGTTTCAAGTTGTGAATGTGGCTCGAAAAATAAATTGCAGTCAATATGGAAAATGCGGCGTTTGATCAAGAAAATGCGTCAAATGAAAGTCAATTACGACATTATAGAGGGAAATTATGGCTTGACAAATGAAATGCAGCTCAAAAATTAGCAAATGCGGTTCAAGATGGCAAATGCATCACAAAGTTTTATTTTTGGCAAAAAATCTTTTTGGTAGATTGCTAAGTGTGTTTTAGTTTGAAGTGTTATCTTAGGTTTTCAAGAGGATGTTGAATTGTTCATTTTGTCTGAAGACACTTGGAAAACACATGATGTTGGAATAAATTGAGAAACAACCACATAGAATAGATTTATAAATCCCTATGGCTGCAAAGACAATATTCTTTTGGATCCCACACGGATTTTACTCCAACTGCATATTCTTAGCGGATGAATCCAAAATCTTGGCCCCATGGGCTCCCCCTTATAGTGCACTCACTTTTCAAGGCAACCAAGCTTCCAACCTCCATGAAACTCGCATGGAAGATTGATCATCTCTACTAAAAACTACGCAGGTGTGGGTACCTTGGCAACGACCGTTGCTACACCAAAGAATAGAAGGTTTTTGGTAACTAAAAACAAGGGTTTTAATTCAGGCACCTGTTCGAGTGGTTATACCTGGGGCACAAGATTAAGCTCCATTAAGGAGGCACTCCAACCGGAAGAGGTTAATCTCAATAGGGTTTTGGGGAGTACCACTTGTTCCGTATGACATATCTACACTCATAATCCTAGGGTTTCCCTTAGGATTCACATTTATATACCAGTCGGCAGTAGCTTGGCTAAAGAGCTTCATTTCCGATTTGAGTCACTTTGGGGTGAGTAATTTTCTCCACAAAATTATGCCAAGTTTCTATAGTTAACAAAAATGAGAAAATATATTCATAGTTCAATCAATCTTTGTTGAAAAACGAAGAGAGAGCACACCAATATGTTTGACTCACACTCTCATGGTTGTTCTTTTTAAAACCCAAATTGAAATATGAACATGTGATAAATAACTAAATCAAAAAACATAACAAACATGCATTCATTTTAATTGTTTGTAGTGTTATCAAGCAAAGGATTCATTTTAACCATTTGTAGTGTGAGCTATATAACAGTTCATTTTAAACCCATGAAAGCGTGATTTTTCTTTTTAACCTCATGCAAATGCGTGATTGTTCATTTTAACTATGAGTGAAATGCATGATTGATTAAATTATTATAAAAAAAAAAATAGCCAAGGGTTAGATTCCAGCTTGACACACACTACAACAAAAAGATTAGTATCAAAAAAATATTTAATCTAAAAGAAAACAAAAAACATAAATCCAAAAGGAAAAATAAAAATAAATAAATTTTTTTTATCAATCGCTTTTGTCGCAACAGAGAAAATGCGTCGTTCAGGATTTAGATGTGGCTCGGTATGTCGAATGTAGCTCCATGTCTATTGTATGTGGCTCGATTTGTCAGTTGCATCACAAGAAATGGCAAGTGTGTCATGACAAAGCGGTTGCCTCACTTGAGGTATCAGATGTGACGCAACAGATCGATTGCATCGCTTGAGGTATCAGATGTGGTGCAATAGAGTGGTTACATCGCACGAACTGTCGAATGCGTCGTTCTATACCTGTACCTGCAAAAATGTTTCAAAAAAATGTTGGGTTCACCAATGTAACTGAGGATTTTTATGCAAGATTAGATTGTTAGCACACACAAATGCATATTATATAAAACCCATAATAATCAATGAAATGCATAGAAAATAAATAAAGAACAAAGATGAATCGAGCTCACCCAGTCCTTAATCCTCCATGGCTGAGTTCCATTGTACCTTCTAACTTGCTGAAATGTAAAGTGTGCCTTCAGATTTTGATAAGCAACTCTATACTATGGACTAGACCTAAGCAAGGTGTTTGAAGGATTTCCTAAATGCCTATGCAAAAGAAACTAAATCCTATATGCAATTAGCTAAATGATAAAAATGAGACAATCTTAAAACTCAAGAAAATACTAGAGATTCAAAGATGAAAAGAGATTAAAATTCAGAGATATTAAGAGATGTCGAAATGAAGACAAAATTGAGATTTTATAGAAAATGCAATTTTGTATGGACATATGAGATTAAACATTGATAAGTGCCCTAGAATCTATGGTCAAGATTCAAAATAACAATCCCTTAATTAGGGTTAAGGAAACTTTAGGATGAAATTAAAATTGAGTGGATGGGATTTAATTTAATAAATTAAATCAAGGGAAGAGAATAGTTGTGACAATGAGATAAAAATTAGTAAGTGGAAAATGATGAGTTAGAAAATCAAACTATTTTAGAAATAACTTAATTTGTGGAGAGAAATGCTATTTTGAATTTAATATTTTAAATTAATTCCGAAATGGTGAATTCATGTGATAGTAAATAATAATAATTTAAAATTATTTAATTCGAAAGAGGGAAATTTCCAATTTGAATAAAATGCTTTTATTTAAATTTAGAAAGAAAATCAATAAGACAATTAAATAATTAAAATTATTTAATTGTGGAGGAAAACTAGAAAGTGGGTAATTTTAAATAAATGATTTTATTTAAAATTAGAAAGAAAGTTGAAGAGGATAATAATTAAATAAATAATAGGAATTTATTTAATTTTGACAAAACATAAATAATAAATGACATATTAAATAAATAGAGTTTATTTATTTAAATAATCAGGAGTAAGTAATGAACTAATAATAATTAAATAAATTTAAGTATCTATTTAATTATAGAGCGACATAAGTAATTAGCGATGTATTTAAATAATAAATGTAATTTATTTATTTAAATAGCTAGGAGGAATAAAAGACGTGAATTAATTAAATAATTAAAAATTATTTAATTAATAGTTGACACTGGACTATAGGACACAATTAAATATTTTAATTATGTTGAGGTGAAGCATGATATATAATAATGTGGTTTGTGGGTCTAGGCCATTTTTATGTGTCTATACTAACAAACCAGGGTTAATTGTTGTTTGGGATCTTTTGACAGGGCAATGGCTCATTGACCCACTCTAGGTTTTTGGTATATTTAGGTCCCACCGGGTGTGCCAAGAAAAAGAAACTGTTGATGTCAAAAATTGAGAAGGTAACAACCTTTTGTCGGAAACTCAGTTAAAGGGGGGACCTATTGCACTAAATTGAGTAACCTTAAGTTTATAAAGAAGTCCCCTTCTTTTATAACCGGGGTTTTGAATGGGATCTAACTAGGGTGATGCGCCAAGATTTAGATGTAAGGCACAATAAATATATCTTTTGGATATGATTTAAGGGCCCGTTCAACAATCTGCTATGTCCTGAAATAACAAACATCAAAGAGAAGACCTAATTAATTCATTTCATAACATAAAACAATTTGCATAGAGCTTTACTGAAAATAAAGAGTCAGAGACATGGTTTTAAATCAACATTCTATTCAAATTATTGAAGTTGCTGAAAACCTATTTAGTAACAACACAATATAATGTTTTCAATAGCTAAGAAACAAAGAGGCCAAATTACAAGGGCATAGTCTACGAGTCTTTTATAATTATCTAACAAAAAAAAAGGCCATGTATCTTTTTCCTCTTCTATAGGTATTTCAAACTCTGTTTATGAATGAGAAAAATAACATTTATAGCTAGAGGCTTCCACCGCTTGAAAAATTTTAACAAAAAAGATTCCTAGATTATGAGCGATGATGATCATGGCAATGACTCATCAAAACCGTTGTAATAGAAAATATTTTGAAGGATGAACCCAATCGCTCACGAGCTAGATGCATTCTCTGCAAATGATGGTAGTGGTCTTGGTCTACCTCATGTAAACAAGTGTTGTTTTCCAGCGAAGGAAGTAAGAGCACGCGAAAATATATGGAAGCTTGGCGTTCACACTACTCCTTCCTTTAATGAAGATTCCCTGAAGAGACATGTGGCAAAATTTCACGGTTCATGGTTCATCCTCCCCGTCTTTTGATAAAATATTGTGATGAGAAGACATGTGGCAACATCCCTACTATTGACAATGCTTGTGGGGTTTATGAAAAGTTTGTGTGAATGGGGGGCAACGTGGCATGTGGTCAAGGTTGAAAAGAGTCACAAAAATTTAGACACACCAAGCCCGATCAATCGACACGTGGGGGTAGAACGAGGCTCAGAGGAGAAGGGAAGGGAATCTCCCCTTTGATGAGCGATTGGATGACACGGGGTGACAGGGAGTTGAGACAACCAAAAAATAAGCATGGAGACTTCAAAATAATCAGGAGTGCTTGGAAGCTGAGAAAAACATCAAAACAACCCAAAGGGAGCATGGGATATATTTAATATCCACACATTATAAGATGGATTCAATACTTAACCATCATCTTCCTCTAATCGATCTAGAATGTCATGAATCTTAAGAATCTACACAGATTGTGATGCAGGAGCATCCAGTGGTGTAAGGGCAAGCCTACATCACCCAAAAATATATTTACTTTCATTTAGATTTTTTTGTTGTAGATGTTTTTGCATTTCTGGATACCCTTTTCGTCGAAGAAGAATTCCCAACTTTCAAAACTGCTTTTCTGCTTTTTCTGCTCAACTGCTATTTTTAGCAGGTATGAATTTGAAGGCGTGAGGAGACAAAAATTTAAGGGAAGCTTCAGGACATAATAATAAACACTTTGGTGAAAGAATCAGATCAAGAGCATTTCCGGTTCAAAAGTTATTCAAGTTTCAATTTCTGCTTTTTGCCTTATGAAATCTTCGGAGCTAATTTTGAGGTACTTAGAGGCTCCGGATGGGCCTGAAAAATTGGCGGAATACGAAAGTGGTTAGCCTTTAGGCCCCACTTTCCGGCAAGAGATCTTCGCGAGAGCTTTCCGAAAAGGTATTATCATTGAAGATCTGACGGTTAGATCTTGAGTTAGGGCTTCCGAAAGTTGGTGCATAATTTGAATCCCGTTTTTGGCTCCAAACAAAGAAACGGGCTATTTATGGGCGAGTTACTGTTTCTTTTAGGCAGTTTTTGGGGAAAGAAGATCGCATGCTGCGAATAGGGGAATTTCTGTAGTTTCTTTCTGTAATTTGCATGTATTGCAAAACTGGAGGATTTGAGATCCTCTGCATGTAGGAATTTCATACTTTGAAAATAATAAGATTTGTTAGTTTTTCTGTGTGATTTTCTGTGTCTCGGGTTGCACCCTCATCAAGTGGTATCAGAGCGGGTTTTCTTGAGCGTGTGGATAGATCACCGATCGTGAGGCAGTTCGCACCAGGACTGTGGTTGTGGGTTCAAGATATTCAAGATGCCTCCAAGAGTGGCACGTGGTAGGCGAGGTGGTGCCAGAAATGCTGGTGGAAGAGATCCATTAGCGGCTGAGGGTTTCAGAGCCCTCCAGAGACAAATAAATGCATTACAAAGAGAGTTAAGAAGAGGGGTAAACCCGAGAAGGGGAGAAGAAAGTGAGGATGAAGAAGAGGTGGAAGATTCAGATGTAGAAGAGGAAGAAGAAGCTATTGATCAAGATCAAATGCGGCTGATAAGGGCCATTTCGAAGATCGGAAAAAGACCTAGAGTAGAAGTTCCCAGTTTTTCCGGAAGTCTAGACCCGGAAGAGTTGATTGATTGGATCAATGAGTTGGAAGAGTATTTCGAGTATGAAGAAGTAGAGGACCCAGATCGGGTTAAGTTTGCAAAAACGAAGCTAAAGGGCCACGCCAGTATCTGGTGGAAAGAGGTCCAACTAGAAAGAAATAAGAGAGAAAAGGGAAAGATCACCAGATGGGATCGCATGGTGGAGAAACTGAAGAAGCAGTTCATGCCAATGGACTATGAGTTAGATCTATTGAAGAAATTGCAAGGGTTGAAGCAAGGAAGTAGATCTGTGAAAGAATACACAGAAGATTTTCACAAGATGATCATCAGAACGGGACATGCAGAGGCCAACAAGGAGAAGGTAGCCCGTTATCTTAATGGGTTACGGCCGAGCATTCAAGAGGAGTTAAGCCTGGTCAGAATGGCCACCATTGAGGATGCTTACCAATTTTCGCTGAGAGTTGAAGAGAAGCTGAACAAGAGATTTGACAGCAAGCAAAAAGGACGAGGAGGTCAAAGCGGAAGGGGTAGCGGAAGATCTTTTGGAAGCCGAAATGAGGATGAGAAGAAAAATGAAGATGTGGGTACCAGTCGAAGCCAGAGGAATGATAACTTCTACCGCCCACGTGATCAGAATGGTGGTGATCAAAGAGGTAGAGGACGAGGAAGATTTGGGCAAGGACCTGGAAGAGGTGGTTTCAGAGGAACTTGTTTCCGATGTGGTGAAGAAGGGCATCGAGCCTATGAATGTCCACAATACCAAGGAAGGACAAACAAAAGGCTAGAAGGTCGTGCAAGAGTTGCGCATGTAGATGAGGAGGCTCAATTTGAGCATTCAAATGATGCTGAAAGGGGAGAAGCCCTAGTGGTTAGAAGAGCCTTGGTGACTGAAGAGAAGGAGCCAGAACAGAGGAAGAATTTGTTTCGCACAAGGTGCAAGTGTGAAGACAAATGTTGTGATGTCATTATTGATGGTGGGAGCACTGATAATCTAGTGTCAGAAGAAATGGTTACAAAGTTGAAGCTGAAGAGGGAAAGGCATCCACATCCATATCGGATTGCCTGGTTGCAGAAAGACCACAAAGTTCTAGTCAATGAGCAGTGCCTGGTGAAGTTCAAGATCGGAAGCTATCGTGATGAGGTACTCTGTGATATCATCCCCATGGATGCATGTCACATGTTGTTGGGAAGGCCGTGGCAGTTTGACAGGCGAGCTGTACATGATGGCCATGCAAACACTTATTCCCTGATGAAGGGTGGAGTCCGCCATAAGTTGAAACCCCTGAAGAAGGCCGAAGAAAAGGTATGCAGTAGTGCTAGAATTTGTTATGTCGATGGAAGGAAATTTTTAGAAGGCATAAAACATGAGCGTGTGTGTTATGCATTGATTCCTAAAATGGATAAGGAGGGTAGTGAGAAGGTTCCAGTAGAAGTTTCTGGGTTATTGAATGAGTTTCAGGATATTGTTTCTGATAATGTACCTGAGGGTTTACCACCAATGAGGAAGATCAGTCATCAGATTGACTTGATCCCAGGAGCCAGTTTGCCGAATAAGGCAGCTCATAGAATGACTCCTGCAGAAAATGAGGAGTTAAACAGACAAGTTGAGGAGTTGTTGAGAAAGGGTTTGATTCGAGAGAGTTTGAGTCCATGTGCAGTACCTGCAGTACTAGCACCAAAGAAGGATGGGGAGTGGAGGATGTGTACAGACTCTCGGGCCATAAACAAGATAACAATCAAGTATAGATTTCCCCTGCCAAGGATGGATGACCTGATGGACTGTTTGAGTGGAGCTCAGTACTTCACAAAGATTGATCTGAAGAGTGGATATCACCAGATTCGGATTCGAGAGGGAGATGAATGGAAGACCGCCTTCAAGACCAAAGAGGGCCTGTACGAGTGGTTAGTCATGCCTTTTGGGCTAACCAATGCACCGAGCACATTCATGCGGCTCATGAACGAGGTACTGAAAGAGTTCCTAGGAAGCTTTGTTATTGTGTATTTAGATGATATTTTGATATTCAGTAAGTCACTGGATGAGCATATAATGCATATTGGTAGAGTCTTTGAGAAGTTAAGAGAAGAGAAATTGCTGATTAATCTGAAGAAGTGTAGTTTTGTGAAGAAGGAGTTAGTGTACTTGGGGTTTGTTGTCTCGACAGAAGGTCTCAAGATGGACCCAGAGAAGGTGAAGGCTATTCTGGAATGGCCTACCCCAAGAACTACTACTGAGGTGAGGTCTTTCCATGGTTTGGCCAGTTTTTACAGAAAGTTTATTAGAAACTTCAGTAGTATTTGTGCACCCCTAACTGAAACAATGAGAGGGGATAGAAAAGAGTTCAAGTGGAGCACTGGAGCAGCAAGGAGTTTTGATCTATTGAAGCAGAAGGTGACAGAACAACCTGTTTTGGCTCTCCCGGATTTCAATAAGGTGTTTCAAGTGGATTGTGATGCCAGTGGTTGTGCCATTGGAGCAGTGTTAAGCCAGGAAGGTAAGCCCATTGCCTATTTCAGTGAAAAGTTAAATGATGCAAAGAGAAAGTACTCTGTATATGACCAAGAATTTTATGCAATAGTTCAAGCATTAAAGAAATGGAGGCATTATTTGTTGCCAAAGGAATTTGTTATGTATACTGATCATCAAGCATTGCAGTACCTGAGTAGTCAGGGAAAATTAAATCAGAGGCATATGAAATGGGTAGAATTTTTGCAGAGTTATACATTTGTTTTAAAGCATAGGAGTGGGAAGTCAAATAGGGTTGCAGATGCCTTAAGTAGGAGGCATACATTGTTGATAGAAATGCAGATTGAGGTGGTTGGGTTCAGTGAACTCAAGACATTGTACCCGAATGATCCTGATTTTGCAGAGGCTTGGAAAGCTTGCAAGGAACCTGTTACAGTTGACAGGACAAAGTGGTTGGATTTCCTAATTCAAGAAGGCATGTTGTTTAAGGGAAGTCAATTATGTATTCCGAGGAGTTCCATGAGGGAGAATCTGATAAAGGAGAAGCACAGTGGAGGAATGGCAGGACATTTTGGTCGGGATAAGACCATTTCCATTATCAGTGAGCATTATTATTGGCCTCAGTTATCACAAGATGTGAAGAAGTTTGTGCAGAGTTGTAGGGTATGTCAAATGGCTAAAGGAGTGAGTCAGAATACAGGGTTGTATCAGCCCTTACCTGTACCAGAGAGGTCGTGGGAGGATATAAGTATGGACTTTGTTCTTGGTTTGCCAAGGACACAGAGAGGGAATGATTCAGTATTTGTGGTGGTTGATAGGTTTTCGAAGATGGCACATTTCATCCCATGCCAGAAGACCCATGATGCAGTCCACATTGCTGACTTGTTCTTCAAAGAGGTGGTGAGGCTACATGGTTTGCCAAAGAGTATAGTCTCAGATCGTGACACAAAATTTGTTGGATACTTTTGGAGGACCTTGTGGAAGAAGTTGAAAACAGAGTTGAAGTTTAGTTCTGCACACCATCCCCAGACTGATGGGCAGACTGAAGTTGTGAACAGGAGTTTGGGTAACCTACTGAGATGCTTGGTAGGAGATAAACCAAAGGGATGGGATTTGATCTTACCCCAGGCAGAATTCGCTTACAACAATTCTGTCAATAGAAGCACTGGTAGATCACCGTTCTAGATTGTGTATGGAAGTAGTCCTAGGACTGCTCCAGAATTGAGGAAGATGGACCAAGAGAAGAAGACAAGTGCTGAAGCTGAAGACTTTGCAGAACACATCAAGAATATGCATGAGAAGGTAAAAGAACACATTAACAAGATGAATATGCAGTATAAGGCTAAGGCAGATCAAAAGAGGAGGTATAAGGAGTTTCAGATTGGTGATGAAGTGATGGTCCACTTGAGGAAAGAAAGGTTTCCAGTAGGAACCTATAACAAATTGAAGATGAAGAAGTTCGGTCCCTGTAAAATTTTGAAGAGGCATGATTCAGGGAATGCATATGAGGTAGAGTTGCCAGATGGATTCAACATTTCCCCTTTGTTCAACATTGCAGATTTGATAGAATATCATGAGGGTGGCGCAGAGGAAGTACCAACAATGGAATAGTGCGGTATTCCAGCACCTACTTCAGAAAAGGAGGAGATTGCAGAAATCTTGGATAGCCGTGTAGGAAGGAGTACCAGAAATAGGCAATATGAAGAATATCTGGTGAAGTGGAAAGGAAGGCCTGTGGAAGATTCATCCTGGTTGTCCAAGGTAGAGGTTGACCGTTTGGGTTTTCCTCAACCATCTGAGAAGTGACGGAGTCACTTTTCAAATTACCCTGGGTGTCTGATGCAGGAGCATCCAATGGTGTAAGGGCAATCCTACATCACCCAAAAATATATTTACTTTCATTTAGATTTTTTTTTGTAGATGTTTTTGCATTTCTGGATACCCTTTTCATCGAAGAAGAATTCCCAACTTTGAAAACTGCTTTTCTACTTTTTCTGCTCAACTGCTATTTTTAGCAGGTATGAATTTGAAGGCGTGAGGAGACAAAAATTTAAGGGAAGCTTCAGGACATAATAATAAACATTTTGGTGAAAGAATCAGATCAAGAGCATTTCCGGTTTAAAAGTTATTCAAGTTTCAATTTCTGCTTTTTGGCTTATGAAATCTTCAGAGCTAATTTTGAGGTACTTAGAGGCTCCGGATGGGCCTGAAAAATTGGCGGAATACGAAAGTGGTTAGCCTTTAGGCCCCACTTTTTAGTAAGAGATCTTCGTGAGAGCTTTCCGAAAAGGTATTATCATTGAAGATCTGACAGTTAGATCTTGAGTTAGGGCTCCCGAAAGTTGGTGCATAATTTGAATCCCGTTTTTGGCTCCAAACAAAGAAACGGGCTATTTATGGGCGAGTTACTGTTTCTTTTAGGTAGTTTTTGGGGAAAGAAGATCGCATGCTGCGAATAGGGGAATTTTTGTAGTTTCTTTCTATAATTTGCATGTATTGCAAAACTGGAGGATTTGAGATCCTCTGCATGTAGGAATTTCATACTTTGAAAATAATAAGATTTGTTAGTTTTTCTATGTGATTTTCTGTGTCTCGGGTTGCACCCTCATCAGATTGTAATGAAAAACTTTCATATTTTCTCTTCCTTACTTTATATTCATCATCACAATTGAGCTAGTAATCTTCTAAATGGAAAAAATGAGCCCGTTTACCAACTATCCACTTGGCAATATTCCCTACTTGGTCATAATTCTTTTTTTGGAGTGGAAAATACTCCATCTTGTATGTCTTTAGCTCCTCTTCACACTGTAATAATTGGCTATGAAGGTAGCCACCCAAGATCAAGAGGCCTAATAGAAAGCACAAGCATAAGAGAGATAAAAACAATATGACAAGAATGCATGAATTTTACATAGGATACCCCTTGGTTATATAGCCAAGGTGAAAACATAGAAGGGCATAAGATTATGAAAAGTGTCATAATATTATGATATGAGACATCTGTGAAAATCTATCACTCCACCTAAAGGGAAAAAGTGATAATGTGATAATCACCACAAATGGTGGATCACCCACAAAAGGTGGAGAGGTAATCACATGATAGTTCCACTAAAGGTGGAAATGCTCCAACTACCTCCTATGTGGTCCCTAAGTAAACTTATCTAAGGTGTAATCATAACTTAAGACAAGGTACAACACTTTTAATTACACCAACAACCCCCCTTAAGTGCAACTTAGGGAGAATGTACACAAAAGCAAAAAATGCAAGATGGGTCCCGACAACTGGGCCATGTTAGGTACCCATGTAACAATGCAATGCAATCTCTCATTAAATGGAGAAAAGGATAAAATCACGTGGGAAAAAACTCCCCCCCAAAAGAGAGATGAAAAACAAGAGAAAATAATCTCAAATTATAGACACTGAAAATTTGTCTAGGCCTGCGAGTACCACTTTTGACATAATTTTCTAATGTCTATGGTCACGATTAAATAATGTTAATTATTTAATTATTTCCTAAACACATATTTCTTCTATTAATTAAACTACCTTTAATTAATTCCTAAACACATCTTTCTTCTATTAATAAATGACCTTTAATTATTTAATTAATTCATTATGACTATTATTCAACTTTGATTAATTAAATAAATCTTATTTATTTAATTACATCGTTAATTAATTAATTCTCTTTTTGAATTAAATAATTTATTATTTCATTTACCCCTTTGTCATATTTCGACTATAATTAAATGTTTATTTCAAATTATTTAATTATTCAATTAACCTTTTCGACAGTCAATTAAATCAATCATTATTTATTTAATTAAATCTTTTCAATTTCGGATGTTGAATTAAATAAATATTTAATTCATAAAAATAATTATTTCTGTCACATTCTTCTATCGCCTACTTAGTTATTTATTCACTCACCATCTGACTCGAGATCTATTTAAATCCATCAATTGTCTCCCGCTTCGATATCTGATCGTCTCTACGAAGAGACTCTCTGTCTTGGTCAGCTAGTCTAATTCTCCTGCATGAATATATTTGTTAATTACATATCTCTATTTAATTAATTAATTTTTGTGTTCATTCGAACATATCGTTGTCGAATTCTAACTTCATCCTTTTCATTCAAAGTCTAATTCTTCTAATTTTTGAAGACGTTCAACTGAAGATTAAAACATTTATTTAATCTTGATCTCTTATTCAATCTATTTTCGAACAGTCTTAACACTAGATTAAATTATTATTTAATTTAATCTTTATCTTGCAGAATTTCCCAACTCACGTTCTAACTGACATAAATCTCACATCGCATGAAATTCATCAATCTCGATCATTGATCTCTCTTTTTAATCTAAGTCAATCCTTCGAAAAATAGCTTTTTATAAATTGGCTAACTTTTGTCATTATTCATCCTCCCGAATCAATACTTTTGGAAGAACTTGTTAATATTCAATATTTTTCTATAATCACATACGCCAAGGCTATACTTGTATACATACTAAAAATTTGAGGGCAAGAATACCATCACGAAAAAATGTAGAAGGACAATCAAGATAATTCGAAGAGGTGGACTGATATTCGGTGAGATTGTTTCATATTGCTTTATTTACTATTTAGTTTATTTCTTCATTATTAGTCATTTGATTTAGATTAATGCTTGTTTAGATTAGATTTAACTATCTTTCTTGTAGAGTCATTTTATCTATGTCACACAAATGTATGAGAAAGACAAAATCCCTAGAAGAGGAAAAATTCCCCCCCATAAGAGAGAATGACAAAGTCAAGAGAGCTCCTCAAATGAAACATCTTGCACCCCCAAGAGAGCTCACAAATTATGATATATACTCTTAGTGAAAGTTTTGGTGAAGATAAATGCAACCTGCTATGGTGTAGGAAAATACTGCAAATCAATGACTTGCTCCCGTATCAGGTCCCTGATGTAGTGCATATGAATCTCGATGTGTTTGGTTCTTTGATGGTGAACCAGATTCTTCAAGATATAGATGGCACCCTGATTGTCACAATGAATGACTATAAGATGTGTAATAGTGAATCCAAACTCATTGAGAATATTCTGAATCCAAATGGCCTCACTAGCAGCATTAATAATCCCTTGATACTTAGCCTTAGTTGAAGAAAGAGCAATAACATGCTACTTCTTACTCTGGAAACAAATGGGGCCAAAACCAAGATGAAAGTTGTAGCCAGAAGTGGACTTACGATTATCAAGATCATTAGCCCAATCAGAATATGTATATCCCACCAAGGTAAGTCATGTACCTACTACATAGTGAATCTCATGATGATGTGTACCCTATATGTAATGCAAGATGCATTTGATTGCTGTCAAATGAAGCTCATGTGGTTCCTACATAAAGCATGAAACCATGCCAACTGCAAAGGAGATATCAAAGTGTGTGTGAGTCAAGTAAATGAGACTCCCAACATGCTAATGATACAAAGTGGCATCAACAAGTGGAGTAGAACACTTAGGGTCAAGCTTGACCCCTAAAAGAAAGGGAGTCGAAGCAGGCTTACAATCAGCCATGTGAAACTAGGATAGATGATCAAGAGAATACTTGGGCTGAGAAAGAGAGATCCGAGAAGTTGATTGTGTGATCTCAATCCCAAGAAAATAGTGCAAAAGTCCCAAGTCAGTCATAAAAAATCTATCCTGCAAAGCAGATTCGACACTACGAATGATGGATGAAGTACTCCCTGTAATGATCAAGTCATCAACATAGAGCACAAGTAGCAAATGAGAGTCATCCTATCATAAAATGTAGACATTTATATATGAATGACACCTGGTGAATTCTGCTGAGAGAAGGAATCCATCTTGGCATATCAAGCCCTAAGGGCCTATTTGAGGCCATAGATAGACTTCCTCAATCTGCAAACCAAAGCAGAATCCTGTATGAATCCTTGCGGTTGCTCCATGTAAATGTCCTCATGAAGATACCCGTGAAGAAATTCACTCTTCACATCCATATGATGTACAAACCATGAGCTACAACAATAGAAAGTGTCAAGCGAATGGAGTTCATCTTGGCGACTGGTGCAAAGGTCTCTATATAATCAACACCTGGAACCTATGAGAAACCTTTTTCCACAAGCCGAGCCTTGTATTTATCCACATTTCCATCCACTACATACTTAGTGTGATTGATCCACTTACATCAAACCATATTTCTCCTCTTAGGGAGTGGAACTAAATCCCATGTGTGGTTCCTCATCAAGGAACTATACTCTTCCTCCATTGTTGAATCTCACTCTAGAACTCTTGATGCTTCCTTGAAGGATTGTGGATCAAAAGAACTAGCAATAAAGGCATATGGAAAATCTTGATGTTGTGACTGAGTCCTTCGAGTATTTGAAGGATCCCCAACAAGAGAACCTGTTGACTCAAGAGTTTGTCGATCCCAATGAGGTCTAGTAGAAGATGAAGGACGCAACTCCTCAACTACAAGTGGACCCTGTGAAGGTGTAATGCTATGAGTCAAAGTTGAAGGAGAATCATCATTTGACTCACTATCATAAATTTCCACTATGGAGGAAGGAAGAGGAGGATTAGAGGCAAATCTAGGTGAACTTTCCTCAAAGTGAACACTCCTCTCAATGAATAACTCATGTGTCTATGGATCCAAAAGTCTATATGCCTTAACACCTTCAGGATATCCAACAAAGATGCAAGGCCTACTCTAAGGTTCCAATGCCTTGCACTTCTCTTGGAGTATGCTTGCCCAAGCTAGACAACCAAAAACTTTGAAGTGTCTTACAACCGATTTTCTACCACACCAAGCCTCAAAAGGAGTCATACCCTTCAAATTCTTATGGGGAAATCGATTTTGGATGTGTGTGGCACAACTAATAGCTTATGCCCAAAATTGAGGACTAAGAGAATGAGCATGAATTATGTATCTAGACACTTCATTAAGGGTCTTATTCTTCCTTTCAACAACATCATTCTGTTGTGGAGTGTATGCAACTAAATGCTAAATATCAATCCCCTTAAGAGTGCAAAGTTCCTCGCGTCTATTGTTCACATATTCCCTTCCATTGTCTGTGTGGGTAATCTTGACTTGCTTCCCTGATTTATTCTCAACATGAGCCTTGAAGGCTAGAAATATTTCAAACACTTCACTCTTGTGAACAAGAAAATAGAACCATGTGGGGTGGGAGTAGTCATCAATGAAGGTGAGGACATAGCGTACCTTGCTAAATGATGGCACTAGAAATCAACCTACTACATCACTATGAACCAATTGAAGAACTTCCAAAGCTCTCCAAGACTTCCCTTTGTCAAAATTCTCTTCTGGATGCTTACCCAAGGAACAAATTGAACATACACCTTCATAAAAGCTGACCTAAGGGAGTCCTGTAACCATATCCTTGGAGCTAAGCTGCTGAAGATAGCGGTAATTGAGATGTCTAAATTGCTCATGTCATAACTTACTTTATAAATTTGAATGAGTGAGAAAGGCTGTAGAAAGAGACTTAGGCACAAAGTGGGAGAATGAGTAAAGCCGTGTGTTGTGATTGGACTGTCTCTCTACAACCAAGGCATCATCCTTAATTGATTTGACCACAATTGAATCTGGTAGAAACTCAACTTTCTTGCCATCTCCAAAGTGAGTGATTTGGTAGATTGAAAGAAGATTGGTGCTCAAGTTAGGAACATAGAGAAAATCCTCAAATGTTCCATCATCCATGAAAATCAAAGCTTTTCCTTCAACTTCCACTTGAGTATGCGAGGCACCTTAGATGGCTCAAAAGAAGAAAATTGCTCCCTTGTAGAAATCATGTGATGAGTGGAACCCGAGTCAAGTATCCATTTCTATGAAGAACTTGTAGTAGCCACAAATGCTTGCCCTTTTCCTTTTCATTGTGAGGAAAGGGAAGGAGATGAATCCTTCTTCTTGTAGGAAGATATAAAATTGATGTTGTTCTTCTTGATGATGCTTCTCAACTCATTAATTTGCTTAGTGTGGCAATGATTCTCATCACGACTAAATATTTTGTAATATGAACAAGTTGGTCTCTCCTTCTTGGGAGAAGATGAAGAAATCCCTTGTTGTGGAGAGGATGATTGTGCTATATCTTGTTGTGTCTTTCCCTTAAACTGCTTCTGCTTCTTATTGGAACCCTTTCCTTGAGTCCCTTGATTCCCTTGATTAGCCACCAAATATTTTGACTTTTAAGACTTGAGAATCCCCATGCTTATCAACTTTACTTGCTCTAGCATCAAAATTTCTGTAAATGTATCAAATGATGGCATAGTGAAAGAACTACCCACTGTCAAGTGATGGGTTTGGAAGCTAGAAACAAATGCTGCATATTTTGATGGAAGCTTTCAAAAAAAATTGTAGACCAACTGTGCATCCTTTTTGTCAATGCCACAATTCTTAAGTTGTGCTCTTAGCTCATTTTCCTTAGTGACATAGTCTTGGATTGTATCAGAATTCTTGGGATCTAACATTGTGATATCATTGTCAAGATGATAACCTCTAATCTCATCAACTTGGACATACAATTGACCAAAATTTTCCCAAGCCTCTTTAATTGTTTTACACTTTTCAATTTGAAAGATTAGATATTTTGATACATATTTCCTTAAAGTTCCAAGAGCCATAGTATTTTTAATGAGCCAATCCATATGAGCATTAAGATCAGTTTTAGGATTAGATGGTGCAACAACAGTTCCATCAATATAATGAGTTAATCCTTTTTCCATTAACTTACTCCAAGCATCATTTTTCCAAGAAGCATAGTTATGTTGAGTTAACAAAGGAAACTTAGGAGAACCCATAGCAGAAAAATGAAAGAGAACAAGATAGAGAGAGAGACACAATCACACAATACACCCCCCCAAACTCACTCAATCAAAGAATCCCCCCCCAAAAAGATGATTTGGCATTTTATACTTAGTGCGTGTACAATGGCCACTTGCAAGCCAAGCAAAGTGGGCTTCTTATTTTCAATATTTTACAACTACCTTTGGTAGGCTACAAAAGACCAAACTGATATCTTATCTTTACAAATGCCAAAATAGGCCAAAGATGACCAAGTTTTGAAAGTAAAATTTCTGATCACAATCACTACAAACTGATAGCATCACTGTGAATTTAAAAAAAAATCATGCACTTAAAAAAAAAATGACACCTGAAAAGGAGTTTGTATGAGCCTGAATGGAGCCCCGAAAGCTACAAAAATGGTGATAACTCAACAACACCTATGGAAAATTGAATTTTTTGAAAAATATGAGGATCAAAACTAGAAAATGATCACACCAATGCGTGGAGCGTGAAAAATTATCCCAAATTAAAAAAAAACACTGAAAAAGGAGTAAGAATAACCAAGATAGGAGCCTTTGAAAATGAATTTTAAATTCAAAAAGGCCAATGGAGAGGGGTTCTGCCAATTTTAAAAAAGGTGGTGATGCAGTGATGACATTAGAAAATCACTGTGTTAAATTTGATGGTCATTCAAACATCACACCCAACAGTGAGTTAAATTTGACGACTGTTTGATTATCACCATCACCATCAACCTTTGCTGGAATATGCTTTTTGCCGAATGAAATATTCTTTCAGAATATTCCTTGGGGAATATTCTCCAATGGTTTTGAGTTGCTACCGCCGATTTTTTTTTTATCACCGGATTTGTGTTTCCAACCGCTTGCTAGTTCGCGAACACAGCTGATGAGGCATCACCATGTGGTGGGAGGTGGACCACCTGCAGGGCCTATGGCCATTACCTGCAGGTATTGTCAGGTCTGCGGACCTGTACAACTTGCCCATAGGTTCTAAAAAAAATTTTGATTGATTTTTTTAAGTTTAATAAGTTTTTACAAACAAATAAAAACTGTGAGTAAATATATTATTTTTGATTTTTTGATTTTTTTTAACAAATTTTGTAGAAAATAAATTATTATTTTTTTTGAAAAAAACTATAATCGTACCACTGTAATTATGGCTGGGCCGTACGGCTCAACCAACAATTTTATTTTTGCCTCAACGAACAACTTTGTACAAATTCGATGATTTGGAAATCAATTTAGAGGTTTTTGACCCTTCTAAACATGATGGCGATGTCCTTTTTGGTTGAAAATGCTCGAAAATTATGGCTACCTCCTGGATCTGGCAACCACCTCCAAACTTCAAACCTTTGTAGATTTGGCCTTCAGTGTCTAACTGGGATGAAATAAAAGGAAAATATGACTATCTCAGACACTCTAGACACAATGGTGAGCTCAAATTTGATGCAACAAGCTTCCAAAATGCACTTGTAGTACAAGGCCAAAAATGGAAACCCCCAGAATTTGGTATTTCTATGAAGAAAATACAATATTGCACTCAAAGTATCCCCAAAATGAAAATCTAAAGGCACTCCAATAGCTCTGATACCATGTAAGAATTGGATATGAAGGTAGCCACCCAAGATCAAGAGGCCTAATAAAAAGCACAAGCATAAGAGAGATAGAAACAATATGACAAGAATGAATTGTATTATGCCAATGATGCAAATAGAATGAATGAATTGTACATAGGAGACCCCTTGGTTATATAGCCAAGGTGAGAACATAGAAGGGCATAATATTATGAAAAGTGTCATAATCTTATGATATGAGACAATTGTGAAAAGCTATCACTCCACCTAAAGTGGAAAAGTGTTAATGTGATAATCACCACAAACGGTGGATCACCCACAAAAGGTGGAAATTGTCTAACTACCTCCTATGTGGTCCCTAATTAAACTTAACTAAGGTGTAATCATGACCTAGGACAAGGTAGAACACTTTTAATTACACCAACACACACAAATCAACTTCCTTACTTGCATTGCATTTGTAATTCCCCATTACAATGGGAAATTTGAGAGTAACCTTCTTATGTGCTGAAATATAAAGAGCTTGGGATGAATTCAACTATCTTACCAATTCCAACAATACTAACTTGTCTGTAGGGTACCTGGGAAACATGAAAGGACATCCTTCAAAATCTTCCACCCTAATATAGGTGAAAGTGGGAAACTAAATGTACCAGCCTCCAACTTGTTTAATATTTCTTTGTGCTTCCAGAGATAATATTTTAGCTTTATTTCCTTCCATTATTCTCACCAAATTCATGGAAAAAACATTATTAACTATTTGATAATTCCCCTTGTATTCATGAATGGTAACTTTGGGTAAATGAGCATTTATCAGACTATTTCTTGCTTTGAATAGTACCCAATGTATTGACTCTATTACCCTTTCTTGTTTTCTGTTAAGGTGTAGGAATAGATCACATATGAGGACGTAGAAAAAAATCTTGACTTTGGAAATACCTTTATTTGTTCGTGCAATCTATCGCTGATAAAACCTACCCAATGCATTTGCACAGGGCTTTTCATTAATTTGACTATGATTATAAACATCCATAGTTGAAACTTGATGGAATCTCATAGTCTAGCTATCCTGCTTAGCATGGTTATAATATCTTGAAAATCTGGGTTGAACATAGAGGTTGGGGAATCACTCATAGTAAGGAGAACTCTCACCAGGTCATCAATAGATAAGGAGCCACCACAAAGGAGAACTCTCTTCAAGAAAACTTATAAGTTCTTGGTAAGGTTTGTAAAGTTGTAATTGATTCAAGAAGTACACATAATATGGTTTCAGTTGAGATGGTTGATAAAATCAAGTTTATAAGAATATCACATTCTACCCCTTACAAAGTCTCTTGGTTGAATGAGGGTCAATATGTTTTGTTAAATCAACAAAGTTGGGTGGAGTTCAATATAGGAGGGTACAAAGACAATATTTTATGTGACATATTACCCATGGACGTATGCCATTTTTTTCTAGGGAGGCCTTGACAATTTGATAGACATTCTATGTATTATGGAAGGATGAATACTTATGAGATAGAAAAAGATGGGGTCTCCTATACCTTGACAGTATTGAAAGAGGAGGACAAAGGAAAAACTAAAGGAGCTAATGTGATGATGCTAGGTAGGAAGGAGTTCATAAAAGTAAAAGAAGAGAAGAACATGGACTTTGAAATCACACCTAACCTAAATACATTATGAAAACATACATGAATAATGCATTGATTTTGGAGGGAAATGATATTGAGTTAGTGTCAAGATCTGTTGCATTGAAGGTCAAGGATGAATTGATTTTGGAGATCCAAGATTGTCTTAAGAAGTATGTTGCTATGATGATAGGAGGAGTGCTCCATTCATTTCTTTCCAAAAGGGATAGTGGTCATTCTATTTCTTTCATACCAGAGGTTAGTATGTATGATCAAGAAATATTTATAGGGACACAATATCAGATAGAAGATATGGGAAACAAATAAGAAAAGGTTAAGGGTAAACTAAATGTGAATGTGGACAAGTCCAAGCACATAGGTGAAGTGAAGATGAAGGAAGTTGATTACAAGGATGGGGAAGATATGGTAGTAGGTAATGATGCAAGTTGAACAAAAATTCTCAAGTGAAGAATGAGCCAAAGATCATCCAACAAACATGTCTCTACAGTTAAAGCATATCCTAGGTGCCAAAGAATTCAAAAACATAAATGACAATGCCTATTTTAGTATTTGGTCCATTAGAAAGGTTTTCCAAATGGAGATTCCACTTGGAGGAGAGAAAATAAATGATCAAACATGAGTATACTCTTGTAACACTGTCCTCAATGGGACTTCAACCCATTTTTCCCTGGGAGTATGGTGTAGGGCACCAAAGGTCTTAATGTTAAAAAGTTGCAAAATGTTAGTTTTTGTGTGGTTCGGTCATTTAAGACCATTTCATGTTTTTTTGAGTCAATTTTAGGTTGCTACGTGGGTTGGTGAGTCAATTTTGTAAAAGTTGTAAAAAGTTGCAAAAAGTTGCTCAAACAACTTTGCACTTTTGAGTTTTGAAGGAAGGTGAATGGTTGGATTTCAAAAGGCAGTTAGAAAATGATTAGTTATTCCTTGTAATTTCTTAAAAAACACTAGTGTACATTGGAGGAAGGTTCAAAGGTTGTAAGATTTGAATTTGGAACAACAAGACTCTATTTTTCTACATTTTTGAAGGCTAATTTGATTCTACAAAGACTTGTGCGGCCTTGTACAACTTGGGAGTGAAAAAAATTTAATTGGAATTAATGGAGCATTAAATCATTTTTCTGTTTCTTTTTGTCTCATTTGATTTCATCAAGTTTTGAGTGAGTTAGAGCACTTTTTTTGAAAATGATTTGAAAACCTAGGTTAGGGTTGGTTTATGGCAAGTAAGATGAGTTTCTCTCCATTCCACCAATTAATTGGACTCAAACTCAGTGGAATGGATATAGGTAGGTTGAATTGTTTTGTTATAATGTGGCAGGAGTGGAGGATGGTGTTAAGTGCAAGTTTGGTGATGCCCTAGTTGATTTACCTCTTGTTTTAGGTATAGAAGTTGCCTAAGACTTAGGGTATTGTGAAAATCCATTGAGAAATTGTTTTTGGTGAGTGGGAATGTTAAGGTAGACCATTTGTGACATGTTTGAGCCATTGGCATGAAGGGTTGAGGTTTGGGTTTTGAAAATATTGTTGTGAGTCATTCAAACAAGCCTAATTAGCAGCGTAGCGATCAAATTTTGAAGGTCTTGGTACATATTACCTATTGATGGTGTTTTTATGCACCTCACAACACAGGTAATGCGTAGGTGCATTACCTCTCCTGAAAGACAATTTTTCAAAATTGTAGAACACTATCCCGAGGTCTCTCGGAGGTCAGGTCTCAACAGTGCTTAGAATATTTCAGTTGTTTATGTGATTTGCTGGAATCACAGGGCGGCCTTACGTGTTTGAAGCTGTAGGGGAATTGAGTCGATAAATGTAGTTCTAGAGGTCTAGAATTGATATGCTTTTCTGCAAGCTCAAACAACAATCTTAGACTCCATCATTTCATTGGATTTGGCTTTACAAAGTGCAACGAACCTTGGCACAAGTTGTTTCTAAAAAAGGGAAAAGGAACAACTAAGTCACGAAGGGGCAAGGAAGATAAAGATATGATGAAGTACAAGATCCAAGGAGTCCCTATCCAATCTAGAATCACTACCCTTTGGAAGGATGTTTCAGATACCAACATCGGACAGGTCGATGTTGATGAGTTAACGCAGAGGGTCAGAATGAACTCGAAAACAACAAATGCCAAGTTGATAAAAACCAATGGACTTGCTAAAGCTGTAGGTTTCTCGTTGGCCCTAGTGGCCCCAGAGCTGGTAATGGTGTGCATAGAGGCATACCAGTATGATACCACAACAATCGTTGATCATGAGGGGAATATCCTTGCAGATTTGTCTCCGTTAGGTATAACTAAGACTTTCCACATTCTAGCCTTCGAGAGCATGGAGGTCCCCACCTTGGAAGACTATCAGGAGGTGTGGGAACAAGACCCATTGGATTGTAAAAGTCTCATCAACCAATGCTGGTTGAAGGACAAATGGGCTAGTGCTGGGAAGCTCCCTCAGGAGCTCTACCGCAACGACTTCCATGAAGACTACCATGATCTGGTAACGCTGCTCAGCCGAGTCAGGGGCCTTCTTGGTGCGGTTTTCTTTGAAGAATGGATGTTCTATTTCATAGAACAGATCCTCTGAGGTAAGGGTACTGCCTTCTATTGGGGCGAGATAATCAGCGATTGTCTCCACGAGCAGTTTACCATTGTGAAGAAAACTAACAAATTCTTCAAGACCTCTTACTTCGTGTATTCCCTCGTCGATCGGCGACATTATCAAGGTTTGACAATGATGCCTAATGATCCATCAGGGCCAAAGCTCAAACCATATGACAAATACCCTCAGTTGCAGTTTAGGAATTTCAAAACCAACTACTATAGGGCGAATGATGCATTCATTGCCCACGTCATCTGGTCAGTGGGAGGAGATTGTCATAGAAGGATGTCCCACAGTGCCAGGGTCCACCTCAGACAATATGCCTTCTGGTACATCCAGTTCCCAAGGTTCACCTACATCCATGCCGAAGGCTTCTCAGACAAACCAAACAAGCTTCCCTGGTACCCAAATGACCGGATCGTTCTCTTGGAGCTGACTCGGCAGCTGTGACACATCCATAGTGTCTTGAGTGAAAAGCATCTAGCAGGCCCCGTCTACCCCATGAACCTTGGTCAGGGGATGTATAAGGTCCACACTTCCTAGTGTGCATGATATTCAGAAAGGGAGTTGGTAGAATATAATTTTGAACAATATACAGCAAGGCTATGGATGGATCCCTATGGCCATGTCAGAAAGGCACTGGGGCATGGATATGCCCACCTCCACAACATTAAGGACTTCTGGGCCAACTGCAAGGATGATCTTGAGGTACGGTTGTGGTATTATATGCACATGACCATCATCCATACACGAAGGGTGAACTTATGCCCGATCCCTGATCAGTTGGAAGAGGATGAGGAAGCAATTGTGGATCCAGTTTACGATACAGTTTCCAACCTGCCGCTGCCCGCTATCACCTGGGATACTCCAGAGCTTAATGATATTAGTGTGCTCACTAGGGCCATCGAAGTCTGAACAAGAGCATGGATTGACGAGAAGGTGGCCCAATTGAAACAACAAGGGGTCATCTTGACATACACCAAGCTTGCAAGTGAGCACGTGAGTGAGCCAAGTGGCTCCGAGGGTGGGGAACCCGCTGCTGCAACTGGGGAGACATCTAAAACCCCACCACCTCTAAAGACCAAGAAAAGAAAAGAAGCTAGCCAACAACTGCCCAAACCAAAAGTCTATGCTCGGAAGTCTTCCGAGCTAGAGCCCTCTAAGAAGAAAAGAAAAACAACAGGAGGCACAAAGACAATGGTGATGCCTAAGGGTTCGCCCCTCAGGATCGCGAGCAAAAGATCTAGCTCGTTTGGATCTCCACCCATTGTAATTACTCCCACCACCGCACTTGCCTCAATTCCAGCTTCTGCTTCCTCCTTGCCTGCGGTGGATATCTCCGTCCACCTTGCTCCTACCCCTCCAGCATTGCAGGTCATTCTCGTAGATTCATCATCCGCCACCAGCTCGCCAATGACCTCTTCCTCCATGTCCCCTTCCCTTCCTTCCGCATTCGCTGCCACGATGCCAGCCCCGAACCTTCCATAATCTTTTGTAAGGTAAATGTAAAATGTGCCTTCTCAGCTTTCGGGGATGCTCACCAATCCAATAGTCCAAGAAATTATAGCTCAAGCTATGGCCTCCACTCCAATGGCATCTCCCTCCACTGAATCACCAAAGATGAAGGCGACCATGCAGATATCAGATGAACGTGAATGATAGTATTCAGAGGCTGAGAAGGCACTGGAGTATGAGGATTTTGAATATCATGAACATCCCGTGTTTGAGCATCGAAAGATCGATAAGGTGGCCTATGAATCTTCAAGTGAAGGTAGTGAGGGCAGTGAGGACCTTGATACTGAATTGATCCGAGAGTCAAATGATCCCGAGCTCAATACCGAGTGGGGCAAACAACTCAAAGAAATTGAAGACAAGGAGGCTGAGGACTAGCTTGCACAAGAGGAGACTGCTGCTCCAGAGACAGAAGGTAACAGATCTCCAACTGAGGAACATGACTAGACTCAGGAGCATGGCGAGGAAACTTTCCTCCAAAAGAGCAAACATACAGAGAGTCCCGAGGAGCATCAAGATACTTTAAATAAGGAGGAGGATGCTGAGAAGAGGGATTCACCCAAGGAGCAACAATGTACTAAGTCCCCCGCTAAACATGAGACATTCGAGTAAGTTTCTGATGAAGGAAAGGAAGATACGGGAACAACGAGAAAGCTCTGGTTGTCAAAACTATCGAGCTCGAAAAGGAGGATAGAGGGACTCAAAGTGAGGTGCCAAGAAAAGAACCTCGAATGCTTGATTGGCTGCAAAGGCAACTCAAGCAAAAGACTCCCACGTTGAAGGATCCCAAGGCAAGGCTGGAAGCCATCATGGCCAGAGTGCGGGTGAGCACCAGAAAAGAAAAGAAGCCGAGGGTTAGATCGAATATAACCATGGATGCCCTGGGATCAAGAGTAGTGCAAATAGAAATGCCGATGTTTGGGGAACAAGGCATAACTTATAAAGTCTCCACCATCGATCTGGGAGTGGCCACAAGGGAGTAGAAAGTTGAGCATCTCTAGGAATCTGTCGCCACAGTGGTGCATCTTATCCAGCAGGATAAGATCTCCAAGGAGGAATTAAAGGAGCAGGTGGCCGACCTGACAACTTATATTTAGCAGTGGTCGTCTTTGGATGATCAACCTACAACATCATCGGCTTCGCCCGAATTTCTATCTAGAGAACAAATTGACAAACTAGAAAAGAGGCGAAACTTGGACAAAAGTACAGAAAATTGGTTTCGATAGGTTTTGGACATAGGGAACACAGGTATCAACATGGCTATATGGGTAGAAAATAGGTTCCTAGAGGTTCAGAACACTCTTTTGGACACTAGGAAGATCTGTGAGAAGTTCCCCAGGAAGTATGATGCAGCCTACCCGAAGATTGAGGCCATTCTCGCGCTTCCAAGTGATATCTGGGAGAATGACCTTTCCTTCAAGGATGACGACCACTGGCTAGTGGATACCTGGAAATGAGATTATAACCACCGAAAGAGAAGGCTAGAGCAGATTTTGGAATGAATAGTGCTTGACATTGAATGGGCAAGGGAGTCCAAGGAGGAGTGTACTTAGTATCTCAAACTGATGACGGGGTACAAAGTACCCACGGTCGAGATCAATCCCGAAAACATCAAGCCCCACTTCTTGAAGATTATGGAAGATGGGATGTTCACCAAAATCACCACTGAGTTCATGTGTTTTGCGGCCCAAGCCTTCATGCAATCAGAAGTTTGTAAAGAGAACGATGCTTGGTATAAGGCAGACTGGGAGAAGCTTGGCAGCAATTTCCAGGAATGGAGTTACCAAATCTTGAAGGCAGACATCCTGTAGGTGGAGAAGTTTTAGTCTCTGATCCTAAGTTTCATGGAGTATGTCGTGTTGAAGAAGCAAGAGGGCAACCCAGTCATCGACAAATAGTTCCTTGAAGAATAGCTACGGTAGAGGGAAAATTACTAAAAGACAAATTTGCTACAGTGCTGTTGCTAGATGACGAAATAGGGAAGAGACAAGAAAATATATATAAATGTAATATATTTGGGGGTAGGTGAAACCCTAATGTAAAATGAATCTTGGCCACATAATAGAATTGAATCTTGGCCACTCATTTTTTTTTTTGAAAACTATAAATAGGGCTCTCCTCCTCTCATTTTAAAGAGAGTTGAGTTGTTGTAAAGGCATGCTACAAAAATTATAAATAGCAAATATAGTCATTTTTGTTGTATTTTCTGGGTTTCTCAATATGTTTCATGATTCCTCTCCCTTTAGTTATAGCTTTGCTTTAAGTTATTTTGCTGTTCTAGTATCTTCATATTAGACTTGGTAGATTAGTATGATATTTCTGGTTTTGGAGATAATTGCTGTGTGTATGCTTTTCTTGTCCATACTTTTGGTCATTTGTTGAAGGTAGATGACTGTGCAAAGTTAGTCTGGACTTTGATTCCATTGCTACTCATTGAAATTTATCTTTATTCATGTTTCCAATAAGAATGAATGATGAAAATCTGCAGTCCCTAGAAGATAGCACTGATTTCATGATATTGTGAGAATTCTGGTTAAGTGAAATCCCGTATAAGGAAACTGTCCACAACAAGAACCTCCGTGATCACTGTTCATCGGTAGTTGTAGGTCCAGGAAACATCTTTCTTCCTTTCCCTTCCCCCTTTTTCTTTTTTTAGAAACAACTTGTGCCAAGGTTCATTGCACTTTGTAAAGCCAAATCCAACAAAATGATGGAGTCTAAGATTGCTATTTGAGCCTGCAACCAAGCATATCAATTTCAAACCTCTAGAACTCCATTTATCGACTTAATTCCCCTACAACTTCAACCATGTAAGGCTACCCTGTGATTCCAACAAATCACATAAACAACTGAAATATTTCAAGCACTGTCAAGACCTGACATCCAAGAGACCTTGGGATAGTGTTCTGCAATTGTGGAAAATTGTCTTTCAAGAGAGGTAATGTACCTACGCATTACCTGTGTTGTGAAGTGCATAAACACACCATCAATAGAACTGGCGCTAGAGGGAGGGGTTTGAAAGGGTAAATATGGATCAAATTGAATCATTCTCCCCTGAGAGATTCCACCGAATACTGAGATCTACACCAAATAAGAGGTAGTTACAGGAATTATAGCCCCCCATCCGAGTAAGAGAGCTAAACGAAGGGGATCATCCATCACCAATTCCGTAGAGTAGCTCCCTACCCCTTCACCCCTCCACTTTTCATCCTCATTAACAGGTTCATCTTCCGCTCATCCCACCACTGAGACTTTCCAAGTTGCCATTTCATCTGAATTGAACTTTGCCTCCCCAACCATCGCTGTCTCATCCTAGCCACAGAACAACCTAGCACAACCACTTCCACCACCTTTCCCAATGGCCTGGCCGGGTAACAACCTGTCTCCCCTTGCTTTCAACCTCTATCATGATATGCCCAAGAATCTTGAGAATTTTTGCACTAAGTTCAACTCCCGGGGTCCCCAGAGGATAGCCGAGGAACATGTCAAAATTTTTTAAATTGCTTTGAAGACTATGCAGGTCATGTACGAGGATGTAGCTTGCAGGCTCTTTCCTTATTCCTTGGGGGAAGAGGCCTTCTACTGGTACAACAATTTTCCAGCTTGAACCATCAGCACATGGGATCTCTTAAAGAATGCATTTCTGCAGAAATTCAAGACCCCAGCCAGCTCGATAGATTCATACAGACATTTCATGGCCGTTCAAAGAGAAATTAATGAACCAATCAGCAAGTTCAATGATCAATTCCACAAAGTGTACACTCGGTTGCAGGCTCCGTATGTTTTTAATGATGCAGCTGTCCTACCCGTTTACTATGCTGCATTAGACAACCTCACTTCAACCTTGGTGAAAAGGATGAGGCCGCCACCTGGTAGGTTAGTCGACGTGTATGCCGAAGCCATCATTGCCAGTATTGATTTGGGATAGAATATATCCGATCCATTACCTTCTCTTGGAAAAATCGTGCATCTGACACAGATACAGGGACTCATGCAAGCATTACAGTATTAAAAGTCTCTGTTGAATTCGGTGCCTCAACTGCCTATGGTTCCACATCCAGGACAACTAATGAATCAGACACACCCAATGCCTCAATGCTTGCTCTACCCCAGCAGCAACAATCACAGCCACAAGGATCCCAGATGCCAGCATACCTTTAAGCAGCGGAGTTCCCACCCACTCATAAAAATCAACTGGTAGGACAACCTGTGTTCCTTCAGAATACCGCGTCACAACCAAATAATACCAAAAGGGATAGGATTGACGAGCTTACAGAGATGGTCAAGAAAATGTCAACTGAGATGACACACCTAAGAAATCAAAACAACCAGCTGCAGACATCGCAAAAGAGCATCCAGGCCAACTTTAATAGGGAAAATTGAGATCACCTTGAAAATCAGGACAATCGTGACGCTGACACTCCATCGGGGCAAAATTATGACAAAAATCAAAACTCGAGCCAAAAATTTGATAGAAGGCCCTTCCAAAGGCAAAACTAGATGTGGAATACATGCCCTAATAATGGTGGCATTCCCACACCTCTTGATCAGCCCAACAACAACAATAGTGAAAACCCCGCGAGCGGAGTTTACTTGGTAGAGGCTGCTCTATCCAGTTGGTGCCACATACACAAGACCAGCCGCCATTCCGTGTTGGATTGTTCGGAGTTTCAAACTACGGCCAAGATCTTCCAAGTGGAAGTTCAGAATGCAGTTGACAATTTGGGATGTCGAGACATTGTCCCATCTGATCCGTACGACACCTTGGTGCTGGTACTAAATCAGACCCCTTTTCTGAAGGTAGAATGCAATGCCCCCGAACTGGAGAGCACTGTTTCAAACCATCGTGATACAACAAGTGAGGTAAGTTTCGAAAGTCCTTTGGCTCAGCTTTTCAATTCAATAGATAATGGTCCCGAAGATGACAAAGAGGAATTTAGGGAGGACGAAGTCCAAATGTTTCACCAATGGACTGCTCCTTATAACCTTAGGAATAGACAAGCAGGAGGCCATGTTGGAGATCCTTTCACAACCTCCACCCCGCCAAACAATTTTAGCACCCCCCCTAGTCCAAATGTGAACAATAATCTGGGTTTTCCACTCACACCCACACGATATCTCAACAGGAATAAATAGCAAGGCGCTAGCCAAAGTCAAAGCGCTAGCCCCTTCCAGAATGTTTCCAATGACCAAGAAATTGAGCAGATGGGGGAGTATATTGCTAAAGAATTTAAAAAGGTAAAGCTAAGCATGTCCGCATTCGAACTTCTAAAAGTGCCTGCAGTTAGGAATGCATTTTTCCGAATGATAAATGGGACCTCGTCACAAGAGATAAGTCAAGAAGAGATCCCAGCAAAGAATGTTTCTTTTAGTGATCAATCAAATGAGCCGGTTGTCAGGAAGATTTTTGACAGAAAGGTAGACCCGCCATCAAGTCAACAGGAAAACATGCAGTCCAAAAGGGTAGCTAATCTAGCACTGACCCAAAATAGAGGAAATGAGAAAGAAAAGGCCTAGGTCACACAGTTTGATGTTTCTGGAGGGTTGTTTCAGGGGAAATTTGAGACCCCTCCCTTTTTGACCACCATCCGTATGTTTAGAAAGAACCTCCATAATTGCTTGCTGGATTCAAGAGCCTCAGCTAATGTCATGCCTCTCTATGTGTGCAAGCCACTTGAAATAATGCCAACTCGTTCGCGTCGAAAGGTGACGTAGCTTGATAAAACCAAAATCGGCATAGCCAGCAAGATCAACAAGATACACATGCAACTCGCTGCTGATCCCCGAATCCAACAAACTATTGAAATACAGGTGGCTGATATCCCGGATACCTATGGTATAATCCTAGGTAGGGATTTCATGAGGGCACTGAACGGATATGCTACCACAGATTACTCTCACATATGGCTTCCATGGAAGGGAATGCCTAATCAAATCCGGATCGATAGGGAACCCTGAATGAAATTCATGATTATCGAGTACAACAATACGAATGAGGTGTTGTATGCCGAAGCAAGTCTGGGAAACTATTCCTCGGTAGCATACCTGAATGAGCAAGAAGACTTTGAGGGTGAAGGAATGAATGAGGTCCTTCTCGTATTATGTAGCCCACCTACTAATTTGACCAATACTCCTCCGAGTAGTGAAATGCTCATTGAATCTAATAATGAAGAGTTGGGAGAAGGCAACGGTTGGGGGCTGCTCGATGGTTTCCAAGATTTTATGAGAAAGTGTGTACGCGACTAGCTCAGCCTAGGAAATCGAGTGAACCTTCAGGAGCTCTTGCTCTCTAACTAGTGTTGGGTACACAACGCTGCTCATTCAGAATTTGACTGCTGCTTATGTCAAGCAACAATTGAGCATGCCTGGAGATGAGCTCCTTCACCGGTGTACGCAGGATTTGTATCCGACAGACGAGCAGGTCCTGCCCCTATAGTTCCCAAGGTGGTCACTGAAATGCTACCCCCACCAAAGGTCAAGATGGTTTCTGTTAGCCTTGCTTCCAAGGATTTCCCTGGGTTCTGGACATTGTGCTTTGATGGTTCTAAATCTAGGCGCGGGGCTGGAACGGGTTTCGAACTGATCAGTCTGAAAGGTAAGTCATACTTTTCCGCTCATAGACTATAATTTTATTGTACTAACAATGTGGCTGAATATGAAGCTTTGGTGTTGGGCCTCTTGATGGCATTGAGAAAGGATGTCAAGATGCTCCAAGTGTATGGAGATTTAGAGCTAGTCATCAAGCAAGTCAAGAAGCTCTATTCCTATTATGACCGAAGACACACTAACTACCAACACTGCGTATGGGACTTGCTGGAAGGGTTAGATGCTTTCAACATTCAGCTGATCTCGCGCACTCAGAACTATACCACCAATGCCCTGGTGCAAGCAATTAGTACACTGCAACCATTATCCCTATCTGGCCTCAAGTGATTCATGGTGGAACTCACTTCTATCCGTCAGTGCCGGATATCGTTGCCAATTTCCAAGTATTCAATGACGATAAGCATATCCTAGACTTCATCACCAGTTTGGACGTATTCGCTGCTTAGATAATCGATGAAGTCGAACCCCAAGAAGTGGACTTAGATATAGAGGGGATCATTAACTTGAAGACCAACACCATCCCTAGGGGCATGGTCAAATTGGAGTGGATATTTGATTTTGATCAGATTAGAGAGCAAGATCAACGGGCCAAAGAAGATACTATCAATGGTCAGTGTGATGCTTGCAACTTGGGAACAGCTGGAAATACCAAGAATGTGTTTATAGGAAAGGTTTGCGCTCCTGAAGAAAGAAGAGGGATTATTGAAATGTTATGCAAATATCATGATGTCATTGCCTAGAGCTATGATGATCTCAAAACTTATGACACGTTAATCATCACACACACTATCCCTCTCAGGCCGGATGCGAAACAGTTCTGTCAACGACAATGACCCGTCAGCACTCTATTAGAGCCGATCATTTATAAGGAAGTACAAAAGTTGTTGTCAGCCAGGATCATCTTCCCAGTCAGACACTCTACTTGGGTAGAAAACTTGGTCCTCGTTAGAAAGAAAAATGGAGAAATCAGGTTGTGCGTGGACTTTTGAAATTTAAATCGAGCATCGGAGAAGGACAACTACCCTATACCTTCATTGGATGAGGTGCTATAGATAGTAAACAGGTCTCAAATGATGTCTTTCCTAGATAGATATTCGGGATACAACCAGGTCATGGCGCAATACGAAGGTTGACACAAGACAGCGTTCACCACCCAGTGGGGAACGTTTGCATATAAAAGAATGCCCTTGAGGTTAATCAACGCTGGTGCCACTTTTCAATGCGCCATGGACATTGCATTCAAGGACCTCATTGGTAAGTGCATCATCATCTACATGGATGACTTAACGGTGTTTTCAAAGCAGTGGAGCAATCATGTCACTAATTTATGCAGGGTCTTTGAGAGGTGTCGCACATTTGGGGTATCCCTTAACCTGAGGAAGTGTATCTTTGAGGTCACGAAAGGGAAACTCCTTGAGCATGTTCTATCTGAATGGGGAATTTCTATTAACCCCGAGCGTATTCAATCCATCATGAAAATCCAGCTACTAGGTAGCAAGAAAGAATTGAAGTCTTTTTTTGGAAAGATCAACTTTGTCCGCAAGTTCATTACAGGCTTTGCGGAAATAGTCAAACCACTCAACGCCATGCTAAAACAAGATGCCAAGGTCGAGTGGACCCCCAAAGCAAAGCAGGCCTTCGGGGAAATCAAGAAGGCCATTGTTGATGCCCCTGTGCTGGTCAGCCCAAACTACCTAAGGCCCTTCTTTATTTACTCCTTCGCTTCAGATCATTCCTGTGCCAACATCCTGACGCAAAAGGACGACGAGGGAAGCGAGCACCCAATTTCCTTCATGAGTGCCCCCTTGAAGGACACCAAACTACATTATCATAATGTTGAAAAATAGGTGTACGCCCTTGTTAAAGGAGTCAGAAAGTTTTGGCACTATATGTTACACAACAAAGTCTTTGCCATAGTTCTTGACCCCGCCGTAAAAACATTGCTTATGCAGAATGAGTTGGGGGAATGAAAGGCAAAGTGGATCATGGTGCTACAAGAATATGACATGGAGATTCAGCTGATGAAGCTGGTAAGAGGACAGACACTCACCTAAACAATGGCGGAGGTAGTTATGGATGCTGTACCTAAACTCACGATACAACAGTACTAGCTGGGGGACGTCTCCCCAGGAGAATGGTATGATGATGTAGTGTACTACCTGCTGAACCACAAGTGCCCGCCACATTTGCAAGGAGTCCAGAGATGAGCTCTGAGGTTGAAAAGCAGTAGTCATATGTTACAGAGCTCTATTTTGTACAAGAAAAATCATGAAGGTCTCTATCTGCGATGCCTGGGAAAGGAGGAAGTTGATCGCGTCCTTAGGGAATTCCATGACAAATTTGGAACTGGCCATGGCTCAGGGCTATTGACTGTGCATCAAGAATTGAGAGCCGGGTACTACTAGCCCACCATTTTCAAGGATGCTCATAGTCATGTCCGTACCTGCCATGTGTGGCAGACCGCTATTGCTAGGGAAAGGAATGTTGCTGTCCCATTACAACCTATGCTGGAGGTAAGGCCTTTTGCGTAATGGGGTCTCGATTTCATTAGTCTGGTGAGTCCTCCATCATCTGCAGGACACAGGTGCATTCTAACCGCTTCTGATTATTGCACTAGATGGAAATAAGCAATCACTTGTAGGCAATGTACAACTGAAGTCATAATCAACTTCTTAGAAAGCTTTATCTTAAATCGTATTGGTTATCTGTATGCCCTAGTATGTGATAATGGCCCTGCATTTGCTTCACTAAAATTCACAAGTTGGGCCTTTGATTATGTTGTCACCCTCAAATTCTCTTCTAATTATTACCCTCAAGGCAATGGCCTTGCTGAGTCCACCAATAAAAACTTGATTACAGTGATTAAGAAGTTGCTAGATACGAAGTCTAAGGATTGGCACACCCAACTTTGTTTCGCCTTATTGGCAGATCACACTCACCACAAGGCTGCCCTTGGAGATTCCCTTACCATCTAGTCTATAGCTTAGAGCTTGTCTTCCCCATACATTTGAAAATTTTGACCCTCCAGTTCATCAACGACTTTTATGAAGGCGGAGACCGCAGAGAAGGTCGCCTCGCCGAGCTGCTGCACCTTGAAGAACTACGAGATCGTGCAATAGAAAATTTTGCCAAACACCAAGGCATAGTTAAAAGATGGTTCGATCATCGAGCCAAAATTAAGGCCTTCTGCATCTTTGATCTAGTCCTCTACTAGGATAAGGCCCATGAAAAGAAAGGGGGACATAATAAATTCGACAAGCTTTGGCTTGGCCCCTTTGAAATTGGTGAAATCCTTGGAGATAATGCTTTCCATTTAAAGACTCTTACTGGTGAAGATGTCCCATTTCCAGTCAACGGGTAGCACCTCAAGCACTATTTCCAGGCCTAAGCTTTCACAAGTTGTCATCGTAAATACTTGTACATAGGTTAAGATAGATTTCCTGCTTTATCCTTTGGTTTTGTTTGCCCTGCTGGCCATTTTGTTGTGATTCTAGGAAGTATCTCCCTATTTTGCTATGGTGGCCGTGCCTGGTCCAGCGAATGGCTACCTTGCTGTCCGCTTTCGTGCTGTTCTCTAGATAAGCTGTCATTCCCCACTGCTACCCTCTGAAAGCTCCTAAGTATCGGTTTTCAAATTTTGAACTTTGCACTAACCTAGGATGGATATCTGCTCGAATTCCTGCTCTTATCATGGAACACAAAACCAATTTAAGAAAATATCCCCAAATAACGGTATGGTAATCACTGGAAGTGAAGATAAGTGAAAAATCTAAAGTCTGTTCTAGTGACCACTGCGATTCTCAAGCCCATTGTGAACTTCATTGTTCGCACGGTTGACAGAAAATTAAAGAAAAATAAGGTGCTAAAAGGAAATATCCAACATAAGCAATAAATGAATTGCAAAAATCAACCGTATCGGTGTGCGAATATCTCTACCGGGGCTATGGATGCCTGGTTGGCAGTAGAGCTATGTTCGTGAGATCGTAGCGATAACTCCATCGAGGCTATGGACACCTGACTGGTAGTAGAGCAATGTCCAGGTTACTTTTGGGATTAGACGAACTACGTAGCTTATCTCCTCTGACCAGTGGTTATTCGTACTCTCTCCGAGGAAAGAAAATGAATTCACCATGCACCCACTTCCATGATAAATATGTGGTCCGATTCGATCATGCCTTCCTTAAACTATCCTCAGTTCAGCTTTGAACATTATCTTTGGTCTGCGTAATTAGAGATCTGGGTTCAAAATGAATATTTATCTCTAGAATGTCAGGAGCGTTCTTCGAGTGGAGTCACCATTTGTTGTGCCTTTTGCACACATGCCCCGTTCGAAATGGGGACCCTCTGCCTTTTCGGTCCTTTCTATTTTGCCTCATTTTGCGTACCCATTTTTATGCCTCGAAGCAGGGGAGTAGCTCATTTCCCACTACCATATTTGAAGTCTCAGGCTATCCGGGTTTTCCTTGTCGAAATTCTGGCATCTGTGGAAATTTTCGGGTTTCCCCTTCCGGATTTCCTTTTCTAGGTTTCCCCTTTCGGATTACCTTTTCCGGGTTTCCCCTTTTGGGTTTCCCCTTGGGCTTCACTGTTTTAGAACGACTGTCCCGGGATGACTTTTCGGACCTCGGACTCTGGACCTCTCGTCGCCCCTACGTTTTCAAACCCACCAACCAAACCTGCAATCATACAGAGGATTAAATGCTGAATTAATGGCTGTCTTTTGCTATAAAACCAATTTTTTGGCCGTCATTATCAAAGGTTCGAGTGATAGAGAAAGATTGAGGAGCTCCTGGTGAATTTGACTTTCCTCCTGTCGGATTTTGAAGTGCTTTCCCGACGACCTCCGCACATTCGGCAGCCTGTTCGTCAAAAAATTGGGTAGGTTTTCCGTCCGCGTGCCCTTGTTCTATTTTTTTTGTAAATTTTTTGGATTTTCTTGGGGTTAAAGTGTAAAATGAAACCTGAACTAAGTAGATTTTCCCCCTGCGCGCATAACCCATATCTTAGAATCGCAAAATCCGCCGTTAAATCACCCAAGAAATCGATTCATAACCTTCTCGCTTCGTGGCTGTTCTTCAGAACAGCGCTGGCGTCTTTCGGGCCCGGGTCTTCCCGTGGCCATCCGTACAGCCACCTTCCTTTGAATTTTTGACCTTTTCCCTCCTTTCGAATTCCCATCTCCAGAATTCCCTTCTCAGGATTCCGTTGCGTCTTCTCCGTTTCAAACGACCCCGTCCGAGAGTCTTCCCGACCCTCGAATCCGAGACCCTCCATTTCGTCTAAAGTCAAACTTCACAATTTTCTTCAAATCCATCCCCGGAATTTGGTTCTTGGGATTCTATTCCCGGAACTCCTTCGTCATCTCACCATTTCAAAGGGCGTCTGCCTTGCGTCTTCCTAGACTTCGTTTCCCGGCCGCAAAATGTTTCACCTCTCGGTCGAAACCCTTACCATTTTCTTTCCCCGGACTTTTTCCCCTGAGATTCCTCTCCCGGGATTCCGTAGTGTTCTCGGCATTCCAAACAGCCCTGTCCGAACGTCTTTCCAGATCCCGGACCCCAGTCCGCTATCTGCCGGAACCCCAAGCCTTTGATCTTTTTCCTCCGATCTTCTTTCGGATTCTGGTCGCCGAAATTTCGTTCCTCCTCCGCCGTTCCAAACGGCTCCCTTCGAGAGTCTTCCCGATGTTCGGGTCTTGGTGCCCCGTTCGTCGTCCAGTTGTCCTGATCCCTCTGGCCACTCCTGGAAACTTCCTCTCAGGTTTCATTCGCCAGATTTCCTCTTGGGGTTCACCGTTTCACACGTCCGACCCATAGCTGCTTCCCGACGACGACAATCCAAGACCCGGATTCCGTCGCCCAGAATTCCATCTCCTCTATGCTGTTTCAAATGACTTCCTTGTAGATGATGCCCAAACCTCCAAATGGGGCATCAAATGACCTCTAAATCCAAAATGGATTTCGACCCACTTGCTTGAATTTGGTCTTCTTCCATTTCCAACTTCGAGAAATGCATATGGGAATTCCATTCTCATTTTGCCCTTTCAAAACGACATTCTACCACAGGATTTCCAGCCCAGGAACCCTAGATTGTCTGTATTACCTTCTAAATGATGGAAAATCTTGCTTCCATGATTATTAAATATGAATTGTGATTGCTGGACTAATCTTGACATGCAGGGATTTCCCGTTGGCCATTTTGTCAGGTTCATTGTTACTAATTTTCGTCTGTTGTGCAGGATTTATGGAATCCGGCCTAGAGACTTCCCGTACTTTGAAAAAGGTAAAAGGAACAACTAAGCCACCAAGGGGCAAGGAAGATAAAGATCTGATGAAGTACAAGATCCAAGGGGTCCCTATCTAATCTAGAATCACTACATTTTGGAGGGATGTTTTAGATACCAACATTGGACAGGTCGATGTTGATGAGTTCACCCAGAGGGTCAGAATGAACCCAAAAACAACAAATGCCAAGTTGATAAAAACCAATGGACTTACTAAAGGTGCAGGTTTCCCGCCGGCCCTAGTAGCCTCGGAGCTAGTAATGGTGTGCGTAGAGGCATACCAGTCTGATACTAGAACAATCGTGGATCATGAGGGGAATATCCTTGCAGATATGTCTCCGTTAGGTATAACTAAGACAATCAACATTCCAACCTTCGAGAGCATGGAGGTCCCCACCTTGGAAGACTATCAGGAGATGTGGGAATAGGACCCGTTGGATTGCAAAAGGCTCATCAACCAATGCTGGTTGAAGGACAAATGGGCTAATGCTAGGAAGCTCCCTTAGGAGCTCTACCGCAGTGACTTCCATTAAGACTACCATGATCTGGTAATGCTGCTCAGCCGAGTCAGGGGCCTTCCTGGTGCGGTTTTCTTTGAAGAATGGATGTTATATTTCATAGGACAGATCCTCTGAGGTAAGGGTACCGCCTTCTATTGGGGCGAGATAATCAGCGATTGCTTCCACGAGCAGTTTACCACTATGAAGAAAACTAGCAAATTCTTCATGACCTCTTACTTGGTGTATTTCCTCGCCGATCGGCGACATTATCAAGGTTTGACAATGATGCCTAATGATCCATCAGGGCCGAAGCTCAAACCATATGACAAATACCCTCAGTTGCAGTTTAGGAATTTCAAAACCAACTATTGCAGGGTGAATGACACATTCATTGCCCACATCATCCGGTCAGTGGGAGGAGATTTTCATAGAAGGATGTCCCATAGTGCCAGGGTCCTCCTTAGATAATACGCCTTCTAGTACATCCAGTTCCCAAGGTTCACCTACATCCATGCCAAAGGCTTCCTAGACAAACCAAACAAGCTGCCCCGATACCCAAATGACCGGATCATTCTCTTGGAGCTGACTCGGCAGCTGCGACACATCCACAGTGTCTTGAGTGAAAAGCATTTGGCAGGCCCCATCTACCCCATGAACCTTGGTCAGGGGATGTATAAGGTCCACACTTCCCAGTGCGTAGGATATTCAGAAAGGGAGTTGGTAGAATATAATTTTGCACAATATACAGCAAGGCCACAGATGGATCCCTATGGCCATGTCAGAAAGGCACAGGGGCGCGGATATGCCCACCTCCACAACATTGAGGACTTTTGGGCCAACTACAAGGATGATCTTGAGGTACGGTTGTGGTATTATATGCGCATGACCATCATCCATGCACAAAGGGTGAACTTATGCCCGATCCCTGATCAGTTGGAAGAGGATGAGGAAGCAATTGTGGATCCAGTTTACGATACAGTTTCCAACTGGCCGCTGCCCGCTATCAACTGGGATACTCCAGAGCTTAATGATATTAGTGTGCTCACCAAGGCCGTCAAAGTTCGAACAAGAGCATGGATTGATGAGAAGGTGACCCAATTGAAACAACAAGGGGTCGTCCTGACGTACACCGAGCTTGCAAGTGAGCACGTGAGTGAGCCAAGTGGCTTCGATCGTGGGGAAGCGGCTGCTACAACTGGGGAGAGATCTAAAACCCCACCACCTCTAAAGACCAAGAAAAGAAAAGAGGCTAGCCAACAACTTCCCAAACCAAAAGTCTATGCATGTAAGTCTTCCAAGCCAGAGCCCTCTAAGAAGAAAAGAAAAACAATAGGAGGCACGAAGACAACGGTGATGCCTAAGGGTTCGCCCCTCGGGATCACGAGCAAAAGATCTAGCTCATTTGGATCTCCACCCATTGTAATTACTCCTGCCACCCCGCTTGCCTCAATTCCAGCTTCTGCTTCCTCCCTGCCTGCGGTAGATATCTCTGTCCACCTTGCTCCTACCCTTCCAACATTGTGGGTCATTCCCTTAGATTCATCATCCACCACCACGTCACCAATGACCTCTTCCTCCATGTCCCCTTCCCTTCCTTTCACATCCACTGCCATGACGCTAGATTGAAACCTTCTAGAATCTTTTGTAAGGTATATGCAGAATGTGCCTTCTCAGCTTTCGGGGATGCTCACCAATCCAATAGTCCAAGCAGCAATAGCTCAGGCTATGGCCTCCACTGCGATGGCATCTCCCTCCACTGAATCACCAAAGATGAAGGCGACCATGTAGATATCAGACGAATGTGAATGACAATAGTTAGAGGTTCAGAAGGCATTGGAGTATGAGGAGTTTGACTATCACGAGCATCCTGTGTTCGAGCATCGGAAGATCGATAAGGTGGCCTATGAATCTTCAAGAGAAGGTAGCAAGGGTAGTGAGGACCTTGATACTGAATTGATCCAAGAGTCAAATGACCCTGAGCTCAATGCCGAGTGGGGAAAGCAACTCAAGGAAATTGAAGACAAGGAGGCCGAGGACCAGCTTGCACAAGAGGAGGAGACTGCTGCTCCAGAGATAGAAGGTAATAGATCTCCAACCGAGGAACATGACCAGACTCAGGAGCATGGCGAGGAAACTTTCCTCCAAGAGAGAAAACAGACAGAGAGTCCTGAGGAGCATCAAGATACTTTAAACAAGGAGGAGGATGCTAAGAAGAGGGATTCACCCAAGCAGCAACAATGTACTAAGTCACCCACTAAACATGAGGCATTCGAGCAAGTTTTTGATGAAGGAAAGGAAGATACCAGAACAAACGAGAAAGCTCTGGTTGTCAGAACTATCGAGCTCAAAAAGGAGGACAGTGGGACTCAAAGTGAGGCACCAAGAAAAGAACCTCGAACACCTAATTGGCTGCAAAGGAAACTCAAGCAAAAGACTCCCGCATCGAAGGATCCTAAGGCAAGGCTGGAAGCCATCATGGCCAGAGTGCGGGTGAGCACCAGAAAAGACAAGAAGCCGAGGGTTAGATCGAAGATAACCATGGATGCCTCAGGATCAAGAGTAGTGCAAATAGAAATGCCGATGGTTGGGGAATAAGGCATAACTTATAACATCTCCACCATCGATCCGGGAGTGGCCACAAGGGAGCAGAAAGCTAAGCATCTCTAGGAATCTGTCACCACAGTGGTGCATCTTATCCAACAGGATAAAATCTCCAAGGAGTAATTAAAGAAGCAGGTGGCTGACCTAACAACTTATATTCAATAGTGGTCATCTCCGGATGATCAACCTACAACATCATCAGCTCTGCCTCATATGCTATCCAGAGAACAAATTGACAAACTAGAAAAGAGGCAGAACTTGGACAAAACTACAAAAAATTGGTTCTGGCAGGTTTTGGACATAGGGAACACAAGTATCAATGTGGTTGTCTGGGCAACAAATAGGTTCCTAGAGGTTTAGAACACTCTCGAGGACATAAGGCAGATCTTTGAGAAGTTCCCCAGGAAGTACGATGCAACCTACCCGAAGATTGAGGCCATTCTCGCACTTCCGAGTGATATCTGGAAGAAGGACCTTGCCTTCAAGGACGACGACCACTGGTTGGTGGATACCTAGAAATGAGATTATAACCACCGAAAGAGAAGGCTGGAGCAGATTTTGGAATGGATAGTGCCTGACATTGAATGGGCAAGGGAGTCCAAGGAGGAGTGTACTTAGTACCTCAAACTAATGACGGGGTACGAAGTACCCGCGGTCGAGATCAATCCCGAAAACATCAAGCCCCACTTCTTGAAGATTATGGAAGATGGGATGTCCACCAAAATCACCACTGAGTTCATGTGTTTTGTGGCCCGAGCCTTCGTGCAATCAGAAGTTTTCAAAGAGAATGATTCTAAGTATAAGGAAGATTGGGAGAAGCTTGGTAGCAATTCCCAGGAATGGAGTTACCAAATCTTGAAGGCAGACATCCTGGAGGTGGAGAAGTTTCAGTCTCTGATCTTGAGTTTCATGGAGTATGCCACGTTGAAGAAGCAAGAGGGAAAACCAATCATCGACGAACAATTCCTTGAAGAATAGCTACGGCAGAGGGCAAATCACTAAAAGACAAATTTGCTACAGTGCTGTTGCTAGATGACGAAATAGGGAAGAGACAAGAAAATATATATAAATGTAATATATTTGGGGGTAGGTGAAACCCTAATGTAAAATGAATCTTGGCCACATAATAGAATTGAATCTTGGCCACTCATTTTGTTTTTTGAAAACTATAAATAGGGCTCTCCTCCTCTCATTTTAAAGAGAGTTGAGTTGTTGTAAAGGCATGCTGTAGAAATTATAAATAGCAAATACAGTCATTTTTGGTGTATTTTCTAGGTTTCTCAATATGTTTCATGATTCCTCTCCCTTTAGTTATAGCTTTTCTTTAAGTTATTTTGCTATTGTAGTATCTTCAGATTAGACTTGGTAGATTAGTATGATATTTTTGGTTTTGGAGATAATTGCTGTGTGTATGCTTTCCTTGTCCATACTTTTGGTTTCTTAAGGTAGATGGCTGTGCAAGGTTAGTCTAGACTTTGATTCCATTGCTTCTCATTGAAATTTATCTTTATTCATGTTTCCATAATGAATGAATGATGAACATCTGCAGTCCCTAGAAGATAGCACTGATTTCATGATATTGTGAGAATTCTGGTTAAGTGAAATCCCATTTAAGGAAACTGTCCACAACAAGAACCTCCATGATCACTATTCATCGGTAGTTGCAGGTCCAGGAAACATCTTTCTTCCTCACCCTTCCCCCTTTTTCTTTTTTTAGAAGCAACTTGTGCCAAGGTTCATTGCACTTTGTAAAGCCAAATCCAACGAAATGATGGAGTCTAAGATTGCTATTTGAGCATGTAGTAAAGCATATCAATTTCAAACCTCTAGAACTCCATTTATTGACTGAATTCCCCTACAGCTTCAACCACATAAGGCCACCCTGTGATTCCAGCAAATCACATAAACAATTGAAATATTCCAAGCACTGTCAAGACCTGACATCGGAGAGACCTTGGGATAGTGTTCTGCAATTGTGGAAAATTGTCTTTCAAGAGAGGTAATGCACCTACGCATTACCTATGTTGTGAGGTGCATAAAAACACCATCAACATTACCCCCACCTACAATTGAGATATGTTGTAAAAGAGGATAAAGGGTATCTACATCTATAATTATATTTTCGGTGTGAAGCCTTTCACAAAAATTATGCTAGGAAAAGCTTGTTTGTTTTCCTATTAGGCCTAAAGTTTGTTTGTTCAGGAAATATATCAAATTAGGGTCCTAAGATGGACAAATTTGATTGGCTATGTTAGTTTTGAGTTGATTTGTGATCCCCACCCCTTCTTTGCATCAACAACCCTACCCCAACTCTTAGTATGTTGTATAAATCCCGAATGGGTTATCTAGAACTATGTTTATATTTTTGGTATCAAGTCTGGTTTGAAAGTTATGACGAAACAACAAAAAATTGCTACTCCACTTCAAGCCTAGTCAAGAATATAACAATCAAGTTTTGAACCTTTCCTTTCAAATTAACCATATCTTATTTATTCATATATTGAATAAAGCCATAAAGGGTATCTAAATATGGGTTTTTCTTTTGGAGATCAATTTTGCTTGGGAAGTTGTGCCCATTTTAGTCAATCTAAAGTATCACTATGATATTGAGGCCTAATGAATGAAAACCATCATGTGAATGTTTAGAGATTTAAAGTTTTATTTTTTGAGGATTGTTTGGAGTTTTCCACCCCTTCTCTACATCAAAAGCCTCTTATTTATTTGTAGATAAGAAGTGTGTGTGTAATGTGTTTGTGGATGATCTTGGTCACCCTTGGTGTTTGGATACATGAGTGATTTTATGTCACTAACCTTCTATTTTTATCATCATTCTTCCATGTTTGTGTTTGATTTTTAGAAAACTCGGGATGATGCAAAGTGTTGGGGGAATTTATGCTTCCCTTCCATGTTGACCCAATTTTTTATTTTTACTTTGTTTTTCGTGTATACTTCTTGATCTAGTGGGGATTGATGATATTTCACCTTGCACCATGGTTACCTATTATTTATATAAGCATGAGAAGATCTGACCCCGAAAAACTAGATCCCCCTATGTCCTTTGTTTGTGATTATTTCTCTTTTGCTATTTTCTTATCTTTCTCTCTTCTTTTATTGAGTTGTTCCTTGTATGTGTGACAATATCTCTTTCATAATAATTTTATTTCCATAAAAAAAATTCATTGACAATGGATATTTTTTTGAAAGTATTTGCAAAAAAATTCAAAAATCACATTCGTGACTTGGACCCCTAACAAAACGTGTTTCCTTCATCATGGGTTTGCAAAGAAAGAACTTGAAAAATTTCCTCCAAGGAAGGAGCAACCTTTTCCTATGGGAGAAGCCTTGAACTTCCCCTCATTAGGGATAATTTTATTCCTTTCAAATTCCTTGATGAAGTGAACACATTTCAAAATGATTCCTTGACGACGAATCAATTTGAGAAAAAACATCTCTTTTGCACTTTCAAAAAAAACATCCCTTGAGTGGACGCCTTTTCTTTTCAAGGGTTCCCAAGAGACCTCTTTGAAAGCCTTCCAATCCACTAAATTTCTACATGACCATCTGCTTATTTTACTTCATGGCTACCTTGTGTTTCTTGGCATGTTTTATCTATGGATTAACATGTCGCTTTGTAAGTGCACCTGTGAAGCCGCTTTCCGACTCTACAAAGTCCCTTTACTTCTCTGGGTTTCCTCCATGCAAGAGATCTTTAGGGATGCCTCCTTATAGGTCTGTAGGCCTATGAGGCACTTACATCTCCCACTTTCCTCCATGTGAGAGATCTTGGGGGTCGCCTTCTTGTAGGTCTCAGGCTTGTAAGACACTTAATTCATGGGGCTTCCTTCATGTGAGAGATCTAGGGGGTTTCCTCCTTTCATGTTTGCAGGCCTGTGAGATGCTTTCATCGTACAAGATTTTTCTATCATTGGTTTGACGGCCTTTGGTATTCTTTATGCAACTTCATAGTTCTGTAGGGCTATGGAGTCTTTAGTTCAAAGCTCCTCAGGGAGAGTACCTATGGAGTCCTTTTCCTGTCCTATGCTTTCAATCTCACCAGATCATGGTCCACTTCCTTGATGATTCAAGTATAAATTTTTAACCCTACTAACTCTTCGATGTACTTTACTGAAGCACTCATTAGTATTTATGCTCACTAAAGTGGGGTAAAAATTGATAGTAGTGAATTTGCACCCCTTAGGAAAATTCCCTTTCACACACCCTCACCTTAAAAAATAAAATCTAAAGGAAAAATTCTACATCACCCAACTACCTTCCATCCACTTGGCATTTTTCCTTTGTTTCGATGAGAGTATTTGTCAGGGATGAATGCGTGGTGCATGAAAATCTACATGATGTGTTGTTGTCTTGATGGATTCCTACATCTGAATTTGAAAGAGGCATTACACACCCAATTGGGGTCAAATTATAGCATCCCTCTTTGATGAACTGACCCCAAAAATGGAAGATTCTTCCCATCCCACCTTCAAAAAAATTCTTCTTTCATTCATTCCATATCTCTTCACATCCTCTAGTAACATTCTACACACTTACATTTAATCTCTCAAGCAAAATTCTAGCATTTTCCATTTGGTGAGCATTGTAGCAACAACACTCCATCAAATCCACATTGCAAGTTTTGAGTCTTGCAAGAGATTCCTTCACCACGGTTGTAGTGATGGTGACTTTGCCAAGTTCATAGCTTTCTCTCTCCTCCATTAGCTAGTGAGCTTTTGGGTAGAGGTGGTAACACTTCACTTCTCTCCTTTCTGATCTGGTTGAGTAGCATAATACTATTTTGTAGTGCTTATTACTTTATTTTCTTTATCGTATATTCTACTCCATTGCATTATGGTTGTTTGTGGAGGTGGAAACACAAAAATAGGGGTTTGACTGAGGTAGACCCCTATACAGCCCCAATTTTTTTCCCTCTTTCTTGTGTTTAGGAGGATGTACACTTGGAGCTAGCTGGCGAAATAGTGCTTCAGTAAGATCATATTCATCACCCTAGTTCTTATTTTCTTTCTTTATCATTTTAGCATCTATTTCCTATACTTTCTCATTCTATTTTTACCATCTAGATTAACTAGGTAGGTCGTTAGTAGGACTTTTGGTAGTTTCTATTGTGTATTATTTTCTTATTGTATGACGCCCATACACCTGAGAGATGCTAGCGCACCTCATTGTCATTGAAGAACTACATTTCCATCCTAAATAAAAAGAGCTATCTGAGACATAGAACCAGCTTGAAAAACCAACTCGCCTATCCTAAACTTGAACTTAGTTCTGAAGAGTGATAGAAGTACTATATACTACTCTTCATTCTTGATCCTTGTCCTTTTAGAGTGAGGTAATTTAGGGAAGCGCTACGCTCTTGGATCTCCATAACTTGGAGCCTTAGTGTGGTTGGTCCCCCTCTCTTACATGAAGAAAATCGAGCCAACAACACTCTTTATGGCTAAGGAAAGGAGCGTCCTCACCATTAATGGCTGAAAGAAAGCTCACATGATCAAACTGACACTTAGCTGTTTAAGTTCAAATTTTGGCCTTTAATATTTTTATTTAAAACACCATTGGTGGCTCTCCTTCTTCCTCGCGCTTTCTCATTTTTCTTTTAGCGACGCCTTTAGATGTTGCCACATCACCTTTATTTTCCTTAGTTAACTTTTTCTTGAAATCCATCATGCATCGCTCCTTGATCTCAACTTCTTTGGATTAATTTGTGATGCATTAAGGCCTATCAATGAGGTGAATATTGCACTAAATATTCCATCACGCATCACTAATATGTTCCTTAGATGTCCACTTGTAACTACAATATCTTTAGGTGGTGTGATGGGCATAAGACTTAACAATATATCACTCAGCACTAATGTTCCTTTTCCTTTATGTATCCTATTAGTGATATATGATAAGATCTTAATCGTTAGATCTGACTCCTCTTTTGAATTTACTCCTCACCCATCACTCATTATTTATTTAGATCTCAACAACAAAATCACAATGAAAATAGGAGAAAAGTGGAGATGGAACAAGATTTGGCCATGTGTCCATATTACAATATCAATTATACCAAAGGAATCACCCTTAGGAATATTTCATATTAGCGATGAGACATTGGAAGAGAATACTTCATTGCTCATAGCTACTTTGAAAAGGATAATAGAGCAGTGATCGACGATGAGCGATAAGGTAGAAAATGTGAAAGCTATAGTGTTATCACACATTGTTGATTTAGGACTTAAATCACTTGGGCGATCAATGATATGAAGGTAGCTAGTGGTACAAAGGAAACCACATACATCGTGAATTGCTAATATGAAACTCAAAATTTTAAACCTCTCCTCGATGTGCAATACAAAGAGAAATGTTCATCGTGCATCACAAATTCAAGGCAAGTGATCATAAGACAATCCACGATGGGTGATATACTGAGTAGTGAGCGAGAACTTAAGTGAAGGTAATTAGCATGTGCTCACAAGGTTGTTTTAAAAAGGGGGACATAATAGGAAGAACAAGGGACAAGGCCTTAAAAGGCTTAAGAATCATTTTTTTGTAGAGGATGTAATGGAAAAATATTTCTAACCTTGAATTTATAAAATATTAAATCCCCAGACAAAAGATAATGATTAGGGTGAAAATAGGGTTTACCAAAATGAATTGATCAAGATGACAAACCACTATGCTTTTTACCCTAATATTAAGTGATTTTGTGTGTGATAAGATGCAAATAACAATAAGAAACTAACCCTAACTATCATAGAAACTATGAGGGAAGTTTGTAGAGCTCAAAATAGTGTGTACCTTGCTACTAGAAGCCTATTTTTAGGGCACAAAGGACTCAATCACCTGTAGTGGTGAATGGGTACCTTTTAGGGTTTTTGAAATTAAGATCAGGGTTATTTTCCTTAATTTCTGCGCTCTTAGATCCTTGGTTGTCAACTCCTGAAAACCTGTAATAAATTTTGTAGTTTCAATTCTTCATTCTTGCACTATAAAGGGCAATCTTGCAACATGACAACTTTGACAATCTTGCTCTAAACTTCTTCTCCACTTGATCTTCAACCTGTAAATTTGTAAAAACACACTCGAGAGGAGAAAGAATTGTTGATTGTTACTGAATAGGAGTTTTCCTAACTCAAAACCCTTGTAGGTAATCAAACCAAATGATGAAATAATGTAATTGAAGCACAAAATATAAAATATGTAGTGTTGATACCTTGCAAGTTGTCTTGGAATGTAAATTTGTAATCTAAAATGAAGCGTCCATGAAGAATGTAGATCATAATCCTTGAATACGATGTGAAATAATTCTTGCAAGTAGATATTCAATGCTTCATCCACTATATTAGCTCAAAAACACAATGAATGAACTATGCCTTAGACATGATGAAATGATCTTGAATTGCTGCAATAATCTCTTGATAATCTGCCTTGAAATGCCTTTAAAATTCTCTAATGCTTGAAAACTTGAATGCTTAGGCCTCTTGTAAAATTTTTAGGATGCTTGTTGTAATGAGCTAGGTGAAACACTATGAATTGACCCCAGATTTATACTAAATATAGAGATTAACCCCAAAATTCAAACAATTCAAGCCAACACTAGATCTATAAATGAATATTACTAAAATTCCATCAGAATAAAATCTAAAGAAGGGGTCCTTATTAAGGGAGGAACCATTCACTACCTAGGGTGAATGGGTCCTGGCATAAGTTTCTAGGACATTGCCTTTTGGGGGTGAAATAACATAAAAAACCCATGTCAAATACATGCAAGGAAAGGGGGGTCCTATAGAGGGATGACCAATTCGCCATGTAGGGAAAATGGGTCCTAGCACCATTTTCTAGGACCTTGATTTTTCCCAATTAAATGTTTTAAAATTTGAATTATGGGTGTTAGGATGGATCCTCAGAAGGTGTCACAAATAAGGCTTAAATTTGAATTAAAGGGGCTAATTAGCTCTAATTAACCACGATTAATTAATGAGACCATAGATAAGTTTGAAAGTATGTTACAACACTTTACAACAACATAAATATGGTACAATTTAGGTGCATTTTATTAAAAAGTGTCCCAAGATCAATGTGAATGTGTACAACACATTATAAAATTAGACCTAGGCAAAATTAGGTTAATTCAATGAAAATTATTCCCAAATTAAATAAGGAAAAGGGATACTTTTTCTGTTACTAAATTTTTCCCCACTTTAGTGAGAGGATGACCCCATGTCAAACTCATACTAATGTAGACATTAAAGACACTTAAGTATGAAACAATAAAAAAGATACCATATTCATACCCTATCAAAGGCCAATAAAATAAAGAAATATAAAAGGATCAAGCGCAACCATTCCAATGTGATGTGGAATAGGGTTGTTTGTCCGTAACATACATTTCTCACTCTCAGGTAGTGAAACCTTAGTCTATACACTAGGTGAGTTATCCAAAAATATGTGTTTCTCACTCTGGGGTTAGTCTTTCCACTAGGTGAGTTATCCCAATTGAGGTGAAAAATGAGAGAGAATCATATTACCCTCTCATACCTTAATTAAGTATCCTCCTAAAAAACTTTGATAAGGCACCACAGTGTAATTCTTTTTAAAATGATTTTTGTGAAATTTTGTTAAAGGGGATTTTTCTTTGTTCATGTAGGGTCTTCTTCTTAGGGAGAATTGTGCCACTTATCCAAGAGAGGACAAGTCAAGGATATCAAATCACCACTTATGGGATGCCTTATTCGCATCATGCCATGAAGTGAGATCGTATGCTTAGAGATATCAAACTCTTGGAGGACATCAAACCCAATGACACCACAAAAAAAAGGACATGTCACAAGAAAAAGACAAATCATGCCATGAAATATGCCAAAAAATTTCATTGATACATGCCCCCACTTTAAAGCAATTGCTACACCATCATTGTGATAAATTGCTTTAAAGTAGGCAATATTTTTCCCTAAGACATGAGTGCTTTTCTCATAAAACCCTATGCCAAGTCATATTTTTCTAAAATAAGTTGCATCATGAAATAGGAAAGAAGGGTTGCCCCCACAAATACGTAAGAGACCTATGGATTCAGGGTCAGTATGTCTTTGCTACAAGTTTTTTTTAGAGAGATTGGAACCGTGATCATTCCTCAAATACTCATAGAACTAGAATAATGACACAAAAAGAGAAAAAAAATAAAAATCCTTTCAAATGAACATGGAAGAGACCCGAATGTCTTGACACCTTACATCATCCCCAAAAGGAAAATATAAGATAAATGATAAATGATAAAGGAAAAAGATTTTGGGTCAACATGGAAGATACATGAATGTCTCGATGCCTTGCATCATCCCAAAAAGGAAAGCACATGACTAATGAAAATGATAAAGGAAAAATATTTTGGGTCAACATGGAAGAGAGATGAATGTTTGGATGCCTTGCGTCATCCCCAAAATGAAAACATAAGACAAGTGAAAAATTCTTACAACATAGAGAAGAATGAAGGTACATATAGAGGAATGCACAAGCGGTGAGAGACACATCAAATTAAACAACATGGGGATCACATTACACACATGCAATCATATAAAGAGAACATGAAAATGAAAAAACTCTAGTAAGGCACATACTAGTCAAGCTAAAGCAGGTCATATGTATCCCAATATTGGTTAGTATAAATGGAAGGTGGACAACTATCCTAAGGGACAAGAGAAAGTGTCGAACTAGGGGAAGAACCAGATTCAACACTCTTTTTAGGAGATTTATCATTTAAACTCATAGAAGAAGAAAACAATGTATTCAACTCATCATGCACTTCTTCATCAATCTTTGCAATGTCAATGTCCATCGAATTATTTTCTTTATGTTGTAGTGAGGAGATATAGTAATCATGCATTGATTCAAGTAAGTTTGGATTTTGATTTTCTATGCTATTGTTGTCTTCTTAAGTTCGTAACTTATGAGAAATAACATATCGTCTATACCTATGCTCTCTAGCATTTCATTTCCTTTTTAATCTATTGTCTATTTATGTTTTCTTAAGAGTGGGCTTGTCAATTATAGGTGTATTATTTTCCTTGGGAGGAATAGAAGAATCAACAATAGTTTTTTCAATCGCTTTCTCTTTAACTTTGTAAACTTGATTGACTCTAGGATGGACAATGAGATTGTTTTTGTTATCTCGTGGTCTCTTATAGAAAATTGTAGTAGGCTTTTCTATAGGTTATTCTTGTATTTTCAAAAGGGTTTTCAGTTTGATCATTGCTTCATCAAGGATAGGTAATTTAGTTATAGGTTGAGGCATGTTTCAGAGGGATAATTCTACTATTTTATTTTCCTTGAACTTTTAATATGATTTTAAAAATAAATCCTCACAAGGTTTGATAGGTTCCATAGGCTCAGGCCAAAATAAATCTAATAAAAAGTTCCCTTGGGCCGAGGCATGATTAAATCCACTATGATACAGAGTAGATATATCATTGGAAAATGGAAGCTTTAGACATTTATAAACAACCAAAGGGATGAAATTCATTGAACAAAGTCATGGATAACCTAGGTTCACATGTTTGATTGTGGGATAACAAAAAATGATATATTTAGTGTTTTCGATCCAAAATTTAAAGAGAGATCTATTGAGCCTATCATAAGGCAATCAAACCCATTATGTGTCATGGTCCATGCTTTTGGTTTATCATATGTTTCTTGATATAGCTCATGCACATATAAGAATTATTTAGTGATCACATTATTGCCATAGAAGGGATCAATTAATATCCCATTGGTGGGCTTACCATTGATTCATCCAGCTATGTAAAGAGGACCATTAGGTGCATGCTTAAGTATGAAATTGTGTGAGAAAGCAATGTCAAGAGGATTTTTAGTTGATACCTTATGAGGTCTAGCATCAATAAATGCTACTTTTTCAATCAACTATTTTTTATTTATGTTTTTATTATCTGTGTCAACATTCATCACTTCATTATTCTTTCCGCTAGCTTTGACAAATGAAATATTGTGCTTAGGCATGGGATTTGTAAATATTTGCAAATTTTGATTAGGAGGAGCTACAAACTTATTACCTTGATCATTCACACCTCCGATTTGAAGTTGATTATTGTCAATAAGGTCTTGCACAAGATGTTTAAGACGCTTATACTATTTTGTACCATGTCCATTTTGTTGATGGTAATGACAATTTTTTTTTTGAAAGCCTCTAGGCAATGGAATATTATGGTTACATTCTCAACTAGGAGGTAATGTAAGCATATTCTTGTCAATAAGCTGCAACATGATATTATGAAGGGTATTGAGTAAAGGAGTGAATTCTCTCTCTCGTTCCCTAAAAGGAGTTGTCATCTTGATAGAAACCACTTTATTATTAGTTTTTTGACTTGTTTGAGGGGAATTTAGTTGTAAGAAGCCCTTATTCTACTTCTTGAAAGTTTGATATCTATTTTGAGGTATAGATTTAGATTTTTTAGTATGACTAGGGGGATTTTTCACATCACGACCACAAGTCAAATTTTGATAATCACGAAGAGATGTACATAATTGTGTGAAGGATGGAAATCTCAATATTTTAATTTTTCTTTGGAGTTTATCTTGTAAGTTGGAAATAAAAATTCATTGAAGGTTGACATCAGGAATCTTAATGTTTACTTATGAATAAAGTGTTTGATATCTTTCTATGAAATTAGTCACTTTATCATCCTCTTTTTATTTGCATGTCATTAAGTCAACAAGGGTAATCTTGGGACCCATGTGAATATGAAATTGGTTGTAAAAGGCATGAATTATTTTGTTGAAAGAACCAATTGAATTGTTCGACAAAGAAGAGAACCACTCTAAAGCAGTATCCTTCAAGGACCTAGGGAATAGCTTAGCCAAAATTCAATCCTCAAAGATGAAATCACTACACAAGGATATGAAAGTGAAAACATGGGTTACAAGATCTTCTTTTGCACCATATTTGTCGAATCGAGGGAATTCTATACCTTGTGGAATTTGTGCTCTTAATATGTCAAAAGATAGTGGGTTGGATTTGATGTATTGCAAAGGTTGATTTTTGTTGTTTTGTTGTAATGTTGTAACTTATTGCTGGAGGGATGCCGTAGTTTAAAAAAGTGAGCTAATGAGAGGATAATTTTTGATTATAAGGTTGAGGGGAATTAGGTGGAGTGGTGTATGTATGTGGAGGGCTAGTGAAATGTAGGTTGGTGAAGGAGGATTATTGAGGAGTTATTATGTTTGAATGGACAAGGCTGGAGTCTTTCCTATGGGAATACATATGGAAGTGTACACAATTCTAGTAGGTATGATTGTTGTGGTTGGTTGAACGGTTGCGATAGGTTGCAAGGTTGTTGTAGGTTGAAAGGTTGTTTTCGGTTGTGTACTAGTGTATGTAGGAATGAAAATTTCCATTGTGGAGGATGGAATTGGAATTTCACCTTGGATTAGAGTAGACCCCAAAGCTTGAGTGGAGGTAGGGATGGTGTTGTTAATGAGAGGCACACTAGTTGTAGGAGATGGAGTCATGGGAAGTGTAGTATGAAAAATATGAGCTATGGATTGTTGATTATCAACACTATCAAAAAGAGAGTTAGGAAACCAAAGATTCACGGTGAGTGAGATATCATGAGATGACATGAGCCTCAAACTACGTCTTACAATAGTATTGCTAATAGGACACCAAGTTGTAAAGCTCATGCAAGTTTTACAAACCTAGTATACAAAACCAAAAAAGATGTTAATGCAATAACCTAGAATGGAATGAAATTTTTAGATTCTAAGCAATGCTATTTACTAATTACAAAATGCATAAATTTAAAATGAAATGTTTGAATGCAATTTTGAATTTTGATAATGCGCTAAATGAAACAATTTAAGCTATATGCAATGAGTTTGATGAAACAATAAATCAAGAAATTGAAACAAGAAAGTAACAAAAACAAACAAAAGCCTAAAAATGAGATGTTAAAGAAAATGTAAATCATGATCTAATAGGGACTTATTCTCTAGTAAGGGCGAACGGGTCTTGGTTAGGTACTTTTGAGATTTTCTGTTGATTTCTAAGTGAATTTTAATGTTGATTTAGATGACAAAAGGTTTAGGTTTGACTTGATCAGAGACTCATTCTCTAGTAAAGGTGGATGGGTCCTTGATTAGGGTTTTGAAATTGTTTTTGGATGATTTTCAAGATTTTAGTAATGTCTTTTAGTTTAGGTCCGAGGCAATAAGTTTCAGTTTTAGATTTTCCATAAATGCAATGTGAAAATGCAATGAAATAATGTATGCGAAGACCTAGGTTGGAATGCAGTTTATTATTATTTTTAAATGAAATTTTATGAGATCTAAATGATATGCGTAATGACTAATTTGATTGTGTATTTTTCAGATTTAGAGAGATGCAAACAATACAAATCTAAACCCTAAATGAGATGAAAGTTTTAAATGCAAAGAAATAAAACCTAAATGAAATCTAATTTAATGCAAATGTGATGAAAATGAGTGCAAGATGTAACCTAGGATGCAATAAAAAGCTTCAAAATTAGAAAATTCCAATATTTAATATGTTAGGTTCACCATTAATGATTAGGGTGAAAATAGGGTTTACCAAAATTAATTGATCAAGATGACAAACCACTATGATTTTCACCCTAATATTAAGTAATTTTGTGTGTGATAAGATGAAAATAACTACAAAAACTAACCCTAACTCTTATACCAAATATGAGGGAAGTTTTTAGAGCTCAAAATGTTGTGTACCTTGTTGCAAGAAGCCTATTTTTAGGGCACAAAGGACTCATTCGCCTTTAGTGGAAAATGGGTCCTTGTTAGGGTTTCTAAAATTGAGATTTTGGTTATTTTCCTTGATGTCTACACTCTCATATCCTTATTTGTTAGCTCCCAAAAACATGTAATAAATTTTGTAGCTTCAATTCTTCACTCTTGCACTATAAAGGTCAATTTTGCAACTTGACAACTTTGACAATCTTGCTCTAAAATTCTTCTCCAATTGATCTTTAACCTGTAAATATTCAAACACACACCCAAGAGGAGAAAAACTTGTTTATTGTTAGTGAATAGGGGTTTTCCTAAGTAAAAATCCTTGTAGGTAATCAAACCAAATGATGAAATAATATAATTGAAGCATGAAATATGAAATATGCAATGTTGATACCTTGGAAGTTGTCTTGGACTATAAATCTGAAATATAACATGAATTTTCCATGAAGAATGTAGATCTTGATCCTTGAATAAGATGTGAAACAATGCTTGCAAGTATATCTTCAATGCTACATCCACTATCTTAGCTCAACAACATGCATGAATGCACTATGCCTTAGACATGATGAAATGATCTTGAATTTATGCAATAAACTCTTGATAATCTGCCTTGAAATACCTTTGAATTTATCTAATGCTTGAAAAATTTAATTCTTAGGCATCTTATAAAATTTCTAGGATGCTTGTTGGAAGTTTCTAGGTGAAACAATGTGAATTAACCCCATATTTATACTAAATCTAGAGATTAACCCTGAAATTCAAACAAGTCAAGCCGACACTAGATATGGAAATGAATATTACTAAATACTACTAGAATCAAACTCAAAAAGGGGGTACTCATTAAGGGAGGACCCATTCACCACCTAGAGAGAATGGGTCCTGGCACAAGTTTCTAGGACCTTGCCTTCGCAGGGTGAAATAACATCAAAAAACCATGTCAAATGTGCAAAGAAAGGGGGGTCCTATAGAGGGAGGACCCATTCACCACCTAGGGCGAATGGGTCCTATCACCATTTTCTAGGACCTTGATTTTTTACAATTTGAATTATGGGTGTTAGAATGGATCCTCAGAAGGTGTCACAAAAAAGGCTTAAATTTGAATTAAATAGGATAATTAACTCTAGTTAACTATAATTAATTAATGAGACCCTAGACAAGTATGAAAGTAAGTTACATCACTTTACAACACCATAAATAAGGTACAATTTAGGTGCATTTTATTAAAAAGGGGCGCAAGATCAATGTGAATGTGTACAACACATTACAACATTAAACCTAGGGAAAATTAGGTTAATTCAATGACAATTATTCCCAAATTAAGTAAGGAAAATGGATACTTTTTTTGTTACTACAAATAATAAGGGAAGTATTGGGTAATGAGAAAATAGAAAATTCTAACCACAAAGGGCTGGTAACTGAATGAACTCAAATTCTTAAGATATAAATTAGACAATTTGGAACGAGCCACATAAAGTCAATGAAAGATTAGACCAAACATAAAGGGTTTTTACAAGGGGAAAAAAGACTAAGTGAAAACCCACCCTTGGCATAAAACCCTAAACCCTAATTTCAATTTAGACCAAGAAGCCACTAAAGTGAAGGAATTTTAGACTAGTGGAACATGATATTTTGAAGGTTCCACCACTGTGTTAGAACCCAAAAATCCCATTAAAATCCCTAAGGTTTTTTCCTAGTTTAGCCTAAATTTTCCATCAATACCCTAAGGGATTTTATTTATTTATACCCTTTTCCTATCTTTCTCCTAAAATATTTCACTTCACCGCATTTCTTAAAGCTAAGAAAACCCTTCACCATTTCCATATTAGTTATTTTATATAAGCCAATGCTTTTTACTGCTATACCGTTGCCCCTTTCAGGGTGGCTCACAGTATGACGGTGATAGTAAACCGACAGTCATCGATGGGCCAACAGTTAATGGTTGTGGCAAAACAAATAGAGGGGCCACTGCGGTACCACACATCGTCAACCCACATACCGCAGTGACTGCAGTGGTTGGTTATTAAAAAATGATGGTAGCGGTCAAAGGAGCCACCGTGATGCCATGGAAGGTTAAGATGCAGACTATGGTAACTCGGTAGTTGGTCGGTAGAAGCTGCTAGCAGTTTGCAAAGTGGCCACTGCGGTGCTCACAATCAGACCAATGACTGCGGTAGCGCAGTAAAGGGTGAAGTGAAAAAAGATGAAGCGGACACCGTGATACTGCAAATGGAAGGAGGAGAGATAGCGGTAGCATGGTAGACTGGGGACCAGTCAAAGTCAGAGCCCCATGATATTGCCAAAGATAAAAGTTAATCCTGCGGTTGAGTGGTAAAAGTAAAGGAAGTTGCGGTGAAGGAAATAAAGCCACGAGAGAATGAAATATTAAGAGTGATTAAAATGTCAAAGTAAAACTAAAGGCAGGAAAGGGTATATAAGAAAAATCAAAAGGATGACTATAGTTTTAAATATTTAATTTGCCGATAAGGCAATGCAATTAAATATTTTAATTTCTACTAACAAATGAAAAATGGTTGTAATAGGAATGTGAAAGGTTGCAATGCTTGGAATGTAATGTATAAATGATTTGAAAATTCAGTTGCAGTGTGAGAGAAAGGGAGATGAGGAAGTAGTTAGAATATAGGAGTTAGATTTATCCCGAGAAGGGACCGGGATGGAAATAATGTACATAATTTTCTTGAAGCAAAATCAACGGAGATAAATATTTTCAATCGGTGATTTTTCTATCTAGTGTTCAGTTGTTGTGGTATATAAAATTTATATTCTTTATTTTGGTTGTCTCCAACTTGAGGTCTTTTAATCATTTAAATCAGCATATCAAGCATATTCCCTGATTTATCAAAATATATTCTATTTTGTGTGATTTGAAAAATTGGTGTCTGCAAGCCAAAATTAAATTCTCTTAATAAATCATAGTGGTTTTAAGATTTCTTTTGGATAGTTAAAGAAGAGCTTGATAGAGAAACATTCCAACACTGTTTATGCAAGTCATAGATTTAGTGAAGTTTTATGCCAGCCATAGAATTTTTAGAGTTCCTAACATCTAGAGTTAAGCCAATAAGAGGAAACACATATCATTTTTGACTCCATTGCCCATGTGGATAGAAGGCATTGATATTCCACAACCCAGAGATACAAATTCATATCAAACAATTTATTCAAAAACCTTTCATTTGTGCAGTAGGAGTAGGATTAGTTGTAGTGGTTTTTCATCTATCCACTACCCTTTTCCATTGTGGATAGATTGATCAACTAGGAAATGCTTTTAAATCTGCATCATTCATTAGGTACACCTGCCTTGGTCTAGTAGAGCCTTAAGAGAAGAAGGTTCAACTATATTAGCTGGCCTTGTTAGTTGGCCAAAACTGTTGTGAGAGATTGACAACCTCTCATGGTTCAAACCTACGTTTTTGAAACCCAAAAAATTGGCGACTCTGTTGGGGAATTACTCAGTAAGTTTTTTTCACCTTTCCATTTATAGAGTCAACAAAGTTTCATTTTTTTTGGAGATTCTGCTAGGGGAAAACCAAAGCAATCCATTTCATTTTCCTACTTTTGGAAAAGTAGGTGGCGACTCTATTTTAATTTGATATATAGTGCATGGATGTTGTGAAGTAGTAACATTTTGTCAAGATGACAGAACAAGAAAGAAGACACCGGTATGTGAAAGAGTTTGAAGAATTGGAACAAAAAAGGTTATACTGGGAACAAAAAACATGACAAGTGGAACAACGACTGTTGCAATTGGGAGTTGAATATGTTCCAAATACATCACCAAATAGGCCATCATACGGTGAGAGTAAAGACACAAATACCAAGAGATCTTGGACACCACAGACACCACATGATACAACTGATAACTTCAACAATGAAGGTAATATGTTCTATTCACAACAAAACACTTATGCACCACAACCATTACATCAAATGAATATTCATCTTCCATTTCCTGAAAAAAGATCAATGATCTACCAAAACCCATATGGCCCTCCAATTTTTGTCTCAATTATTGACAAACCATTTAACTTCAGTAATGTCCAAGGCTACCCAAATTATTGCCCCTCGATGATACAAAACTGCTAATGCATATCCCTAAATTTAATGGAGAATGGAATGAATAAGCTTATGAGCATATGGAACGAATTTGCAATGTCATTGTCAACTTTCAAATTTATCCAGAGGATGTCATTATGAAATGTTTTTCAAGATCTATGAGGGATAGTGCAAGGGAATGGTTTAAAAGTTTTCCTATGCAAAGCATATCTTCATGGGAGGATCTGAAAGAAATATTCTTTAGCTAGTATGAGGAAAAAGATGATGATTATTTACATAATCAAGAAGAAGATGATGATATACATACTCAAAGACAAGACTCCATTACATAATCAGAATGTGGAATTTACCCCTTAGATACAATTTTTGACATAAGAAAATATGAAGGAGAGGATGAAAACTCTCTATACAGTAGAATGGTAGACATCTGTATGCAATTATCTCCTCATCATAGGCCTACGAGACCCACATTTGTTACAAAATTTGCAAGAGCATGGGAGCCTGAATCAATTTATTGGTCAGAGTCATCAAAACAACATGCCTTGGATGTAGTGAATAAATTTCTTGATTCCATGCTTGAGACAAGGTATATGGACACTGTCAACAACGAGTCTAATAGTGATATCATGAATGATCAAATAATGCAGCCAATGGAGGATAAATGTGTCATTGGGATTCTAATGACAATTTTTCAGATTTGGAGGATGATTGCAGCATTAATGATATTGGTGGGGACACATCATCTGGGGCGTACATCAATAATGATTAAGAAGCTGAAATAGGAGAAGGTACCATGCCATCCAATAGTTAAGATATGGAAATTTTCTCTTGAATAATAGAGTGTGATTCAAATTGTGAGGGTGAGGTTATGGATGTTGATCTACAATAGGGTGATTATCAAGAAGTTGGAGAAATAGCAGAAGATCTTGATGAAACATGTTGACTCAGAAGTGAGAAAGTTTCAGATTTGTTGACTCTTGAATACCAGAAGTATGCACATAGAGATAATTTTGAAGTTTTGGATCTAGCATATATTTGCTTTGATAGTGAAGATACTATGCATAACAATTCATATAACCCCATGTGCATCTCTCACAATGATGAGGAGTTCTTTGGAGCTGATCAAGAATCCATTTCTATCCAAGAAGAGGCATGTGACTCGAATAATTTTTTCCTACAAAAGGATGATATTGGTTTACATGTAATTAATGATGAGTGTCTAGTATTTATTGATTCAAGTATGTATAAAGAAGACTGTATGGATCAAATGTGTATGCCAATGCCAACTGGTGATAGGAAAGAAATGGAAAGTGATTTGATTATTTCAGAAAATATTGATGAGATAGAATTTTTTGATTTCCAAGAAAAGCATCCATATTTTTAGGTCCCAATGTAGTTGTAGGCACATTTAGCAACATATGATAGTGAGCATGCCTATGAATGTTTTGTTGAATTTGGGTACACTTTGTATGCTAAAGATTTTTCATATGATAATGAGAATGATGAAATGAAGAATGGTAAAATGAATATGAATCAGGTGGAATGCAATGATTTCCTAAAGTTTTTCAATGGTAGTACATGTTGTAGGGAAGGTGGAATGGATAGTTTCAAAAGAAACCTGATGAGCTCTAATCAAAACAAACTCTATGATAGATGAAAGTGCAGGTTTTTCTTTTTGGGGTGGCTTGGGGCCATTCCTTGTGGTTTAATTTTTGAACCATAGTAGGTACAGAGGATTAATGATTTCTAGTGCATGGAAAATTCTTAGCAATGCCTTTTTAACCATTCTCTTCCATGCACAATAGTCTAGGGTTTCCCATTCTCCATTTTCCTTCATTTTCATTCATATCTTGGTCTGCTCTCCCAGAGTAAATGATGCATTGTTGCAGTGATTTGACAATCACTCATCCCCAATAGGAGCCATTGTTATAACCCAAAAATCCCATTAAAATCCCTAAATTTTTTTCCCATTTTAGCCTAAATTTTCCATCAATACCCTAAGGGATTTTATTTATTTATACCCTTTTCCTATCTTTCTCCTAAAATATTTCACTTCACCGCATTTCTTAAAGCTAAGAAAACCCTTCACCATTGCCATATTAGTTATTTTATATAAGACAACAGTTTTTACCTCTATACTATGGCCCGCCCGCCCCTTTCAGGGTGGCTCATGGTATGACAGTGACAGTAAACAAATATTCATCGGTGGGCCAACAGTTAACGGTTATGGCATGACCAACAAAGGGGCCACTGCGGTACTGCGCATGGTCAAACCATAGACTGTGGTGACTGTGGTGGTCAGTTATTAAACAACATTGGTAGCAGTCAAAGGAGCCACCATGATGCTATGGAATGTTAGAATGCAGACCGCGGTAATGTGGTAGATGGTCGGTGGAAGCTGCTAGCAGGTTGCAGAGTGGCCACCGCGGTACCATTGGCGATCAGACCAGTGACCACAGTTGTGCAGTAAAGGGTGAAGTGATGATGGATGAAGTAGATACCGTGATACCATGGATGGAAGGAGGAGAGGTAGTGGTAGTGTGGTAGACCAGAGACCAGTCAAAGTCAGAGCCCCGTGATACTACCAGAGATAAAATTTAAGCCCATGGTTGAGCAGTAAAAGTAAAGGAAGCTACGGTGAAAGCAATAAAGCCACGGGAGAATGAAATATTAAGAGCGATTAAAATGTCAAAGTAAAACTAAAGATGGGAAAGGATATATAAGAAAAATAAAAAGGATGACTATATTTTTAAATATTTAATTTGTCGATAAGGCAATATAATTAAATATTTTAATTTCTGCTAACAAATGCAAAATGGTTGTAATAAGAATGTGAAAGGTTGCAACGCTTGGAATTTAATGTATAAATGATTTGAAAATTCAGTTGTAGTGCGAGAGAAAGGGAGATGAGGAAGTAGTTAGACTATAGAAGTTATATTTTTCCCGAGAAGGGACTAGGATGGAAATAATGTACATAATTTTCTTGAAGCAAAATAAATGGAGATAAATATTTTCAATTGGTGATTTTTCTATCTAGTGTTTAGTTGTTGTGGTGTATAAAATATATATTCTTTATTTTGGTTGTCTCCAACTTGAAGTCTTTTAATCATTTAAATCAATATATCAAGCATATTCCTTGATTTATCAAAATATATTCCATTTTGTATGATTTGATTAATTGGTGTTTGCAAGCTAGAATTAAATTCTCTTAATAAATCATAGTGGTTTTAAGATTTCTTTTGGATAGTTAAAGAAGAGCTTGATAGAGAAACATTCCAACACTGTTTATGCAAGTCATAGATTTAATGAAGTTTTATGCCAGCCATAGAATTTTCAGAGTGCCTAACAACTAGAGTTAAGATAATAAGAGGAAACACTTATCTTTTTTGACTCCATTTCCCATGTGGATATAAGGCACTGATCTGCCACAACCCAAAGATACAAATTCATATTAAACAATTTATTCAAAAACCTTTCATTTGTGCAGTAGGAGTAGGATTAGTTGTAGTGGTTTTTCATCTATCCACTACCCTTTGCCATTGTGGATAGATTGATCGACTAGGAAATGATTTTAAATCTGCATCATTCATTAGGTACACCCACCTTTGTCTAGTAGAGCCTTAAGAGAAGAAGGTTCAACCATATTGGTTGGCCTTGTTAGTTGGCCAAAAGTGTTGTGAGAGCTTGGCAACCTCTCGTGGTTCAAACCTGCATTTTTTAGACCCAACACAGTGGATCCAACTAGGGACACATGCCTCTTGTAGGCATGGAAATATTTCAGATCTCATGGTTGAAGCAGACCAAGCAAAAGGACACCAAAAACGAAGGACTTACCTGGAAATGGCAAGAAGACTAGAACCAAGCAAGAAAACCTATGCAAAAAATGTACAAGACTATACAATGTACATGGAGCATAACATATTTCAAGAGAAATATGGCTTCAAGAATTGTCCATGTACTAGTAGTTCAAGAATTTCACCTGTTAAGCTTTGGAGAAAGTATGAATCCTCCCCTTTTGTATTGGATATCAGATAAGGGCCTAACCGTAGTGCCTCAATTTTTCCATGCTTTCGCTTGTCTTGAGCTCTTTCATTCCACATCAATAACATCCCCACTTCAATTTTTTTGGGAGAAGCCTTTTTGTCATACAAGTGCTTGAATTGTAGTTGCATATTGGTATTCTTGTCATGAGCTTCTGTTCTAGTTTCATCTAATTTTATCAAGGCATCCACCCTATGTTGCATTTCATCACATATGTCAATATCATACTCTTGTAAAAACTTGTACATCTTCAGTAAATTGTTCTAATGCAACCTAGATGCAATACCATATACTAAATCAAATGGGTCATAACTAGTAGCCTTCTTAACTATTACACTATCCGCCCACATAACAAGTTTCAACTTTGAATCCCATGCTTTCTTATTCTTTTCAATCACCCTTTTGATGATTTTCATTAAACTCATCTAGCCTAAAACACATATTATTATTATCACATATAACTTTCTCTGGGACTCCAAATCTAGTTAAGATGTTCACTAGGAAATCAACTACCACTCTACTTGTTTCCTTCTTGGTGGGGATTGCCTCCACCCATTTTGTAAAGTAATTAGTTACAACAAGAATCCATGAATTCCCCCCACTAGACTTCTAAGAAATTTCGCCAATGAAGTATATACCCCAGTATTGAAAAGGGGCCTAAACTAAAATAGGCCTAAGTGGTAAACTAAAATTTCTTAGTTTTCGTATAAATCTCTGACATGCATCACAAGTTTTGATAAAATTGTGAGAATATTTGAAAATAGAAGGCCACCAAAATACTACCCTTAAAATCTTATGAGATATGGTGTTAGCCATGAAATTCCCACCACATACTCCATTATGCATCTCCCTTAGTAGCTTAGAAGCTTTGACCTCATTAACACACTTCAAAATATCACATTCTAGGATTCTCCATCATAATTTACTATTGAAAATCACATACTTGATGGTGTGTAAGTTGGGATTTCTCCTTTTGTTGTCAGTTAATCCTTCAGGGCATTGCATATTTTGCAAGTAGTAAATGACATCCTTATGCCAGTCACTATCTTGCATATCACAAATATGTGACCTATTGAAATCATCTTCAAGGCTTATTTGATTGACATCTAAGTTTACTTCAAGGATTAGTTTGGATGACCCCTGACCTATTAAAGATTTGGTAATCTACACATCAATGTTGAACTCTTTGATCTTGTTGATTTATCCACACCTTCTTCTTGTGGTTTCTTGTTGAGTGAAGATATCCTTCACTACAACACTTGGCACAAACGCTATGGTTGTAGCTCCCATAAAATGTGTTCTAAAGTTATTTATAGCCTTGAATAGATCATATGATTTATTCTCAATCATGTCATATTTAATTTTTTCAGCCTATGAAGACGTACTAAAGAAAGCAAGGGGTTGCTCAAAACCATCATCGTTTTTCTGTAACAATATAGTAGCAATAGTATGGAAAAAATAAAAAGAGAAAATATGCACAGGCTTGGAAAAATTTAGAGATTTTAGCACTGGAGCCTCCTTGATGAATTTTTTTATACTTTTGAATTCTTAACTAGGCTCCTCACTCCAAACCAATTTTTCTCCTTTATTGAACATCTTGGAAATATTCCTTGTAATATCAAAAAAATTGGTTACAAATCTTCTCAGGAAATTAATTTGACAAAAAAATTGACTAGATACCTTTAGCGTTTTCTGGTTGTGGAATTTTTTCTATGGAAGCTACTCTCAGGATCAATCCTTATTCCATCCTTAGACACAATATGCCCAAGTAGATTTCCTTATTTTACCTGAAACACACATTTCTTTGGATTCAACGAAATCCCATACTTGGGTGCTTTCTTGAACATTTTCTCTAGATGCATACAATGATCTTCCTTTTTTCTTTATACAGTCATGTCATCTTGATCCACAAATAAAAAAATCTATGAAATTAGAAAATTCCACGTCCATGGCTCTCTAAAATGTATCCCCTACATTTGTGAGTCCAAATGGCATTTTGACATAGACATAAGTGCTCCATGGAGTTGTGCAAGTTGTTGTATACTACTCAAAATATTTAACTACCACTTGATTGTAGCCTGAGAACCCATCCATCATGGACAACGACTGACAACCAGTCACCTTTTATAACATGGCTTCCATGTTTGACAAAAGATAATTATCCTTCAATGATGACACATTCAAATTTCTAAATTTAAAAAAAAGCTTGATGTCAACGTTCTTCTTTCTAACTAGAACAAGGTTTGAAACCTAGTTAGAATGTATAATGGGATTAATAATCCCAACATCCCTCAACTTTACAATTTCTTCATGCATCTTAGGCTGTAGTGTGGGATTTATTGGTCTCTTCTTCTACCTAAAAGGCTTTGTATTTGGTTTCAAAGGTATTTCATGCTGAAATAACTCTTCTTTGTATGCCTTCAGGTCATCATAGGACCATGCAAATACATGTATATACTTTCTTAAAAATGCAATCAACATTGCCTTGACTTGGGTTTTCATCTTCTTTTGAATGTAAAACTTCTTTGGAGCATTCTCTATGCCAAGTTTTACTTCTTCGAAGTCTTCTTTGTGTGTGGATGTTTTCTTTGCATTACTCCCACCATAGCCATCAAAAAACATTTCCAATGCTGCCAGTCCTTTGGGAATTTTATTGGTTTTCAATTGAATAATCTCATTCCCATATACTATTTCCTTACCATCCACTTCTTCCAAAAAGGACCCAAAATCTATTTCTTGACCTTCATATTCATCTATGCACTGCAAGAATCTCAAGGTATCTTCATCATCATTAAACACTTTCCTATTCCTTATGTTCTTTGGAACTGAAGGTCTAACCTACACTTCAACCTTTGAAATTCTAGCACAAGTTATGTCATTTGGTAGGATGAAAAAATTGACAAGTAGATCTACCACTCTGTTATTGCTCCTATCCAACCGATCAATGCCAAATTCATCAAATTGTTCAATAAAATCCCAAACAACATTTCTATACTGTCCTAGCCTAATATTCTTTGATGCATATTTTCCTCTAACTCGAGAAACCACAAGTTCTAAGTCTCCAATGACTGTTAACTTCTTAATACCATGTTTCTTAGATAATTTTAACCCTAGTAGTAAGGCTTTATACCCAGTTACATTGTTTGTACAAGAAAACAATAATTGGAATGAAAAATTGAAGGTCTTATCACGAGGAGAAATTAGTATGACCTCTACACCAGCTCCTTCCTTTGAACAAGATCGATCAAAAGACATATTCCATAGATCATCATTGTTATATTGCTACGTTACATCTTTCTCCAGAGGTGTATATTTTTTTGCTTTATCTTCCTATGACTTCAATTATGAAGTTGTCCATACCGATGTCTACAAAATGGATTCTATCTGCTTCTCCCAAAAAATTAATGATATGTGGAGCTCTTGGCTCCCTCAAAACCTTGATGTCCTTTTCTTCAATTGGAAAAGTTGAAAATGACATGTCACACTGGATGTTACCTCCCATGGAGGCACTACACTTTCTTGAAAATAAAATGCCATGGTTTGATGGAATGTCCACCAAAACTATTCTCATGACAAACCCTTTGTCAAGAAAAGTAGCTAATCTATATAGAACATCTTGTTGGAACACAATGATCTAATAAGAGGGGGGTAAATCATTAGATACTCAAAACTTTGGATCTCAAAACCTGTATGTAGATTACTTCCTTAACCACCCAATGAACATATACTAAACATGCAAAGACATAAATATGCATGCACACAAAAAAATCACATAACACCACATGTACGTTGAAAACCTAGGATGTGAAAAACCACGATGACCAAGGTTTCTTGAGTCTACTACTCAAATCCAACATAAAAAAATAGATATTTGTTGCAATTCTTTTGGGATACAACCCAATGAAGCATCAACTACCTAATTTAGAAGCAAAAACTCCAAGGATGCAACAACACCCTAATTTAGAAGAAACAACTTCAAGGATGCAACAAGGAGCTACAACTCCAAGGAAGCAAAAAATCCCTAGTTTTAGAAGCAACTACTTCAAAGATGTAACTAATTCAAAGATGTAACTACTTCAAAGATGCAACAAAACCTGAGCTATAACTCAATGCAATGAGGCTACAACCTCTATGATAAAATAATTAAATATGCATAGACTTGATTCTGCAAAACCTATGATACATAATTACATTCAGTACTTTGTTGCACTTACTACAACTAACACTCTTCTGCTAAAGACACACTCTCAACAACACACCGCTGCTCTACACTCTCCTCTACACATAGAACAATCACGGTTCTATATTGTTGCACTACACCTCTTTCCCTTTCTGCAGTGTCTCACACATTTGCACTCTCCTGAATGCAAACCTAGATGATGTTCTATATTACATTCTAGGACTTTTCAAATGCATTCACTCTCTATTGTACATCTCTCTCTTTTTCTTTCAAACTTTCTATATCACACCACTCTACTTATCTCTAAAACATACTTGGAAAGATGTAACTCTATTCAGTACATCATACAACTACATGCTATTCTCTATATTCGTGCACTCTTACTGTATACATCTAACTTTGACAATATCTGATTATCTTCTTTCTCCATTGAACTGCTATCTCTACCTTGATATTCTCTCCATCATTTAGATTAGCTACAATTTTTTTTTATGGTTTCCATAATTTCTATCTTCACTATCAAGCTTCTTGTTTAGCTTGAGCCATATGCTATCATCCAACATTTAATTTTGTTATAGATAATTTTTTGTAAATTGGCTCTCTATCAACCCTACAATATAATTATGCATTCAATGCATTATGCTATCCATTCAATCTGATTTGATCTTGATCATATCTACAATCTGAATTTCTACCTTGAAGATCAAATATTCATTTACTTTGGTCACTTGTGCAATCTGACCAATTAATTATTTATCCTATGTCGGTTACCAGTCCAAAAACTCTTCACATAGACCAAACCATTGTAGATCTTCAGGATTAAATACTGGTTGTTGATTTTCTCTCTCAAGCCATGATCCTATGATCTACATTCACTTTCATGCCTCTTAACCCTGACCATTAGATAAGCGGTCATCCAAATCACCATTGTAAATATTGTGAGCATTCACCTCTCACCATGTCGCTCTTATTGAAGAGACACATACCACAGTCTCATCGAAATCTATCATTCTCTTCAATTTGCTTCTTGAAATTCATACGTAGGATATATTGATTGCCACACAACTCACAAAAAGGATGTGAGTTGTCCATTGATCTTGTTAGCACCTTTAAATCACCACCTTGAGATTAGCATTCTTCAGATTTACATGTTAATCTTGTCCATCCATTTACTGTCACCTGATGACCATCAAAGACACAACACCATATTGGGTTGAGACTCATTAGAGTCTTGCTGATAAACTCCATTCACTTCTAAACCACATGGGCTCACATGCCATCTTTCCTCCATGTCATATCCACCTAATTCGCAACATCGATGTGAATTAGCATATCGAGCAATATCTCTTTTCCACCTATTAGCCTTTGTCACAATCCATCCTATCAGGTCCCACTTAGCTTATTGCTTCGTGGAAGAGACATATTCCAAAATCCTACCAATACACCAATGTCACATCGATGATATAACCATCGGTTTATCAAAGAGACAACAACTCCACTCTCATCAATATGGTATTGTCATGCCAATACCATTTTATTTTGTAGACAAGTAGTCCCCATGCCATCGTGCCACCATATGTCACCATCCAATATTTATTTTTGTTATGTGTCATCCTATCTTTGACTTTATGATAGTACCATCAATGCACATCATCCTCATCTTACCAATTCTCACTGCCTCATACACCTTAATAGGTCCCACAGTCGACATCCATTCTCCCATCGCCCTATTGTAAGGACTAGATCCATAGTCCTGGTGATATGCCAATGTCTCACCAATGAGATGGTCATTGGGTTGTTGAGGAGACATCCTTCAATGTCCCACTGACACCACTCTATCTTACTAATGGGAAGTTTATTGATATATTGAAGAGACAATCATGAAACTTCCTCTGATCTACATCTCTCTCTTTGATCAAGCACATATCAAAATATCGAATAGACATATGAACATGTCTCACCAATGACCGTCAGTCATGTCGATGAAAACTCTTGATGACATCACCTATCCACCTCATCACCATGTCACTACATCATAATCCATAAGAAGGATGTGGATTACCATTTACTCAATCTCGTCATGCTACGTGTTATCTTTGTCATCATCATCACCCACATCATTATGATTGGGTCCTACTCGGAGCGTTACCTTCTCGTTGCTAGGTCAGAGAGACATAACCGTTGGGAAATTTTGTGTCAAATATTTGGTCTTTTCCCTTGAATATTTAGGCATTTTTTCTTCATGTTTGTGGGCTTTACCTCCATACCACTACCTATTCTTTCCTTGGTGGCACGGTTGTGTGGTTTACTGCTTTACTGTAAGCCACTCTGTTTGGCGGTTGGGCAGTGCTACCGCTATACCACAGAGGTCTCTTGGAGGTGGCGCGGTTGTACGGTGAGTGATTGAGTGGCATAGGTTTGGATTATTTCCATACCGTGGGGTGCTCCTGTTGGTGGCAAGGTAACATGGTGGATGGAGTAGTGGTGGCAAGCTGGCAAAGGAAGTGGTTACCACCCTACCACAAAGGCTTATTCTTAAGCCGTGATGGGCACGGTAAACCGTTGATGATTAGTGGTAGGGAGTCTGGTGGCAGTTACCACCCTACCACAGTCGGTGCTCAGAGTGATCGTGGTGGCAATGGTAAGACCACTGGTAGTCTACCAGAGCAGTTACCACTCTACTGCGGTGAGACTTGGTGGTCTCCACGGTAGCTCGGTATGACTGCTGATGGTCTATTGGGCGGTTACCATCATACCGCGAGGTGAGCCAGATGGGTCGGCGGTAGAGCGGTGGCAGTCTGTAGGCCAAAGCATAAAGGATCTCAGATGGCTTACCTCCATACCACAAGGCGTGTTGGTCTGGGTAGTGGTAGCGAGGTAGATGGTTGGGTGAGCTCGGGCGAGCTCATCACTATGCCCCAGCTGGGTCGTATGGACTCGACGGTAGCACGATAGAAGGAAAATGGGATCAAAGCTCGGTTGCCCGAGCTTGACTGAGTTGGACCAAAATTTAAAGTGCGACAACAAATGAGATGGCAACACGTGGAAGATCTTTATGATCTGGTTGGCCGAAGCTTTATTTCCTAATTATGATTGGGCTACATTATTGAATGGAGGTTGATGAACATGTTTTCAACAACTTGTTTAATGCTATGTGGCTCAATGCATTATGTTTGAGTGATGCAAGTTATCACTGAAGTATGGGTGCTTGCAGGTGGATAATTTATTTTTATCCTGATGACCGTTGAAGGCCAGGCTGGTAGGATAGGTTGGCACATAGTATATGTATTCTGGTGTGTAGATCGATATTGATGATGAGCGATAACAGAGAAAGGATGAGAGTGTTCGAGCGGTTCAACCATGAACACTTAGACTCTCAGATCTGGTAAGATGTGAACATATGAGGCCAAGAGGCTGGGCTGGCCATGAAGCTGGTTGTGACAGTCATTTGTGAGGAGCTGAAGGCAATCTACACAGTATGTCATGAGGAAATTGTAACTGTGTGAAGATTCTATTCTATGATGCCTGTATTATTTCTCCAGATGAACAAGATGTAATCTCCTGAAGAGCATAGCTCTAGTTTTGTATTGTAACCATTTTAGTTACTGAATAATACATGTGAGCTGAGTATTTTGGAGGGTGGGGTTTTGTACCCAAAAGGGTTTCCCCACGTAAATATGTGTGTTCATAGTTTTTTCTTTCATGGTTAAATATTTGCTTGTGTTGAATCTGTTATTTTTCAAGCATTTACTTTCCTCAGTAGGATCAATGGGGGATCAACTGTGCCTGTTTCCACTTTATGGCATATTTGGTTGTGTCTTTGTTGTGATTTTGAATTCAAACCACTAAGGAATTGCTGTCTTAGATGTCTATCTTGATGACAAAACCGAATCCTTATCCCCAACAAGTGGCATCAGAGCTAGTAGCTTGTTGCTCGTGATACCAACAAGTGGTATCAGAGCATGTTTGAAGGAGGTCAAGGCTTGATGATACCAACCAGTGGTATCAAAGTCTTCTCATGGTTGTTGAAGTTCTGGGTATTTCTCCTATGAATATTTCTTAGCTTGGCAAGCTTGAGGAAGTCTGGAGAAATCGGTTGGTGATTGATCCTTCGATGAGTGGAAGTGTGTGATTCATTGATTCAACAAAAAGTTTTGAAAGATGCTGGAGAAGTATGGAGTTGACCATATTGTGGCAATGTGATCTGAAGCTCCTGGCTGGTAACAATGTTCCTGATGCAAAGGGCATGAGATGTGCTTATCCTTGTGTTGCAGCAAAGTGCGGTGTTCATACTAGATGTTTGTGTGAGAGGCTCCTTGGCGGTATGCACTTGCTTGTGTTGCTGATTAGCTATGGTGAGTTGTGCTGGTGTTGGGTGTTTTTGACTTAGCACTGAAGGCAATTTCTTTGGTGCTCTGATTGTATGGAGGCTATGAAGCTGATCTTGGTGGTCTGTAACTTCTGGATAGCTTGGATCTTTCGTATGCTTGGGCATGACTGTGGTTTTTTTGAACTGGTTTGAAATGGACCTGTTGTTCCTGTGTGCCTATTTCTTGCACTTGCATGGTTCACATTCATGTCTTTAGCTCTGAAGGTTTTTTGTAGACTTTCCTAAAAAGTCTATGTTGCATTTTCATGTTCCTTCATTGTTTTGGTTAACTGTGATGGTTGTGTGTAGAATCTTGAGTCATCCAGATGAGCAATGAAGATGGATATGCGTGGGTGTTTTATAAACACTGTGGTTTTGTAGGTTTTACACGGTAAAGGAAAACTTGCGTTGTGTGGAGCTACTATCTGCTATTTTCTAGATCCTAGCTTTCGGGATGTGATTGGATGATATAGCTGCAGTTCAACATGGTTTGAGGAGGTGTGATGTCTTCTCTACATGAGAGTGTTGGTATGTGTTTACTTTCAGCTTTCTTGTGGTGGTGATTTTTGTTTAGCTAGAATTTGGTGCTTGAGTTATGGACGTGACTAGCAAATCGGATATGTTGCTGATCTCATGTTTAAGTCATGCCTGTTTGCTTTGGATTTTCTCTTTGATGATCTCTATTTTGCAGTTTCCAGTGCATTGATAGATTTGTAGGTTTTCATTTGGTTTCATCCATAAATTGTGCAATGTTGTGGGCTATCCTTACCTAAATTTTTGTTGTGAGACAACTCGAATGTGGACTACCAATATCCACGAGGTTGTAACTATGTGGTACAGATATGTTAGCTGACCTTGTTTGTGGTCACTTGCGCATTGGCGTGGCTGTTTTGAGATGAGAGGAGGAATGGTATTTGAGTACCTGAATAGTTAGTTATGGGGACTTGAAGCATGTGTATCACGGTGTCATGGAGAGCTTGTTACACTAGCTAGTGTAGGGTTTTGACAGTGATGGTGTGGTCTATGTGATCTAGTAATCTTGGTGTTGTTCGACGTTGTTATCTAATGGACATGTAGTTTTGTACCTAGAGATTTTTAGATCAACATATGGTTGGTCATGATGGTTGGAGAGCTCGGTGTCATAGTTCAATGGGAGCTTTAGCAGTGATTATGGATTCAACACTTGGTGGTGAATTGATAGGGAGGTTGGATGAATCAATCATTGATTCATGCTCTAGGTCTTGTTTGGAAGATGTCTATGGTGTCTCACTCCACCACCTCAACCTTTAGGACCTCTTTCTTGTTTAGGATCCCTTGGTTCTCCTCGCCAATTCAACTACCATCATAGCTCCACCTACCAAGTCAACCTTGGTGCAACTTTGCAAATCTCACTTTAGCCCTTAATCCACCCTAAAGGCTATCATCCTCCAAAATATTGAATGTAGATTTGAAGGGGTGTGGAGGTGTTTCTAATGAATTCATTCCATCCTACTCTGGTTCTTGAGGGTCCACCTAACTCCATTTTCTAGTCGCTTCCACCAAACCCTCATTTTAGGCCTAGAACATAGGTTTTCTTCTCCGAGGGATTAGAGTTTTTCACATGGTTCTTCCAAGTAACCCCCAAAATTTTCTTGGGATTCCTAGTTCTTATGTCCACCACTCAAAGATTATTGGAGCCTTGGGCCTCAACTGGCCGTAAAAAGCTCTAACCTGGAAGTGGACAAAACTAGGCCTTTTTAAGCCCTTTACTGACCACACAATAGACTGTCAAGTCTTTCCCTCACCAGATGGATTGGTGGAGTCTCATCCTTGTTACCATAGCTTTGTAAGCCTCACATCTTCCCTCTCCAAAAGGAAAATTACCTTGAACTAATACCCCTGCAATGTTTAGTGCTCTGCACTTTGGTCTTTCCTAGCCAGGCTTTTCCCTGGCTCGCCTAGGAGAAGACTTCCACAATGGCTCTGGTGCAGTCAAGAACTCCTAACCCTACATTATGTACATCCATGGAGTCTAGTCACTATTCCCAAAGGGCCATACAATTTTTATGGTGGGAAAGTGATCTAACACTCCATTCTTCTAAAACTGCCTGGTTCAAACCAACAGCAATATGAAATCAAACTTAACTATAAACAATGCTTGAAACTGAAATAAGAAGCTAATTACTACCACACAATGCTTGAATAACAAGTACTCTACATCCTACTCACACTACAGTGCCCTGATTAAACAATTGACACACCACTCCAAGGAAAAAACCAAAAAACTACACAAAATCACCACTGTTTTCTCTTGATTTCATAAATTCCAAACAATTCAAATGCTTCCAACCTCACTCCCATGTTGAGGTCACCCTTAAATAGGGTTTCTAAATTAGTTACCCTCTCCTTTGGACACTCCTAGGCCACTTGTAGCTGCCATTGAGTTTTAATTTCAAAATTTAGAAAAGAAACTCCTAAAAGGTCTAAAAGGTCTTAAACCTTACTTGAGCAAAACCCTTAAGCCTATGCAATGGTCAATATGACCTTCATCAAATCAACACCTTATCAAAAATTCCACTAAGGCACAAACATAAATGAACATGAATATGTAGATAAGTTGGCCTAAACAAATTTCCCAAGACTTGACCTTCTAGACAACCTATGGTAACCTATGGGTGCTCCTACACCATTCTCCCCCTCTGCACAAACACTAAGGAATGTGGGGAGAGATCAGAGATAAATCAATACCCTGCTTCTTGAACTGAGCTTCATCCACCCATGTAGCCTTAAAGTCTGGTTGGCCTTTCCATTGGATGAGATGTTCCATGTATTCCTTATGTCGGGTAGACTTCTTCATGCTTGATTCAAAGATCCTCTCTGCTTGCAGCTTGTCTCTAAGAGGTAAGGCTATATTACTCACATCCTTCAAGACATCCATACTGGTTTGATCCGTATCAGTGATTGGTCCTTTATACGTGATCAAATCAGCCACATTAAACACTGGTGAGATGCCTAAGTCTACAAGTAGCTCCACTTTTTAAGCATTCTTGCCATATTTAGTTAACACCCTACATGGTCCCACTCTCTTCATCTGCAACTTGGTTGATGTTCCTTTCTACAACCTAGATTTGTTGAGATGGACCATGACATAGTCCCCTACTACAAATTGTAGATCTTTCCTAGAAATATCCACCTTAGCTTTTAGCTTGTGAGTAGCCTCTGTAATTGTCTTTTTCACTTGCTCTTGAATCTCCTTCATGGTCTGAGAGAAATCCTCAGCCTGGCCACTCCTATGCTCCATAGCTCCTAAATCTCTAAGTTCACACACACCTCTTGGGTGCATTCCATACACTATTTCAAAAGTATTTCTTCATGTGGTTTGGTTCACACTGTCATTGTAGGCATATTCAGCTTGTGATATGACCATGTCCCATGTCTGTCCATACTCCTTGGTTAGGCATCTTAGAAGGTTACCTAACACCCTATTAATCACCTTAGTTTTCCCATCAGTCTGAGGATGGTAGGATGATCCAAAAGACAAGTTAGTTCCTAATCTACTCCATAGAGTTCCAAAAATGACTCATAAACTTCACATCCCTATCCAAGACAATGCTCAATGGAAATCCATGGATCCTCACAATATGTTTGAAGAAAAGATGAGAAATATAGCTAGCATCATGGGTGGTCTTGCAAGGAACAAAGTGACTCATCTTACTGAACCTATCTACCACCACATAGACACTATCAAACCCTGTCTTAGTCTTAGGGAGTCCTACCACAAAGTCCATGCTAATGCATTCCCATGGTTTATTGGGAATGGGTAGAGGTTGATACAAACTTGCATTTCTAGCTCCCCCCTTAGATTTCATACAAACTACACACTGCTCCACATACCTTCTGACATCCCTTGGCAACTTGGGCCAATAATAGAACCTCTACACTAGTTCCATTGTCTTGTTGATACCAAAATGACCACTAAGACTACCATTGTGCTTCTCCTGGATGAGATTCTCTCTCATTGATCCTTTTGGAACACATAACTAATTCCCCTTGAACAAAAGTCCACTCTGTAATGTATACTCTGAGAATTGACTATGCAAGTGATTCTCAAAATCAGAACATACCTTGTATGCCTCAGAGAAGTCTTCATATTCTCCATAGAGATCCTTGAAACTCTCTATCCCAATGCTTTGGAATTGAATCTCTTGCACTATCAACAATCTCCTACTTAGTGCATTTTCCACCTTGTTCAACTGTCCCTTCTTGTGCTTGGTTATCAGTAAACACTACAAACTCTTTAGGTAGGAGATAATGCCTCCACTTTCTAAGTGACTGTACTAGAGCATATAGTTCTAGGTTATAGGTAGAATACTTCTTCTTAGCTTCATTGAGATTTTCACTAAAGAAAGCTATAGGCCTGCCTTCTTGGCTTAGTACTCCTCCTACTACAATTCCACTGGCATCACATTCCATAGTGAACAAATTATCAAAACTAGGTAACAAAAGGATGGGTTGAGTTTCCACTTCTTGTTTCAGTTTCTCAAAACCCTTCTTAGCTTCTAGTGTCCACTTGAACTTAGTCTTTAGGCCACCTTTGATAGTATCAAGTACTAGTGCACATATGCCACTAAAGTTCCTTATAAACTTCCTATAAAATTGAGCTAACCCATGAAAAATACTTACCTCTGTCCTAGTGGTTGGTGTAGGCCAATTTAGGATAGATTCCACCTTGCTTGGGTCCATCTTCAATGATCCTTGGGATACTAAAAATACCAAATACACACGCTCTTGTTTGAAGAACTCATAATTCTCTAGGTTGATGGCTAACCTCTCCTCCTGCAATCTTTTAAGAACCAACTCCACATGCTTTAAATGTTCTTCTGTTGTCTTGATAAAGATGAGTATATCATCTAGATATACCACCACAAATATCCCTGTGGAGTCCTTGAGCACTTCATTCATGAGCCTCATGAATGTGCTAGGGGAATTTGAGAGGCCAAATGGCATAACTCTCCACTCATACAACCCATCAATTGTCTTAAAGGCCGTCTTCCACTCATCCCCATCTTTAATTCTGATCTGATGGTATCCACTCTTGAGATCCAACTTGGTGAAATACTGAGCTCCTCCAAGACAATCCATCAAATCCTCAATCCTAGGAATAGGGAACCTATACCTGATTGTAATTCTATTTATAGCTTTGGAGTCAGTGCATAATCTCCACTTACCACCTTCTTTGGTTGCTAAGACCACTGGTATTGCACACAGACTGATGCTCTTCCTAATTAGTCCTTGGTCAAACAACTCCTACACTTGCCTAGCTACTTCTAGGTTTTGATCTAGTGTAAGCTTGTAAGCTGATTTGTTTGGCAATGAAGCTCCTAGTATGAAGTCAATCTAATGACTAATGGCTCTCTTTGGAGGTAAGGTTGCTGGTGTTACATCACTAACTATGTCCTTGAATTGTTCTAGCAACTTCTGGACTACTCCTAGTATGACTGTTTTCTTGGCCTTGTCTTCTTCCTTGGGTTGCACCATGACCACATATCCTTCACCTCCTTGTTGTAGAGTGTTGTTAAACTCCTTGCCACTACTTAACAACACACTAGAGGTCTTTGACTATCCTTCTTCCTCATCTGATAGTGACTGGAGTTTGAATGTCTTTCCATCCTTCTTGAATGAGATAGTGTTCTCCTTTCCATCATAGATGGATCCTCTGTCATACTACCATGGTCTACCCAATAGATGATGGAATGCATCCATGGGTAACACATCACAAATCAAATTTTCCTTGTACCCTCCAATGGAGAAATCCACCGTTGTCTACTCATTGACAAGAACACTTTGCCCCTTATTCAACCATGTCACCTTGTAAGGGTTATTGTGGGGTAATTTCTTCAAGTTCAACTTCCTCACTGTCTCCTTTGAGATGATGTGATCAATAGACCCTGAATCCATTATAACCTTGCACACCTTTCCAAGTATTTTGCATCTTACCCTGAATAAGGCTCTCCTTTGTCTTGGCTCCTCTTTGACTGGTTGTCTGATTATAACTCTTCTAAACATGAGGCTCTCCCCCATTTCTGATTCAATGTGAGTAACCTCTGGTGATTTGATACTCATGGTGTCCTCTTGAGCATATGCTACTCTCTTTTCTATATTTTATGAAGATGCTTTCTCCAGGAACTTATAAGCTGGATGTCCTACTTGACCACAATTATAACACTTCATACTAGAAAAGTATGAGTTTATTTTGTCTGCTCCTCTTCCTCTATTTGAACCTCCTTGAGGTCCTCTACCTCTTCCATAGCCTCCTCTAGAAGTTGTTTCACTTCCATGCTCTGTGAGTTTAGACTCTCCCTGATTTCTTTGTTCAATCCCTCTACCTTGGTATCCACTTCTATGTCTTCTTTGATATCTTCCTTTTCCTCTACTCTTGGAAGCCTGGTCTTGTTTTCTCTTGCTCCTTTCGTCAATCTTTATAGCCAATTGGTAACATTGGTTAACTGTCTTGGGACTTAGAAGAGTAATTTCCTCTTGAATGTTCCACTTCAAGCCATTAAGATACCTAGCCACCTTAAGACTTTCATCCTCTGAAAAATTATACCTCATACAAAGTTTTTGAAACTCCTCAGTATAAGAATTCACATCTTGGTCTCTTTGTCTCAAGCTCTATCTTTTCTTATGCAACTAAATCTCATAATCATCTGGCATGTATGCTTCTCTTACTCTGGCAACCATTCCCTTCCAAGTAGAGATAGGCTTCTTGCCTTCCTTTTCTCTCTCTGTCTAGATGAATTTCCACCATGTCAAGGCAGAACCTCTCAATCTTGACTTTTCCACATTCACCTTCTATGCTTCAGTGACTCCATCACACTCAAAATGGTTTTCCATTCCCTCTATCCAATCCATGACTAGACCAGCTTCCAATTCCCCACTAAACAATGGTATGCCTTCAAGTGATTTTCCACTCATGGCTTTCAATGCCTTCAAGAAAGGCTCCTCTTGTAGAACATGGTTAGGTTCAAGTATCTTGTCTTCCTCTGCAACCTCTTCACTCTTGGGTACCCTGCCTTCCAACCTATCACTGACCTCATTGGTCTTGGTTTGCACATTATTCATTGCTTGCTCAAGTTTAGCTATTCTTTCCCTCAATCTTCTATTGTCTTCCTCTTGATCTTTGACCTTCTTGTCCAACTCTATATTTGTCACCATGGTTGTAGAACCACTAGACTCAAGCTCTGACATACAACAATCAATCCCAAATTTTTTGTTGCTCTGATACCAATCTGATAGGGAGGTTGGATGAATCAATCACCGATTCATGCTCTAGGTCTTAATTGGAAGTCTATGGTGTCTCACTCCACCACCTCAAACTTTAGGACCTATTTCTTGTCTAGGATCCCCTGGTTCTCCTTGCCAACCCAAGTACCATCATAGCTCCACCTACCAAGTCAACCTTGGTGCAACTTTGCAAATCTCACTTTAGCCCTTAATCCACCCTAAAGGCTATCATCCTCCAAAATATTGAACTTAGATTTGCAAGGGTGTGGAGGTGTTTCTAATGAATTCAATCCATCCTACTCTGGTTCTTGAGGGTCCACCTAACTCCATTTTCTAGTCGCTTCCACCAAACCCTCATTTTAGGCCTAGAACCTAGGTTTTCTTCTCCGAGGGATCAGGGTTTTCCACATGGTTCTTCCAAGTAACCCCCAAAATCTTATTGGGATGCTTGGTTCTTATGTCCACCACTCAAAGATTATTAGAGCCTTGGGCCTCAACTGGCCGTAAAAAGCTCTAACCTGGAAGTGGACAAAACTAGGCCTTTTTAAGCCCTTTACTGACCACACAATAGACTATCAAGTCTTTCCCTCACTAGATGGATTGGTGGAGTCTCCTCCTTGTTACCATGGCTTGGTAGGCCTCACATCTTCCCTCTCCAAAATGAAAATTACCTTGAACTAATACCCCATGCAATGTTTAGTGCTCTGCACTTTGGTCTTTCCTAGCCGGGCTCTTCCCTGGCTCGCCTAGGAGAAGACTTCCACAGTGGCTTTGGTGCAGTCAAGAACTCATAAACCTACATTATGTACATCCATGGAGTCTGGTCACTGTTCCCAAAGGGTCATAAAATTTATACGGTGGGAAAGCGATCTAACACTCCATTCTTCTAAAACTGCTTGGTTAAGACCAGCAACAGTATGAAATCAAACTTAACTATAAAAAATGCTTGAAACTAAAATAAGAAGCTAATTAATACCACACGATGCTTGAATAACAAGTACACTACATCCTACTCACACTATAGTGCCCTGATTAAACCATTGACACACCACTCCAAGGGAAAAACCAGAAAATTACACAAAATCACCACTATTTTCTATTGATTTCATAAATTCCAAACAATTCAAATGCTTCCACCCTCACTCCCATGTTGAGGTCACCCTTAAATAGGGTCTCTAAATCAGTTACCCTCTCCTTTGGACACTCCTAGGCCGCTTGTAGCTTCCATTGAGTTTTATTTACAAAATTTAGAAAAGAAACTCCTAAAAGGTCTAAAAGGTCTTAAACCTTACTTGAGCAAAACCCTTAAGCCTATGCAATGGTCAACATGACCTTCATCAAATCAACACTTGATCACAAATTCCACTAAGGTACAAACATAAATGAACATGAATATGTAGATAAGTTGGCCTAAACAAATTTCCCAAGACTTGACCTTCTAGACAACCTATGGTAACCTATGGGTGCTCCTGCACCATGAATGATCTTCTTTGGTGTTGCAGATGCTTCTTGAGGACTCTTAGATCTTGTTGCTGCAAAAGAGTTCTTTCGCATATGCATGGCCTCTATTTGAAGATGTGCAACATCTTGGAGCCATGAAGGACCTTGGTAGTCTTTGGCTGAGATGCTGGTGGTGCTTGACAGGTGATGTTGGTTTAGAGTTTTTTTCCTTTATGTTATGGTATACTCTTGTATTAGAGTTTTGGTATGCTACATTGGCTCTTGAGACCATTGCTTATTCACTTGAAGCATGGTATCTCCTAATGGGGATGCATAGATCATGGTGTCATGATAAGTTTGTATCCTAGGTTTGGAGCTTTGACAATGGTTTGGGCTTCTCTTTGTTTTTATTACATTGGTCATATGCTGGAGGACTTCATGTTTATTGCAGCGATGCAGTTTGGAGTTAGCATGAGATGACAGGTACTGGTGCTCATAAATGCATAGAGAATAAGGTGAGGCTGAAATTATTTTGAGAATGTTGTTGTTACAACTAAAGTCTGAGTAGCCTGTACCTTGGTTGAATGCGAGTTCAATAGAGACCATGAAGGAGAATGCTCTTGGGTAGTTCACTGTGGCTTCTATATCTTGGAGGAACATCTTTTCTTTTCTTCTGGTCTACTTAGAAGTGGTGTTTATTTGAAAGGTATTTTCCCATTATATCTTTCAGATATGTGTGTTATGCTTTATCTTTCATGAATATGAATCTCTAGTTGTTTTGAGATTCTAGAGGATTCATAATGGAAGGTTGATAGCGTAGTGGATCTCCTTGTGCTTTTGAGGACTTATAGGAGATGGTTATATGGGTTAGTCTAACCTTCTTTGAGATGCTTACATTTTGTTGGATGTTGTTAAGGATTTCCCTTTGGGATGTGAAGAAGATCATTCTCGACACAACTAGTATATAGAAGTGTTTGTAGAAGGACATGTTTTTATTTGTTGTTTCTCTCTTTTTCTGGTCTCTTCTTCCTGAATGTTGTTGAGTTTAGATGTGGTATGTCTATGTGGAGCCATGTTGGTCACCTTTTTTGTGATCATGTGTTGTCACTTGGGTGAAAACATGAAGGTTCCTATATTTCCTTCTTCAGTCAGATATGGAACCTTGGAAGAATGGTGGAAGATTGTTGAGAGAAATGTTTCTTGTAGCAGGTGGTTGTAGGTGTTGCAAATCAGTGTGGATGTTCCTCGGTACTACATGGTTACTCATTTCTATGTGTAGGGATTGGTGGACTTAGTATGTCTAGATCATGTGTGATGCTGCTTTATTTGCGTTCATTTGGACAGTACGCTTGTAGTGGGAGTACATGGACGTGTTTGGTCTATGACTTGTTGGCATAGGGTGCTTGTTTGCTGATGAGATGGGTGATATTATGATGGCCTGAGTCTACTACTGGTTTTCATAACTTTGAGGTATGGGTGTTTATACATATTAGCATGAGCTATGGGTGCTATGTTTAGCCATGTGGGTTTGGTCAGCTAGATGAGGACAGTTAGGTCACTGGTTGTTGTTCTGGTTGATTGGTGTTCTTGTTCTAGAGAGTTGCAGTCTATGTCCTATTTCATATGTTTGCTTTGGTGCCTTGTTATTTGCTGTTGTTTTTCCTTTGCTGCCTAAAGGGTCATTTGATTTCGTTCTTGAGATTGGTGCATTTACGCCTTGGCTTGTTCCTTTTCCTACCTTGGATGTTTGGAGTAGTTGCCTGAAATGGTGGAAATTTTGAATGTTGTTTGCAATGGTCTTGGTTGGAGCATGAGAGAATTGTTGTGGTCCTTGTTTGAATTTTGGAGGAAGCTTGAAAGTCTTCGGCAAGTGGGAGATTGTTGGTAAAGTTTTCCTCAACTTTCTGGTCTTTTCCCTTGAAGATTTAGGCATTTTTTCTTCATGTTTGTGGGCTTTATCACCATACCACTGCTCGTTATTTCCTTGGTGGCACGGTTGTGCGGTTTACCACTTTACCGTGGGCCATTCTGTCTGGCGGTTGGGCAGTGCTACCACTATACCGCAAAGGTCCCTTGGAGGTGGCATGCTTGTGCGGTGAGCAGTTGAGTGGCGGAGGTTTGGCTTACCGCCATACCGCAGGGTGCTCTTGTTGGTGTTGAGGTAACATGGTGGACGGAGTAGTTGTGGCGAGATGGAAAATGAAGCGGTTACCACCCTACCACAAAGGCTTATTCTTAAGCCGTGCTGGGCATGGTAAATTGTTGCGGTTAGTGGCAGGGAGTCTGGTGGCAGTTACCACGGTCGATGCTTGGAGTGATTACGGTGGCTGTGGTAAGACCATTGGTGGTCTGTAAGAGCAATTACTGCTCTACCATGGTGAGACCTGGTGGTCTCCGTGATAGCATGGTATGACTTGACAGTCTGTTGGGCAGTTATCGCCATACCGCAAGGTGAGTCAGATGGGTCGATGGTAGTGCGGTGGAGGTCTGTGGGCCAGAGCTCAAAGGAGCTCAAATGGCTTACCACCATACCATGAGGTGAGTTGGTCTGGGCAGCGGTAGTGAGGTAGATGGCTGGGTGAGCTTAGATGAGCTCACCACTATACCGTGGCTGGGTCGTATTGACTCGGCGATAGAAGGAAAATAGGCTCGGAGCTCGATTGACTGAGCTTGACCGACATTCAAAGTGAGATAGAAAATGAGATCGAAAAACATGGAAGATATTTATGATCTATTTGGCCGAAGCTTTATTTCCTGATTATGATTGGGATGCATTATTGAATGGAGGTTGAAAAACATGTTTTCAACAACCTCTTTAATGTTGTACAGCTCGATGCATGATGTTTGAGAGGCACGTTATCAATGAAGTATGGGTGCTTGTATGTGGATAATTTATTTTTATCCTGATGACCGTTGAAGGCTGGACTGGCAGGATAGGTTGGAACACAATATATGTATTCTGGTATGCAGATCGACACTGATGATGAGCAATAACAAAGAGAGGCTGAGAGTGTTCAGGTGGTTCAACCGTGAACACTTAGACTCTTAGATCTAGTAAGATGTGAACCTATGAGGCCAAGAGGTTGGGCTAGCCATGAGGCTAGCTGTGATATTCATTTGTGAGGAGTTGAAGGGAATCTACATAGTATGTCATGAGGACATTGTAACTATGTGAAGATTCTATTATGTGTTGCCTATGTTCTTTCTGCAGATGAACAAGATGTAATCTCCTGAAGAGCATAGCTCTATTATTGTATTGTAACTATTTTAGTTACTGAATAATACATGTGAGTTGAGTGTTTTGGAGGGTGAGGTTTTTTACCCAAAAGGATTTTCCCCACTTAAATATGTGTGTTCATAGTTTTTTATTTCATGGTTAAATCTTTGCTTGTGTTGAATCTGTTATTTGTCAAGCATTTACTTTCCTCAGTAGGATCAATGGGGGATCAACTGTGCCTATTTCTGCTTTATGGTATAGTTGGTTGTGTCTTTGTTGTGATTTTGAATTGAAATCACTAAGGCACTACTATCTTAGATGTCTATCTTGATGAAAAAACCAAATCCGTATCCCCAACAATAGCCAAAGGTCTCACCGATGCCATCAAGTATCACCGATGATGAAACTTCCATATTCCTTATCACTCCATCGAAGAGACATTCATAGGAATCCCTTCAATGAACCAGTGTTACACTAATAAAAAGGCTACTGAGTAGTTAAAGAGACTCTAGGATGAGTCCTACCGATATATTTTCCTCTCTTTGATATGAGCACATAAACTCTGCCAATCCTTCATCGAAGAGACCTCAAAACATTGAAGAGACATGGAAAAAAACTCTGCCTGACATCATATTATCTCATCAATAAATCTCCATAGTGCTGCCATCACTATGTTGAAGAGGCATAGCCCATTATCTCATCAATCATGCACTATCATTTCAATGCAAACCTCATAATTCATCAACTGGTTTCCAATATGTGAGGGGCCAGTCACAAGATGGACATAATTGGATTAATTCATTACTTAAGTTACCTGCAATCGGCAAACACAAGTCACCATCGAAATAGAACATTTTTCGGATGTCGTGACTGTAAACGTATTAAGGTTTAACTGTAAACCCTAATATCACCTGGGAGAATAAATAATTTTGTTTTGGGAATACCTTCACTTTCTGGACCTACAAAGCACATCACTGGAATGGTCTTGAAAAACCCATTTCAAATCTATAGCTTGTTTCTTCTTCTTTTTTTGAAGGAATCTTTGCATCTTCATGACAACATTTTCAAGATATGCACTTTAGCATCATCAACTGGCCACACACCCTTCCAGACTAGGTTCACTTCTCTCACATTTATCCCTTGAGATTCATAGCATTTAAGCACATCACTAATCTATCATTATGCCAACATCTCCCTTGCATGATCAATTCCACACTCCTTTGACATCAAAGACAATTTTGACATCAAATACAACATCATAGTAAATGCATTCAATATTATCTTGTAACTCCATGACAATATTGTAGCATATGAATTCACCAACAACCAGTACCCATGCTTCCATATTCACTACAAACCATATCTCCTTGACATCAATGACACTTTCCATTAATGTCATCATCTTCACTTGCATGAGAAACTCCATTTTATTTCAGATCCTCTTCCATCATGCCAACATCCACCTTGCATGATTTCCCCTTTTGACATCAATGACAACTATATTCCAACAATCTCCCGCTTTGTCATTGACAAAAAAACTTAAATGTTAAACTTTCCAAAGGTTTGATTCCAATGATGGATAACATCCTACTCTCAATTCTCCTCCTTTGACATTACTTCTCCTTTTCTCATTTTATGAGAATCTGCACAATTTTCTCTCTTATGCTGTAATTTGAGAATTTCCTCATTTTTTCTCCCCCATGCTCAATTGTTTTGAGCATTTTCAAAACTTCCTCCCCCTTTGACATCAATGGAAAAGGGTCACAACTCTCTCCTCTTCTTTGTCTTGGGTCACCATGCTACTGCATCCAGCAAAGGGAATTTTCTCCCCCTTTGATTGATACCAATTGTGAATGTGTTCAATTAATGTTATGTACCAATTCATATCCTGGACTACACTATATCAAGTATAAGACTGATTCAATACCAATAGAAGCTCCCCCTTAACCCTTGCTCCATGCTCTTTTCCTATATACTTGTTAATTTGCTTCACTCTAAGCTATGTGCCAATTGAACCGCTCTTAATCGATTTATGGTGGTCTGATACCAATTTAGAAATAAAATATAAAGAATAGATCCCCCTAAGACATATATCTTCTCCTTGTAGTCAAGGAGCATTTCTCTCAATAGAGAATTTCCACAACCTTTTCTTCAATATCTAATACTAAAAGTGGATATCAATTTCTACAACCAACTACTCACTATTTGTTGATGTTCTTACCATCTAATGAACATTTCAAAGAGAAAGAATGTGACCATACATCTGCAACCATAAATTCATTAGAAATTTGTAAAACATGTTTTACTTGACATGATCTCTTTCTCTGTTTCTAGGGATGAATGAGGGACCAGTTTTACTCCCCCTATATTCATGCCCCATCACTACTAATTATTTATTTAAAGTAGAAGAAGCCTCATGGAGTGATGCCTACCAATATTTCTCTTTCTAGACCTTCTTTTCTTTTTTTCTCTATTTGACTAGCCTTCCTCTCAGGAATATGTGAACCATTTTCACCTTGGGGGACATATTCCTTTTCTCACTATGTGCTTTTGTTCTTACATGATTGATTTTACAATGTTTTGAAATGTGACCAAAATTGTGGTAGTTAAAATGCATCACAACCATATTTACAATAGGAGAAAATTATTTTATATGCATATGTTTTGTGCTCCCACTAGGTGTTGTTGTACACTCACACACTCTATGACCAAATTGATTACAGGTAAAACAATAACCATAAAAACATGAGGAGTACTTGGTAATATCCATTCCTTTTGCAGGGTAAGATGGTCTTTTTTGCTTTGACATTTTGGCATGTCTCATCCTAAAAATCTTTCTGGATTAGCTCCTTTTGTATGCTACTTCTTCTTTAATGTTTCAGGGACAGATTTCTCCATCTTCTTATCTGTTGCGTGCTTCTTTTCCTTGGTGCAACATATTTCTTTTTCTATAAATATATCATATAGTCTTGCAGGACGTACTGGTAGAGGAACATATTCCTTTCTCAAATCCAAGGCCAACATTCTCCTTAGGTTCTATTGGATTTTGTGACTTAACCAATTCATCAAGTATCTCAAAACTACCTTTCAACTTTAGGCCTTTATCAATCTGTCCTTATTTCTTTCTAACTCTTTTCTCAAGGCCACTATTTCTTCCTCCTACATCATGCACTCATTTGATTTAGAATATAGCTCAATTTGAACTACATATTTTTCTCTTCTTTCTTCTTCCACCTCAGTCTTCAAGTTGATCACCATATGATTAGATTCTTCAAGACTCTTGTTCAACTTATCTATCTCCTGTTGAGAAATTATTTTTTGTTCTTTCTTCTCTTTTCTCAACCTTTTAATTTCATCCAAAGCACAGATGAGTTCACCTTCAAGATCAATCTTTCCACCTTCACTGGAGGTCTCAAAATTTTCTTCTTTATTAGATATTTCAACATCCATGAAGAATATGTCCTTTTCCTCAATATCACATGAACCTTCATGTTCATCATCTAAGCTACCAAAAACATCTGATAATCTATTTTATTCTTTTGTAGACATATCTACATCATCTATCTACTTACTATCACTTCCATGTTTATCATCTGATCTCCCATTTATGTCATATGAACCACTTTCTCTTCTTCTATGCAAATTATTTTTACTATCATTTTCCGTATAAGAATCATTTACTTCATCATAAAAACATTTAGAAACAAAATGATTATGATTACCTCCATGTTTCCAAAATCTATTCCTTGATCTTTTGATGGAATCAACTCACTCTTCACTAGACTCTTCTGATCCAGAGGTAGATGTTTCTTCTTCATCACCTCTTGTTGAGCTTCACTTGAGAACCAACTTGCAAATTTATGATCTTCACTTATCTCAAGACTTTTAGATTGACTATGATATCTGTCAATCAATGACTAGAGCTCAAAATTACTTTCTTCATACATCTTCTTCATCTTGTTCCATCCTTCATGTGCACTTTGGAAATGCATGAATTTGACAAATATGGAACTTGAAAACCCATGAAGAATCACATCCATTTCTTTAGCATCATCCTCATATACCTTGTTTTCAGCCTCAATAATTAGAGTTGTAGATCTATATACTACTACATCAACACATCAAATCCTATGGATCCTAAATACAACTTCATTAAAAATTTGTAAGAATTATAGTCTCATCCATTAAAGATAGATATTGCTTATGTGTATGAGCATTATTCACTATATATTTATGTGTTCACACACCAAGATCTACCCGGTCCGATTAAGCTTCTCCTAGGGAACCTAGGGCTCTGATACCAATTGTCAGAACATAATGATCTATTAAGAGGGGGGTGAATCAGTAGATACTCTAAAATTTGGATCTCAAAACCGTTATGTAGATTACTTCCTTAACCACCCAATGAATAGATACTAAACATTCATAGACATAAATATGCATGCACACAAAAACATCACATAACACTATATGTACGTGGAGAAACTAGGATGGGAAAAACCACAATGACCAAGGGTGCTTGAGTCTATTCCTCAAATCTAGCATCACAAAAGAAATCTCTATTACAATGTTTTAGGGATACAACCCAAGGAAGCATCAAATACCTAATTTAGAAACAACAACTCCAAGGATGAAATAACACCCTAATTTAGAAGCAACAACTTCAAGGATGCAACAACACCTTGATTTAGGAGCTACAACTCCAAGGAAGAAACAACCCCCTAATTTTAGAAGAAACTACTTCAAGGATTGAAAAAAACCCTAATCTAAGCTAAAACTTTGTGCAATGAGGCTACAAAATCAATGATAACAATTTAAAATATGCATAGACTTGGTTTTGCAAAATCTATGATGCATCATTACATTTAGTACTTTGTTGCACTTATTGCAACTCACACTCTATTGTTGAAGTTGCACTCTCAACAACATGCCCGTGCTCTGTACTCTCATCTACAGATAGAACAATCACTATTCTATCTTGCTGCACTACACCTCTTTCCCTTTCTATAGTGTCTCACACATCTACACTCTCCTGAATGAAAAACTAGATGATGTTTTGTATTATAGTCTAGGACTTTTCAAATGCATTCACTATCTACTGCACATCTCTCTCTTTTTATTTTAGACTTACTACATCACACCACTCTACCTATATCTACAACATACCTAGAAATATTGAACTCTATTCACTACACGATACAACTACAAACTATTCTCTCTATTCATACACTCTTACTATAAACATCTAACTTCGACAATATTTGATTGTCTTCTTTCTCCACTAACCTGCTATCCCTCAAGATTCTCTCCATCGTCCAAATCAGCTACAACTTTGTATTAGGATTTCCAAACTTTCTATCTAAACTATCAAGCTTCTTGTCTACCTTAAACCATACACTATCATCCAACATTTAATTATGTTACATATAATTTTCCCAAATAAGCTCTCTATCAACACTAGAATCCGATTATGTATTCAATGCATTCTACTATCCATTTGATTTGATTTGATCTTGATCATATCTACAATGTCAATTTCCACCTTAAAGACCAAATCTTCATTTACTTTGGTCGCTTGTGTAGCTAGACCAATTAATTATTTCTCCTATGTCGGTTACCACTCGAACACTTGTTCACACAAAACATACCATTGTAGATCTTCAAGTTTGAATACTTAGCATTGATCTTCTCTCTCGCTCCATGATCCTATGATCTATGTTCACAGTCATGCATTTTAACCCTGACCATCAGATAAGTAGTCATTTAAATCACCATTTTCAATCTTGCGAGCATTCACCTCCCACCATGTTTATTTTATCGAAGAGACACATACCATAGTCTCACCAAAATCTATCGTTCTCTTCAATCTACTACTTGCATTTAATACACAAGGTATACCAATTACCACACAACTCACAAAAAGGATGTGAGTTGTCCATCGATCTTTTCAACATCTTTAAATCACCACCATTAGATTATCTTTCTTCAAATTTTTGTTGTCAATCTTGTCCATCCATTGACTATCACTTTGTGACCATTGAAGATACAACACCGTATCGAGCTGAGAATCATTAGATTCTTGCCAATAAAATCCATTCACTCTAACACCACATGGGATCACATCCATATTTCCTTGATGTCATCACCACCTAATTCACAATGCTAATGTGAATTAGCATATTGAGCAATCACTCTTCGCCACCTATTATCCTTCATCACAATCCATCATCGTCAACACCCTATCGAGTCCCACTTAGCTTATTGCTCCATCAAAGAGACATCTTATAGAATCCTACTGATACACAAATGTCACACCAATGAGATAGACATCGAGATAACAAAGAGACATCAAATGCACCCTCATTGATATTGCATTGTCACATCGATACCATTTTCTACTATAGACAAGTAGTCCCAATGCCATCATGTCACCACATGTCACCATCCAATATCACTTTCTAACATTTTCATCTTTTCCTTCGATTTATGAAAGTACCATTAATGCACATCATCCTCATCTTATTGGGTCTCACTACCACTTCCACCTTATTGGGTCCCACAATTGACATACATTCTCCCATTGCCCTATCATAGGGACTAGCTCTATAGTCATGGTGATACACCAGTGTATCACTGATGATATGTGTTGGAATAAACAAATAATATCTAATCCAATTTTTAATTACCAAATCACCAAGATATGATACCAATTGGTGAGATAGAGGCCTTTGACTACTACAATATAGAAATCTGAAAATTGTATGCAAATTTGTAAATAACTTTTCTTAATCCTTGAAATATCATGAAAAGATTCAACTTCTTTATGATGCTAAAATAAGCCACTCTAACATGCTTGATAAAACCAACTTAGATGAACTTATAGTAGAAATAACATCACAATAAGATATAAGAAACAAAGAGGCACAAATCAACAACAAAATAATGCAAGATCTCACAACATAAGGTAGCAATGGAATAGAAGAATAAACACATAACACAATGTTTACATGGAGAAACCCTTGTAGGAAAAAAATCCAACAAGAAGAGAGGATCAAGTTGTATTATCTTCAAAAAAAGATTAAAATACATTCACTTCCAATCTCCTCTTCACTCTTCAATCCAGAAACATGTTTGTACATATAAAAACATCTCATAGTGTCTCCAACTCAACCCCTAAATTTAAAGAGGTTTGTGAGGATGAAAACCACCATAGTTTCACCAAAAAATGGGCAGCAATACCACCTATAAAACCCCACGACTTCCTCCTTGAAATGGTCAAAAATACCAAAAATAACCTCTTACATATTCTCTTACAGCTGTCATAAGGCATCACTCATGCATGGGCACCTGGGGTCCAAGAATAGGATATTATATCATAGGGAATCTATCATACTGTCATAGCATCTTATGACAACTATCTTACATGTCATATATGCTCTTACAACACCCTATTTTGACCCAATAACCTCATTCTAGAAGATTCCAAAGTGGGATGCCTACCTATTTTTTCCTTTTCCAAAAGGATAAATAGTAACAATAACACTGCATTTACATTGTCTCTTTCACCACCATTGGTTAAATGGTTTCATCTCTTATGGGTAAATGTACAAAAAAATTTAGGAGAATAATTAATTAAAGGATTTACAAGGTTGATGGCACCTAATCCCAACAAGATGGTCATCAAGTTATTGAGGAGGCATCCTTCACTGTCCTAACGATACCACTCTGTCTCACTAATGGGAAGATCATTGTTGTATTGAATAGACAATCATGAAACTTCCTCTGATCTGCATATCTTTGATAAAAAACATATCAAAATACTGAAGAGACATTCAAACAAGTCTCGTTGATGACCATCAGTCACACTGATGAAAACCCTTGATGATGTCACCTGTCTACCTCATCACCATGTCACTGCATCGTAATCCACAATAAGGATGTGGATTACCATTTACTCAATCCCATCATGTAACATTTAATCTTCATCATCATTTTCACCCACATAATTATGACTGGTTCCCACTCAGAGTGCTACATTCTCATCCCCAAGTCAGAGAGATATAGCCAAAAGTCTCACCAACGCCTTCCAGTGTTGCCGATGATGCTTCCATACTCCTTATCGCTCCATGAAAGATAAGTTCATAGGAACCCCTTAAATGACCCAATGTCACATTGATAAGAAGGCTACTGAGTAGTTGAAGAGACTCCAAGATGAGTCCCATTGATATAATGTCCTCTCTTCTATATGAGCAGACAAACTCCACCAGTCCTTCATTGAAGAGACTTTAAAACATCAAAGAGACATGGACAAAACTCCTCCCAACATCGTATTGTCTCATTGATAAATCTCCATAGTGTCGCCATCACTATGTTAAAGAGACATAGTCCGTTCTCTTGTTGATCACACACTATCATGCCATCGTGAACCTCAAACTTCATCAACTGGCTGCCAAGATGTGAGGGGCTAGTCACGAGATGGACATAATGGGCTTAAGTCATTACTTAAGCTACCTTCAACCACCAAATGCAAGTCACCATCAAAATAGAACATTTTGAGGATGCCATGACTATAAATGTATTAAGATTCAACTATAAACCCTAGTATCACCCGAGAGAAGAAATAATTACTTTTTAGCACATCCTTCACTTTTTGGACCTATAGAGAACATCATTAGAATTCTCTCAAAAAACCCATTTTGAATCTATAGCTTGTTTCTTCTTCTATTGTATGAAGGACTCTCTATATCTTCATGACAATATTTCCAAGATATGCACTTTAGCATCATCAACCAATCATACACACTTCCAAACTAGGTTAATTAATCTCACATTCATCCTTTGAGATTCATAGAATTTAAGCACACCATTGATCTATCATCGTTCGAAAATATCCCTTACATGATCAATTCCACACTCCTTTGACATCAAGGACACTTTTGAAATCAAAGAAAACATCACGGTAAATGCATTCAATATGCATGAGAACATTGTAGCATATGCATTCACCAACAACAGTACCCATGCTTCCATATTCATTGCAAACCATATTTCCTTAACATCAATGACACTTTCTATTAATTCCATCATCTTCACTTGCATAAGAAAATCCATTTCGTTTTAGATCCTCTTCCATCATGCCAACAATCTGCCTTGCATGATTTCCCGTTTTGACATCAATGACAACTATATGCTAACACATCTTTTATGACTCCAATAACCAAGATTTCTTTGGAATCCATGGCATAAAATTTTCCATATGAATAATTGAATTTTAGTCCCATTTGTTTCATTATCTCTGTAGGCATGATTTTGAATGATTCTCTTGAATAAATTATGCAATTCTTTAGGAGTTTACCATAAACAATAAGAGTTACATAGAATGGATCAATGTTGTCTGAGAAAGCTATGATAGTACCACCCAAATAAATCTAAGGGACCTCATCAATGTCTCCCTCCATTATTTCTTCACTCACTTGATTTTCACTCACTTCAGGCTGAGTAGTCATCTTCTTATCTTTGCAGGCCTTAGTGGCACCATTGGTAAGGGCCATTTCCTTCTTCTTATGTTCATCAATTCCCATCATCTCCATCAAAGGGACAATAAAATTTACTTAAGACAATACCTGAAACATTTCAACTAAATTATACTTTGGCAACTCATAAAGGACTATCCTTTGTTCTGTAGCTTGAACATTTTGTTGCTCAAATTTATTTTCAGTCTCTTTCTTATCATGTTTCTTTTCTTGAGCAACTCCTGAATTTTGAGTCTTGACTTCAACAATTGAAACAACAACTTCATCAGGATTCTTGGTTGCACTATATTTTTCGGCCCAAATTTGAGATCCTTTGTTTTCCTTAGTTTTGACCTCTCTTTTCTTAAACTTGGACAATTATTCTATTTTAGCCCCTTGTTTCTTTGCACCTTTCTCTTTCATGAATAAACTACCAAGTTTACCTTGATCATTATTAACAATTCTACTTCTCAAGTTGTGAGTATTCCTAGTTTTCTCCACTAATGTTGTTATCATGTGCTTATACTCATCATTAGAAGGTCTTCTCAAGGATATATCCATTATGTTTGTCTCCATGGCACAAATTTTATCCTGAATGTCTTCATCTTCATTAAGGAAAATTTGTTGATGATATGAGTCTAACTTATTTATTTGATAGTCAACATCAAATTCTTGTGATTCTTCATCTAAAGAGGAATTTTCATCAGAAAAATCATATATATGCATAAGAACATTCACTTCAACATCATTTTTTTCCATTGGATCATAATCATATGATTGAGCCTGCTCCTCCTCAAACTATCTTTCCATTGAACATGTCTAGGAAGCATGTGGAAACTGGCAGACAACACACCAAGGTGTCTCATCAACAAAATTGATTGAATTTTTCTACAAATGATTAGGAGGGAATTTATTTTGTGTGTTATTTTTATTGTTGGGAACTAGCTTCACATTATGCCAATTAGTGTTATAAGGGTGATCTTAGAGCTGAAGAGGTCTTTCATTCTTGTGAAATTTTTTCTTATCATTTGTGAGTCCCTTTTATTGCTTGGAAAGTATATAGCTAATGTCCTTCATAGAACTTGCAACATTGTCAATCTTGTCTTCAACTGAAGATCCTTTTGCTCCAGAGTATTTTTCCTATTTCTTGGGGTTCTTCAAGATTTCAACATACTCTCTTCTCTCAACTTTACTAGTTGCTCTGTTGATATTTTTAATTTGGATTTTCATCTTGAAAGCCTCTCTTAAGGTTTGAGGATTCTTGTCCAAAAAATGATAACTCATTTTTTCATCAAATGCATTACAATATCTCTCTAAGAATACACTATCACTTAGTCTAAAATGAGGAGGTAATCTATTCATGGCTTTATGAAATCGCATATTGAAGTCAACAACTATTTCATTTCAGCCTTTAGAAATGTTATTGAACTAATTTAGAAGAAAAATTGAGTCAGTATTGTCAATGTACTGTTCCCTAAATAACCTCTTGAACTCTTCCCAAGAACCAATAATATTAGCTAGTAAACTTCTATACCAGTCTTTGACATCCTTCGTGAGTGATTGCATGAAATTTTTTATAATTACATCTTTAGGCTCTACCTCAAAGTCATCTATCACATTTGTAAATGCCTTCAAATGATCTTCACCACGTATGGCATTGTTACCAGATAATTTAACCAATTCCAACTTGATATCTTTGGGGATTTGGTTTGGATAACCAAGAATTCCAGTCAAAAATAAGTTTTGATTCCTTTCTACTTGCATTGGTCTCTTGGTGAACTGATCTCTATGATTGTTTCTAGGATCATTATCTTATTGGTCACTAGATTGATTATTACCTTTTCCATTTCCATCGCCACTATTACCACAACCTCCACTTTTCTTTCCACCACCACCACTTCCATCTCGATCTTCAGAATAGGTATTCTTATTCTTATGATTTCCTCCACCACCACCATCCTAATCTCTGCCACCCCATCCACCAAGGGTATGTCCATCAGAATTATTTTTTATGTGGATCAAAATCAATGTGTCTAGTTCTTGAAGCTACTAGATCAAGTATAGATTTCTTGAGGAATGAAATCTTCCTTGCTAATTCTGCATTTGCAGCCTCAATTTCAGTTTTCCTCAACTCTTGCTGCAACTGGTCATTGGCTAATTGTAGCCTTAATATCTTAGGAGCAGGAGTTACATTTGATGGAATAGAATTGGTTTTAGTATCTTTGGTGGTTGTATTATTGGATGAAATTCTTTTGTTTTTGTTGGTATTTGTATTTTTGGTTGGAATGGTTTTCTTAGGCTGGCCTATAGGCTTATTTCCATGATCTACATGCTTCTTAATTTCAACAAAAGGATAAATGACTTCAGTTGTTATAACAAAGGCAATGTAAGTGCTTGCAATAGAGGTTCCCATAAGAATGGTCACCTTAGGAGGATCAAGGGTTGTCTTAGCAATAGATTTGGGACAAGCTTCAAAAATTGGTTCTTCTTTCAAGGCTTCTTTCATACTCTTAATCCTTCTCCTTCGGGCATCTCTTTCTAACACTTTTTTCCTTAATCTCTCCTCTCTTTCCTTCAATTGTTTCTCTTCCAACTTCTCAAGTTTGGGTTCTTCTTCTTCTAAGGCTTGCATATCCTTATCTATATGATCTTCATATTCTAGGATATCATCAGACTCACTTGGCTTAGGAGTGTAAAATATAATATTATTTAGTTCTATCTCAGGATAGTGATGCGAGGTTGTACTATGTGATCTACCCCTTGGTTTAAAATTACCATCATTAAAAATATATTTACCCCTAGGAGTAATCCATCTGCCTCAAATTATATTATTCATTGCCTAGAATTCCCACCTTTCTTTTTCCTATGACATCTCATGATGGTTCTCAAGAAATTCATCAGTGGGTAAACCTCCCTCATTGGGATTGGGAATATCAGATTCAAATGATTCTTCATGTACATTTTTATTATGAGAATTTGTATCTAAATTATAAGGTGTACTAGTAGGATGTTTAGTGGACTAACACACTTTATCATTATTCTTTATCCAAGATCCCTTCTTATTTTTAGATAGCTCAGATTCTAGATTTCTCTCATGATTCTTCTTCATTCTGCTTCTGGTTCCATGCATGGCTTTATACTTCTTTTCACAATTCTTCTTCTTAGTTTCTTCTTGGAATTCTAACATTTCACTAGAATAAGAGACTTTAGAGTCACCACCCGCAATGTTGGGAAATATAAATTTATTATAGTTTGGAGATGCACTCATAATCTTAGAGAAGACCTTAAACATAACCCAGTATAAAATGGAAAATGGAAGAAAAACCTAATGCATAAAATTGGGCTTGACTTCTTGATGATAATTTTAACAAATTATCCTCCAAACAGTGAACAACAATGTAAATGGTTGACTCTAGCTATACCAGGTCTGACCTAGAGACATTAGCCTAGAATTGTCCCCAATAGCTTCTCCAATATGTCGGTTATTTTTTAAGAACCAAACTTAATCTCAGCCATTATCTATGAATTTTCTATAATTCAATGGTCAACAATGGTCAGGACTAGCCAATGAACATGTGAAAGATTTCTAGGCTTTACCTCTACACTTTGAGCTCTGCAAGACCTAGGAGGGTGATCCTTACAATGTTTTAAATGAAACTATTATACCAAATTACCACAAATATTGTGATTAACAGATACAATCCTATAGAATACAAATTATAAATAATCCTTTAATAATACAAATTACCATCTAAAGCAATGGATGAGTGGTTCTCTTAAAACTTTACTGCAATCAAAGGTGTATGAGTGTTTTATTTAAGATTTTCTCCTTGACAGTCAAGACCGACTCAATTACATCAAAGATGACCAAATTAATAGACCCATGTTTTATCCATAGGTGATGGATTTAAATTTGCAACAAACTATAATACATAAATAACTAAACTTAGCATTTATGGACTATTATGCTATTACTTTTAAATAACACAACTCAAGATCTCCTAGAATAGAAACTACTTATTAATCCTCATACTTAATCACATAAACCTATGATCTCATCCAGGAACTTAGTTAATTCTTTGAATTAAAGCAGAGAAAACACCATACACTCAACCAAAACAATTGAAGACAAATAAAAGATCCTTTATCATTTTATTCATAATTCATGTGACAGAATAAATAGGAGAGAAATTGTTCCAAAGTTTTCAATTCCCATTTTGATGCCATTACTGCTATAAAACTATTATTCCTATTACAAACTAGAATTCATACCTAAGAATCAATACTATTCTATTCCTTTGTGCTTGTAATACAAAATCTCATTATATGAGTTCAAAACTTTCTCCAACCAAAGACCCGTGCAAATGGCCTTGAATTCCCATTTATAGAAAAATGGGAGCAACAAGCTTTGGGACAAATTACACTTACACTCACATTTTTCATTTTAAATTCATTTTAATTTGAATTTAAAAACCTCCCAAGTGGTTATATTTTTATTTCCATGAGGGGGAAAGCATATACGACAAAAAAACTCTTTCCATTTGCTAAAGAATATTTTCTTTCCTTCCAAAAGGCATCTTTCAGCATTGTAGCAGCAACAAAACATATTCTCCATGAGTAAAATTGTCTTCCACGTGCATGTCCATTCCCTAGAAAATTTTAATACAAGAGAACAAAAAAAAGGGAGAAAATAGGCCCCATCCACATCATCATATTTGTCATCAATCTTCATAAATAAGAGGATAAAACCTTTTGCAATAATTCATCACAGTCTTAATCTATGAATTTTTTGAGCCATGTGTTGTAGTCCTCCTCAGTTAGCCACTACACGTCCAACAAATTTTTCATTTTTTTACTATGTTGGTTGTATCTTGCATCAATTAGTATCCAGACATCCTTGACAAATGTATTCATCCTCATTTAAATTCATGTCATATTGTCCATAGTTGGGTTCAACATTTTATATTCAATGAGATTGATCATTCGCTTGAAATGTGGGAGTAGATTTACAAACTCATCTTTCCATGATACAAAATTCTTCAACTCACCTTTATCATCCAATATCTTGGGCATACCATGCCCCTCCATCTCTCTAAACACTCTCAATTTATTTTGTAGTTGCATACCCAATTTTCCATGGAAAGTTGTGATCTCACTTAATAAATCAATTGCCTTTAACAAAACAAGAATATTTGTTGGGGCTTCAAGGTCTTCCTATATATGTGCATCATTTCCTTCAATTCTCCCACCCTATTACTCCACTTGATCCATTCAATTTGGAATTCATTTTGAACCAAAAAATATTTCTTATTTGCTTCATGCATATTCTTGGATGCATCCCACACATTATCAACCTTGTTTACTATCTTTTCTACTATATGCTTAAAAAATCATCAAAAATATCATTAGCCACCTTGGTTTTCTCCTCTTTGGCTCTCTTGACATTGTCTTTCTCCATTTGCACTTCCTTCTTCAAGCTCTGAATCCTCAATGCAAAGGTCTCCTTGTCTTGAGCTGATAACTTTGAAGAGGATGAGGAGGATGAGGGATATGCTCTTATTGATTGGCTAGCCTATGCAGTGACCCTCAATTTGTTAAAATCATCCAAAACCATATCGTAGTCTTTCAAAAATGCATCATATTTATTCTATGAGATTTGTGTAGTGTAAACACTTAACATGGCATTGTACATAGTCAATTTTGTAGATTGAATTGGGGTTATGTCAATGGATCTTTTTACCAAAACTAAGCCAAGAACCTCATCAATTGACCTGGAAACCTCAGGTTTTCAAGTGTTAGGCGCCATTGACCAAATTGCAAGAGTATGCAATTTTGGATTAAAACTTAATCCAAATACACTATTGTCAAACTGCTCTTCTGATACAAATGCTTGGGAATCTTTCCTTATTGCATCCAATGTAATAGAAGAGGTAAGAGTGCACCATGGAAGAAACATTATCCCACTTTCTACAACAATATTCCTAACTTTGACTAGAGAAATGACTACTATCTCAACAATTATCTTATCTTCTTCTACTTTCTCTACTTCTTCTTGCTTAAAAGGGTCAACATTGGCCTTAGCCTATTCAATTATCTTCTTTATATATTGGATTCTTTGTTTTATGATGAAATATTTGAATTATTTGGTTTTCACAAAATCATCATTTTCAAGAAATTCGTCACAAGCCTTGATTCTTGGATCATCATTAGCCTTCATATCATATTGCCACTTTATAATTCTATCTTGGGGAACATTAGAATCAGTAGCATTATTAATTTTAGGAGAAGGGAATCTAATATCCACCTCCTCATCATCTGACATATGCTCTACATATTTTTCCTCTCCAATTATCCTTGTATCTCCCCCTTCAATATCCGAAGGCTGCTTTGGAATGTCCATAGATTCATGTTGTTGCTCCAAGAGGGCTTGTTCCTTTTCAATAGCCTCTTAACCTTCACTTTTAACTCACCACTTTGGTAATCATTCAATTTTGTCATAGCCCTTTCAAAAAGGTCCTGAATCTCCTCATATGGGATAGCATAGAAAACAATTCTCTTCATGATGTCTTCCTCAATGTCATAGATGGAACTCCACTCCTTTCTTGATGTGACTACACCATCAGTTGTCAAATTTATTATCACATCATCAATATAAAATAATTTATGAGAATATCTAGATAAACCTTTATTTATTCTCATCTCATTCACAAAATATTCAAGATCAAAATTTCTAACCTCATCAACTAGAATCTTGAGGTTATTTACCATTATTCCAAATCTCTCATAACCTTCTTTGGCAGTGGCCTTGAAATATGAAAATGCACATTATGGCACTATTACTGAACCCTTTTTAGGAGTCCTGAAATGCTCCTTATCCATAAAATATAACTACCACATGAGTTCCATGAAAACCAACCAATCAGATACAAATAGTGGAAAACAATGAGGTGTCACGTTGGCTCCATAAGCCTTGATCAAAGTGTAATTTGTATGCAAAAACCAACCAACCCGATTATGTGGTGTTGGCGATCCTTCTATATATTTGGGGTGCATAATATATCTTACAACCCTTGAAAATCTGTAAAGGGGCTCCACGCCCATACTCTCCAAAATACCAAATTTGATAACATTGCAAAAATTTAAATAATATGAATGGGGAAAATTTTGGTCCCAAATGGAAGTCCACATTTGGATAGGAAGATCATTCCCTTCCTCATCATTCTTCCTCAATTTAATTTTCTTCTTAAATTTATCCTGTCCAACATAAAGGATCATGCGCATTAAAAAATAATAATTCAGGAAAGATAATGGAGCATTTTTGTCCTTCAACTCAATCAACCCATTATGCATTTTCTCAACAATGCACACTGCATAGTTGAATCTCTTGTTGGAATTCTAATTCTAAATGTCAATGATCATAACCAATAAGGAAATTGGTATCCTTGCATCATAACTACAAGTCAACACTTGATTCAAGAAGTAATATGTATTTTTGAAGTAATTATTAAACTCTTAACACTTAAAGGGCTCCAAATCCTCCCTTATCATCTTTCTTATGCCTAGAAAGAACATTTTTCCTATATCCATATCCATCCTACTTGTATTCATTGTATAATTCAGAAAATTTGATGTTGACTATATAATTGGGATGCAATTTGAACACCTCCACAATTTTATCCTTGGTAACCTCAAGGAATAAGGTTCCATTCTCACCCTTTATTTTTATATCCTTGGGATCAACTTCCACAAACACATTCGACACTACTAGCATCCCCAAGTTGAAACCCCATAAGTGTATCGTCGAACATCAAGAATATCTTTTGTTGAATGCATATAAAAATAATTCCCACCCACTATGTGGCTGACTAACCTCTCCAATTGCACTAGGAAAATCAATCAACCTATTGGTCACTACAACATGCCCCGTAGGCCTTTTTCCAATTTGTGATCCTCCCTCAGTGATACCTTTGGCCTCACCTTCCATAAATCTAGCAAGATTTCTCTTCTCTCCCTTTGAATTGGCAAATGTCGCAGGTACATCCAGCTTAAGTGTGGGTTTTTCATCTTGGGGTTTAGGTCTTTTGACCCTTTTCTTCTTAGGTTTCCTCTCTGGTTTGATAGAAGACTCGCTAGGTTCACTCATTTTGATGGTGTAATAGAACTAAGGTTTTCAAATATTCGACTTATGAAAGGGGCCTATTGGTTTATTCTCTCAAGAAAAAAAATTTCAAAATAAAAAACCCTCTGAGTCCTCACAAAATTCTCACCAACCCAATCAAACTTGGATGATATATAAACCCTTATAAACCCTAGGCACCTTAAGATTTATAAATTTTCACCAATCTCCCCAAACTAGCTCAATTCACTTACAATTCACATAGAGAGTTTAAATATTTACTTACCCAAGAAAATGCTTGCCTTCAATTATTTTCTAATTGTTCACCTAAGACCTTGCCTTCTCCTTTTTTCTAGCTTTGATCAATTCTTCAGCTTTAATCGATTTCTATTATGAAGAAAATTGAGCCAACAACCCTCTTTATGGCTAAGGAAAGGAGCATGCTCACCATTAATGACTGAAAGAAAGCTCACGTGAGTGAGCTGAAACTTATCTATTTAAGTTCAAATTTTTTCCATTGATATTTTGATTTAAAACACCATCGGTGGATCTCCTTCATCCTAATGTTTTCTCAATTTTATTTTAGTGATACCTTTATATGTTGCCACAACACCTTTATTTGTCATAGTTACCTCTTTCTTGAAATCCATCGCACATCACAACTTGATCTTAGCTCCTTTGGATGAATTCATGATGCATTAAGGCCTAGAAATGAGGGGAATATTCCACCAAATAATCCATTATGCATCACTAATATGTTCCTTAGATGTCTACTTATAACCACCATAGCTTTAGGTGGGTCGATGGGCATAAGACTTAGAAGTCTATCACTCATCACTGATGTTACTTTTCCTTTATGTATCCTATTAGTGATATGAAAAATATGTGCAATAAGATCTTAACCATTAGATCTAACTCCTCTTTTGAATTTACTAATCACCCATCACTCATTGTTCATTTACATCTCAATAGCTGAATCACATTGGTGATGGGAGAGAAGTGGCAATGGAACAAGATTTTCCCACGTGTCCATATTACAAGATCAAGGGTATCAGAGGAATCACCCTTGGGTATATTTCAAATTAGTGATGAGACATTGTAACAAAAGACTTCATCTCTCATTGCTACTTTGAAAGGGATAATAGAGCAATGATCCATGATGAGCGATAAGGTAGAAAATGTGAAGGATATAGTGTTATCGTGCATCACTGATTTAGGACTCAAAGAACTTGGGCGATCAGCGATATGAAGGTAGCTAGAAATACAAAGGAAACCACATATATCACACATCGCTAATAAAAAACTCAAAGTTTGAAACCTATCCACGATGAGAAATACAAAGAGAAATTTTCATGATGCATGACTAATTCAAGGCAAGCAATCATAAGACAATTTGTGATGGGAAATAGACTGAGCGATGAGTGAGAACATAAGTGAAGGTAATTATCACATGCTCACAAGGTTGTTTTAAAAAGGGGGATAAACTAGGAAGAACGAGGGACAAGGCCTTAAAAGACTTAAGAATAATTTTTTGCAAAGGATAAAAAGGATAAATATTTTAAACCTTTACTTTATGTAATATTAAATCCCTAGACCAAAGATAATAAGGGAAGTATTGGGCGATTGAAAAATGGGAAATTAAAACCACAAAGGGCTAGTAACCAAATGAACTCAAAGGCTTAAGATATAAATTAGACAACCTGGAATTGACCACATCAAGTCAATGAAAGATTAGAGTAGACAACAAGGGTTTAGAGAAGGGGAAAAAGGATTAAGTGAAAACCCACACCTAGCATAAAAACCTAAACCCAAATTCAAATTTAGACCAAGAAGCCACCAAAGTGAAGGCATTTTAGACTAGTGGAATAGGATATTTTGAAGGTTCCACCACCAACAATTGGAATCTGAGTTCTAGATTCCCTAGGAGAAGCTTAATTAGCTCGAGTAGATCTTGGATAAGTGAATACAATGAAAATTAAAGAAGGTTCATGCAAGCGAACTAGGTTTGATGGAACAAATTATGCTAAGTGGAGCTCATTGATGAAAGGATACATAGGTCATCTTGGACATGATGTTTGGATGTCAGTCAAGAACAAATACACTATTCCTACCACTCCTCCTACTGATGCTACAAGAAAGAAGAATTATGAGAATAATGAGAAATATTGGTGTTGCAAGAATGAGAAGAATGAAGGTGTTGTCATTGATGTCAACTAGTATATTGGCTATCAAATGGGTTTTTTTGTCATTAATATCATGGTTACAAGTTATTGTTTGTATATGTTGAGGATATTGAGAAAATTGTATTGAAGAAATATTGGAGGTGTTCAGTTGTTGCTTTGGGTTTTTCTCCAAGATTTTCTCCTATGTTTGTGTGGTTTGGATATGTTGATCATGATTGTTGGAAGATTTTATATATAGATTTTTGGCTAGTGATTCATTATATAGTGTGAGTTATGTTCACCAGTTGTGAACTGTGGTTTTTTGTGTTTCTGGTTGAGGTCTGGGAGAAATGTTGTTGGTCCAGATTTTCAGTTCTAGAGTTGATTTCTTTTGATTGTATTGAAGATAATTTTGGTATCTAGAAGGTTCATGCTTAATTTTTCTATGTGTTTGACACTAGTTTGGTCAACCTTGTGTTGAACACTATCTTTAGAGTTGATGAAGCGTGTTGGATCTATTTGGGTCACCCTCATTCTAGTTCCACCCTAGGATTCTTTGACATCAACCTAATTTGAATTTAATGTTGGATGGATGAATTTGGATATGTTTCAAAGTTGAAGATGGTATAAATTTAGAATGGGTTAGTGGTGAAAAAATTAATGAAAGAAAAAGAGAGATAAGTGCAAAGAAATAAAGCAGATAGATGTGAGATTGATGCTAATGAGTGAGTGTGTGTGATGTGAGTTTGGGAGATTAGTGTGAAGCCTAAATGCTAAGTTTCTGGATGTAGTGCATAGAAGGTGTACTTTATCATTCATGCATGTATGAAAGTGCTTGAGAAAATTGTGGTGGATTTCTCTGTTGCATTGAGTTTGTCTTCTGTCTATAAGATATCTCTTCTATCTTCTTTGTAACTCTGTGGTAGTGAGCCCTTGGGGTTGTTAGCCCTATTGGAAAATGAGTCCTAATCTAGGCAGTGAGTCCTTTTTTTGACAGTGAGCCTTGATTCTCAGGAAGTGAGCCTCTTGTATTCAGTTTTGATATTCTCTATAGTGTGAGTTAATCCCAACCATGGTTTTTCGCTTATTGGGTATTCCACATAAATTTGGTGTTGTTGTGTTTGTGTGATGGTTTTTTAGTTCTTACACTTACACTTAATTTTTATTCATTAAAGCAGTGTTAAGGTTTAGTTCTGGTGATTAAATTGAGGTTTAAATGTGTGAAAATTGATTCACCCCCTCCTCTCAGTTGTCTTGTTCAACAATTGTTATCAGAGCTTGGTTCCTTGGTGAAGAGCTTAACCACTTGAGGAAGGTCTGGGATGGCTAGAAAAATGACTTATGATTATCCGAGGTTTGATGGAACTAATTATGCTATCTAGAAAATATTGATGGAAGATTATCTAGAGTATTGTCAATATAATGTGGAGAAATCTTACAAGAATCCTTACACTCCTCCTGCTAATGGTCTGAGTACGGTTGATGAAATCAAAGCACATGAAGCGAATAATAAGGTAAAGTATATTTTGAAGAATAGTCTGGTACATTTTGAGTTGATTAAGGTTTAGAATCTGAAGATTGCTAAGGAAGTCTAGGATTATTTGGAAAGGGAACATGAAGGTGATGAAAGAGTAAAAGAGGAAATAATGTAGAATTTGGAGACATAGTTTGAGCTTCTACATATGTCTAAAGATGATAATGTTAAAGCTTATGTACAAAGATTGGATGAGATAGCGGCTAGAATACGAGGACTTGGTGCTACTATAGATGAAACACAAATTATAAAGAAGATTATTAGAAATCTCCCTGATGCTTATAGTGAAAAGGAGTGTGCTATTGAAAAAAGTATAGATTATAAAACCTACACTAAAGATTTTTTGTTGGGATTTCTAACATTTTATGAGATGAGGAATCCAAATCAGAGGAATGGATGCAAATAAGAGACTACTTTTAAAGCTACAAAACTTGAAGATCCGGATGAAGAAAATATTGATGAAATAGAAGCTAAATTTGTGACAAGGATGAGGAAAGGCTCTAACAAGTATGAAGGTAAGTTACCCTTTAAATGTTTTAGTTGTGGAGAAATAGATCATTATGCTGATTTTTTTATAGAAAGAGCTAAGAGGAATAAACAAAGATATGAGAAAGAAAAGAAAGGAAAGAAGATCAAAAGAGATTATTATGTGAATGGGAATGCTAGTATATCTGAGGAGGATTTTTATTATGAAGACTCTAATGAAAATGAATGCTTGTTCTTTGCTATAAAGGATGAACCTACTTCTTCTAATTCTAAAACATAGGTGAAGGAAATCCATCCGAAGAATGTAGAAGTGGTTAGAAAAAAAGCAAGGCTTGTGTGTAAGGATTAATCACGAGTAGAAGGCATATATTTTTAGGAGAATTTTTCTCTGGTAGCAAGAATGAAAGCTATAAGGATGTTCTTATCATTTTTTGCTCATAAAGATTTCAAGGTCTATCACATAGATGTCAAGTCTACATTTTTGAATGGTGAGCTAGAAGAATAGGTCTACATGGAACAACTAGATATGGTGTGGGGATTGAAGAAATCTTTATATTTATTGAAGCAAGCTTCTAGAGCTTGGTATGTGACACTAGAGAGGTATTTGATTAAACAAGGTTTCAACAAAGGTATGATAGATAGTAATCTGTATTTTAAGATTGAAAAGGATAAAATATTGATTGTAGTTGTATATGTTGATGACATTATTTTTGGAGAAAATGAAAATATGTGTAATATGTTTGCATAAGAGATGTTGAAAGAATTTGAAATATCTATGTTTGGAGAGAAGAATTTCTTTATTGGGATATAGATTAATCAAACATAGAACCTTGTAATTTTTATTTTATAGTCTAGGTATGTGAAAGAGATATTAAGGAAGTTTGGGATAGATAGTTCTAAAATGGTATGTAATCCTATGGTGACTAGTTACAAACTAGGTAAAGATGATGATTCACCTAAGGCTGATCAGAGGAAGTATTGATCTATGATTGGTAGACTATTGTGTCTAACTGATACTAGACCATATATTATGCATGTTGTCTGTCTTGTGGCTAGATTTCAATAAGATCCTAAGGAAACACATGTTGATGTTGTGAAAAGAATATTCAGATGTTTGAATGACACTCTCGATGATGGGCTATGGTATCCTAGAGATATTGACTTTACTCTAAGTGCCTATACAGATACAGATTGGGTTGGGTGTGTAGATGACAAAAAAGTACCAATGGTGGTGCATTATTTCTTGGTTGCAAATTGGTGGAATGGTTGAGTAAAAAACAAGATCCAATCTCCTTGTCTACTACTGAAGCTGAGTATATTGTTGATGTATCTTGTTGTACAAAATTTCTATGGATGAAACAAACATTGAAATATATCATAGTGATGTATGATGATCCTATTTATATCTTCTATGATAATGCAAGTGAAATTAACATTTTAAATAATCCGGTGATGCACTCAAGGATGAAGGATACATATATCAAGTATCATTTATTGAGATAAAAGGTCATGGAGAATGAAGTAAAACCTGAATATGTTTTGACAAAGGATAATATTGTTGATATATTTACAAAGGCTCTTCCTAAAGATACTTTTGAGTATCTTCGGGAGAATTTAGGGGTCATTTCCCCTCCTTTATTGAACTATATAAATTTGGAGATGCATGATTTTGGTGGATCTATAGATCTATATTTCTTCTAGACTGATGTTTTGGTGGCTAACTCTCAAGGGGAGAAGGTAGTGTCAAGGTTTGTCATTGAGAAGTATTCTATTTTAATGTCAAAGAGGAAATCAAAGTAAAATATCTTTTGCCTTTTCCATTTATGTCGAAGGGGGAGAGGAAGAATTTCATAAAAAAGAAAAAAAATAAAAAAGGAGAAGAAAAAAAAGAGAGAAAACAAATAAAAAGAGGAAGAATATAAAATATTATCTACCAAGGGGGAGAAATAGAAATAAAAATCTTGAAAAGTGTATTCAAAGCTAGTATGTTGTCTTTGATGTTTTTTCACATCATGTGTTGCCATCAATGACAAAGGGGGAGATTGTTAAAAGAATGTGAAGAATGAAGGTTTTTTCATTGATGCAAATTGGTCAATTAGTTATCAACTAGTTGTTGTTGTCATTAATGTCATGGTTACATGATATTGGTTGTATATGTTGAGGATATTGAGAAAATTGTATTGAAGAAAGATTGCAGGTCTTTAGTGGTTGCTCCGGGTTTTTCTCTAGGATTTTCTCCTATGTTTGTGTGGTTCAGATATGTTGATCATGATTTTTGGAACCTGTTATATCTAGATTTTTGGCTACTGATTCATTATACAGTGGGAGTTATTTTCACCAATTTTGAACTATGGTTTTCTGTGTTTCTGGTTGAAGTCCGGGAGAAATATTATTGGTTCAGATTTCTATTTGGTAAAGTCTTATAACTTGTGATTCTAGAGTTGAGTTTTTTTTATTGTATTAAAGATAATTTCAGTATCTAAAAGGTTTGTGCTTAATTGTTCTATGTGTTTTACACTAGTTTGGCGGACCTTGTGTTGAACTTTATCTTTAGAGTTGATGAATTGTGTTGGATCTATTTGGGTCCTTATCAAGTGTGTGATTGGGTTTCCCTCATTCTAATTCCACCCTATTATTATTTGGCATTGACCTAATTTGAATTTAATGTTGGATGGATGAATTTGGATATGTTTCAAAGTTGAAGATGGTATAAATGCAGAATGGGTTAGTGGTGAAAAAAATAAGGCAAGCAAAAGAGAGATAAGTGCAAAGAAATAGAGCAGATAGATGTGAGATTGATGCTAATGAGTGAGTGTGGAAAATCAGCGTGAAGCCTAAATATTGAGTTTTTGGATGCAGTGAGTAGAAGGTGTACTCCATCATTCATGCATGTTTGCAAGTGGTTGAGAAAATTGTAATGGATTTTTTTGTTGCATTGAGATTGTCTTCTCTCTATAAAATATCTCTTATATATTATTTGTATCTCTATGTAAGTGAGCCCTTCAGTTTGTTAGCCCTATTAGACAATGAGTCCTGATCCAGATAGTGATTTCTTGTTTCGGTAGTGAGCCTTGTTTCTTAGGAAGTGAGCCTCTTGTAATTACTTTTGATATTCTCTATAGTATGAGTTAATCCTCATCATGGTTTTTCCCTTATTGGGTTTTCCATGTAAATTTTGTGTTGTTTTTGTGTGATGGTTTTTAGTTTCTACACTTGCACTTAATGTTTAATCATTTATGTAGTGTTAAGGTTTAGTTTTGGTAAATGAATTAAGGTTTAAATTTGTGACAATTGATTCACCTCCCTCTTAGTTGTCTTGTTGAACACTTGGTTCACCATTTTGAACAATTTGTATGATTCATCACATAGAAAAGTTATGCATTGTGAAATTGCTTACGATGTCGAACAAAAAATAAATAAGATCTATGAAGGAGACACCAAGGTAAAGTTGGAAAAGTTACAAGTACTAAGAGAAAAAATTGAAGGATTGAAGATGACTGGAGAGGAGAAGATCACATAATATCTTCTGAGAGTTTATGATATAGTGAACACCATTAGAGGATATGGTGTAGAAGTGAAATAAGATGTGTTGAAATTTTTGAGGTCTATGACAAATAAATATGATTCCAATATTTTTTATATTGAAGAAGGAAGGGAAGTTGATAAACTCACTCTTGATGAGTTACATGGCATATTTACAACATATGAGATGATAATGCCAGATTTTGAGCCTTCTAGGAGAGAAGATACAATTAAGGTTTCTAAGAAAGAAAATGATGAAGCTAATAAGAAAGACAAGGCTAATGTCATTGCATCAAATCATGAAGAAACCGATGAGGAAGAAGAAAACTTCATAAGGAGACTGAGGTGAGGATTTGACAAATATAAAGGTAAGTTTCCCTTTAAGTGTTTTAATTGTGGAAGAATAGGTCATTTTGATTCAAAGTGTCCATATGACAAAGAGGATAACTCCAAGAAATATGGAGATAGAAAAAAGAAGAAATCATTTAATCCTAAAAGGAAGAATTTTGGAAATAAAAAGAAGAGCCTATACATCCATGAGTGAAATGACGCATTTGATGCTAGTGATAGTTCAAATGATGATCAAGGGCATGCTCTTATAATGAGAGAAGTTGTAAAATAATTCTTTTTCATGGAAAAAGACACTAAGGTTAAAAAAGATGCACAAGTTAAGGACTCACATGAAAAATAAGAGGAAGCGGTTGTTGATCTCGAGGGAGAATTGATTAGTGCTCTTGAAGATCTTGATGAGTTAAGAGATAAATATGATGATATTAAGAAGGAAAACAAGAAATTGAAGTATCTAAAAGAGGTGAAGAAGTAATGAAGGAAAAAATATAATATTAAGTGGATAGATGTTTGAAATTTGAGGTAATAATAGTTTCCTTAAGAATAAAAAAAGAGAAAGCTAAAGAGAAGATCAGTAAGGGTTTAAAGCTGAAAGGTGATTCTAAAATTATGGATGAATTGTTGAGTACAGAAAATCTAGCTAACAAAGAAAAACCAAGCTTGGGGTTGGAGAAAGGACATAGTTCCTTTGTTGATGCTTCTGCAAAACTTTATGAAATATTCAGGGCTGAAGAAAAATACATCTCTAGTGGTGAAAAATCTGGCAAAGGGTATGTCTTTGAAAAATAAAATAAATCAATTGTGGTAGAGAAGTCTGATAAAGAGAAGAAACTAGTTAAAGACAAGATATACAACATGATAGTTACTGATCAACAAAAGAAGAGATAATATACAAAAAGGATAGATAATGAAGGTTTCACAAGAGTACACTATCCAAGGAGGCCTAGAAAAAGAAGATCCCGTCATCCAGTTGACATAAACACCATGACCAGGTACTCATCATACTTTAACGGGTATTGCTATACTTGTAACAATTTTGGTCATAGGGCTAGAGAATGTAGAGCCATTCCAAAGAGGAATTCTTTAAAAAAAAAAAATCCATTTGCGCCCTTGGTTGACATGAATATAGTTTGTTATAATTGCAATAATTTTGGTCATGTAGCTAGAATTTATGGAAAAAAATTTGTAAGACCAAATGCTTAGTTTGAGAAGAAGAAAAATACATCTTCCAAAGTTGAATAAAATGTTGAAGTTTCTAAGAAAAAGGAAGAGAAAGTTGAAAAGAAACCTAAGAAGATGTGGAAGGAGAAAGAGAAAAATTCCACTTAGTCTATGATTTTCCAAACAACACTACATGCAAAGGAATTTTTTTTTTGGTAATTGATAGTGATTGCTCCAAGCATATGACTGGAGATAAAATAAAATTCATTGAAATCAAAATGAGAAATAGGGGGATCAGTAATCTAAGGTGATAATATAGCTATCAAGATTCAAGTTAAAGGAATGTTGAGAATAGATGGAAATAATAAGACCAAATATGTGCTCTATGTTGAAGGTCTAAAATATAATATTCTTAGTTTCATCCAGATGTGTGATAATCGATACAAGGTTGTATTTAACTCTGAAGGTTGCAAGATAAGGAAAAATGGTAAGAAAATTGCTCAAGGGTTAAGGACATACAATAATTTCTATAATCTATGTCATGCGGAAGGTCAAACATGTTTAATCAGCCAAGCTAATGAGAGTTAGTTGTGGCATAAAAGGTTGGGACATTCCAAATTTGACAATTTGGTAAAGATAAGCTCATAAGGATTAGATAGAAATATGCCTAAGATAGCAATGCCTGAAAACACAATTTTCCAAGGAAGCTAGCAAGGAAAGCAAACAAAGTCTAAGTTTTCTATAAAATATTATTCAACTACGAAAATCTTTGGGATAATTCATACTAATCTGTGTGGTCCCATGAGGACAAAGGGGAGCCAATAGGTGAGAGATACTTTATGTTTTTTATTGATGACTATACTAAAATGGCATGGGCCACGTTTCTAAAGGAGAAAGTAGAAGCATTTGAGAAGTTTAAAATTTTCAGAAAGTTGGTAGAGAAGGAGAGCAAAAATAAAATTAAGTGTCTTAGGATAGAAAAAGTTGGAGAATTTACATCAATTGAATTCAAAGAATATTGTGAAGATCATGGAATTCAGTGACAATATTCAACACGTAGAACTCCACAAAAAAATGGAGTGGTAGAAAGAAGAAATAGAATTGTGAAAGAAATGGTTAGAGATATGTTAAATGAGGAAATTTAGGTTAATAAATTTTGGAAGGAAGCAGTTCAAACTGTTGTGTACATTTAGAACAGAGCCCTACTAAGAGAAAACAATGGAAGGACTCCTTATGAATTATGGTTTGGTAGGCTTGCATTTGCCAAGCATTTTAAAGTGTTTGGTAGTAAATTCTAAATTAAGCATGAAGATGAAAACTTGGGGAGATTTGATTCAAGGTGTGATGAAGGGATATTCTTAGGATTTTCTAATCAAAGAAAAGCCTACAAATGTTATAATAAGAAATTGCATAAAGTAGTAGGAAGCATAAATGTCAAGGTTGATGAAAATACAAATCAAAGAAAACCTAGCAAAAAAAAATTTGAGTTTGAATCAGAAGATGATGATGTAGGCACAATAGTTGAAGAAGAAGAACAAGAAGAAGAGAATGGAGAAGTGGTTGAACAAGCCCCTACAAAATATGTGCAAAAGGATCATCTTGTAGACCAAATAATTGGTGACAAAAATGAAGGCGCGTAGACTAGGAGGAGCCTGCAAAGGATAAGGAGCAAGCCAATTTTTCTCTCTTATATCAGATTCAACCAAAGAGATTTACTGAAGCTATTAAGGATGAGAGTTGGATAAAATAAATTGAAGAGGAACTCAATCAGATTGAAAATAAGAGAGCACAGGAATTGGTTCCTAGACCATAAAACAAGAATATAATTGGAACCAAATGGGTATTTAGAAATAAGTTGAATGAAGATGGAATTGTTGTTACAAACAAACAAAGGTTAGTGTGCAAAGGATATGCACAAGTAGAAGGGATTCATTTTGAAGAAACATTTGCTCCTATTGCAATATTAGAAGCAATTAGAATGCTTCTTTCTTTTTCAATGTATAAAAGATTTGAAGTATATCAAATGGATGTCAAATCTAGATTTCTAAATGGAAACCTAGAAGAGGAAGTATATATTGAACAAATAGTTGTGAAAATATGATGGTTATGTTTAAAAATTGATAAAATCACTATATGGTCTAAAGCAAGCCCCAAGGGCATGGTATTCAAGGTTGGGTCAATATTTGCAACAACAAGGATTTAAGAAGGGTTGTGTTGATAGTAATTTATATATTAAATCTAAAGGTTAGAATATGATCATTATTGTAGTGTATGTGGATGATATCATATTTGGTGGTAGCAATGATGTAATTTTCAAAATCTCTACCACACACATGCAAGACAAGTTTGAAATGTCTATGCTAGGAGAACTCGGATTTTTTCTTGGTTTGCAAATTGCACAAACTAATAAAGGTATATTCATATCACAAACCAAGTATTCAAAATAAATTATTAAGAAGTTTGGCATGGAGGATAGTAGACTGGTCAATACTCCTATGATAACAAGTTGTAAATTGAGAAAATCAAATGAATAACCTGATGCAAATCAAACATTGAACAAATCGATGATTGAAAGTCTGTTATATTTAAATGCATATAGGCTTGATATAATGCAAGAAGTTTGTATGGCATAAAGGTTTTAGGGTACAACAAAGTAATATCATGTCAATGTTGTGAAAAGGATCTTAAACTATATTAAGAGCACTATAGACTATGGACTGTGGTACCCCAAAGGAAAATATTATAATTTAAAAAAGTGTACAAATGATGGATAGGTAGGAATTTTGGATGACAAAAAGAATATTAGTGGTGGTTCTTTCTTCTTAGGAAATATTTTGGTTTCTTGGATGAGTAAAAAGCAAGATTCTATCACTCTTTCTACAACATAAGAAGAATATGTTGCAACAACTACATGTTGTACTCAAGTCTTATGGATGAAGAAAAATTTAAAGGACATAAAAATGGAGTACAATGAACCTATATATAATTTTTTTGATAATTCAAGTGATATCAACATATCAAAGAATATAGTGATGCATTCCAGAACCAAAAATATATCCATTAGATATCATTTGATTAGATAGAAGGTTGCAAAAAAGGAAGTTAGAATGGAGTATGTTCCTATAAAGGAAAAAATTCTTGAAATATTCACCAAGACTCTTCCCACAAAGAAGTTTAAATACCTAAGGAAAAATATAGGAATAATTTCTCTCACATCATATCACTAAGAATTAGTGATACGAAATACATCCAAGAGGAGCTTCATTGGTTCTTCATTCTTTCCTGGATAAGAGAAGGTAGATCAAGTCAGGTAAAACTTGTTTTATAAATTTCTAACGACTTGATGGTTGTATAATTAAAAATTCCCTCTTTATTTTTATATTTTTTTATCAAAGGGGGAGCATATATTAAGGGGGAGTGTGCCCTTTTTCCATCGATGTCAAATGGGTAGAGAGAGTTGTGCAAATGCTCAAAGTTGGAGCATGGGAGTATAGAACAAATGCTTAGATGTTGATATGGAAAATGATGTTACAGTTGATATCATAGCTGACAACATGGATGAGCATTAGGATGGTTTTTCCATCAATGACAAAGGGGGAGATTGCTAGTGAAATGTTTTCATTGATGTAAAAAGTGTAATATGAGCAATGTCAATCATGCAAATGCAAATTAAATATTTTGCATGATGTCAAAGTTAGATTTGAGATGAAGTAAAAATTTACAAAAAATTGCTTCAATATTGCAAAAATTTCTTGCATTATTGTCATGAGGGTTCCAAGATTACATCGCCAATTAATGTTTATTAGTATTAATATTTCGTAAGTGGCAAGATAAATATTTGGCTCTATGACATGGAGACATCGGCTTATCAAAAGAATTAAGTGAGGATTCTCTTCAAAATAACGATGTGTGATAGAGTTTAGTTGTATTGCACATTTCCTTCACATCAAGTATGAAACTAAGTGGGAGTATTATTTATGTAATACATGATGACATATAGTGCAGTGTGACTTATTGATGATAGGTGGGTCCCATTTCAAAAGGAGATGACAAAAGATGTAAATGTGGTAGCCTCCCTACCAACCTTCTAAGAAGTCAGTGGGGCCCTATCAAGACCCACGGGGATATGAGGATTGGTGGATATTGATCCACATTGGCATGTTTGTGGGTATCATTTTATTAATTAGATTTAATGATTGAGATGAGTTTATGAATAATCCTACAACTATCGCTAAGACTCTATGTATCATGGAAACCTTTTTGAAATCAATTTTTTATATAGATGTGTGATGGAGTATGTTCATCACATATATCTCCTCATATCACCAAAATTAAATATAATGGGTTAATGAAGTAGTGATATAGTGATGATCGCTACATTGCTAAAGTAAATATGCATTCGATAACTTTACAAAGATATGGAGATAAGGTAAGAAAAAATTAAGAAAATGAAAATCTATTGATTGAATATGTGGATACGAAAGGAAAAGAGAAGGAGGATACTTGGTAGATGATCATTCGTTGACTTTGCATCCTTGTCACAAAATCAATATTCAGTCAATTGATGTATTTGATAATATCAATTCAAGGTATAACCCTAGTCAATTAGCAAGTGTAAAAGGACACAAATAGGGCATGAATTCTTGGCACAGGAAGACATAGGTGATGGAATGATTTCATATGTAAATGAACACAACTGTGAATGCATTAAATCCAATGGAAAAGTAATGGCATAAATTCTTACATCAACAAACAAGGGATGAGATTGATACAAGAAAGTGGATGATCGAAAAAAATCACTTGCACAAATTATTAGGTGGATATCCAACAAGGATCTTGTTGGTTATTGGATGGAGATGATGATTCTAAGGTAAAGAAGAACTCACGGTTTGAATTTGAATTCAATATGTTAGGACTAAAAAATTCCATGAAGAACTGTAAGGTTTTTTCTTGTTTTGAGCCTATTATTTCCATTATCTCTCATAAAATTATTCACCGCCCTTTATAAATAGCTTTTACCCTTGTGCCATTACCTCATTTTCGGCATTTAAAGCTTTCACATTTTACCCACCCCTCTTTAATTTTATAATATTTCCTATCTTTTCATCCACTCTTATTATTCATGCCATACCGCTTTACCGCGGCCTCCCATAATGGGCTCGCGGTATGGCGGTAGTGGTTAGTGAAAAAATTAGATAACGGGGAAGCAAGTAGTGATTAGCATGGTGAACAATCGGCGTAATAGTAAATGTTTACTGTGCCACCGTGCATGGTCTAAATATAGACTGCGGTAGCACGGTGGGTGGTAAGTTACCGACCGGACAATGGTTAAGAGACCCCATCATGGTACCGTAGGGGGTCATTCAATTGACCACAGTAACTGCAGTGATAGGGTTAGCAACCAGCAGATAGCGGAGTGGCGGTCGATAAATGGTTACCTCTATACCACACACAGTGGAAACAAAGACCGCGGTGCTTGTGGTAAAATGTTGAGGGAAGCAGCTAACGGTTACCGTGGTACTGTCGATAGTGAATGCAAAGACTGCGGTAGCATGGTAAGCAATGATGGAGACCGTGACACTTAGTGTGGGGCTAGGTACCGCCATACCATGGGTAGAAAAGTCAAAGCCCGTGGTAGAGCGGTAAATACAAAGGAAAGCTCACAATAGTATTTTAAGTAAAAATAAAGTAGCGGATAAAATGAAATTTAAAGGGCGGAAAGGTATAAAGTAAAATTAAAATCCCGACTATAGTTTAAAATATTTAGTTTGCCAATAGGCAACTAATTAAATATTTTGTTTCAGCCATGGAATGTAAATGGCCATAACCAAAAAATTGAAGGGTCACGACCCTTGAGATGTAATGTATAATTAATCAATCGAAAGGTAGATAAAAAAAAAAAGTAAGTAGTTAGAGTAGGAGTTAGATTTTTCCCAAGAAGGGACTGGGAATGTAAATAATGACAGTATCTTTCTTGAAACAAAATCAATGGAGAAAATGTTTTAAACTAGTGAATTTATTTTTGGTGTTTAGTTGTTGTGATAAAATAATTTAATTTCTTTATTTTTGGTTTTCTCCAACTTGAGATATTTCTGTCATTTAAATCAGTATATCAAGTATATTTCTGATTTATCAATGTGCACTCTCATTTTGTGTGATTTAACTAGTTGGTGTCTGCAAGTCATAATTAAATTCCTTCAAGTAAGTCACAGTGATTTTAAGATTTCTTTTGGATAGTTGAAGTAGAACCTGATAGAGAAACATTCCAGCACTGTTTATGCAAGTCATAGAATTAGTAATGTTTTATGCCAACCATAGAATTTTTAGAGTGCCTAACAACTAGAGTTAAGCCAATAAGAGGAAACACATATCATTTTGACTCCATTTCCCATGTGGATAGAAGGCACTGATCTTCCATAACCCAGAGATACAAATCCATACCAAAAAACTTATTCAAAAAACCTTCATTTGTGTAGTAGGAGTAGGAGTAGGTGTAGTGATTTTATCTATCCACTTCCCTTTGCCACTGTGGATAGATTGATCAACTAGGAAACACATCTTGAATCTACAACATACACATAGGTGCACTCACCTAGGTTTGGCAGAACCTGAAGAGTAGAAGATACAATTACATCAATTGGCCTTGTTAGTTGGCGAAAAGCATTGTGAGAGCTTGGCAACCTCTCGTGGTTGAAACCTATGTTTTTGAGACCCAAAAAATTGGCGACTCTACTGGGGAATTACTTAGGAAGATTTTCAGCCTTTCCATTTATAGAGTCAACAAAAATTTCACATTTTGTTTGGAGATTCCGTTGGGGGAAAACCAAAGCAATATCATAATCTATTTCATTTTCCTACTTTTGGAAAAGTAGGTGGCGACTCTATTTTGATTTGATATATAATGCATGAATATTGTGGAGCAGTAACATTTTGTCAAGATGGCAGAAGAACAAAGAAGACACTGAACAATGAAAGAACTAGAAGAAATGAAGCAACAAGTGTTATATTGGAAGCAAAAAAAAATACAATTGAGACAACAAATGCTGCAATTAGGAATTGAATTTGACAATGCTGGTAATATGTGCTATTCATAGTAGAACACTTATATAACACAACCATTACCTCATATGAATCATCTTCCATTTCTTGAAAAAAGATCAATGATCTACCAAAACCCATATGGCCCTCCAAATTTTGTCTCAATTATTGATAAACCATTTATATTTAGTAATATCCAAGGTTACCCAAATCCTTACCCCTGCGATGATACAAAACTATTTATGTAGATCCCTAAATTTCATGAAGAATGGAATGAATCAGCTTATGAGCATATGGAACGATTTTGGAATGTCATTGTCATCTTTCAAGTTTATCCAAAGGATGTCATTATGAATTTTTTTTCAAGATCTATGAGGGATAGTGCAAGGGAATGGTTTAAAAATTTTCCTGTGCAAAGTATATCTTCATGGGAGGATCTAAAAGAAACATTCTTGAGCCAGTATGCGGAAAAAGATGATGATCAACATGAAGATGATGATGTACATGCTCAAAACCAAGACTTCATTACAAAATCAGAATGTGGAATTTCCCCCTTAGATACATTTTTTGACATAAGGAAATATGAAGGAGAGGATGAAAAATCTCTATACAATAGGATGGTAGACATCTAAATTCAATTACCTCCTCATCATAGGCCTACAAGACCCACATTTGTTACACAATTTGCAAGAGAATGGGAGCCTGAATCAGTTTATTGGTCAGAGTCATCAAAAGAACATGCCTTTAATGTGGTAAATAAATTTCTTGATTCCATGCTTGGGACAAAACACATGGATACTGGAAATAATAAATCTAGTAGTGATATCATGGATGCTCAAGAAATGCAACACATAAAGGAAGCATGTGCTACTAGTATTTCTAATGACAATTTTTCAGATTTGGAAGATGGTGATGATATGGGTGGTCAATCATACATATTGGATGAGGACTACAATGATGAAGATGTTCCTGAAGATACACTTCATAAGGAATATATTGCTGACAAAGCAAGGAAAAATGAACAAATGGAGCCCTCATTCTTAGACAAACACCATGATGGCTCAATTGATGATAAGGAAAAATTCATGGGAGAAAGATTGCATGAGGAGGATGAAGATATACAATATATCTCCTGCATAATAGATTGTGACAGTGTATGTTATGAGGGATCCATTGAATACTCAAATTTTGAAGATGAAATGGTGGATGTTGATCTACAATAGGATGATTGTTGTAGTTCATATGGAGATCAAGAAGTTGGAGAAATAGGAGGAGATCTGGTTGAAACATGTTCACTCAACAGTGAGCAAGTTTCAGATTTGTTAACTCTTGAATACCAGAAGTGTGCACTGAAAGATGAGTCCAAAGTTATGGTTCTAGCCTACATTTGTTTTGATAGTGAAAGTAACAATTCATGTGATCCCATGTGCATCTATCACAGTGATGAGGATTTCTTTGAAGCTGATCAAAAGTCTGTTTGTGTCCAAAAGGAGGTATGTAATTTAAATAATATTTTCCTACAAAAGGAAGATATTGGTTTACATGTAATTGATGATGAGTGCCCAACATTTGTTGATTCAAGTATGTATGAGGATCACTCTATGAATCAAAAGTATGTGTCAATGCAAATTGGTGATAGGAAAGAAATGGAAAGTGATTTGATTGTTTCAAAAAATATTGATGAGATATAATTTCTTGGTTTCCATAAGGAATATTCAGATTTTCAAGGCCCAGTGCAATTGTAGGCACATTCAACAACATATGACTGTGAGCATGCCTATGAATGTTTTGTTGAATGAGGATACACTTTGTATGCTGAGGGTGATAAATATTTTCCATGTGATAATAAGAATGACAAAATGTAGAGTGGTGAAAGGAATATGAATTAGGTTGAATACAATGCTTTTTTGAAGGCTGTTAATGAAAATGCTTGTTGTAGGACAGGTGGAATGGACAGTTTCAAGAAAGGTCTGGTGAGCTCAAAATAGAATAAGGTCTATGACAGAGGAAAATGCAGGTTTTTCTTTTGGGTGGCCTGGGGCCATCCTTTATGGTTTAAATTTTGGAACCATGGCAGGTATAGAGGATTAGGGATTTCCAGTGCATGAACAATTCCTAATAAACCTCTTTAATCATTCACTTCCATGCACAATCATTTTTGAGGATCTAAGTTTTCTAGTACATGGACATTCTTAGAGGTTCCCTTGTTGAAAAAATATATTTTTCCATGTACAGTAGTTTAGGATCCTTTTTTCATTCCCTTCGTCTACTATGGCTTTCATTTTTCATATCATTTACTCGGTCTTCTCTCCCAAAGATACTCTAGATTCTTGCAGTGATTGCACAATCACTCATCGCCAACTGGAGCCACTGTTAGGACTGAAAAATTCCATGAAGAACCCTAAGGTTTTTTCTTGTTTTGAGCCTATTATTTCCATTATCTCTCATAAAATTATTCACCACCCTTTATAAATAGCTTTTACCCTTGTGCCATTACCTCATTTTTGGCGTTTAAAGCTTTCACATTTTACCCACCCCTCTTTAATTCTATAATATTTCCTATCTTTTCATCTGCTCTTATTATTCATGCCATACCACTTTGTTGTGGCCTCCCACAATGGGCTCGCAGTATGGCGGTAGTGGTTAGCGAAAAAGTCAGATAACAACGAAGCAAGCAGTGGATTGGCATGGTGAATATTCGGCATAATAGTAAATGTTTACCACGCCACCGTGCACGGTCTAAATATAGACCACAGTAGTGTGGTGGGTGGTAAGTTACCAACTAGACATTGGTTAAGAGACTCCACCATGGTACCGTAGGGGGTCATTCGACTAACCGTGATAACTACAGTGATAGGGTTAGCAATCGACGCATAGTGGAGTGGCGGTCGGTAAGCGGTTACCGCTATACCACACATAATGGAAACAAAGACTGCGGTGCCTGCAGTAAAATGTTGAGGGAAGCGGCTAACGGTTACCACGATACCACCGATAGTGGATGCAAAGACCCCACAGTAGCGCGGTAAGCAACGATGGAGACCGCGACGATCAGTGTGGGGCCAGGTACCACCATACCATGGGTAGAAAAGTCAAAGCCAGCGGTAGAGCGATAAATACAAAGGAAAGCTCATAGTAGTATTTTAAGTAAAAATAAAGGAGAAGATAAAATGAAATTTAAAGGGCGGAAAGGTATAAAGTAAAATTAAAATCCCAACTATAGTTTAAAATATTTAGTTTGTCGATAGGAAACTAATTAAATATTTTGTTTCAGCCATGGAATGTAAACGACCATAACCAGAAATTTGAAGGGTCACGACCCTTGAGATAAAATGTATAATTAATCAATTGAAAGGTAGATTAAAATAAAAAGTAGGTAGTTAGAGTAGGAGTTAGATTTTTCCCGAGAAGGGACTGGGAATGTAAATAATGACAAAATCTTTCTTGAAGCAAAATCAATGGAGAAAATGTTTTAAATTGGTGAATTTCTTTTTGGTGTTTAGTTGTTGTGATAAAATAATTTAATTTCTTTATTTTTGGTTGTCTCCAACTTGATATCTTTTTTTCATTTAAGTCAGTATATCAAGTATATTTCTGATTTATCAAGGTGCACTCTCATTTTGTGTGATTTATCTAGTTGGTGTCTGCAAGTCAGAATTAAATTCCTTCAAGTAAGTCACAATGATTTTAAGATTTCTTTTGGATAGTTGAAGTAGAACCTAATAGAGAAACATTCCAACACTGTTTATGTAGGTCATAGACTTAGTAATGTTTTATGCCAGCCATAGAATTTTCAGAGTGCCTAACAACTAGAGTTAAGCCAATAAGAGGAAACACATATCATTTTGACTCCATTGCCCATGTGGATAGAAGGCACCGATCTGCCACAACCCAGAGATAGAAATCCATACCCAACAATTTATTCAAAAAACCTTCATTTGTGTAGTAAGAGTAGGAGTAGGTGTAGTGATTTTATCTATCCACTTCCCTTTCCCATTGTGGATAGATTGATCAACTAGGAAACACATCTTGAATCTGCAACATACACATAAGTGCACCCGCCTAGGTTTTGTAGAACCTAAAGAGTAGAAGGTACAATTGCATCAATTGGCCTTGTTAGTTGGCCAAAAGTGTTGTGAGAGCTTGGCAACCTCTCATGGTTCAAACCTGCATTTTTGAGATCCAACACAATCCACAGGAAAATGATGAAACAACATACAAACCCTATAAATATTCTACCAAAAATTCAAAATGTTTAATTGAATTTCAATTAGGGTTATAGTATGATTTGAGTTGCTTCTTGATGAAGGTAGAGTTTTTTATATAATTTCAGTTCAGAGATATGAATTGGTTGGTATAAGTGATGAAAGTATATAGTTAGTGAGTGAAGTGTGTTACTGTAACAGATTGTTAAAATATGGAATATATTATGGAAAGTTGTTTATAGTTGAGTGTGAGAGTGGGAAAAGAGAGAAAACATTATGTACTAAATTGATGAATATAGGTTTTGTAGAACCATTTTATGCATGCTTGAATTTTTTATAGAGGTATTTGCCTTATATTTTTTTGAGTTGGAGCTCAAAGAAGGGTTTTGTAGCATCCTTGAAGTTGCAGCTTGTAAAACAGGGAGTTGGTGCTTCCTTAGGGTTATAGTTCTTAAAATTGTAATTGAACTTCATTTCTTGTGAGGCTGGATTAGGATAGTAGATCCTAGCAACATTTCTCATCGTGGTTTCTCCCATATTGGTTTTTCCACATACATCTAGTGTTATGTGTTGTTGTTCATGTGCATGTGATTAGTATATTGGTTTATGTTTTAATCTGTACATCTGAATTTTAAGTTTGAATCTGCAAAAAGGTTTTCTAGACTAAAATTTTATAAATGTATTGATTCACCACCCTCTCAGTAGATTTTTATGTTCCAATAAGATGCTAACAAACCTATTTTAAATTCCCCTATTCAAATGCTCCAACAATAATGTTACAATTTTTTCAGATTGTTTGTAAGGATCAATTTGCACTATTGTTTGCATCTTTCTTCATATATTTTCAATTTTTCAGGCGAGTCTTCTTTGTTGATTTCCTCTAATTGTTATGCATGTAAAGTGCTCGGTTCCTCAACTGCTATGGGAAAATTTCCCATATTATAAAGCCAAATTTCTAATGAAGTATCTATGGGAGGAATTAGGGAAGAAGGTGTTTGTACTTGTGGTGAAGAAGGAGAGGTAGAGTCTATTTGCATTGACACATTTTTTTAATATTTTATATCTTTGCTTTTAGTAATGCCATTTCTATTTACAACTCCATAATCTTTTGTTGGCATTTTCCATACTCAACTAGCAAATCATTGTAAATTTTTCTAAATTTTTCTTTCTCTACAATTATTGATTCCACCGTTGCCTTTGTGAATCGGGAAACATTACATACATGGTGGTTGCTTCAATTGTAGAGGTATCAGATACCCTCTTTATGATTAGCCCTCCTCTATAATCTATAGATGGCTCTAAATTTTTTAAAACTTTTGTGTTTGGAGCTAGGGCCCAAATTGCCAATGTATCGCATTCCTCACTGAAGGAAGACCCTTGTAGTAAAATTGTTTCTCTTCTTTAGATTTGTATAAAGTCCTGGCATACCTCCTCACTGTGTCAAAATATATGGTGAAGGCTAGGTCCCATTTTGAAAAAAAGAGGAGACAAATTTTTCTTACTAGTTCCCTCCCTTCTTGTGTTGTTATGCCTTGAAAACTCTCTTTCATCTCTTTCATAACTTGAGCCTATATAACCCCATCAAGTAGTTTTGGGTTTAGGCTCCTCTTCTTGGAAATATTGTTAACATATTCATCCTTCTTAGTTCTCCAAGAAAATTCCATAAAAGAAGAGGACTTGACAAATGATTCATCATCCATGAACTGTTTGCAAGCCTCTTCCTTGACATCATTAGTGTTATTCATGCTAGTGAGGACTACCTTGCTCAATATTAGGCTGATTTATTGTGGTACCATCTCCCTAGGGAGAGAAGGCATACCTTGTTGCATCTCTTCCTTAGTAACAAGCATTTCTTCCAAATCCTTGAAATATTCCACCTTTTATTTCTTAGGAGGTTGTTGCCTTGGTGGTGATGAAACCCTTTGTGGTGAATCAACCTCAATAATCACATGACCAGTTGACCTTAGGGGAGACAATGGTGGCATTTCATGTGATCGTGAAGGGTGTCTTGGTTCCTCTTGTTGAGAAGAGGTGGGCACTGCTTTATATTATTTTTCCCTGACCTTTCTCCTTTTGAACACAATTATTTTCTTCGGGGGTTGGTAGGTGGGTCCTTCTTCCATCACATGGGATTTTCCCTTGTCTTTCTCCTCTTCTACTATAGCTTTCTCCTTGTCTTAGACTAACATTTCTTCTTTTAAATGCTCAACTACTTTCTCAAAATTCTAAAAAACATATTCAATCCTATGGATTACATCTTTAATATTGTGGGTTAACAAGTTTTTCACCTAACTCTATATTCTATCACCCATGGATATGAAAAATGTCACAATAGTTAAATTCATATAATAAGATTTCCTATCGATTCTCTGCTTATTTTACAAGGTGGCAACTACCTTCAAAGATATTCAATGATTAGAAACTCAAATTGCTTTTAACTAGAAAGAAAATAAAGGTGTTGCTTTTAACTAGAAAGCTTTGAAAGGCATAACAACATCTAAATATAAACTGAAAGTGCAAAGAATTTAACCATTTCTGGAACTAATGAAACTCTTCAATTGAACTCAAAATTTTTCCATAAACATTCATTCAAAGATAAACATTCAGTAACAACGCGATTAATCAACCATTCACAACCTAAACATAGATAACCATAGAAAGATATTCAAAATAATAGAATAAATCCAAACAACACAATTCAAAGATTATGTCTACATGAACTTCACCATATGAGTTCTCTATATTGAAAGATAACTACAAAAAATTTAAAATATAAAAGTTTTGATGAGGAAAATCGAAGTTTTTCCCAAAAGATCCTAATTGCATTGAATAAGCCCATATTTAAAGTATAACCAATTGTCTTTGGTAATGGTTTCTTGAGGGAAACTGTACCCCATCATAAAAATGTTTTTTAAAGTTAAAAGAGCCAAAATAAAAAGTATCATGAAATACTAAAAATAGCTATGCATCATTCTTTTCTGCTTCCTTTCCTTCATCTTCCAGAACTTAATCTACTTCTTGCTCCAAAAAATTTTCCTGTATTTTCATCCTGGACCTATAATCACGATACCTAGTGACAATTACAAATATATCTTTACTCTCGGGTGTTGTGGTGATCTATAATTTGGTTCTCCACTTAGCTAAAGTAATGCTAGATTAACCCAATGTTTCAAATCTTCTATTTTCCTCAGACTTGTAAGAGTTTAGGTGAATTTGAAATCTATCAAGTTTTGAGAAAGAATCCCAAGTTACTGTAGAAGGATCAACTATTTCCTTATTGAATATCTCCCTAATTTTCAGAGAAACCTCCTTCATATCCAAAATGTTCTCATTAAACTCATCAATAATTTCTACATCTAGATTATGACAACTATCTTTGATCTCCACCAAAATTTCAATGTGGCACTCAAGAGTTTTATTAATTTCTCCTACTAGGCTATCATGCATTTACAGTTTCCATTCCACTGAATTTGACCTAAAAGGATCCAGATCCTTAGGGTCATTCACAATTTTCTCACCGATCAGTGTTGCTCGATCCATTGAAATTAATTCTTTGAATTCTTGAAAAAGAATGTAAAGGTTGATCTGCTCTTTCTTGACCCGTTGAAGTTATATCACTAGTTCTTTTCTCTTATTAGTAACCTGAGTTTAGGAGAGTATATATTTACTTATAAAGAAAATGGACTCTTGAGATATATTGCCAATCCATTCACTGGTTGCTCTGGATTAACTCAAATTATTTTTAATTTTTTGAATGACAAGGATATTAATACCTTATACCTGAGAGCTTGAGGCTCCATTAGGTTCTAAAGGAGTAACCATAGAAGAGATAAAGTTACCCAAAGCTAGAACCTAAGATTGCAACTTTACCTTCTCTTTTCTCTCTTCTTTCACCCTCTTAATCAAAGTATTAACTGAATATTTAGAGTGATATACATCACCTTCAAGTGTTGGAGGCCCCATTTCAACATGTATAATTTTGTAGTCTACCTCATTTATCTCATTATCACTTAATTTATTCGTAGGATCAACAATTTCTAACACCTCATTTCTAGAGGTAGCGACAGTTAACATCCTTGACATCCTTCGAGCTTTCTTGGGCTTTGAATAACTTTGAAGTAACTTTGCAACTGTGTCTACTTCAACTATCATCGTGGGAGTATACTTCCTTTTATTTTCTATCGCCTTTTTCAACCATTCTAGGGAAGCTACTAGTAAACCAAAATCTTTGTTTCCACTAGCAATCTCATGAGGTTAGTAGGAGTAATTGGTGAATTCTCAATTGGACAATTGAGCATCTCACACAAAGGAGGGAAAATATTATCATTAGAAACCTTCTAGAAAATGGCTTCTCACCATCACCTCTTGACTATGAATTTTCACTAAAAGACTTGATGGACAGTCTCCCTGATGATATACTCTCACCGGATGTTGGTGTAAACCCTTGTTCATTCTTCTAAGATGACCTAGGTTCTTAAGCAGAGCCAACCGCTTGCCACCATTTTCCATCAAACCAATCTTGAGTTCATTTGATCACTAGAGAGACACGTGATGTCATATCAAAGACCTCATTCTTTCTCCAATCAACCTTAGGGTGAGACTTATTGGGAAAATTTTCATATTCGGGATCAATGACCACTGAATCCTCAACCACATTTTCAGGAATGTGGAATGAAAGACTGAAATTTTTTATCTATCTCAGGGTTGGCCTCATATAATCTCTTTTTAAGACTTCATTTTCATCAATACAATCTTCCCAAAAGTCCTCGATAGATGGGAGGTTCTGATATGAACTTCCTCCATACAAATTTTGCCTCACAAAACCCTTACTATCAAATTTGGCTCTCATTGACAGGTACTAGAGATTATATAATTTTAGAACTTCTTTAGCTCCCCTAGCCATCTTATTAGTCTTGCACACAAAAGAAGGAGTCTTCAATGGGAAGGAATAACCCCTTTTTCTCATGCTTGTATACTTAATATTAACCATGGCCATCTATCAACAAACCTTTAGGAAAACCAACAAATCCTTAGGATATCTGGGTAATCTCAATGGGGCTTTCTCAAAACCCCCAATTTTTAGGTAAGAGAATTTATCAAATTGAACATAAAAACTCCCAAAATTTGACGCAAGGGAAATTGATTTAGAGAGAAGCATATTTTTGGGTTTCCATCTAACTTCCTTACAACCTCCATTGAAAATGCATCATTAACACGACATAAATCCCTCATTCCAAATTGTTTCGTGAACTACGAATAAATCTTATAAACATGCATGTATGGATTTGGGAGCCTTTGCAGTTCCAACCTAGGCCAAAAGGACCTCTAACTTGCTACAACATATATCGGCCATGAAAACATCCAAAAAGTAGCAGTCTTATAAAAATTGATTAATTGCCCATTTAAATGAAAGTAAATAATTTCAACCCAATTAATAAAAATATTATCATCCCAGATTGTCAAAATAAATCAGCACATCCAATCCTCAAATGATTCAATTTGTGTGCTTCCCACTATGTGATGCATCAAAGCAATAAAATTCTCAATTTCCTCTATAAAATGCATTCTCTTCAAATTTGAAGGTAGTTGTGACTTACCTTTCTTCTCTGACCTCAAATAGGTTTTAGCCATGGAGTTTTTGCACCACTTCTTATTCATTTTGAAGAAATCCCTAGCCACATCCATATAAATTTCTTCTATAGGTTCCCTTTCCAGAATCTTCAACACACGGGAAACAACTTCAAGAGAAATCTTTTCAATTACTATTTTGTTCATGGCTTTAATTTCCTATGTTTTTAGAATGTATCTTCTTGCACATGCAAAAATCAGGTCCACACTTAGTACAACCTCTAGAAATCCTCCAACATGATCTAACCCAATTTCAAGCCATTTTACGTCCACCTCAGATCTTTTTTCACTCTCCAGCCCTACCCAAAATTCATTCAACTTAAAGGGTCTGAGCTCAGTATCCCTCACGTTGAGCCAACGAGTCACAATTAGGGACTGCATGAGCTCTCAGGACATAAAGAATGATGCATGCACCAGGAGGAGTAGTTGAAGAAGAAGGAAATACAGCTGAAACACCTTGAGAAATTTTTTCCACCTCAAAATATGTCATAGATAAGACGTGTATTTGGTGTTGCATTAATATAGTACTTTATTTCAATCCTTGGAAAAAGAAATCCAAAGATTTGTGCACATTTTGAAGACTCCTAACAAGACATATCTAGGCTATAACATACACATCTTTAAATGAATTGATGATGCTTCGAAAGAAGTGAAAAAAACTATGTCGCCCAATCGTGGAAACTTGAAACTTTGGAACCAAAGTCATAATTTGTGAAGTTATAAAAACTCTTGACTTCCCGACCACACGAGACAAACTATCCTATTAAATCCCTTGATGTTAGGGAAAAGACCAAGATGGACTATCAGATAGTTATGAAACTGATGAACCTTGTGACAAGGTTGTGAAATATTGGGCACCAACAACTTAAGTTATGAAACTCAAAGAGACTATGACTAGAGATTTTGAATCAGGCGAATATTGCGCCAAAGGAAAAGGACAAGAGACCCAGGCAAGATGAAGGAATTAATACCCTAGCGAATGACACAATTTTAAAAGAATAGTAAAATGATACCTAGAGGTAACAAATATCACCAAGAGCATTAAATTGTGAATCTTTTGCTCGCATTTTTGGCTCTAATTTATTGAAAGAAATTAATTTCATCTTACTATCATCTTGCTTTTGAAAGTAAAAAATATTCCTTATTACATCCTCAAGAAAATAAAAGTTGTGAATGAACTTAGAGTTTTCTGATTCTTTCCTTAAGCCCTTCCATGAGTCCTTTATGATCATGATTCCTTGGTCTAACCCTCTTCATGTCATATGGTTTGAGGACATCAACAATCTTACTTGGTGTAGTGGTACCTTTAGGGCATATGGTCAAATCTGGTCAAATTTTGGTTTTATATTTTGTTTTGATTTTTTTTCTCTAATAAGGTCATTTATGACCATTTGGGATTATTTTTTATCCATTTTGGAATGTTATAGGTCCATTGGTCAAAAGTTGTAAACATTTGTAAAAAAGATGTAAAATTTTTCAAAAAGTGCATTAAAGTTAAAAATTTGATTAGGACGTTAGGTGTGGGTAGTTGGTAGTTGGAAAATTATTGGGAAAGAATAAATAAATGTTTTAAACATGAATCCCATTGTTGGGAAGGTTGGAGGAGATTGGAATGAAGAAATTTCAATTTTTGCACTCTAAAAATTATTTTTTTCTTATAAATTTAACCGTTCTTTTCATTTGTATAGATTGTAAATAGAAATTAATGACCTAAAATTTATTGGAGATGATATAGGATTGAATAAACTTCCAAATAAAATTAGTTTGGTATATTTTCATCAACATTTTTATAAGTTACAATTTTTTTTTTAAAACTGCCTAAAACCCTTCCTAGGGTTTGTAGTCACATAAAAAATGTCATAACTTTTGTTTTATCCATTGAATAAGGATGAAATTTGGAAAAAAATTATGTATTGATATCTACAATAATCCAAAAAAGTTTCAGATCATAATGTACACGTGTGAAGGATATTGCTTCACTAGTCTTCTTTCACAGATTCTCAAAACAATCATAAAAATCCCTTAAATGGTGATTTTCTATTGAAACCCTCATTTAATCTCATATATTTGGCTTGGATAAATATTGTTCCATGTTGTAGAGGCCTATAATGGTTTGGGGATAGTTAGGACTTTCATTTTCATGTAGTTCTAATCATTTATTTATGTACATTAAAGTGCAGTGAGTTTATAGTCACTGTGACAGTGAGGGTCAAATTAGTGTGGATCGGGCACCATGCCAAGTTGGTGTAAGAGATTGAAGTAATAGGTTGAATATGATAAATAATTCATTCCCTATGTTTTTTTATTCAAATTATATCATTTTCTTGACCTTAAGGATTACAAGTACTAAATGAATGTTGTTGTCCTAGAGTGTTGGTTCCATGGTTGAAGACCTTCAAGTTAATTAAGAAGTATTGTGTCTACCCCTTCCTTTGCATCATTACTCCATCCTCCTTGCTTCATGAAAAATTCCAAGAGGACAGTGTTAGGGTTTACGAAGATTGGAGAAATAAAAATTAACACTTATATGCAGATTAAATAATCGAGAAATAACAATGAATAATAACACAAAAGAGATCAACATAAATATTTAATGTGGTTCACCCAATATGGGCTACATCCATAGAAACTTAGCCACCCAATGATTTTATTATCCTGTGAAAAAATAGATTAAATTCTCATGAATTACATACACCACAACTTACATCCTAGTTTCTTATAACAATCTTTTTGGAAGCTTCCAAAATTAGGGTTTTACGAAGTCATTTTTTTTTCATTTGACTTGGCAATAAGGAATCCTTGACGTGTTAACAGGAAAATCCTTGATGTGTTAATGAAAAAATATCCCACTTGGAGAATTTGAGGATACGTTACAAGTGTATATTATTTTCATGATTAGTCACCACATGCCAATAATCTCCCACTTGGAGACTAATCCTAGATGACACCACTACACTTGTAGCTCCCACTAGTTTACAGGTCTGATTGGTTTATTGTCTCCACCATTATCATTCGTGAAGGCCAATGAAAACTGATGAGGAAATTAGTTTCTCTAGTGTAACCGCCTTTGTTAACATATCTACAAGATTCTCACTTGTGTGAATTTTCTCTAGCTTCTACTACCCATCCTCCAAAACTGGCCAAATGAAGTGGCATTTGAGTTGTATGTGCTTAGTATTTTAATGCAAAGTTGAGTTCTTAGCAAGATGCATTTCACTCTGGATATCAGTGTACAAAGGGCTATCTTCTTATTGTTGTCTCAATTCCTCTAGAAAACATTGTAACTGAATAATCTCCTTGTTGGCTTCTGTAGCAACAACATACCCAACTTTAGTGGTTGAAAGTGTAACAACCTTTTGCAATCTTGAAATCCAACTGACTGCAATACATCCTATAGTAAAAAAATACCTTGTAGTACTCCTCCCACTATCAATATCACCTTCCATATCAAAGTCAACATATTCTCTTAGAGCATAATGTGTTCCTCCAAAACATAGTTTCTTTGAAGTAGTACCTCTCAAATATCGAAGAATCTATTTTACTACATTCCAATGTTCCATTCTCGAATTTCTCAGATACTTACTCATAACTCCCACTGCATGTGCAATATCTTTCCTTCTGCATACCATACATCAAACTACTAACTAATGTTGCATATGGTATCCTAGACATTTTGTCTTCCTCCTTTGGTGTCTTTGGACACATCTCCTTAGTCAACTTAAAATGACTAGGCAAAGGTCTACTAACTAATTTTGCATCTTGCATGTTAAACCTTTTCAACACCTCTACATAATCACTTTTAGACAATTTTTTTTGTTTTGTTTGTCCTATCTCGCGTGATCCTCATACCAAGGATTTTTTTTGTTGCACCCAAATCCTTCATAGCAAATGAATTTGCTAATTTTTTCTTAAGTTCATTGATATGGTGCATGTTAGACCCAACAAGAAGCATGTCAGATCAACATAAAGAAACAAGATAATATAGCTTCCATTATTCAATTTCTTAAAATAAACACAATAATCAGAATGACATCTTTGTAACCTGTTCAACCATACAACTATCAAATTTTAAATACCATCATCGAGGTGCTTGCTTTAGGTCATACAAACTCTTCTGTAACCTACACAAAAATTCCTCCTTACCCTTGACCTCATATCCTTGTGGTTTCTGTATGTATATTTCCTCTTCCAAATCCCCATGGATAAATATTGTTTTCAAATCTAGTTGATCAAGATACAAGTCTTTTGCAACCACAAGACTTAGAATTGTTCTAATAGAAGTCATCTTTACAATCGGAGAAAATATTTCATCAAAATCTATACCTTTTTTCTATGCAAAACCTTTTACCACGAGTCTGGCCTTATATATTTTCTTTCCTCCATCTTCTTCCTTCAACCTGTAAACCAATTTATTTGGTAGTGATCTTTTACTTGCAAGAAATTGGACTAAGTCCCAAGTCTGATTTGGCAACAAGGAATCCATTTCCTCTTTCATACCTAGCTCCCACTGCTTTTTGGTATCTACCTTCATTACTTCTTCATAACCTTTAGGTTCACTATAATAAATTAATAATATAGAATATAATGATGGAGAAAATATTTTTGGAGGTCTAGTTATCCTTGCAGAATGTCTAACACTTGTAGGAGTCTGTGGGATAACTTGTTGCTGAGCATCAGGTACCACTGGCATTTTGTTTTTAGAATCTCATCCAACACCACACATTCCTTTTTGGCATGTTCATGCTTCTTTTCATACAATTGATCCTTATACAGAACTTTCTCATTGAATATAATATATCTACTCCTAATTATTTTATGATTTTCATAATCCCATAATCGATAACCAAATTCATCTACTCCATATCCAATGAAGGTACATATTTTAGACTTAGCGTCAAGCTTGGTCTTATTTTCAATATCAAAATGGATAAAATCTTCACAACCAAAGGTTTTCATAAATGAATAGTTTACCTTTTTATTCATCCATGCCTCCTTTGGAATGCCACCATCCAAAGGATTTGAAGTTCCCTTGTTTATTAAATAAAAGAAGGTATGTACAAAATCTACCCAAAAGTGTAATGGTAGTCCAACATGCAAGCTCATGCTCCTTGCACACTCCATAATGGCCCTACTCATCCTTTCAGACACACCATTTTCTTGTGGGGTTCTAGGAACCATTTTTTGCCTATGGATTCCATTGTATGAATAGTAATTTTAAATTTTTCTACTGCAATACTCACCTCCATTATCAGATCTAAGGCACTACAAAAATTTTCTTGTCTCATTCTCAACCAAAGATTTCCACTTTTTAAAAGTTTCAAATACTTCTAATTTTTGTTATAGGAAATACACCCATGTTTTCCTAGTTGCATCATCAATAAAAGTAACATAATAACAAGAGCCACCAAGAGAAGATACCTGAGATTGTCCCCATACATCTGAATGCACAATCTCTAATTTCTCACTCTTCTTCGCTTTTCCAACTTTGAGAAATCAAACTCATTTTAATTTTCCATAAACACAATTTTCATAGAACTCCAAGTCAATCAGCTTCAGACCTGGTAGCAACTTTCTGAAGTGAAGGATCTTCATCCCTTTCTCACTCATGTGCCCAAGTCTATGGTGCCACAATTCTATTTTTGTCCTTATATCAAGTGCTATAAATCTCTTAGGAGCAACTGTTTCTATAGCAGCTAAGGTAGAATAAGTATTACCGTTACACAAATACAATGTGCCTACCTTTTCACCTTTGGCTACTAGTAATGAACCTTTAGTGAACTTCTAAAATTTGTTTGAAAAGGTAGCTATGCAGTCTTCACTACCCAGTTGTCCTACAAAAATTAAATTTCTTCTCAAATTTGGAACATGCCTTGCCTCCTATAGCAACCATTCATTTCCATTATGAAACTTAATTTTTATCTTTCCTTTTCCAAAAATATGACAGGGTTCATCATCACCCAAATATAAGTGTCCAAAATCACCTTGAACATAATCTACAAAATATTTCCTATTGGGTGTGGCATGAAATGAAGCCCCTAAATCTATTACTCAGGAATCATTAACATTATCTAAACATAAAATTAAAGAATCCTATAATTTATTATTTGTAACATTAGCTTCCTTACTATCATTATGGTCTCCATCTCCTTGTTTTCCCTTTCAAGGGCAACAATCCTTCTTCAAGTGTCCTAGCTATCCACAATGCCAACAATCCAGTCTTCCTCTCGATTTAGATCTACCTTTCTTTGAATTCCCTTGTGACTTCCCACGATTTTTTGGGATTTTTCCACTCTCCTTTGTTCTTCCCCTATTCTCTAATTCAAATCATTACTTGATGTTGAAGTCTCACCTATGCTTTTCCATCACATTTCCTCACTAAGGATAACACCAACAACATCATCAAATTTTAATGTATTTGAACCAAAGATAGAGTTACTTACAACCATTACCAAGCTATTCCAATTTTCTAGAAAAGAATATAAAACCAAGAGAGCTCTCACCTCTTCATCAAAATTCATTTTTATAGAAGTTAATTGACTGGTAATCATAATAAAATCATTTAAATGATCTATCACAAATCCACCATCATTAATTCTTAGATTAAACAAATGATTCATGAGAAATACCTTATTTGAGGTTGAGGGTTGTTCATATAATTTACCCAAATGTTCCATCAGATCCTCTATTGTCTTTTCTTCTATTATATTGAATTCTACAAATGGTGCTAGGCACAACCAAATAGTTCCCAGTTCCTTTCTCTCTAGAATCTTCCATTCTTCATTAGGTATAGTAGCCTCTTTCTTTGTTTTCCCTTGCAATGGATGCCATAGATCCTTTTGATATAAATAATCTTCCATTTTTAGCTTCCATAATTGATAATTATGGACATTGAACTTCTCAACCTTGAATTTTCCTTCTTCCATTGCTCCCACTGAAATCTAGAGGTTTCCTGCCAATCAACCAAAATACACACAGATATGATACCAGTTGTTAGGGTTTAGGCAGATTAGAGCAAAAAACATTAACAACTATATGCAGATTGAATAACCCAGAAAGAACAATGAAGAATAAAACAAAAGAGATCAACACATAAATTTAACATTGTTTACCCAATGTGGGATACATCCACAAAAACTCAACCACACAATGATTTTATTATCCTATGTAAAAATAGATCACAATCTCATGAATTACACACACCACAACTTACATCCTAGCCACTTATAATAAGCTTTTTGGAAGCTTCCAGAATTAAGGTTTTACAAAGTCATTTGTTTTCATTTGAATTGTCAGTGGGAAAACCTTGATGTGTCAACGTGGAAAATCCTTGACATGTTAACGGAAAAATCTCCCACTTGGAGACTGCGAGGATATGTTATGAGTCTATAATATTTGCATGATCATTCACCACATGCCAACTAATAGTGTCTATAGAGAAAAGAGTTCCCTTCCTCTAATCCTTCAAATTATTATCCTCTATATCTCCTAACTACCACATCACCTCTAGAAAACCAACTCTTAGTGGCACACCTCTTGGAAGTATAAGAGGTGCAACACTTGTGCCATACACCCTCAAAATTGTGTAGCTTGGGTAGGGAATAATATCTCCCCAATTTTTTTCAATGTTCAAGTCGAGCCTCCTATCCTTAGGCCTCAAGAAATCATGCAAAGCTATAGGGATCCTTGACATATTCAAACTCAACACCCTTCTTAATTTAGAAGCAAAGATATTTTCAAGAACCACATAACTAGGTTTCCTGTCATTCCCGTCAAGGAGTGTGGTCCTGTATTGGACGGGCAGATCCATATCACCCTCCTTCTTTTCTAATGTCATATCCTTTCCAAAATAACTTTCTCCCTTATACAACAAAATATGCATGAATAAAGAATACCAATAGAACCTTAGTCTATATTCACCATTTTTTAGTGCAACCGGGCCCTCTTGAATCCTTTGAACCAAGCATGACCCAAACTCATAAAGTGTGTTGTATGTAGGATGTTGGATATGAGCATCCATATAGATTTCAGCCATGGGCATACTTGTAGCTGGGTCATACCCTAGGATTTGGCACAAGGAATAAAATTTCCTCTAGAAGTATGTCACAAAGTAGTTGATAGGGAATGAATCTTTATCTGATGGGCCCAAAATGATCCTCCCCTAACCTTTAATAGATCCCAAGAAATTATGCAATACTAAGAACTCGAAGGTATGTCTTAATTTCTCATCAATATTTACCATATCTTCACTCCATTAAGTTAAATTGAAGATCTCAATAATTTCTTCCCTGGTGACCTTAACCATTTCTATGGCATCATAGGTTATTACAATTCTAGAAATAGGGTCGTAATTTTCTGCTACTGCCCTTTGTAGGTCCAATCCATATAAACATTTGGTACTACCACTTTTCCCATGTTTAATCTTTAAGGATTTCCTATAGGGATGCCATAGTTTTGGTTGCCAAACCAATAGTTAAACTGTGTCCCTCTAGTGCATGGAAAGGTGGCATTTTTGATAGTGCATTATTTATCCATGAGCCTAGTTACAATTTGAGTACCTGTGAATAAAAACTAACTCTTGGAAATATCATATGTTGAGGGTTTTAATTGGTTGATTAGGTCTTGGTAAAGAGATATTTTCTTCTCTCCAGAGGTTTGGACTCATGGCGATGCCATAGTTATTAGGTTTTTGGCAAGCTATGGTTTTATTAAGAGAAAATGTAAGCTTATAGATAGGGAAAATGTTTGTTGCAAAGCAATAGTAGGAATAAAAAAGCTAATCATTCAAATTGAATGTCAAACCTTAAAAGAAATGCAACAAACCAAAAAATCTATTGACAAAAATATAGAGTGATGCAATTTCAACAATTTTCTTAAAGCAATTGAAAAGTAGAGTATCAATTTCACTTATGGTTTTGTAGATGCTTAGACAACCCTAATTCTAGATGCTGAATGATATTGAAAATTTCAACGAGAAATCCTTAGGTGCATTGAATGATTTATCGAATTGCAATTATACTTTAAAAAATGTTTTAATAGCTTTAAAGCAGATCAAAATGGTATTTTGGTGTCATATCCACCATTATTGTTTGCTTGCATGTAGGAGGATGGCTCACTTGACCTCAGTTTTTTAAATAGGTTTGGCTTGAAAAATGACCCTGATCAAGTCAAATAGGTTTGAAAATATGACTATAGACAACCCTCACCATCAACCAGTCAAAATACACCATGCGGATTTGTTTCTAAGTCACCCCATAGGCTCCACCATTTTCACAAGAATTGAAAGAGACTATGTGTTAGCCTCCCCGGTTCCTCTCTAGGTTTAAACCATGTGCATCTTATGACAATGGGGAGGTGGGGGATGACCTAGATCAAATCTTGTGCCTCCAACTTATATGCATTTTACCTTTTGGAGCCTTCCACCTTAGTGCATAACCTTTGGATCTAATGAACATCCACAATTGAAACATCTTTTCCACTTTTAAACACGTGCCTTAAAAAGGCCCTTTAGTAGCTCAGTTATTAACACCCTTTAACATTATGCTGAAAAATTCATAAAATTATTTCATGCCCTTCAATAGTTCCTTTGTGGCTCAGAACGCACCACGTGGCACCTCCCTACTTTCCCTCTAAGGGATGGGAGATGCAGGAGGGTCCCTCATGGGCTAGTGGGGGACAATCAAGATTAACCCAAGCCTTCTCATCTTGTCCATTGATCCATTATAGCTTAACATTGAATGCCTTCAAATGATCATGGGCCCTGCCTAAAAGAAATGACACGCATCACTCGCCCACCAACTTGTTGGAATATTTTAATAAAAATTAAAACTCAACAAGGGAGCGGGGAATGGTCAGGATCAAATCAAACAATCGAACTTACATTAAAATCTCAAACCTACATGCGCATAATGTTATCAACTTGAAAAAGGAGGCTCAACTAGGTCAGCACAAGATGGCAACATAAATACCGACCAAGACTTTAAACCAATGATGAAATATTAAAACCCGAACTTAGGAACATGGTAAATATTAAAATATTTGAACCCACATAATATGAAACAATATTTATAATGAATCAACATGTAATGACCAAGAATACTAAGCTTAAGGGGCTGGTAATTAAATGAATTCAATGGCTTAAGATGTGACTTAAGAAACCAGGAACGAGTAGAAACCAGTCAATAGTGAATTAGAACATAGGTAAAAGGATTGACACTTGGGGTTTTAAAGAGGATTTAAGATACACATAAACCTTAGAACATGAGAAAAGTTGAAATCCTAAACATTAGGACCCATTCCAAACTAGGAAAGACAACCAAATTCAACAATAATATTGTAAGAGAGGGGGACCAAACAAATCAAGGCCCTAGGTCACGAAGGGATGAGAGCAACAAGCTTCCCTAACTTACCTCAACTTAAGGAAGTGTTAGGATATGCGTGATGAGAATGATGAGGACTATAAGGCCCTTCAGTCACTCTACAAACCTAGGATTCTAAAGGAGACTAGGTGAGTCAATTTTTAGGGTCAACTTTGTGTCTCAGATAGCTCTCTGTCAGAGAATAGAAGTGCGGTTCTGAGATGACATCATGATGTGCAGGTGTCTCTCAGATGCATTGACATCCATATGACTAGAGAATCAGGAAAACAAGGTCCAACCGCTAAAAAAAAACCAATGACCTAGTTAATGATTTCCAAGTGAACAAAATAACATTATGAAATATGAAACATATAAACAGATATGATAAAACAAGTAGATTAAGCCAAGGGTGACAAGAACTATCTCACACAAAAGCTTGTTTGCCAGATCACTCCAAGGTATCTCCACCTACACATAAAAGAGAGAAATTGGTGGGGGGCTATTTAGGGGTCTGCATTAGTTAGACCACCATTTTGGTGTTTCTACCTCGATGGAAAACCAAGTTTGGAAAGGTATAGAAATAGTATGATAAAGGAAAAGATGTAAGAAAAAAAGACACTAAAACATTACAAAACAATAATGTGCTAGCTCAACAAAGTAATAGAGAAGGAAATTAGAGAGCTTACCACCTCCACCAAGAATGCTCAAGGCTAATGGGGGAGAAAATGAGAGGAACTCAAGCCTCTATTGTAATGGTGTTGTTCTACACTTTCTCTATTGAAGTGATGGAGTGCAAAAATGTGCTTGAATGCTTGAACTGAATGCTAGAATGCTTAGAGCGATCACCTAAGAGTGTGTAGAAGCTTTGAAAATGGATGAAGGTGAGTGAATTTGAAGGGAAGATGAAGAAAAAATCCATATTCAGGTTGGTCGGTCGAAGAGGGGCATTACAATTCGGCTTCCAATGGGAAGTGTAACACCTCTATAGGTTCCAACCATAGGAATCTACCAGGCACAAAAGCACACTGTGTAGACATCTACATACTACACGGGCATCCCCAACAGTTATCCCCCATCGTCACTCAAAAAAAGTGACAAGTGGAAGGAAGGCAACAGGCTTATGTGGAATTAAGCCTTCGAATTTGGTTTTCAAAAGTGAAGAAGGGAAAAAGAGGAGTTTGTGTTAGGGGTGAAAATTCTCTCCTATACATTTTTCCCCTAGAGAACAAATAGTGATGAGTGTTTGAGTAAAGTAGATCGAAGAAGTAATAGGGTGATAAATGTATACCCAAACCATTGACAAAGAAGACCATGATCTGGTGAACCCGAGAGTGCAGGATAGGAAAAAGACTTCATAGCTCCGCAAACCTATGAAGCATAAGAAAGAAAGTGCCTTATAGGCCTGCAGACTTGCAAGGAAGGTATCCTCAAAGAACTCTCACATAAAGGGGACCAAGGAAAGTTCCTTACAGACCTACAAACTTGCAAGGAATGTATCCCCCAAGAACTCTCACATGAGGGAGACTGAGAAAAGTGGAGTCCATAGAGCTGATAGGTGGCGATGTGTTTACCCACAGATTAAAAATGTTAGGAGGTGGTCGTGCAGACCATCAAGTTGGAAGAATTTTGAAGGGGTCCCTTGAGAACCCTCCAAAAGGAAGAGGGGTCCACTCAAGGGATACACTGTTCGAAAGAGAGGTCTAGTCGGGATGTACCCAGGCTAGGTGCGAAGATGTGAAGCGAGTCTAGTCGGGATTCCCCCAAGCTAGATGCATGGATATAAAATAGGTCTAGTCAGTATAGCCCCGAGCTAGATGCAAATATAGTAAATGGGTCTATTTAGGCTTCTCCCAAGCTAGACGTCATAGAGAAGACCTTCGAAGGGATCTCTTGGGAACCTGATCTAAAATGAAAGGGTCTACTCAAGGGATGCGTTGTTCGAAAGTTGGTGCATTCTTTTTCAAATCCATTCATCATCAAGGAATCCTTCTAAACTATGTTCACTTCATCAAGGAATTTGAAAGGAAGGATATTCCCCCCCACGCAAGGGGAAGCTCAATTTTTTTCCTTTCTTGGACGATGGTTTCCAAGTCCTTTCTTTACAAACCCATGATGAAGGAAACATGTTTCGTTAGGCTTTCTAGTTGAGAATGTAATTATAACAAAGAAGTGAGTGAATGTTCTTCAAGAAAAGATTCATTGGAAACAAATTCATTTTATAAAGATCAAGTGATGTAGAGGTGGAATTTTCACACATGAGAGGGAAAAATAAAGCAAAGAAGAGAGAAAGATAAAGGAAAAGTGAAAAGGAAAGATAACACAAACAAAGTGCACATGGGTAACCTAATATTTTTGGGTCAGAATTGCTCATATATATAAGTATAATAATAGTATATAAATTAACTGTCATCAACCCCCTACTATATGAGGCCATGTGAAGAATGCAGGAGAAGACAAAGTAAAAATAAAAAAATGGGCCAACATGGAAGGAAAGCCTAAATGCTCTCAACACCTTGCATCATCCCCAATTTACTAAAAGTGAATCACAAACATCAAAGACTGATGATAAAAATAGAGGAAGGTTTACAACACAAACGCCATGCCTATATCCAAGCACCAACAGGGGTGAAAAGGGTCATCCAAAAACATATAACATAATCACAGGGGAACACATCACGAAACACACACATCTAATCTAAAGATAAAGAGGGGCTCTCCCCCTAACATTGGTCAACCAAGAGGTTATAAAATTCCCACTCTAGATTATTGTAGAGGGAAGGAGGATGATATTGTAGTGATGGAATGTTAAGGGGAGGAGCTTCCGACCCTCTCGCAATAAGGGATAAGGAAGAAGGACCTCCAAGGTCTTCGTCACTCAGCTCTTGTGTGTCTAAGGTCAAAAACTTCACGAAGATTATTGACAAGGTCAAAACTTCATCTACCAAGTTAAACATACAATTAATGGGAGTGCCATGTTTCACCTTGACAGTCAAAGGATATTTTTCTTGAGGTTCGCCACTAAATTCTCTAAGCGACTTGCAAGAGGTGACAAACTTAGGTGAGGTCGAGACTGGTTTCATCACTAGGATGGAACAAATCAGCATGGGGTCACCTTTTAGAGAAGGTGGGATCCTCTTCTGTCCTCCTTTTCTAGAGGGACCACTCTCTATCTTCTTCTTCATTGGAGGAGGAGATCTTCCCACATACAAGGTAAGAAGGGCAGAGGGAGAGGAGGAAAGAACCGTAGTAGAAAGGACTGAGGTATTAATCATATCTATGGGCTTCGAGAAAGGCAAGACATCCAAAACGAATGTTAGCAATGGTGGATCCATTGAAGGAAAGATGAATACTTGCCCTTTTCTAAGGTTAGGCACATTCATACTTACAACGAAAGCTAAGAGTGATGCAGAGCTAGTTTGAATGGGAACAAAGGGGAGGAGAGAGGAGGATGCATTAGAAGGCCCTAAAATAGGGGTAGTTATCACCTCTTCCTTCATCTGTGAGGTGACCTGCTCAACCAGGAGAGATTTTCACCGATGGTTCCATTCACATGCAAGGCAGTTTCTACAACTCTTTGAACTAGAGGCCGAAGGTTGTGAAGGAACAAAAGGCTCTTTCTCATCCATGGGAGTGTCCTCCATAGCTGTTTCTAGTTGAGAGAAATGCTCTTGTATGAGAGCAAGAGGGATAGGTTTAGAAATAGTAGGGGGAGTTAATTCCAACGCCTCGACAATGTGCCTCTTTCCATTCACTTCTTTAGAAGCAGGGGTGTTAGGAGGCCGCAGAGGCTAGGATGCAGAGGATTCCCCATGGGGGGATTTTTTCCTACCATATCGAATGGGCCTAGGCTCCATGGGTAGGACAAGAAGCTCAAATGTGGGACACTTGGATCTTCACCAAGAGGGAACCATGGGATTCTCTCATGAATGCAAGGCATAAGAAGATGGTACCACAACAAAGCGAGAAGAAGTGTCAGGCTGAACAATGGAAGAGGAAGAAGGAGGATCTTGCGATCGCTTCTCTTCTACGTGCCTTGGCAGAATCACTTTCAGATTTAAAGCAAGCCCTATGAGAAATAGCATAAGGTGAAGGAGGGTATCTAACTTTTTTCCTAGAACACCATTTCTTGTAATTTTGATATGTGTGCTATAAGAGGTCCTTCTTGGGCAGGAGAGGACCAATAGGTGTAGGAAAAAATCAATCTAAGGAATAACTACCATGACCAACTGGTGATCTATAATTGGTGTCATAAATCACATGCATGGAACCCTCATGGGTGAATTTCAAACACTTATGCACAATCAAAGGAACTACATTCATAGCTACTAGCCAAGGGATACCCAACTTCACTTTGAATGTTTTTAACCCCAGGATAATTTCAAATATGAGGTTCATAGAGTTAGTTCTGATGAGGACTGACACAAAAATACTACCTATAGGAGGTACAGAAATTCCATCGTGTGTGTAGTGTTGGAAGTGATTCACTCTGAGAGAGGTGAATCAGAGTGCACTAATTTTAACTTTTAACTTTGAATGCATAGAAAAGATTTTACTAAGTTGACCCAGTATGAAAAATAGCACTTTAGATCAGATTAATATGAAACATGATTGACATTTACAACCCATTTGAAAAGCTTCATATGATATTGTCCAATTTAAAGCTTTATGAACAATCTTGTTGTGCAATATCAATAGAGCAATAAAACTTCATAATATGGAACCTTGATTTGCATTTGACAATCTTTTGAGCATATGAATGAGTACATGAAGCAGAAGTTAATTCACTTTATAAAAGACATTTTTGCACCAGAATTGCACAATCTAGATTTGTATGACAGACTTGAGAAAAACTTACATAAAACTTTTACACGGCCTTAAAGTATCAGAGCATTGAATAGCTGAATGAGCACAACAATATAAATGACTGAAGGAAAGATTATGCAAGATAGACATAGATCACACAAATGAGAGACACACAAATTGTTGAGTGGAAAACCCTCCTGGGGTAGAAAAACCACTCCTAAACTGCCTTATTGGCTTAATTTCAAAACCACTGCTTACAAATTTTTGAGCACCAACTCAAGGAGCACTATCCCCTCATTTAGAGACACCAATCTCAAGGAGGACCAACCCCTCATTTAGAGACACCAATCTCAAGGAGCACCAACCCCTTTACTATTTTAGTAAATCATACAATGATACAGAGGATCTCTCTATTTCTCTTTTATCTATCAAGTGCCTCTTGACAGACAATAACTAAAATCCTCAAAGTTCCAAAATGAACCTTCAGAATTTCAGGCATTGTCAAGCCTTAAGTCAACTTGATTATCAACTCATATTTCAGATTTTCAATCTCAAAGCTCAACATTTTTCAATACAGTCACTGTGATGTATTATCACAAGTTTTCCCTTTTGTTTCATATATTTCTCATTGTTCTTCTTCCATCATCTATTAATTAACTCTCTTTTTCTATTTTTATACTCTTTTCATGGATTGTCATAGAAAAAAAAGTTAACACACATTTTGCTCCTTTTTGATTTTTCTTTATTTTAGAGTCCTCATCTCTCCATTTGTTTTGATTACAGATTTCATCATTACATTCAAGGAAGGTTACAATCGTTGCTTGATTTTCTATTTTAGGGAATAATACAAAGATGATTATTAGTTTACCAAACCTTCAATTGACCAACAATGCCATGTGTTGCAATGTCCATGTGTGAAGGATCATTATGAAGAAGTTCTTCTGACTGGAATATCCAAGCATTTTTCAAATATAGAGGGCAGACTGAACCCTATCCTCTCAAACAACCTACACAAAACAGAGCTGAAAAACAAGAACTATTAAATCATATATGAAATTCATGAAAAAAACCCTCGAAAAGCCAACTACAATAGTAGTGCATCCAACAACTCCAATGCAATGTAACCGTAACTTCATAATAATGCATCCAATAATAACCATTATGAAATAATCCATGTAAGAGACTAAACATATTCGAAGTCATCATGATTTCCCCAAACAGATACCACTATTTCATAAAACTGATAAGTTAAATATATTGTAAAGTGTAGTTAAAAATTATATGCAATCTTTTTGGTTATGACCAGTAAAAATGATTTAACTAATTTTTCACCTTCCATTTAGAAGTAACGGTTCTACAACCCAATTGACAAAACTGGATACTTGAGAGTATCAAAATAGATGTTGCATGTAGCAATTTTTACCAGACTGCAAAGTGGCTTAGCAACCCGAGCTTCTCCCTTATACGAGCTTTTATTCGATGCCAGGAAATTGATAGGTGAGCCAACCAATGTCATGGTCTTCCTATTTTCAATATGCTACCAAAGATCAGTAAACCAACTACTAGAACAGTGAAACGGATGTGAGATAAACAACTCAATGTTGGCGGCCAGAATAGGGTTTCAAAAACTTTTGAACAATGAAGCATAATAGTGACCTAAGTTTCCCAAAATAACCAACAAATTTTTTATCTCTTTGTCAACTGCGCTACCGCACCCTTCAAACTGTTCACCTGCGGTATAGCAGTAACGAACACTTAATAGTTACCTTTTCCTTTACCACCCAACCACAGTCTTTCTTCGGGCTACCCATGGTACAATGATAGCTCCAAGCTAACCGCTTCCACCGCATTATTGCGGTGAGCTTCTTGATAGCTTAGGTATAGTGGTAGTTGTTCTGCTTGCCACTGGTAGTTTCCACCACGCTACCATGATTACCTTTCTGGCTACCCGTGGTATAGCGGTAGCTGCTATTCATATCGCTAGCCGCTTTTACCAAATTACCGCGGTTGCTCTCTTAGCAGTCTACGGTACCACGGTAAGATGTTCGTGGCCTTACCAAATAAATGACGACAAACTCATTTCTGTTTGACAATAGTTTACTATAAGAAATACTAATGAAAACATGCCATGAAATATTACCTCCAAATGTCGATGGCTATTTGACTTTTATATTCCCAAGAAATCAAGACTAAGTCACTGCCAATGTGACATTAAAATATTAACCAAAGCCTTTACCTGTTGTCGGCCTTAAGGCAGTATTTAAATGTCAACCCTTTAGACCCGATTCAAATGCAAAAGGAGACCAAATAGAATACCTTTACCCAAGGTCAAATGGCACCTTGATATATTCAATGTTGTATAATGTGCCATTGCCAAATGATGTCCAAGGACTTATGAGGTATAGTGAAGACTGAATTTGCATGATGAATTTACAATGCCATTCTCCCATACCAAAATACCATAACTAAATGAAGAAGGAATGATCAAAGTGTATCTCAAAGCCATAACCACAATGATGATCAAAGCCCTATAATTTTCCAAAAAAGGAATATTGAGTGCTCAAAAACAATAACAAGATTGTTCCTCAAACCCATGCCACTAACTGAAGAAAGAGAAGTATACCTTGACGAATATCAAGATGCTTGTAACTGATCAAGCATAATTAATCAACCTGATCAATGAAACAAGGAGCCAGTAACCATAATGCCTTAACTGAGATTTGCACATGGAGCCAAATAACAAATGTGCCAACCAAAATATGAACCAGCTGAGAAGATAATCATCAAGCCAAAATTCCAGATAACCATAAGATGACATCAAGGACAAAAAAACATACGAGGCATTCAACATGTAGACAATACTCATAGGTGCATCATATCCATCTTTAAGCATGGAGTTAATTAGCATGATCTCTTCAGTTATAATATTCACTTGAGATGTCAGATCAATGAGAATACTTGCTATGGTGTTTCCATTTATCCTCGCAGGAATGTAGAGAGGAGATGGTTCTCTGATAAAGCCCATAATCAATTCCTATGAAGTGAAGGTTATACTAGTACTACAACTCACAGTCTACGATAAGGGAATAGGTTGATGTAGGAAGGATCCCATCACACACACTAAATGATAATTCCACAGAGTCTCCTAAAGGTTATAGGACAAGATAGTGACGTAGTTTCGGTTTCGTTATGCAACACTTCTATAACCTTCCAACTATGCCTACTAGGGGTTGTAGGTCAGGTTGTAAGTCACAAGACTCATGACACTCACACCTATAACACTCCCAGGATAAGGAATTTTCAGTATCACAAAATGAAACCAAAATGGTTCACATCAGGTTCACCAAAACTATAAGAGAGGCAGACCAACCAAGTCAAGGCCCTAGGTCATGGAGGGTTGAGAGCAGCAGGCTTCCCTAACTTACCTCAGCTTAAGGAAGTGTTAGGAGATGCAGGATGAGAATTATGAGGAATATAAGGCCCTTCGACCACTCTACAAACCTAGGATTTTAAAGGAGACTAGGAGAGTCAATTTTTAGGGTCAACTTTGTGTCTCAGATAGCTCTCTATCAGAGGATAGAAGCTCGATTCTGGGATCACAACACGATGCATTATTGTCTCTTAGATGTGATAATATTCGTATGATGAGATAACTAGAAAGACAAGGTCTTACCATTAAAAAAAACTAATAGACTAGTTAATGATTTCTAAGCAAACAAAATAACACTATGAAATACGAAACATATAAATTATGGATATGATAAAACAAGTAGATTAAGTGAAGGATGACAAGAAGGATCTCAGATAAAATCTTATTCCCTAGCTTGCTCCAAGATATCTCCACCTACACATAGAAGAGAGAAATTATTGTGGGACTGTTTAGGGGTTTGCCTTAGCCAGACCCCCATTTTGGTGTTTCCACCTCTATAGAAAACCAAGTTTGGAAAGGTGTGGAAATAGTACGATAAAGGAAAAGATGCAAGAAAAAAGGACACTAAAACTCTATAAAATAGTAATGTGCTAATTCAACCAAGTAATAGAGAAGGAAAGTAGAGAGCTTACCACCTCCACTAAGAGCACTCAAGGCTAATGGAGGAGAAAATGAGAGAAAATAAAGCCTCTGGTACAATGGTTTTGTTCTACACTGGCTCTATTGAAGTGATGGAGTGATGGAATTGCTTCTATGGAGTGCAAAAATGTGCTTGAATGCTTCAATTGAATGCTAGAATGCTCGGAGAGATTGTCTACAAGTGTGTAGAAGCTTTGAAAATAGATGAAGGTAAGTTAATTTGAAAGAAAGATGAAGAAAATGGCCATATTTAGGTCTATTGTCCAAAGAGGCGCATTACAATTTGACTTCCAATGGGAAGTGTTGTTGGACTCAAGGGAGCACTAAGAGGGGGGGTGAATAAGTTTCCTGTAAATCTGAACTCGATAAATCTGATAAATAAACCATTTCAACATTAAACCAAAGAAAGATGAAAATATACAAAGTAATCATCCACAACACCATAACACATGGATTTTTACATGGAAACCCTAATAGGGGAAAAACCATGGTGGAGGTTAATCCATAATTTGAGTACTCAAATATAAGTTTTTACAAAAGGGAATACACTTGCATTCAGACACACTACCTAGAGCTCACTGTTCAATATAAAGGCTCATTGCCTTACAAAATTTCAGATTAAAACCATCTGAAGGGTTGAAGTGAAGTAGTAGCATCTCATTATGCCAAGTTACAATTCCGGTTAGGCTAATGCATCAGATTCTAGATCTTCTCTCTGGTTCTACTCTTCACTCTGCTCTTCTCTAAAATTTGCATCATAAATTCATGTATAGAATAATTTGCACCACTATCATGCTTAATTTCACACTACTCACTCATATACTTCACATAATATACATTTTCATAACTAAAATGATACTATCAATCTCATATATATATCCGCTATCAAGTATTTAATCATTCATATGTCAGCTTACACAAAACATAAAATGCTTTTCAAATGTCAGCTAAATCCACCACCAATTCTTTATGTGCATCCTCCAAAGTAGGTTAAGACATAGAGAGGACCCAAATAAACATGATCAAGCATAAAATTATTTAACCAATTACTTCTTAAACATCTGCAATGGCTAATTTCGCCAAGTCAACCTTCTAGCATAGATAACCTAAAAGATCAATGCATCGGATCTCCTAGATCATACACTAGTGAATGCACATCAGTATAATTCTTGAATAAGGTAATACAAACATTGAAAAACCTTCCTCTGAGATCCATAACTCAAAATAATAGTCTGGTGAGGTATTAAGATCGACATCTTTGCCTTTAATTGGATGCCCTATTCTTCATTCTATTCTTCCAGTATGAACCAAAACTAGACTGTAGACCAGATACATGACTTAGGTTTCCATCAATGACAAAACTAAAATCCATATGCGAACAATCTCCCCCTTTGGAATTGATGGCAACACTTAGTGAAAAATGACTAAGTGTCATAGCCAATATGAGTACACTGCCAAAGTTCAAAATTCCAAAACATAGCTCCCCCTTAGATTGATGAGTTATTTTTTGCTGCTCTCTCTCCCCCTTTGACATCAATTCAAAAATATAGAAACCATATGCCAAAACATGTGTTCAATCTCCCAAAAAATTCAAAACAAAAAAAATAACAACTGCTTCTTGAGTTAGAAAATTATCTTGTGATTTTTCTTCATCTTCGGAAGGAATTTCTTCCAAGCATCTATTACAATCCCAATGATTATAATCATGTTGTTATTCTTAGATGTCATGTTGACAATCTCAGTGAGGGATTCCATAATTGTGATCACATCTTCTAACTTTTCACCTTTCCTCAATATCTCAACCATCTTCTCCAATCTACATTCAGTTAGGTCCTTCACTTTCCAAAAGGTGTCCACAAGTGTGTTTTTAGAGAACTGAAATTTTGTATCCTTAGACTACAGTTCATGAATTATTTTCTTGATTGTACCATCTTGATCTTGAAACATATCAATTTTTTTTCTAATCCCATTCAAATCTGTTTCAATCCACTCCAATTTATCTTTGTATTTTCCAACTGGATGAGGCCAACAAATGCAGTAGTTATATATGTTATTAGCTACCCTTATGCATTTCCTCAACTCATTCATTTTATTTTTCAATTTGGTAAGTGATAGCCTGAATGGCCCCTTCAAAAGAGAGATAACTTCACCTTCTTCTTTGTCTTGAGATTCAAATTTCATTGTTTATTTTATGCATTCAATCATTTCTTCAGGTAAGATGTTTTGAAAATTCTCCAATTTGATCTGATTGTGCACAATATGAGCAGTTACAACACTTAGAATCATATCCTGATCATATGAGGGTCTGATGGACCATAATTTGGTAATTTTTTGTATTCCACCTTCCTTTTGAATAATCTGATTTGAATTCTCCTTTTTTAGGTCATCTTCTTCTTCACTTTCTCCTGACATGTCCTTTTCTTGTTCTGATTCAGCTAATTCTGGTTCATTTCCCTGTGGATCCTCAGTTTCTTCATCGAATATCTGGTATGTCCACAATTTTTTGTTCCTTTCCTTTTCCTTCAGTTTTCAGAATCTTGCATTCCAGAGGATTACAAATATCAACTTATTGTTCTCTTTTCTCCTTCCTCTCCAAGCCACTAGAAGAGAAACACCAACAAAACCAAAATTTTCAAGCAAACTCTTAAAAATAAAATTTCAAATTCTTGATTACAGTTAGCCAAATTATTAGAGTGTGTGTATATTTTTTTGCACACCAATTCATTTACTTTCCACACCACATTTTTGTTCATTGGCAAAAAATTTAGAAAATACATTACTATACATATGACCAAATTGATTTGTTCACTATATTATTCATCCAAATTGATATGTTCCATTCTTCTTTTCAGTTTTTTTGTTTATCAACCGCACACAAAATTATATGGAAATTATGAAAACAACTAAAATAATTGATGTATTTTGAGATTCACCACCAAATTAACTTCACTTCTTCAAAATTTTGCTACCGAGTGTTCTCCTTCACATCTTCTTCGATACCGTGAACCCCTAAACCTACAAATGCACAAGGAAGTCAAACATTGTTAGTGTTAGTTCAAATATGCATGTAACAAAGAGGGATTCCCCATAAAATCCATCTATCTAAAACTTAACTTAGGAAATGAAGAACACAATGAAATTACAACATTTAAATCCTAATTAAGCAAATAACATTATGATCCTATGGGGGAATTGGTGCCAATGATATGTTGCAACTGGCCCTTTCCCAATTCCTAAGTTGCAAATGTTGATTGATTGAAGAAATGGTCAAATCTCCAAAGAGATTTGAGCATAACTTTGGTGCAAATATGAAAATGATAGGAATGGTGGATGAAGATAGCAAAATCAGTTCTCACTTGAAGAGAGTAACTTTGCATATGAATTGTGGATGAAGATTGAGGAGAAGAGTCTCCAATTTATAGATTTCAATCTTGGAAGAATGAGTGAAAATAAGCAATGTGGGATAAAAGATAGTTCAATGGCATTGTGCCACTTGTCCAAATGTGATTGGATGAGGAATGAGCAAGTTTTGGCCAATGTGCCAATAAATGCAATTAGGTGGCATTTCAAACTTGAGAAATGACATGTTGAAGAGGGAAAAGAATTGGAGTTAATGTCACTTGGCTCAAGGTCAAAGACATGTAAGAGGCTTTTAATGCCTTGTTGGAAGGACCGAGCCCACTTGGACTTTTTGAATTCAAAAGAGGAATATTCCCTTTTTGATGCTTTGTGAGGGAAAATAGGAGAATTAATAAATCAAAGTAATTGATTTATTGTCCAACTTGCATTCTCTAGAGGATTTTAGTGAGAGAGATTAGTTTAATCAAGGTTTTGATTAATTTAATGAAGAATTAGGTGATGTGACAATTTAGACTTAGATTTATGAATTGATTTAAGTCCAAAATTGAGAGGAAATGATTCATTAAATAAATGATTTGATTTATTTAATAAAGAAGGAATGTGTTAGATTAAATCAAATAAGGTTTAATTTATTTAATTTAATGAGAAGACTTTAGAGATTTTAATCAAATAAATTGATTTATTTAATTAAATAGCAATGTAAGGTTAATTAAATTAAATTGACTAATTTAATCAAAGGAGGTGATAGACTTAATCAAATAAATGATAATTCATTAGATTAAGGGATAGAATTACGATGAAATGTTGAGGATTTTATCTGAGAGGAAATGTTGTTAGTAATTGGGATCAAGTGTGCCAAAACGAACTTGTAAATTTTCCATGTCTACATTTTTCCCCTCTTTGAAGTGATGTACCTGGTGCATTGGTTCAAAGAATAACTGTTGTAATCAAAGTTCAAAATTTTATCGATTTTCAAATGCCCCACTGTTGCCCCAGCGGAAGGATATTGCTGGATATTGCCCCCTCGAGAGATCGGACAAAAAATTTGAATTTTTGGATGGTCTTGCGAAAAAAGATGACAAGGTGCCCGACAAGCGAAAAATGCCCCAAAATGCCAGAAGGGATGCAAAATGACTCTTATTTGGACAAAAACGGGCTTAGGGGACCAAAACCCCAGTTGGGAGGTCAAATTCGGTCAAAAAACCCTAATTTTCAGGCTTAAATAGATCGCGAGGGGTCATTTTCAATTCATTTTGCAATCTTAGCCTTTAGAAAATTTCAATTTTTAGCTCTAAGTTTGAGTGGAAATGGTGCAACGACAGCTTCCTAGGCACGTGATGGAGAGGGTTCGGACACATCAGTGGCCAGTCGGCACAGGACCCATGGTATGTACCCCTATCCGTCTTTTAATTTTATTGTTTTATGTGCATTAAATAGGGTTAAGGCTTTGTTCAAACTGTGTGGTGCCATATGGCACCGCTGAAAGTGTCTTATCACAACCGTGCAGTCCTATATTGCACCACATATGTGAAGTGCACCGCGCGGGGCAGTTTGCAATTTGTCATCTGGTTGGCCGCAAGTCCACCACATGGTCATTCTTCACCGTGTGGCACAGTTAGGAATTTAGGGTTTGCGTCAAACATGACCGCATATGAAAAGTGCACCGCATGGGTCACTTTGTAACTACTAAAATGGCAAACCCTTATTGCAGCGCTGCAGCTTGGAACTTTCCAAACTGTGTCGCACTCGCAAACAGCACCGCACTTGCCAGTTTGAGGTAGATTTTGACCTTTAAACTTTATTTTTTCTAACGTGACAACCTTCCCTGTGTAGGAGGAGCCTGGCGTACTCTATTTTCTCTTCTTCATTCATCAGATCTTTCTTTTAAGGACTGGGCAAGACTCTCCTCATTCTTCTTACTTTCTTCAATTTCCTTAGTTAGCTTCATCACCATAGATTCCATCTCATGCTTTAAGGTAGCAATATTTTCACATTCTTGAGTTATATCCTTCAAGGTTTGATTCAGATGAGCATCATCCATGTTTTTTATTTCTTTCTGCTTAATCTGATCAAAAAGATTTTTCCTCTTTCCCCTAGATTTAACAATATGATCTTTCAAAGTCTGAATGAATTTCTTAGCATCCCTCAAATTTTCTTTCAATTCTCAGACTTTTTCTTTAGACTGATCAAGGTCATCAATTGCCACCACAAGATACTAATGAAGACTACCAAATTCCATTAAATTCCAAGATCCACCTCAAGTTTTTAAACTTCTTCTGAGGAACCAGAAACTCTGATACCAATTGTTGGACTCAAGGGAACACTGAGAGGGGGGGTGAATCAATTTTCTACAAATTTGAACTTAATTAATCTGATAATTAAACCATTTAAACATTAAACCAAAGAAATATGCAAAAATTCAAAGTAATCATCCAAAACACCATAACACAAGGATTTTTACGTCGAAACCCTGTAAGGGAAAAAACCATGGTGGAGATTAATCCACAATTTGAGTACTCAAATATAAGTTCTTACAAAAGAGAATGCACTTGCATTCAGGCACACTGCCTTACAAAATTTTAGATTAAAACCATATGAAGGGTTGAATTGAAGTAGTAGAATACACTTATGCCAAGTTATATTTTGGTTAGGCTCATGCATCAGATTCTGGATCTTCTATCTGGTTCTTCTCTTCACTTTTCTCTGCTCTACTCTTCTCTGAAATTCGCATCACAAATTCATGCATAGAAGAATTCACAACACTACCCTGCTGAATTTCACACTACTCACTCATATAATTTGAGTAATAAACATTCACATATCTAAAATGATACTACCAATCTCGTATATATATTTGCTATCTAGGATTTAATCATTCATATGTCGGCTTACACAAAACATAAAATGTTTTTCAACTATGGGCTAAATCCACCACTAATTCTTTATGTTCATCCTCTAAAGTTGGTCAAGACATAGAGAGGACCCAAATAAACATGATTGAGCATAAAAATATTTAACCAATTACTTCTTAAACAACCGCAACAACTAATTTTTCCAAGTTGGCCTTCTAGCATAGATAACCCAAAAGAATAATGCACCAGATCTCCTAGACCGTACACTAGTGAATGCACATAAATATACTTCTCAAATAAGGTAATACTAAAATCAAAAAACCTTCCTCTAAGATCCACAACTCAAAATAAAAGTCTGGTGAGGTATTCAGATCGACATCTTTTCCTTTAATTGGATGCCCTGTTCTTCATTTTGTTCTACCAGTATGAGCCAAAACTGGATTGTAGACCAGATGCATAACTTAGGTTGCCATCAATGACAACACTACAATCCATATGCCAACAAGTTTAATTCCTCTATCGGTTCCATCCACAAGAATTTTCTAGGGATGTAAGCACATCATGTTGTGTGGATGCCCTTGACAATTATTACCCACCAATGCTCAAAACAAGCACCAAGTGGAATGAAGGAAATGAGCTTATGTGGAATTAAGCCTTCAAATTTGGTTTTCTAAAGTGGAGAAGGTAAAAAGGGGAATTTGTGTTAGTGGTGAAAATTCGCTCCTATACAAATATTAGTGGAATGATTTTTCTTTTGAGGGGTTCCACCAATGGGGACAAAATATTGGGTTTTAAAAATAAAGACATATAAGGTACCAAAGTACAATACACCTTGTAAAGAAGATGAGAAAAACTTGTGGGAAAAATCTCCCCCTAAAATGAGGTTAAATGAAGAGGACTAAAATTCCCCCAAGGATGATGTTGCTAATGAAGTATATTCCACCCCAAAAAGACCTTGTAGATGAATGGGATTTCTCTCAGTGAAAGGTTTGGTGAAGTCAACAACATCCTCTAAAAACTAGCAAAAAACTAAGTCAATTATTTGAACATGAATGAACTCTCAAATGAAATGAATATTAATATCAATGTGATATTTTTATTGGTTTTGGAATAGATTCCTATATATTTAGATAGTACTATGTTTTTCATGATAAATTATTTTGGTTGTCTAAATGAGATACCAAACTTAATGAGAATACCTTGAAGCCAAATATCCTCAGTGGCTATATTAAAAACTCATCAATACTTGGTCTCTATAGATGATAAAACAATAGCATGCTATTTTTTTATAGACCAACTAATAGGAATAGAACCATGTGAAAAATAAGAACCTAAAGTGGACTTGTGAGTTTGAGAATCAATAGACCAATATAAATCTATATAGCCAACCAAATCAACCTCAAGCACAAAGATCAATGGTGTACTTTGGTTGAGAAAGAGTGATCATTATATCAAACTGTCAAATATTAATAGCAAGGAATTAATGCAGTAAATCCAAGTCAATCATGCCAAACCTATTTTCAAGATATAACTTTAATACTACAATATCAAATGAAGAACTCCCAATGATTACTATACCATCAAGATAAAGTACCAGTGTCAATTATGAATCATCTTATTACAAGAATTGCACATTATTATTTGAATGAAATAGAGTGAAACCAAAAGCTAGAAGGAAGAAACCCATCTTGGCATACCAAGCCCTAAGGGATTGTTTGAGGCCATAAATTAATTATATAAGTCTACTTACTAAGGATGAATATTGAACAAACCATAGTTATTTCTCCATGTAGACCTCCTCCTCAAGATCTCCAAGAATAATGAAAGGAGACTCTCCCTCGAATACAACCTTACACAGATAATAACATTCAAGAACAACAAACATCCAAAATTATTGTACTTTCATCAAATAATGTACAAGCATGCAATCAAATGCAATACAAATATCTAGTCACAAGACATCTTTTACAATAATTTGGACTACAAATATGTGCAAAATATCAAACATGTAAGTCTACAAATAGCAATAATGGTCACTAAAACCTCAACCTTCATTCTATGTTGAAAATAAATATTTTCATCTATCTTATCATCCAAAATGGATCTCCTTTCATTCCTCGCCACTTTATCATTTTTCCCTTTCAAATGATCTATCATGTCTATTTTTGGTGCTAAATAGATTTAGTTGTCCCTTTTTCTAGGCTTAAGACATTTTCTAAATTTCATTCCAACTTCCAAGAGCCATAACTTTTGACTCGGACACCAGATTGACAAACCATTTGCACCATTGGAAATCTCTCAATGAGTAGAAGGTTCCCAAAGGTCTCCTAAAGACATCTTTAGATTTTTTGCAATTTTTAAAGCCCATTTGGAACCTCTAGGTGTGTCAAAATTGACTTAAAATATTTTTAAAAGGATTCTGAAGACAAATACATTAATATCTCACAAATGAATAATGGTATTTAAGGGATTTATTCTCCATTGGCTTCATTTAACCATTTTGGAACTCTGTGTAAGATTTCATGTCCATACATGCACAAACCCCAACTTACTATTTTTAGCCCTCCCAACTTACTAAAAATAGTAACAATACTATTGATGGGTTCTTTTGCACATTCACAACACAGAAAAAGTATAAAAGAACCCTATCTCTTGAAAGGAAATCTAACTTTATAAAAATTCAGAAAGATAACCCCAAGGCTTTGATTGTCAAGTCTTGACTTTGCATAAAATGACTCAATGGTTAATTTTTTTTTGTTTCTGAAAAGTTAAGCAACATTTAATGGGTGCTGTACTCAACACAATGAGCCATAAGGGCCAAAAGAGAACTAGACTAAACAACAAAAATTAAAGGAAAAAAATATAGAAACAACCCAAAGGCAACACAACAACCGCAGAGAAACAGCCGACAGATAGGCACTAGGAGTAGCTAACTGGTGTTGTCCTAGTTTTTAATCAAGAGGTCCACCGCCTCATCACCCATCCATCATTTGTTTTCCTGGTTGTTGTTCCCCTCTAGCTCCTCCTTTAAAGCATTAGATAGGGTTCTTGTGACAAAGTGACCCAACTTCATGGTGAAGCGGGCCAACCCCCGAAATCTTTTGTCAAGAGTGTCCATTCTCTTCACCACATCGCCTGATTCCATCCCAACATCCATAGCTCCCTGAACCTATCTAGGCTCATCCACTAGGGGCTACAAAGAGTGAGAGGCAAAGCCATCAATAGGAAGCTTGCTGTCCACTAGAGTAAACTGGGGCCTCTCCACATTTTCTTTGTCCACATCTTAAAATTCTTCTTCCTTGTAACCTTTGTTGTCTGACTGCTCCTCCTCAGAGTCTTCAATAATTAGCCTCTTCTTATTGTTCTTGGCCAACCTCCCAGATCTCCTTCTATAATGTTCCCCTCCAATCATCTCCGTGTTCCTCACAACCGTATCCCGTCTGGAGTCTTTCCCAACAACATTCTTGCCCTTGCCATCCTTAGCGGTCAGAGCCAATGTGCATTTCTCCTTACCATTTTTGGTTGAAGTGGCCCTGAAGGCCGAGTCAACCTGAGTAGCTTTTAGCTCATAGAGTCCTTCTGCCATAGTGGCATGGGCCTTGCCCAACCCACCCTTAAGTTTTTTGGTGGCAAATTTGGCTTTAGGATTCCCCACATTGTCCAAATTGGACTTCTAAGGAGGGCTCTTGGATTCGGCCAGGGAAATATGCATAGCTGAAAGGGGTTCAATGTTCTTGATGTGGATAGCAGTGATGGCTTTAGGCAAGCAGAGAGCAAGATGAAAGTGATACAGTCTAAGGATAAGCCCCTGATGGAGCGATAGCGGTGGGAGATCACCGAGGTTATGGCTGGCCCAATCTTTGCACCTGTCAACAAAGCTTTCAAGGTCCATTAAAAGGAAAAATGGGAAACTGAGCAGCATCTTATGTCTAAGGTGATTTAATAGAGGGAAATGATAAAAGAAATAGGTTTTAAATCTACCTTCCAATGTAACATACTTCATCAATGCCATGCACACCTGGTCCTAGGGCTTAGGGAACACGTCCCTCTCAAACCCCACATGGTTTCGCATCGGGGCCTCCTCACCTCTAAAAAAGGCTTTTAGGCTTTCATGGTCTAGTTTTTTTAATGTTTAGGGTATTTTTTCCCAGAACACGAAAAAATCGTAGCCTACACTATTACTTCCTTATTGATTTCAAACAAAATACCACCAATGGAGACCCTTCTATCCTTCCACGAACTGGAAAACTGACTCGATAAGATAGGATCATGGCTGACCAAGCACTCCATGAGTGGAGCAATGCCTCCCTCCACACAAATGTGCCAGACCAAAGGGTTGTTTCGAAACTCCTCGCAATTTTCAGGTTCAGTCCTAACCCACTCGCCAACCATCCTACCAACCTACACAAAAAACTCACAAAATTACAAAAAATACTAATTGTAGCAGCCACAAACAATAATCACAATGTGATAGTTAAGGCAAGGAATAAAATAGAGGATAATAAAACCCGTGTACAGGTCGCACGTGCGGAGAGGAAAATCACCACAGGGTGATTTGACACCAAATTTAATGAATTTATGATTACGGCAAGAAGGCAAGAGTAGGCGGATATGTAGGGAATGCACAAAAAACCATGTAGAAAGGCCAAAAAACTAAAATTAGCAACCCTCCAAAAGAAGCCAAAGGGATCCCTAGCTAAACTAGCCGGCTTGAAGCCCCTAGAGGGAGGCCAATTCTCGAAATAAATAGTCGAATCATTAAAAATACAATCCCACCTCCAGATGCAATGAGGAGATAAAAAAAGAAATCCACCAATTCCCGAGAGAATAGATCGCACATTACGGCTCCAAAGATATAATGAAGTCACATCCTTCCACCTATTCCACATCAAGCCACCAAAATTAAACTTGTAACCATCTTTTAAATCCCAACCCTACCACCTCATTGTAACCTTAGAGCTCGACCCCATCCACCAAGTCCAAAGGACAGACACGTGGATCCTGCTTTCCATGCCCCGCACACGTAGATCTTTACCAAGAAAAATCCACTTGTAATCCATACTAATGTTGACACTCATCCACCATATCACCATAAAAATACAGTGGGCATCCCAATTAGCTCCCATCATCCAAAGAATAATAATCATTGTGAACCATGGTAGCCTTGTTCCCATGCAATTAAAGCTTGAATATTTGGTAGAAGTCTTTCCTTTTTTCTCCAACATCTAGCCGAATCCCAACTCGAGCGAAGATTAGCCAAGGCATCCACCACATGATTTCCTTCTTTGAAGATATGAGTCACCTTTTTATCCCTAAATTTGGATAAAAGGAAGCTAACATCCAAGAAAATGTCCTTAGTATTCCACCCAATTAATCTATCTTTATTCATAGCATCTGTCACCGACTTGGAGTCTTCTTCAATGTGGAGATAAGGAATCCCCAGAGAAACAACAATTTTGAGGCCCATTAACAGTGCATGAGCCTCTGCCACTAACGCTGACTAAAACCTAATACCTCCTGCAAAACTTGCCACTACAGCTCCCATAGAATCTCTGATAACTCCACCAATACTTGCCCTTCCAGGGTTGCCTTTAGCAGCCCCATCAAAATTAAGTTTGAACCATCCTCTATCTGGAGGCTCCCATTTGGTATTCCTCCTAGCTAAAAGTTTTGAATTGTCAAAGGAGTTAGCCTTTAAAACCTAGTGCCATTCCTTAGCCATTTTTATTTAGTAATCCATCGGCCCCCTTTCTAGGAGTTTACCATTAAAGAGAGAGATATTCTCCTCAATGAGCCTAACTCCAATGCCAAACACCTCCTTGGGACTCCTCTCAATATTCTTGAAAACCCTATTATTCCTCTCCTTCCATAAACACCAACCTAAGATCGGTGTGACCTGCTTCCAAATTTCATTAGGAAGAGGGTGGACAAATGAGCCATACCAACCCAAAATAAATGATAAAAGGTCCTTGCTCATAACCCAAGGGACATCAAGTTTCTCAAAACATAGCCCCCAAACTTCACCAGCATACGAGTAGTGTAATAAAAGGTGACTGACAGTTTCCTCCCCTTCCTTGCAAAGAAAACATCTATTGGGAAAACAAAAACCCTGAATCCTCAGATTGTCCTGGGTTAAGATCCTGTTATGATAGGCCATCCACCAGAAAAAAATAATTTTAGGGATGATGTGACAATTCCAAACCTTTCTCCAGGGTTCAAGATCAGAATTTTCGTTAGTCAACAGTTTGTAAGCTGACCACACCAAGAGATCCCCCTATTTATCTAAAGTCCAAAAAAACTCATCCTCCTTTTCATAGGTAGGAAACCTGGTGCTAGAGAGCATCACCTAAAGGGTTCGAGATAGGTGATAGAGGTCAAGAGACAGGGGGCAACAAAGGGTAAGATCCTTCCAAATCCTAGCTCTGGGAGGTCCAAAAACATAGTCACTGATATGTATGCCAAAGAATTGCTGAGCCTCATGCATCATCACCCCAAAGCCAAAGCAAACCAGAGAGGAGTAAAAAAGCCAAGTATCTTCCTAGAACCTGATTTTAACCCCATTACCCATTTTCCATTTAATCCCATTTCTTTAGCAGGCCTTGTATGCTACAAATGCTCCTCTAGACAATAGAGCCTTGGGGGTGAGGTTCCAAAAGACAATCAATTAAGGGCCTGCTCTGGAGATATTTGGCATTCAAAATTTTACACCAGTCCTTAGAGTTCCTTAACTAGTCCCAACCAACCTTGGAAATCAGAGCCCTCTTGGATGTGACAATCTTCCTGATTCCAAGCCCACCACAAATGTTAGCCTAGCAGACCCTTTCCCATTTCACCAAAGCGAGTTTATTTTTTTCCTCAGTACTAGACCAAAGAAAATTCCTTTGAATTATTTCAAACTTATCAGCAATGTACTTAGCCATCTTAAAAATGGATAGAAAGTAAGTGGGGATACCTAGAATAGCCGCAGGAACAAGTTGGAGTTTTCCAGCATGGCTAAGCGAAGAGCCCTTCCACCCAACCAACTTCCTTTGAATCCTTTCTAGAACTCCGTGGGAACCTCCATAACTGTGAGTGGGAGCCCAACGTACACCGATGGGAGAGAATCACCAGCACATCCCAGAACTGCAGTCACCCTGTTTTTTAGATTGGGCATGCAATTAAAGAAATAAATATTGCTTTTATTGTAATTGATGCTTTGACCACAACAAGAGGCATAATTGTTAAGACAATCTTTCCATTTCCTAGCTTCCACAATAGAGGCCTTCCCAAAAAGAAAGGTGTCATCAACAAATTGCTGCACAACAATCGGATTTAGCGAGGAAGCCTATCAAACATTAGTAATGGAGCCCTCTGACAATAGACCTGTGAAATTCCTGCTAAGCACATCAACAATCATAATGAAAAGATAGAGGGACAGAGGGTCTCCTTGTCTGATGAGTACTAACACACTCCATAATGAGTTTGATGATCGAATTGTTAAAGCCAAACTTATCCAGGACCTTCAGGATGAAGTCCCATAAAACTTTATCACAAGCTTTGGAAATGTCAAGCTTGAGAGCCATCCCCATATTATTACATCTATCCATTGAGTGGAGCATTTCATGGGTTGTCAAAGTGGCATCAAGAATGTGCCCAGGGACAAACCCCTTTTGAGTGTGACTAATAATTTTTTCTAGAAGGGCTTTGATTCCGTACAAGGATCTTAGAAATGATCTTATAAAAGGTGTTATAAAGACTAATAAGTCGGAATTAAGCCATAAAAAGAGGGTGATTTATCTTGGGGATAAGATCAATGAAAGTGTGGTTCAATTTTTTAAGGATCCTACTAGATTTGAAGAAGTCCTTGGCTGCAAGCACAAAATCCCCACCCACAGTATCCCAGAATATATGAAAGAACGTAGGAGGAAACCCATCAGGCCCTGGGGCTTTGAAAGCCCCCATGCTAAAGGTAGCCACACGAACTTATTCCATGGAAACAGTCCTAAGGATTCCCATATTATCTTCCTGAGAGATTGAGGTAGGGAGATGATGGAGGATCTTACAATCCAAAGCCAGGTTGGGTGCCTCAGTAGGGGCCGAAAAAGCGTCCTTGAAATAATTAACCGCACAGGTCCCAATTTGAGCTTGATTTTAAATCACCTTCCCAGTGGCATTTATCAATTTAGAAATTTGATTCCTTTTCCTATGCTTGATGGAAAAAATATGAAAAAAGGAAGTGTTCCTATCTCCTTCCTTTAGCCATTAGACCCTAGACTTTTTCTTCCAGAAGACCTCCTCATTTTTTAAAACCCGTTACCATTCCAATGTAGCTTCCCTTTCCTGAATGTAGGTCCATTGACTATCATCATCATCATCCATATTTTTCTTTAAGGTCCTCAAATTTACCTCAAGCATTTTTTTCCTTTTAAAAACATCCCCCAATACATTTTTGTTCCATCCTTTAACCATCAGTTTAATATGTTTAATTTTAAAGAAGATCCTAAACACAGGGGATCCTTGGACAAGAGTATTCCACCATTCAATTTTTTATTTTTTGAAATCGAGATGAGTGTTCCACATTATTTCAAAGCAAAAAGGATAGGGAGCAATAGAAAGACGAATATTAGTGGTCAGCAGAAGAGGATTATGATCCAAGACCATCCTAGGCAAGGTTATCAGGTTGGCATCTAAGAAATTAGTCCAATGAGGAGAGCAGAGGAAGCAGTCAAGCCGGACTTGAATCAAGTCACCACCAGCCCGTCTATTAGACCAAGTGAAATTATGCCCCATGAGCTCAATATCAACTAAAATCGAAGAATTCAAAAAAATAGCCAAATCCGACATGCTGTCAGTGTAATCCAGAAGGCCACCATTTTTCTCAGACGGAAACAAGGGAGAGTTAAAATCTCCAGCAACAAGCCAACGACCTCCCTTATCCAGATTGATTTTAGCCACCATGTTATTCCATAAAATACTCCTCGAGTTCCTCTGATTACGAGCATATATATTAACTATATACCAAGCTTCTCCAAGAAAGGAGAACGAAACCCCTATGCTATTTTTACAATGAAATAATTTAGAACCCCACAGATAAGATGGGTTACAAAGCACAACCAAACCCCCCGAAGCTCCCTCGACATCACTATAGACATAGGAAGCATTAGGCCAAAAAAAGTTAGAAATTTTATCAAAGTTAACCATCAACATATTTGTTTCTTGAAGAAGACAAACATCAATCTTATGTTCCACTATATAGTCCTTCAGGGCACATTGTTTGTGTGAGCTATTTAGCCCACAAACCTTCCAAGACATAATCCTCATTTTTGGCCTTTTATTGAGGACACATCCAATGTCCTCTGCTTTCCTAGGGCAATCTCATTTGTCATTTCTCTTGTTCTAGTGTATCTCTGAGAGGGTCTCCCAGGCTTAGAATCCCCTCCAACATCTACCTTCTTTTTCCTTTCTTTCTTCTTAGTTGTTGTCTATATCCCTTCATCCTCAACTTTCTCAAGCTTTAATCTTTCCAAACATTCAGTAGACTCTTCAATCATGCCAGAGCTCTCTTCCTCCCAGATTTCACCATCTTATATCAAGGCCCCACTGGTCCCTGAAGCAACAACCAAAACCAGAGGGTCAATAGTCAAGGAGCCAGGATCATGAAACCCATCTGAGACCCCCTTAAGCAAGGGATCAACAACCAAGGAGCCAGAGTCCTGAGATAAAAGGACAACCAGTGGTTTGGCAGCCGAATCCAATGAGTCACAAGGGTTCAAAACAAGAGAAGGACCAATAAGGGAGGGTGGGTGAGGAGAAAACACAGGTGACTAAACAATACTTGGGGGAACAAACTCAGAGTCACTCGATGGCCTCAAGATATCCTTAGTCAGAGTAGTGGGATTTAACACATCCTTAAGCTCCTGATAACAATAGATTTGCAATCGGATATAAGATACCCTACTTTGGCACACTTTTGGTAGTATACCACAACATTTTCGTAACAAACAGGTTGAGTCCAGCTACCCAACTTAGAACACAACTTGACAGAGTTTGGTAGGACTTTATCAACACAAATATTGACATAGAATCTTGCAAAGACTAACCTTGATTTTGATTTTGTGATAGCATCTGTGGTAACAAATTGACCTAGCGAGTCTCCAATAGCTTTGAAGATGGCTTCATCCCAAAACTCCAAAGGTAAGCCCGACAACCTTACCCAAATAGGAGCTAACTTATTTAGATCAGTAGCAGGGTCAAAACCAGGTTTCCACTTACATAGAGCCAGATTGTGCTTCCCATAAACCCACGGGCTTGAAGACAAAGTAGCCACCAAGTCCTCCGCTGCAACGAATCTAAATAGGAAAATACCACCAGCCATCGCGTGAATCTCCACACTACCCTTAAGGTGCCACTTCACCGCAACCCATTTCCTAACCATATCCACTGTTGGATGACAAGAGAGGAGTCTGCCCACTAAAACATTCTCCATGGAGGAGAGGATCCTGTCACTGATCGAATCAAGAATGTCAATCACAGTGCTAGAGATTGAAACAATCTTAGGTGAGGTTGGAAAAAAGGAGGAGACTTGTTTCCCATTAGAAAGCACATCCTTCCAACTACAGTCAGAGGGATCTTTACCGCCGGCATAGAAGAAACACCCGGAGACGCCAAAGTCTTCAAAGAGCCCAATGGTGAAAGCGCTGACCCCGTAGGGGGGGTACCCGACATACATGTTCCCAAAAGAGAGGAGCATGAGTCAGGAGGGGGCAGAGGGGGACCATTGGATACCCCCAAGATAGAGTCCACCATGCACATAGAAAATTCAAACTCAGAGGAGCATTAATGTATTTTTGTTTTAACAAGGGGACTTACACTTTTAACTTGGAACTTTTGAAAACAAGGGTCTATAAAATTTGAAGACTAATAAAATCCTAACTGTATTTTTATATCTACAATTTGAAAATGTCTTTCAAACATAAAATATGATAGTAATGTGATGATTTTCTTCCTAAAATAACCCAAATTTTAAATAAAATGCAAAAGATAAGGGTTTAGAGAACCTAATTTAAGCTAAGCTAAAAACACACTGGAATCAATAGATGAGCTCCTTAAAACTTGATTTTACTTTGTTTTCTTCACACAACTACACAAAATAGATGCAATCTCAATGAAAACCTTAGAATTTTTAGATCATGAATCATTCATTAAACCCATTCAATTGATGCAATTTAATAAAAAACTCACAATTGAACCTAAACATGAAATGCCTCAGACTAACCATGCATTGGAATGTACAATCAACAAGAGTCAAATGGTATGAATTTGGAACTCCATCAAATACCAACTCTAATAAATCTACATATTAACTAAACTAACTTTAAAAGATGAATCTTGAGTAGACACATGCAACCATTCTAACATTCAAAATTGAAAACAAAATGATTCATGAAAATGATTTTTGTATTAATTTTAGTAGTATTTTGGCAAGAATTACAAGTTATCTCTCTTATACAGTGAAAATTCATAGCCTTCTATAGATTTTCAAATGAAAATGAAAGGCCATAATCTACTTCTAACCAAAGGCATAGAGCCATCCAAGCTAGGGCAGTTTATAATGCATTTTTATTCAAATTGGAGGTAAATATTTACAAAATATTCCATTTTATATCCAATTTAAATTTTGTCATAAGCTTTATCTTGACATTTGTCCTCATTTTAAAATTCAAAATAGATCTTTATTGTTGATCCCCAAAACACTTTGCACAACTGACACATACATTGACACATATTTTTATGTGAACTAGCATTAAATATTGGGGGTACATTTAATATTTGGTTTGATTCAGTTACAATATTTTTCAAATTTCCCTCCTAGCACCTTGGGGATACACAATTCTCCTAGTCCAACATGAATCCATATGCAAGTCGCCTTTGATTTATTTAATCTCCTTTCAATAATTTTTTTTATGATAGCTCCTTCATAAGCTAAATCTTTATCTCAAGTTCCTAAAAAAAAAATACCATCATTAGTAGCTCACATGTTGAAAATCCAAGCCCTAAAATATTAAAATTAATATTGAATAATTTTTTTTAATATTTCATCTCTTTCATAGAATTTAGGTTTTCAGCCTTGCCATGGAATTTTAGGTTTTTGACCCTAACATAGAATTTTAGGTTTTTGAACTTTTCATGGAATTTCAAAATTTTAACCCTATCATGGAATTTCAAGTTTTTAACCCTATCATGGAATTTCAGGTTTTTGACCCTCTCATGGAATTTTGGGTTTTTAGCCCTGTCATGGAATTTCAAGTTTTTACCTCTTCCATGGGATTTTGTATTTTTGAATGAGTTTTGGATTTTCCAAAAAATGGCGACTCTCTAACACTTACTCCTTTTGGCCTACAAATCTATATTTTGAGGATTCCTTGAGGATAGGAAATCTCTAAAAATGGTTTCTTCACATGTTATCCAGGTAATTTTGAGGACAAAGAAAACTTTGAAAAATGAGTCACCTATACACTATTTGGGGATTTGACAGGGTTAGGGAAATTGGAATATTTGAGGTTATCAAGTAATTTGGGAGATTTGAGGTTGCCACGGATTTTAGGATAATTGAGGCTATCATGGATTTTGGGAGATTCCACAGGATGAAGAAATCCCTGAAAAATTAAAATATCTAAAAAATAAAAAAACTTGAACGTTAGGCCTCTTAACCATTAATCAATTATTTTCAATGACTTCTAACTTGGTCCTTCTTAGTTGCAATCACTCTAATATTCCCTATTTGATATAATCTTGATAAATATCGATATGATGACTCCAAAAAGCAAAAAATTGAGGAATTTTCTCCTAAAGAGAAAAGGAAGGAAACCTACAAAGAAAAATGGAAACCATTTGGATGGGGCATGTCTGCAAGGCATAAAAAAGGGTGACTATTCTATGAAAATTCTCTAGAGAATTTCAATGAAAAATAGGAATCACAAATCCATTATCAATGGTTTTATTCGCTACACTAGGTCAGATAAATCAAACACATGATCAAGGAATCAAATCCATTGGTTGATCTAACTTTCCATAGATTTAAAATCCAAGTGTACATGAAAATGCATTAATTTCTCTCCATCAATGACCATAAGAACCTATACCTCATTATGTAAAGATAAATGAATGCTTCTACTTTAAAATTAACATGTACATTTCCTCGCTGCTAGCCAAGTGTCTATAGCCCTGACGAGGTTGTCATTGTGATTTGTCTCAAACATAGCTCTATTGTCAGTCAGGCATCTTCCTTGGTAGAGATATTTGAATCCTCCAAAAATTTGAATTTATTTAATTTTCATGGTCTCCTTTCTTTTATTTTTCTTGTTTCTAATTTTTCTTTTGTTTTATTTTCGTTTCAACTTGCAAGTAGTGAATCTTTCTATTTCAGGACTGAGAATCATAGTGACACTGAAGAGAAAACTTAATATTTTTCACTTAACATGACTTCACAAAGAGACCCATAGTAACCTTAAGATTGTTAAAATATGTGTGAAATGTAATATTTTAGGATATCTCAAGTTAGATAAAACCATTGACCCATCTTCATAAATCAAATATCCAAATTGATGCAATACAAGGTGGCTCCCAACTTCATCAAGAGGCTAAGATCTATCACATGGTCATAAGAGGCATCTAACAAGATTAAGATGCTTACACAAATTCACCTTATCACCAAACACTCCCTAAAGGATTCTAGGCCTCAAACACACTTTTTAGTGAAATATTTTGAAGAAGGCCATACCAAGGCCTAAAAAACATCAATTTAGTCTTCCCACAGAACCTTAACAACAATCCCACAAGGTTTCAATTGGCTTCTTTGCAACAACATAGAAAACCAATAGATTTCCCTATTTTAAGGCTACTAAATTAGCCCAAATTACAATGGAGACATCTCCCAAACATTTTCCCTTCACAAAAAATCATCAAACAGTCATAAGTTAGGTGTCAAGACTTCTAATTTCCACATTTGTCTCCACATTCAAGGCTTTTACAATGTTGATCTCACAAAGCCTCCATTTACATACAATACACTAGGGTTTTGTTGAAAATCATATAACCTGGGCTCCTCAGACTTAAAAATGCACCAAACACTCTTCATTTACTCTACCCAAACTTAAGAATCCATCACTAGACTAGTCCCATCAATATTTTATCAAAACCATGCCTTAGTTCCTTCATTTCATCCTGAAAACATGCATTTACACCCTATGGTATCATTCCAAACCTAACAACCTTCTTCCTTTATTCCTAAAACATCTTAGCACTACTCTACCATCAAACAATGTCAATACATCGAATAACAGTCCACGACAATAGGTGGATTGATAGTTACAACATTTAAATTACTATCAAACCCTTAATACTGTGTTAACAAGCTGCTTCAGTAAAATGTTGAAGATCTCCCATAATATTCTAACTTAGACTCTCAAAATGGGTTCAAATGAAGTATAGTTCATAATTCTACACCATAGAAAGGAATTCAAATCATTGGAGGGCCTGTACAGTCTAAACAGAAGAAGAAAAAAATAGAAAACCAGTGAATTAGAAAAAAAAGTGTTGTTTATTGATGTAAATCTTCAAATACAAAAATCAAAACCCTCCCTTCAAGCCCTTGGAGAGGCTTATATACATGTTCAATTCAAATTCCAATGGTCTAACTCCTCTAACTATCTTTTGAATCACTAGACCCTTCATATTCCCATATATTGCATTATTTTTTGACAATTCTACACTTTTTATATATTCTTTCTATCCTATACACCTATGACCACTAAAACCACTCAACCAACTTTATTTCAACCCTATTACATCTTCAAAACTCCATTCTTTCATATCCTTTTACAAGTTCATAAATTTTCATTCATGGGCTACAAGATCAACTTTGACAATTTTTGATACAAGAATGCATTTATTTGCACTATTGACCTCTAAGACCTAAAAATTAACCAAATACATGTCTAGTGGTCTTGATTGACCTTATTAATGACAAAAACACTTAAAATACTCTCACCATCCTACTGAAAAACCTACTATACCATCAAATGATCAAATTTTGACAATAAGGTGTAGGTGCTCCTGTACCATACACCCCAAGTAGAAAAAAACTCATGCCTCATGAGTTGAGGCTAACACCACCTTACCCAATATTCATTGAGATACCACTGGTTCATAAGCCATTTCCATTTCTCCATGCCTTGTGATCCATACTTTTCTACATTTGTGACTGTGTGTATATTTGAAAATGACTGTGAGTTTAGATTCAGACCTGATGTCTACCATACTTCCATACCTTGACCAAAACTTGCTTGTTTTCCTGCATCTTTCCCTGCACACAAACAATCATTAGTAGTCTCATACACTGTCCTCTTCCCTAAGTCAATTCCTTGCTTGCAACCTCCCTATTTTCCTTGTCCTTGCCTCATTGTCGTATCAACATTCCCTATCATTGTCTTGTTAGACTTCCCAACCACCATACCTGCAAGTTTCACTTGTCTTTCATATTTATTTACAACCACATGACACTCTATAGTTCCTATCAATATATTGGTATCCAAATTCACTATCAAATCACACTTTACCCTTGTTTTTTCTCTCACAACTACAAATACACCAATCTTGATGTCCTCAAGCCTTAAAGGCTCTCCTCGGCCAAAAATGAAAACCTTAGACTTACCCTTATCTCTTCCATTTCCCTACAAAGGAGTTAGGCTAAAGTTATTACCATCCTTCTTGATAGTATAGGTTTTTTCTCTACCATCATACATAGACCTTCTATCAAAATGCCATGGTCTCCCCAATAGCAAATGGTAATAATCCATTAGTAATACATCACATAAGACCTTGTCCTTCTACCCCCCAATCTGGAATCTACATATGCTTGTTCATTCACCACTAGAGTTTGACTATCATTCACACAAGAAGCTTTGTATGGTGCTACATTAGGTATCTTATCTAAATTCAACTTGTCTAGCATCTCCCTTGACACCATGTTTTCTTGAGAACTTGAATCAATAACAACTTGACACACTTTACCTTTGCATTTGCATGAAGTTCTAAATAGACTCCTTCTTTGACTCATGTCTTCCTCCTTAGGTGCCTGCAATAAAGTTCTTATCATAAGTGCTTCTCCCACCTCTGGATCAACAAGAGTACTTAAAATTTCACATTCTTCCTCTTGGACCAGTTTTTCTCTTCTCCCACCCTTCCTATCACCACCTGATGGTGAATCTTGGTCTTGAGGACACTTGAAATATGGGTGTCCAAATTCATTGCATCTATAACACCTACCTGAAAACTCATTGAAATCTCTTCTTTGCCTAAAGTTTGTACTTCCACCTCTCCATCCTCCTCTAAAATCAGCAACTTGTTCATCTCTTTTATTTGTTTCTTCTTCATTTTTTCAGTTGCTTGCCTTGGAGTAGAAAAATATTGTCTTCGTCTTATGGTGTTGCCTCTTCCTCTTACTGTTTTCTCTTGTCTTCCCTTTATCTTCTCTTCAGCCTTCAATGCCATTTTATAACATTTCTCTAGATTTCTTGGACTAGTCAAAGCCAAATCATCCTATAGATTCATTCTCAAGCCACCCAAGTACCTAGATATGTTCTCATCTTCATTTTAATTATGGTTATACCTCATACTTAATCTATAAAATTCCTCAATATAGGCCTTTACATCCATTTAATTTTTCCTTAAACTTTGAAACTTCTTAAACATTTGAATTTGATAATCTGAAGGGAGAAACTTACCTTTTAGTTTAGATACCATCTTGTCCAAATCCACAATCTTAGACTTTCCTTGTTTCCTTCTCTCTGATTGTAGATAATCCCACCATAAAAGTGCATGACCCTTAGGATTTGTTTTGGCAATGTTCACTCTTTGTTCTTCAGGAATCTCTTCACATTCAAAATAGTTATCCAAAGAAGCTATCTAATCTAACAATTCCTCTTCATTCAAATTACCACCAAAAATTTTCACATCTATTTTTACCTTGTAATTTTCACTTTTTACTACCTTTATGAACTTGGCCATTCTCTGATCGTCTGGATCAAGATCTTCTTTGACATCTTCAAACTCTTCATCATCTTCTTCCTCTAATTCACCGCTTTCAACTGCTTTTCTTCTCTTATTGGTTTCTAAGGCTTCCAATATCTCTTTCAATTCTCTGATCTCTTTAATATAATGATTCCTAAAATCATTGATCTCTTTTTCTATACTCATTTCTTTTGGAGGAATCTTCTCAATCATGCCTCTTCACCTTCTAAGATTCCTCTCACAATCTTCAAATTTCTTCCACAAGAATCTGGTACCTTGACTCTGATACCACTTTGATGCAATACAAGGTGGCTTCCAACTTCATCAAGAGGCTAAGATCTGTCACATGGTCATAAGAGGCATCTAACAAGATTAATATTCTTACACAAATTCAACTTAACACCAAACACTCCCTAAAGGCTTCTAGGCCTTAAACACACTTTTTAGTGAAATATTTTGAAGGTCATACCAAGGCCTCAAAAACATCAATTTAGTCTTCCCATAGAACCTAAAAAACAATCCCACAAGGTTTCAATTGACTTCTTTGAGACAACATAGAAAACCAATAGATTGCCCTATTTTAAGGCTACTAAATTAGCCCAAATTACAAAGGAGACATCTCCCAAACATCTGCCCTTCACAAAAACTCATCAAATAGTCATAAGTTAGGTGTCAAAACTTCTAATTTCCACATTTCTTTCCACATTCAAAGCTTTTACAATGATGATCTCATAAACCCTCCTTTTACATACAATACAATAGGGTTTTGTTGAAAATTATGTAACCTGGGCTCCTCAGACCAAAACAATGCACCAAACACTCTTCATTTACTCTACCTAAACTTAAGAATCCATCAATAGACTAGTCCCATCAATATTTTATCAAAACCATACCTTAGTTCCTTCATTTCATCCTGAAAACATGCATTTACACCCCAGGGTATCATTCTAGACCAAACAACCTGCTTCCCTTATTCCTAAAAAATATTAGCACCTATTATTCCATCAAACAATGTCAATCCACTGAGTAACAATCTAGGACAATAGGTTGATTGACAGTTACAACATTTAAATTACTATCAAACCCTTACTACTATGTTAACAGGCTGCTTCAGGAAAATGTTGAAGATCTCCCACAATATTTTGAGTTATACTCTCAAAATGGGTTCAAATGAAATATATTTTATGATTATATGCCATACAAAGGAATTAAGATCATTGGAGGGCCTATACATTCTGAACATAAAAATAAAAACATAGAAAACCAGTGAATTAGCAACAAAATATGTTGTTTATTGATGGAAATATTCAAATAAAGCAATCAACCCCCTCTCTTCGATCCCTTGGAGAGTCTTATATATATGTTCAATTCAAATTCCAATAGTCTAACTCCTCTAACTATCTTTTGAATCACTAGACCCTTCATATTCCCTATATTGCATTATTTTTTGATAATTCTACACTTTTTATACAATATTGCTCTCCTAGACACTTGTTACCACTAAAAAAACTCAACCAAATTTATTTAAACCCTCTTACATCTTCAAAACTCCATTCTTGCATATCATTTTACAATTTCATAAATTTTCCTTCATGGGCTACAAGATCAACTTTGACAATTTTTGATACAAGAATGCATTTATTTACACTATTGACCTCTAAGACCCAAAACTTAAACCAAATACATGTCTAATGGTCTTGATTGAACTTATTAATGATAAAAAACTTAAAATATTCTCACCATCCTACTGACTAACCTGCTAGACCATCAAATGATCAAATTTTGACAATAAGGTGTAGGTATTCACAAAGACATAATTAAAGCTTCCCAAAGAAATAATAATAAAAAATCTAGATAATTGAATTATTGTTGAACTTACAAAACACACAGAAGTAAACAAGAAAAAAACCTAGACAAGATTGTAAAAGCAAGCAAAACTAAACCTAAACTAACAAAACTTACAAAAAAAAATGAGAAGAAAAATTAAATCGACTTTATCCAAATCTAGCTATATATAGAAAGACTCACTAGACAAATTATACCTAAACAAAGCGAAATGACACCTACCACTAGATGATTCATCAATGCATTCATAAGTAACAAGGTAATGGTTACAATCCTAAGTCTTGCACAATTCTCAAACTCGATAACATAATCAGGAAAAATTATCAAATGAGACAACTCATTAGGACCATGATCAATCAACATGCATGTTATATTTCTTAGATTCCCATAATCAAAATGATAAGCATAAGAATTGACAAGAACAAGGAAAGATACAACCTAGGGAGTTTCTTGCACAAGTAGTAACATTCAATCATTAATGATTTTTTTGTTGTCTTGTCTTGCATTCTCAGCTTGAAGAGGATGCAATTCATGATGAAAATTTTCTTTCACATTATAGATCTACAAATTTTAATTACATTCATCAAGCATTATACCATGTAAAATACCAAACTATTCAATTTCATGAAATATTTTACCTAGTTTTGCATTGGTATATGGCCAAAATGACACATTTTAAGGTACTTATTTAAGAAAATATTCCTATTTGGCAACCTCGAGAAGATATTTCATGACATGTTTGATAGTCCCTTTTTTTGTATCTACTTGATTGATTTCCTTTTTAATTTCTTTGACATCAATGGTATTTCAATAAGGTTAAAAATTATTAAGACATGGCATGCATGAATCTGTCATGCTTAAATTATTTGAATGTAATGAAGGAAAATCATTATCTAATAGGGTAGAAAAACCCCCTATTGTAATTCATGACTAGCATGATATGTCACTCATAATAATATTTGCTAAGGCTCCCTTCGGGTGGATTTCTTCTCCTTGTAGCTCATGCATTAAGGCTTTATAAAATTCATCAACAAAGTTCGTAGAGTCTTCATGTTTTTGAACTCCTGAATACTCATACATTACTTTCATTATATCACATTCATTCTTATTGCATGCTACAATTGAATCCTCTTGCTTATATAAGATTCCACAAGCTTCAACTACTAGAGATTTGAATAACACATTTTTGGTGCCACTAACTATGGAAACATTGGATTTCCCAATTCCATCGTAACTCTGTCATTAATCGCTATATTTAGGAAAATTAGGAGATGTCTCTTCAATACCAAGATAACTGAGCTATTCTATTACCAGGCCGGAAATCCTCCTAGGCATGCATCATCAAAATCAATTCTTGGTATGTAGAAACTATTCTAATAAGGAAATGACTCTTGATTATCCATTAGAGGCTCAAATATCTATTCTTCATCATCCTTGACTAGTAATGTACCTATTAAAATATTATCTTGATGTGACTAGTTGTTGTAGTTTCATTTTCAATGATGTTAAAAGTTCTATGAAGAGTGTTGCAGTCTAGTTGTTTGGTTGCTAGAGTCTAATATTTTTTTGCATTTATCCATTGATATTGCTTGATCCTACTGTTTGGAGGATAGATTTATGTTATGTCAAGGCATGTGTGATCCAATTTTAAAATTAATTATGGAAAGGTGTTTTTGAGAGTGGTAGATTGAAGACTATGTTGATTCTATGAGGATGTTCTTAGAAGTGTAAATGTTGGCTCTGAATATCTCCACATTTGAAGATATGGTTGTGTGGATTATAAGTTAAGTTCATTGATATGTGAAGGAGTTATATCCAAAGGTTCATGTCAATAATCCTTCCACAAAGAAAGTTAGAAGTGATAGTGTACTGAATCGTGTTGTTTGACGACTGGTTTCAATGTCTATTGGCTTGGGTCAACCTGTTTTTGCATGAAGTTGTGAAAGGGATGTATGAGAGTATTCCTTAATATCATACATGGTTCTTGTTGATGTTTTGTAAAGTGGTTTTTTGACTTCTTTGATACATGTTGTGGTCTAGAATGAATGTTTTTGTTAGAATTGGCTATGGATGCCAAGATCTATGGACCAAATGGAAAGCACAAAGAAGAGAGAAAATAATATGACAAGAATAAACAGTATTCAATGTCAATGATAATGGAATTTATTTAATGTGATTGATTTTACAATGAGAGACCCCTTGGTTATATAGCCAAGGTGAGAACATAGGAGTGCATAAGATTATGACAAGTGTCGTAATCTTATGACATGAGACAACAATGAAAAGCTATCACTCCACCTAAAGTGGAAAGGTGATAATGTGATAACCACCACAAATATCTTGGAAACCTAATCACATGATATGTCCATGAAAGGTGGAGGTGATAAAGTAATAAGAAGATAAGTCCACCAAAGGTGGAAATTCTCCAACAACTCCTATGTGGTCCCTAAGTAAACTTAACTAAGGTGTAATTATGACCTAGGACAAGGTACAAAACATTTAATTACACCAACACCCCCCCTTAAGTGCAACTTAGGGAGAATGTACACAAATGCAAACAATGCAAGATGGGTCCCGACAACTAGGCCATGTTAGGTACCCATGTACAAATGCAATGCAATCTCTCACAAATGGAGAAAAGGAGAAAACCCAGTGGGACAAAACTCCTCCCCAAAAGAGAGATGAAATACAAAATAGAAATGCTCTCAATGATGAATGAGAAGGTAAAAACCCCATGTGAGGAAAAAGACCCCCCCATAAGAGAGAAGTAGAAGAGAGACAAGGCAGCCCCCCCTCAATGTTGAGTCTCCTGCAATGATGGTAGAAGCTCGACATTGAATGCTGAAGATGATCCAATCTCACCGAACAACATTCCTCCCCTTAGGAAGAAACAAAACCAAGAATGTGCAGGATGCATGATGTCTCTGAATGATGCTCAAGTGTCTCCATGTCAATGCCGAAAGCTGACACACTCCAAACAGGCATTCTAGGCCACACTGCTGAAGAGTACAATCCAACATCTAGTAGAGAAGAATGTAGAACATGATCCAAAGAGAAAGATATCCCCTCTAAAGACAAAGAAGCCTCCTCCAAATGTTGTCCAAAAGTATCCACACTCATGTCAAACTGCAAAGAATGATCATGTAGAGAATGAACAAGAGGGTCAGAGTGTTCCCTCACAACAACTAAAGAAGGAGCATCTTCATCAAAGAGAAGATGAATGTCATCAATGATGTCCCCCAAATCTGCAAGATGAGACTCCACAAACAAGTCTGAAATACCTGTCAAGAAGCCATCCAAAGTAGCCATATCTAGAAGACAATGTATATCCTACTGCACTGAAGCACAAGGAACCCAAACTCTGGAATCACAAGCATCATCAACTGCAATAGTAGATAGAGGAGATGAAATGCATGGATGTGATGTGAGAACTCCCAAGTTCAAGTAGCCAAATGTCTCCTTAGAATTCACACTAGAAGTGTGATCAACAGTCGAAGGAACAATGTCACCATTAGAAGCAAAATCTGCAAAGGTATACAATCGAGATGAATGATCAACCACCCTAGGAGCAATAATCTCTCTACTCTCCAAGTCTTGAATGATGACTGAATCAGGGGTGAACTCCACAGGTCTCCCATCTCCACCATGTGTAATCTGATATATGGAAAGAAGATTGTTTGTCAAATGAGGAACACACAAAACATCCTGGAAAGTGTTGTCCCCAAAACTAATAGATCCCTTCCCTATTACACTCATGTATGTATTGTTTCCCATCAAGATAGGAGACATAGAACAAGGCTAAAATGAAGAGAAAATAGATTGTGAAGATGCCATATGATGTGATGCTCCTGAATCAAGAAGCCATCTACCTGATCCTAGAATTGAATAAGCACAAAGAGCTTGTCCTTTACTGCTTGATGTAGATGCCAAATGAACTTTTCCCTTAGACTATTTTGAAGAAGAAGAAGAAGAAGAAGAAGAAGATTCAAACATTCTAGAAGGCAAATCAATTTGATTCCTTTTGAGAAGATTTTTCAACTCATCAATATCCTTCTTATAACAATAGTGTTTTTCATTTCCATCCTTCTTGCAATATGCACAAAAGGACCTCTTCTTCATAGATGATTCTTCTTTTGAATGAGTGGATTCTGATTCTTTATGTGGCTTGTTCTTTTTCATCTTTTGCTTCTTATCAAGATTCCCTGATTCTTTATATACCTTCAACTCACTAGAAACCAATGCATGTGGCTTGGAAGACTTGATTAGACCCATGTTCATTAACTTAGCTTCCTCTTGGATTAGGAGATTTGCAAAGTCATCAAACTTAGGATCAACATATGATGCTCCCATAGAAAGTCGATGGGTATGAAAGCCAGAAACAAATACTGAATAGTCAGGACCAAGCTTGGATAACACATTCAAAATCAACTATAAATCCTCTTTTTCAATACTGCATTCTTTCAACTGTGTTCTTAATTGCTTTATTTTGGAGATGTAGTCTTGGATGTGGTCAAAACTTTTAGGATCAAGATTCATCAAATCATTATCAATCTAATATCCCCTAATCTTATCTGTTTTACCATATAAGTTTTCAAAAGTCTCCCATGCTTCTTTATCTGTTTTACATGAATCAATATGAAATTGTAAATCAAATGAGACTAGTGAACATATGCATCCAAGTGTTTTCTCACGATTAATCTCCCATCTTGCCAATTCATTAACATCAGTAGGTTAAGAAATGGTTTCCTTTAGATAGAATATTAGACCTTTTCCCATGAGATAGTTCCATACTGATTTTCACCATATAGCATAATAATGTGGAGTTAGGAGTTCAATTTGAGATTTCCCCATTGCAAGAACACAAACCAAGCAAAAGAATGCAACCAATCACTACAAGATTACCCCCCTCCCCCCCCCCAAATTACTCAAAAAAGAAACCCCTAGAGAAGTATCTGATTTGGCACTTTATACTTAGTGCGTTTACAATTGCCATTGCCAATAAGAACAAAGTGGACTTTGATTTTGGTACATGCAAATTGCCAAAATAGGCCTCAACTCACAATGAAAAAAAATAAAGTAGATGAGATAAATCTGATCACACCACTGGAAAGTACAGGAAAAATCATGCAGTTTCAAAAAAAAATTCACCAAAAAATGTTACCATAGGAGCAAGTTATGAGCTCTCAAAGTTCCCAAAATGAGGACAAAGCAGCAACACCTATGAGAATCTGAAATTTATAGAAAAACCAGAAGCCAAAACCAAAAACTGATTGCACCACTATGTAGAGCATGAAAAATTAGCCCAAATAAAAAAAAATTGCTAGAAAAAAGGAGCCAAAATGACTGAGTTATGAGCCTCCAAAGTTGAATTGCAAAATCAAAAAGCTCAATGGTGAGGGGTCATGAAATTTCAAATGAGCGCTGATGTCAGTGCTGACGCATCGCTGATGTCAGAAATTCATAGGATTAAATTTGACGTGTGTAGGTCCATCAAAAAAGAATATGCTCCTGCCAAAGAATATTCGCCGCACCGGAATATGCTTATGCGGGAAAAATTCGCCGGAATATTGTAAAAGCCGCTGGGATTGTGGAGAACTACCGAAAGGTTTGACCGGCTGCCAGATTTTTGAAGAACCACATGGACTGGTGGCCAGCGGGGATGAATGGGAGGGCACCGCGTGGAGGGCACCCATGGAGTACGGGTGGGAGTAGTTCGCGGATACAATGTATGTCTGCACACTATACCAAATTTATTTTTATTTTTATTTTTTCAGATTTTGATTTAAAAATCAAAAAAATCGACACATATATTTTTTGACATTTTTCTAAAAAAATTTTCAACAATAATTTATTTTGCAAAATCGTACCATTCGTCATTATGACGATCTGGGGGGCCGTATAGCTCTTCAGGCAAAATTTTTTTGCCTCACCAAATGACTTGCTCCAATTTGGATGATTAGATAGTCGATCTTAGGGTTTTTGGCCCTTCTGGACGTGATGGCAGTGTCGGATTTGACCCAAAATGCTCCAAAAATGCAGCTACCTTCTAGATCTGGCAACCACAATGCAGCTTCAAACCCTCATAGATTTGGCCTCATATGTCTGATTTGGACAAAAAAAAAGGCAAAATTGACTTTCTCGAACCTTCCAGACGCAATGGTGAGCTTAGATTTGCACCAGCAAGCTTTGATATAAACCTACAATAAAGAGCCAAAAATGGAACCTCCCCAAATCTGGTACCTCTCTTCAGAAAAAGACTCTCCAATGGCACCCAACCCGCTCTGATACCATGTTAGAATTGGCTATGGATGCCAAGATCTATGGACCAAATGGAAAGCACAAAGAAGAGAGAAAATAATATGACAAGAATAAACTGTATTCAATGTCAATGATAATGGAATTGCTTTAATGTGATTGATTTTATAATGAGAGACCCCTTGGTTATATAGCCAAGGTGAGAACATAGGAGTGTATAAGATTATGACAAGTGTCGTAATCTTATGACATGAGACAACAATGAAAAGCTATCACTCCACCTAAAGTGGAAAGGTGATAATGTGATAACCACCACAAATAGTGGATCTACCACAAAAGGTGGAAACCTAATCACATGATATGTCCATGAAAGGTGGAGGTGATAAAGTAATAACAAGATAAGTCCACCAGAGGTGAAAATTCTCCAACAGCTCCTATGTGGTCCCTAAGTAAACTTAACTAAGGTGTAATTATGACCTAGGACAAGGTACAAAACATTTAATTACACCAACAGTTTTGTTGGTTTATGCCTTTATTGAGGCCGACTAAGGTATGTTAATGGGGTACGCCACAAGTTCAAGATTGAGAAAATATTAAGGAGAGTTTGAATGTGTTGCATGGGTCATGCCAATTCATCTAGAAGAAGAATAAATAATGTTTTATCTTTCTTGTGTACTATCAATGGATGTGAAGGCTAACATGCTACATGTTACATATTTTATTATTTATGGCTAACCTAAGTTGTATGTAAAGTGTGTGGCTGATGTTTATAGAAGATAAAATATGTGGAGACTATTTTTGGATTAGGTTAAGTGAGTTTTGGGATCCATAAGGTATTTTCCTCTTTCTAGTTTTGTGTGTAGTCATTTGGGTATTTCCACCTACACATTTCATGCTGTTTGTTTTATCCCTAGTCAACTTATAAATGTAATATTTTTGTTATTGTAGGCCAACATGTGAAATATAGAATGACATTTGAAATGTAATCAATGTAATAACATTTATAAATTTTAAACCTAGTTGATCTGGGGTTGTGTGGAATGATGAACATGCATGATGATTGTGTAAAATGCTTAAAGAGAAAGAGAAGTTTTGGTAGATCCTATCTAGTTTCATTTTGATAATATCCCTATGGTGGAAGGACTGTGAAGAATCATGCTTAATGGTTTACTGGAGGTAGTGATTTGAAGGAAATAACTTCTTAATTATTAAAAGTAGTGGGCTAGTAGGAAATTGAGAAGACTTATTGAGAGTCGAAAAAGTAGAATTGCAATCATCAAAAGAGATTGAGCTTAATTGTCAATTTAAAATAGTAGAAGAATTGCAATTTTGTAATCATTCTTGAGTGTGTACTCAAATTATGGATTTGTAGCTTCCTTGGGTGTAACCCTAAAACTATAATCAAGGAGTTGTAGCTTCCTTAGGTTGTAGCCTTAAAATAAAGTTGTAAATATTGTTCATCTTGTGAGGCTAGATTAGGAAAATAGCTCCTAGCAGCTTTTCTTAGTGTGGTTTTTCCCTTGTGAGATTTTACATGTATTCCTAGTGTTGTGTTGTGCATTATATTCATCTTTCATGATTTTTTTTATGTGATAGAGTTTAAATTATTTGTTTTATTTGGAAGGTTTGAGATTTGATAGAATACTTATCTAGCCCCCCTCTTAGTATTATGGTGTGTTCAACATGAGCATTTGTCTTGTTTAGTCACCTCTTCTTTGGTTGCATTTCCTAACTATGTGTTGGTGTAATTAATTATTTAATTACACTTACATAAGTTTACTTAGGCATTTAATTATATTCCTAGGTATCATTTACAAGGTGATAGGCTCACATGTTTGCTTAGGATATAAGATTCCTTCTAAAAGACTGGGTTGTTTTTCTCTAGAAGTCTTATCTTATCTAGCATCATTTCCTAGGTAGTTAGTTAGTTGTCACATGTCATAAGATTATGACACATGTCAACATCATATTACATACTACATCTCAACCTTTCCTATATAAGCAAGGCTTGATATGTACTAAATGATATATTTAATTTGACATTCTTGCATCCTTAATGATAGCATGATATTTCTACCATTTCTCTCTTGTGGAAGTTATTTTGTCTTGTAGGTGATCCTCAGATGTTTGAGGAGTCCACCATAAACTCCTACATGGTATCATAACTTTAGTATTGTAGACTTCTTCCTAGATCGGAGAGACCAATCTTGGCATGAAAGTTTTGTCAGGTTCTAGTTGGGGTCTTGAGAGCCTCACCATTGAATCAAAGCCATAAGAGAAAGTCAAGATCAACTTTTGTTTCATCAAAATTTGACATATTTTATCAAATCTATAAGGGTTTGATTAGTCGGTTTTATTGGAGCCATTTTTTTTTATTTTTTTTCGCTTCAAAAATATAGCTTCCACTAATTTGTGAGAAAAATGATTTCTGGGTTTTGTAGCCAGGGTCAAAATATCAAATGGGTATCTTTTAGATTTTGCTTATCTTGGACAAATTTGAAGAAAATTGATATAAAAAAAGTGTCACACACCTTTTTTTCTCTTGGCTGAAGGTTAAAACAAATTATTTTTTCATCTTCTACTTGTTGGATCAAAAAACAATTTATGGGTTTTGTTTTTAGTATCAAAATATTTTTGGTTCTATTATTGTCTACAAATAGTGAGTAATTTTTTAGAAATAAAATCAGAAGTACAATTTTTTCCCTAGAAAAATCATTTCCTAAAGGCTAAATTCAGCTTTTTTGAAAAATTTAGGTGTTCGATTTTGGCAAACGAGATATCAACGAAAAGCTAGTTTTAAGAACTTCATAGAGGTGTAGAACATTTTGAAAATTTTGTCATCTACAATGATCTGAGGTTATTTTTTAGCATGGATTCAGATGCGAACATTCATTAGTGCATGCACTATTTCCTTTTTTGTGTGCATTAGGTTTGCATTTTCTCTACACTTCATTTTAGTTCCATATCATTTGTCAAACAATTGTTGCTTCATAGATTCCAAAATTGTGTCACTTTGCGAGTTTAATAGTGTTCCTTGGCATCGAGTCTATTGTTTCTTTATCATGATTCTAAACTTGAGTCTTTCAGTGACTCTAATGTGGTTTCTAGCAAACAAAAATATCTTTCCTTGCTTGCTAGATTGAGGATTTCAGTGTTACTCCATAGTGTACTTCTAGTGCTTCTCTTTGCAGCAGCTTATGTCATTATGGTAGGGTTGGATAATCTCTCTTTTCATCCTTTGTGTGGATGGAGATTGATTGGATTTCTAATGGATATCATTATTGTATTTATCTCTCTTTTGGAGAGGAGTTTTGTCCCACTAGGTTTTCTCCTTTTATCTGATTGTGAGAGATTTCTTTGTATTGCATTTGTACATGGGTACCTAACATGGCCTTGTAGTTAGGACCCATAATTGCATATTTGTATTATTTGCATAATAATTTCCTCCTTAAGTTGCACTTATGGGGGGTGTTGGTGTAATTAATTATTTAATTACACTTACATAATTTTACTTAGGTATTTAATTATATTCCTAGGTATCATTTACTAGGTGATAGGTTCACATGTTTTCTTAGGATATAAGATTCCCTCTAGAAGGATGAGTTGTTTTTCTAGAAGTCTTATCTTATCTAGCATCATTTCCTAGGTAGCTACTTTAGTTGTCACATGTCATAAGCTTATGACACATGTCAACATCATATTACATACTGCATATCAACCTTGCCTATATAAGAAAGGCTTCATATGTACTATGATATATTCATTTTGGCATTCTTGCATCCTTAATGATAGAATGACATTTCTACAATTTCTCTCTTGTGGAAGTTATTTTGTCTTGCAGGTGATCCTGGGGTGTTTGAGGAGTCCACCATAAACTCCTACACTATGGAACATCCTCAACAAAGTGACCTACTGATTCATGTATTTTCGCCTCTTGTGCATTTTTTGTAATGAATATAGGGGCTTGCAATGGACTATTCAAATAATTCCATACTCTCTTTGAATCTTTTGAATACAACTTGACATAATAGAAATGTAAATTTTGAATGGGAAGTGTTGTGTACTCTACACGAACATGGGAATAATAGGTCCTCCAAACATATCTCATTTCCAATACTATTTTGATATTGCATGAACTTCATAATGATTTTTGTATACCCTTCCAATGCTATACTATCGTCATCTACAAGAAAAAATTCATCTGATATCAAGCATATTTCAAGCTTAGGTACGCCCCAAAATAAAATTTTCCCTTTTACAACCATATCCAACCTTGTCAAAAATATGAAACAATTCATTTCATCATGCTTGGTGGTCTCTTGTATTAGGTATCAGTCTAATAAAGAAAAATAAGACAAGATCCTAGGGTACAACCATCTATTTGGAACCTCTTGAAACTATGGAATGCCAACCTGATGATGGTGTTTCTTGCATAGCAACAACTCAGACATAATATGATATCCTATCCCTCTTGAAAGTTAAATCTCTATCAAAAAGCCTCAAGAGATAACCCCAAGGTCTCTAATGTCAGGTCTTGACAATGCAATAAAACAACCTAGTGATAAAATGTGAAACGCTGATAATCACAAGGGGACCTTACAAATGAACAATGTTGGAAGTGTACTTTCATTAGATGCAACAATATGGTGATGCTTTTAATCCTAAAACTAACCCAAATTCAAAATAAAAAACAAAAGAGATAAGGGTTTCAGAGAGATCCTAATGCTAACACCTAAGATCGATCACAACAATGATGAATGTTGCAAATGGACAGATCTCCAATGAAACCAATCTCTACTTGATCAAGGAAAAGCCCACAACTCCATAGAATTGATGCAATAATCTAAGGAAACTGAAGATTTTCAGACTATGAACATTCATCCACATACCCAGTAAATGGTACAATGTAAACAAGTATCCACAGTTGAACTTAACACAAAATAAGGCCCAAACTAACTTTACACAACAACTTACAATCAAAAAAAATCTAAAAGTATGGACCAAAGATCACTCAACATCATTAACATTTCACGATTGACATGAAAGAATTGAAAAACTAGCATCTAACATCTAACACTGAGAATTGAGAACAAGAAACCATAAACTGTCATAGGTAAATACAAAGTTTTCCAAATCAACAATTCAGTTGTGTTACTTCTCCAACATTACATAATAATTTACAGTCTCTCTCCTCTCCTACAACTAATTTCTGAAATCTACTTGCCAATTTTGGCCTTCTACAACTTCTTATAAGCTCTTCTAACTCAGTCTAACCCTTTACAAATGAGAAGGCACTGGCCTTTTATAAAAAAATACATTTTGAATCAATGACCGAGATTTAATTCATCCAATGGAATAAATTACACTTCTAGAAGCATCCAACTGTTACATTTAATTTGGGAGCTCATGGTACATCATCATCCAATCAATTGCATTCAGTTGCATTATGGTCTAATGACATTAATTTTGAGAAAATCCTCATTGGAGAATAAATATAGCTTCACATGTCTTTCCTTGTTAAATGCATCTCTCCCATTGGTATACAATTGGTGGCACAGATTCTTATGCAAACCCAACTTTAATATTTGAGTTGACTTTTTCCAAATTTTCCCTCTTGGCACGAATCCATATGCAAGTCCCCCTTTTTTTATTTATTTAATCCTGAAAAATTAGTAGCTCACATGTCAAAATCCAATCCAAATTAAATTTAAATATAACTTTTCCCCTTTAAAAAAAATCTTATATTTTTTTATGGGAACTTTCTGTTTTCAGAATTTTTTTATTTTTTATTTTTAAATTGCATTTCGGAAAACATTTCCATTTTAAAAAAAAATCCATTTTTGGATAATTTCGAGATTTTGAGGGCTTGAAGGAAGTTTCCAAAAAAAGAAATTTCAGGATTTTGAGGGCCTGAAGGAATTTTTGGGGATTTCTGCTCAGGGAGGAAAATCCTGAAATTCCAAGCAATGTCAAAATCCCCTAAGCCTCGTAACTTTTTTTTCTAGAAGGAATTTTTGAAAAGTTAAAAAAGCAACTTGGCCTAATTTTTCATCCTCTATCCATTGGTGCAAAAATATTTACACATAACATTGGAAATTCACTTCAAAATCTCCATTTCTAATTTTCAAGACAGGTGAAGAGCCCCCAAAGCCTCATAATATTACCTTCATCAAACCAAGTCTTGAATTAATCCCAAAATAACCTCCTAAGAAGAGCAAAAATGAAATTGACAAAGCCAAGGTCTAGAGATGCAAAAAAAAAAGAGGGTCCCCACCTCCGATGGGGCATGTGCACAAAAATTGCACAACACAACCCTACAACTTTTTGAATAACAAGAGACAATAAACTGATGCATATTCATCTAAATATTTTTTTAGAATTTTGATTTTTGATTTTTGTAGGATTTTCAACATATAAAGAGATATTTTACATCTAAAACTTTTAACTTGAAAGCTCATTGAACTTCCAAATCATCTTTTAGCCCTCGTTGCACCAATTCTATTGATGGGTGTTTTTGCACATTCACAACATAGACAAAGAAACAAAGTACCTTGTCTCTTGAAAGGAAATATAACTTCAGATAGATAATACCAAGGCTTCAATTGTTAGGTCTTGACTTTGCATAAAATGACTCAACATTTAATGTTTTAATTTTTTAACAAGGGGCCTTATACTTTTAAGCTAGAACTTTTGAAAATAAGGGTCTGTGAAATTTGAAGATTGATAAAACCCTAACTAATTTTCAATTTTGAAATCTGAAAATGTCTTTTAAACATAAAATATGATAGTTTTGTGATGCTTTTCTTCCAAACTAGCCCAAATTTTACATAAAATGAAAAAGATAAGGGTTTAGATAACCTGATTTAACCTAAGTTGAAAACCCATTGGAATCAATAGATGAGATCCCTAAAACCTATTTTTCCTTCTTCATCTTGACACAACTACACAAAATAGATGCAATTTTTAATGGAAATATCATAATTTTTAGATCATAAATCATTCATTAAGCTCATTAAATTGATACAAATTAATCAACAACTCACAGTTGAACTTAAACATGAAATGGCTCATACTAATCATGTACTGGAACTTATAATCAACAAGAGTCAAATGGTATGAACCTGGAGCTCCATCAAATATCAACTCCAATAAATCTCTAGATTAACTAAACTGACTTTAAAAGATGAATCTTGAGCAGACACATGCAATCATGCTAACGTCCAAAATTGAACACAAAATGATTCATGAAAATGAATTTTTGTATTAATTTTGGTAGTATTTTGGAAATAGCTACAAGTTCTCTCTCTCTTTTATAGTGAAAATGGCATAGCCTTTTATATATTTTCAAATGCAAATGAAATACTAAGATCTACTTCTATCCAAAGGCCCAAATTCATCCAAGCTAGGGTGATTTACAATAGGGCAGTTTATAATGCATTTGTATTTAATATTGGAGGTGCATTAAATATTTACAAAATATCCTTGTTCATCTCCAATTTAAATTGTTTTTATAAGCTTGATCTTGAGATTTTTCCTCATTTGAAAATTCAAAATAAATCCTTTTTGTTGATCCCCAAAACAATTTGCACAATTGGTACATACATTGGCACAAATTCTTATGTGAACTAGCATTAAATTCTAGGGCTACATTTACTACTTGGTTTGGTTCAGTTACGATCTTTTCCAATTTTCCCTCTTGGAACCTTGGGGATACACAACACCTCCTATGCCAACAAGCATTAACATGAATCCATATGCAAGTCCCCTTAGATTTATTTAATCTCCTTTCAATAATAATTTTATAATATGTCTATCAAAAGCTAAATCTTTATCTCAAGATCCTAAAAATCAAATACGATGATTATTAGCTTGCATGTTGAAAATCCAATCCCCAAAACATCAAAATTAAGCTTGAATAAACTTTTTTGAGATTTAAGCTTTGTCATAGAATTTTGGGTTTTTAGCCTTGTCATGGAATTTCAAGATTTTGACCTTGTCATGGAATTTGAAGTTTTTGACCCTATCATGAAAATTTGGGTTGTTAACCTAGTCATGAAATTTTGAGTTTTTAGCCCTATTATGAAATTTTGGGTTTTAACCTTGTCATGGAATTTTGGATTTTTAACCCTCATGGAATTTCAGGTTTTTGAAAGAGTTTTGGATTTTCTCAAAAATGGTGATTTTTCAACTCTTATCCTTTTGGCCTACAAAGCAATATATCAGGGTTCCTTGAGGATAGGAAATCTCTACAAATGGCTTCTTCACATGTTATGCAGGGAATTTCGAGGATGAAGAAAAAATCCATAAAATGAGTCACCTATGTAGAGTCCAAGGATTTGAGGGGCTTAAGGAATTTGGGACATTTAAAGTTTTCATCATGGATTTTGGTAGATTTGAGGTTGTCATAGATTTTGGGAGATTCCATAGGATGAAGAAATCCCTGAAAACCCAAAATCTCCATAAAACAAGAGAACTTGAAATTTAAGCCTCTTAACCAACAATTAATGATTTTCAATGACTTATCACTTGGTCCTTCTTATTTGAAAACATTATAATCTTCCCTATTTTATATGATCTTGATAAATACAGGAAGATGACTTCAAAAAAGAAAAAAACTGAGGACTTTTCTCTTAAAGAAAAAAGCTAGGGAACCTACAAAGAGAAAAGGAAAAGGGGGTCCCCATTTGGATGGGGCATGTGTGAAAGGCACAATGCATAAACTAATGTCACCATACACTGATACCACATCTTCATATTATTCGTGTTCAGTATTGAGTGTTCTCAAATTATCAATTTCTCATGATTCAAGGAAATAGGATATTCATAGTTGTGTTTCCACTACAATTGATTGTGATGATTACTTACATGGAATATCAAACTTGTTTAGTGAATCCCATTTTAAATTATTGGTGGGAACCTTTAATAATAGACACATCAACATTTTTATCAACCCATCTACATATTTTATTTTTGTTCTACATCGGCCTTCACATGGAGCATTTGAGTAGCTTTCAGAGAGTTCACCATTGTCTTTGGATCTTGTGCATCGTTCATATAAGTATATTCTTATTACATGGGAGGATTTCATGCACCTATCTAAAGTTCATCTTCTCCCACGAGGAAGAGACATTGTTTAAAATTCAGGATCACATTTTGCATTCTTCTTTGAGCATCACTCAATACTGCAGGTTCTATGATCTTATAGTGGTGATCTATAGTATCTATTTAGTTTCTTGTAATTATGTGATATAAGTAGTCCTTGGTGAGTTCATCAAGATTCCTTATTTCTTCTTCACTTGTACATTTTATTTCATTGCATCATTTATCTTTTGGAGAGGGATTTTTTATTTCCCACTAAGTTTTCTTCATTACTCCACTTTATGAGAAATTTGTATGAGTACCTACCATAGCCTAGTAGTTGGGACTCATCATTTGTTATATATTACTCCCTAATTGCACTTAAGGGAGGGTTTGTTAGTTAGTGTAAATAATTCCATTATATAACTAGTTATTTTTAATCACTTTTTAGTTTGACCTATTCATATTTTATTAAGCTTACTGAGGCTATTTAAGATTTTTATCTCACCTCATGTGATTGAGATATGTGTTGTCACTTTTTGAGACACCTCTTGCATGTACACTTTCCACTCACTAGAACACTTATCAAGTGAGCTAACTGTAGAAGTTGAGAAATCCAACTTCAGACTCCAAGAACACCTACATGCAAATGGATACCTGTCACAAGGAAGAGAATGGATGGAAAAACAAACAAAGGTTTGAAGCTCTGAAAAAATGGAGAAATTATCTTATCAGAACAAAAAATAATGATGAATATACAATGGATCAATCCTTAAGAAGGAGATCATGCAAAACCTAAAAGAAACCCTAATAGGAAAACATTTAATAATTAATATAATTATTAAATGCCACTTAATGCAAACTAAAGTGAAATCTTAAGAAGGGAATAAAGGTAACTTAATTAACATAATTAATTTAAAACCTTTACTCTAACACCCCCCCTTAAGATGAGCAAGAGTGCAACTACAAACATGTGCAAGAAAGCAAATGTAACTACAGTGCATGAAAATAAACATGGGTCCTGACAACTAGGCCTAATCAGGTACCCAAATACAACCAAATCTCTATAAAGTGGAGAAATAGAGAAAACCTCATGGGAAAATATCTATTCCAAAAAAAGATGCTGAAAGCCATGAAGAACATCACTGAAGTAGAAGAAGCTGCAAACAACTATCAAAAGATGACTGCTATGGTGCTGAAGAACCTCCTCTAAAGATAGGATGATCAGGATCAAGAAGACAACAATTTGCATGAGTGCCCCAAATGACACTACTCGAATCAGATGGAAAACACAGGCAAACACCTGGAACGAAGATACAGATGGAACAAGTACCAATAGTCTGAAAAAAACTAATCAATTGAGAATGGAAGATTCCTTCCAAGGTGAAACCAAGGAAGTATTAGCACGAACAGTATAATACCCCCCCTTAATGTTGAACTGGGAGATCCTGACAGATCCACTAAAATATTGTGTAACACCCTGTAGTGCATGAAGGAGAATAAACAACATCTGAAAGTGCACAAGAAAGCACTTGCAACTGAAAAAGTGGTGTGCAAAACAAAGAACACATGCATGAGGCTGGAATCATATGGATCCATTGTTGTCATGGAGGGACACTCACCAGACAAAGGTGTGATGGCAAAAACAAAGGCACTACACAACCCCCCATGGCACTTTATAATACAGTGAAAGTACAAAATATGGCACAACCTTAGGTGTAAAATCCCCAAAATACATGTACAATAGTGTGAAACTTTATCTCAGTGCGTTTACATAAATATTTCTTTCAAATGATGCTCAAAATGCCCACAAAGGACAAAAAATTTGAAATACATGAAGAACAACAAAAAATGAAGCATCCCATACAAATGAGAAGTTCCCAAGAGCTAATATGTCCATGTAATTCACCAAAGTGTGAAAACACAAAAAAATGAATAAAATATACTTGGAGGAAAATCTGGAAATATTGCATGCATGGAACTGAAGAGCTTTGAAATATGGTTCCAACGCCGCTAAGATCGTGAAATACGGAGAAACTGGTCAAAAGTTACGAGCTCGGGACTAAAAAAATATCCTTTGACTTAAATTGGCTATAGAATTCACCAACTGAAAAATGAAGCAATGAGACCCACACCACTAGAAAGTTGACAGAACCAACTTTTCGATGTATCTTGTTTTCCAAAAACTGATATCGCATGCCCAAGGTATAGCCTCTGGATGAAAACAACTCCAAATGGGGAAAAAAAAACCAGTGTTGGATTAAATTTGATGGTCATACGGCCGTTGCAGCAAAAATCTGGGCCTTTTGACGGCTAAATGGCCTTTGTTGCACATGCACAGGTGGGTTTATTACAAAAAAAATACTTTTTTTATAAAAAAAATTATAAACAAAAAACTTCGATTTAAAAAAAAAAAAATCATTAAAAAAAGGGCAGCCTGAGTACCACCGTTGGTGGTATTGTCAGATCGCCGGTCGATAGTAAAGCCGCCGTCGGTTAGTAGTACGTCACCTAACGTACATAAGGGGCCCATAGGCCTATTGACATAGGTGCTATGGGTACCTAGTACAAGGCCTGAGCAAGCCTTTAAAAGACTTTTTTTGTATTGATTTTTGAAAAAAAAAAAAAACTTTACAATATTTTGTTTTTAAAAAAAAAAAATTCTGACGAAAATAAATGTAGATTTTTTTTTTTTACCAAGGTGTAGACGGATGACCGTACGGGTAAAAACATTTGCCTTTCAAATCAACTTTGTCCAAACTGGACGAATGAACAGTCAATTTAGGGGTTTTGGATCGCTACAGACTCAATGGAGAGGTCCGTTTGGACTCAAAATGCTTTGAAATTGCAGGTGATTCCCTGCATCAGAAAAACAAACCCCAAAAAATATGAATGCTTGATCCAACCCTTGTAGCTCCAAATTCTTCAAACAAGAACAAACATGCAGCAGGAAAGCTCTGATACCATGTAGAAGTTGAAAAATCCAACTTTAGACTCCAATAACACCTGCATGCAAATGGATACCTGTCACAAGGAAGAGAATGGATGGAAAAACAAACAAGGGTTTGAAGCTCTGAAAATTGGAGAAATTATCTTATTAGAACAAAAAAGAATGATGAATATACAATGGATCAATCCTTAAGAAGGAGATCATGCAAAACCTAAAAGAAACCCTAATAGAAAAATATTTAATATTTAATATAATTATTAAATTTCACTTAATGCAATCTAAAGAGAAATCTTAAGAAGGGAATAAAGGTAACTTAATTAACATAATTAAGTTAAAACCTTTACTCTAACACTAACAAGTGTTCCATCATGGGAGGTGTAGTCATTCATTGTGTTCAAATTACCTACCTTCACCACCTTTCCTATATAAGAAAGGTTACTTTGTACATTCTAACTGTTAGGCAAAAAATAGCAGAATTTTTTTTCCTAATGCCAAGTCTCGAAAGAGAAGAGAGATATGTCTTTTAATGTTTACAATTACAATTCATTAAGGCACACATGAAAGAAACAACAAAACTAAGGAATAAACACATTACATAATTGACACCATATTTACATGGGAAAACCCTTACAGGAGAAAAACCCACCACACCAAAGATAGATTACTTGTATTACAGTAAAAAAAAGTTACATACAAGTTACAGTCTCTTCTTTTCAGATGACAATTCTATAGCAGCAACATTTCCTTGATCAACCTTGTATCGAATTACATTGTTACAATAATTTCATTCAACATACAATGGAATTCACTCACTGATCATTCGAATCACTTCCTCAACCAGACTCATGACCAAACTATTCATCCATTGATCAAGTTGTCTGTTCATTTCCCACAAGAAAATGGTCACAACAGTTCAACTGCCCAATTGGTTCACATTTTGTATCGCTAATTGTTTGAAGACAAAACACATAGGAAAAATGCTTGATCAACTGATTTCAACTTTATTGCTCATCGGTGAGACAACAAAATGTTTCTCACTGATCCCAAACTGTCCATAGGCTATCGCACATGGCATCGACTCTTTCTGATCCATCACTTAGACTTTGGTGAAGTATCCCTGATCTCAAGACCATTGGCAAGAAAATCGCTATCACCAACACAATGGGAAGTCTCACCTAACATTCATGTCTCCTCAATGACCCAACGAACACTAAGATTGCACATATTGACAAGAGTCACACCGATCGTTCACCAAGAGAAGATCCATTGGCAGGAGATCAGGAGGTCACACCGACATCACAAGTCTCCCCGACGCTTCCATCACCAAGATTCTTCTCAATGATATTCATCGTCAAGATTCTCCCTGATGATCTTTGTCACCCAGACATCTGCCATTGGAGTGAGCTGGAGATGTCACCCCAACTACTCTGGTCATGCCGATATCGCCGAGACAACCACCAGGTCACACCGACATCGCCAAGACTTCTACTGTCGAAGTGAGTTTGGAAACTCACTCCAATAGATCATGTCACCTCGATGGTTCTCATTTACAAGACAAATCCAAGGTCACAATTATCTGATCAGCTGCTCATTGGCAAGACATTCCACAAGTCTCACTGATATTTCTATTTTAGGAGTTCAATGTCAGTAAGCATTGAGACAATTTTTCCAACAATCTCCCACTTGATGAAGATCTTATTGACACCTCTAGAGAACAACAAAACTATTGATTTTTATGGGCGCCAAGGCCCACCGAACTAGTGCACCACTTGTACTTGTCTATGCTTATTGGTTTCATCAACGCATTTGCAACATTTTCTAGAGTATCCACTTTTTCCCAAGAGATCTTCCTATCCTCGACCATATCTCATACAAAGTGATATTGCACATCAATATGTTTCGTCCTGGTATGGAAAGTAGGATTCTTTTCCAGAAAAATAGCACTCTGACTGTCATAGTAAATTTTAATTAGCCTTACATCAAATCCAGTGTTTGAACAAAAACATTTTAACCAAATTGATTCTTTATAGGCGTGAGTTTCTACCATGTACTTAGCTTCCATAGTGGAAAAAATGACTACAACTTGTTGCTTGCTCATCCAACTAATTGCACTGCCATTCAACATGAAAGTATATCCACTGGTGGATATTCTATTGCCAATGTCCCCTACCCAATCAGAATCCACATATCCATGAATGCTGAGAGCCCTCTTTGATCCAACCAAATTTCCATGGTAAGAAAGATCATAGTCTGAAGTACCCCTCAGATATCTAAACACTCTTTTCACAACATCCCAATGTGTCCTTCCTAGATTCACCATAAATTGACTAAGAACTCCCACTGCTTGGGAAATTTTTGGACTTGTACAAACCATTGCATACATTAAACTACCAACTACACTAGCATAAGGCACTCTGGCCATGTCCTGCATCTCAGTAGGAGATTTTAGACAATCTTCAATAGATAGCTTCGTTCCCTACAAAACTGGAACAACTAGCTTCTTGCAATCATTCATACCAAATCTCTCCAGAACAATATTGATATACTTACTTTGGCTAAGCCAAAGCTTTCTACCCTTTCTGTCCTTGGTTATTTCCATCCCCACAATATACCTAGTTGCACCAAGATCTTTCATTTTGAACTTTGTAGACAACTGAGATTTTAGATTAGAAATCATTAACTTACTATTTCATATGAACATCATATCATCAACATAAAGGGAAATAATAAGAATTTGATCATTTTCAATCTTGTAGTACGCACAATGAACCAATTTTGATCTTACAAATCTCAAAGACAAAAAAATAGTGTCAAATTTCTGATACCACATCCTAGGTGATTTCTTCAAACCATACAAAGATTTCTTCAACTTGCAAACCAGATTTTCTTTACCTTTTCTCACAAAGTGCTCACGCTGGGACATATAGATTTATTCTTCAAGATCACCATGAAGAAACATTGTTTTCACATCCATATTCTCAATCTCAAAATCATATGCTACAACAAGTGATAAAATAAATCTAATAGATGTCAGCTTTGCTACAAGAGAAAAAATTTCCCCATAATCAATTCCCTCTACCTGGGAATAACCCTTCACAACCAATCTCGCTTTATACTTTTCAACATAGTAATCCATACCAATTTTATTTTTAAACACCCATTTGTAGCCCACAGGCTTTCTACCTTTAGACAATAGGATGAGATCCCAAGTATCATTTTTCCTTAATGATGCTATTTCTTTATTCATGGCTTCCAACCAAGAATCTGAGTTAGACATTTTAGTTGCCTCTTTTACAGTCCTAGGCTCATCCGTGTTAGTAATCAAAGAATAGACACAACTAAAATCCAACATAGAGAATCCATACCTATCTGGTTGTTGCTTCTCATGTGTAGACCTCCTCATAGGATGAGGCTGAGGTTGTGGTTCTTCTTCTTATTCAGAATTCTTAGAGCTGCTCGAACTCTCCTCAGTTTTAGGTACACTTTCAATGTGTTGTTCCTCTTTTCCTGGAGTTAGAGATTTCTCAACAACATCATTCTTCTTTTCCTCTTCCTCCATCCCTGACTGGAGATCTACTGAAGAAGGTTTCAGTTCTCAGAAGATTACACTCCTGATGTACAATACCTTCTTAGTCACAGGATTCCAAAGCTTGTATCCTTTCACACCAAGACCATACCCAATGAAGATACATTTTTCAGCTTTGTTGTCCAATTTAGATCTTTTCACATTCGGCATATAAACATATGATTTTTAGCTAAAGACACAAATATGTTTGAGAGAAGGCTTCTTACTAGACCAAGCTTCCATAGGCATTATATCAACAAGTGTTGAAGAAGGTGATTGATTCAGTAAGTAACATGTTGTAGCCACAACCTCAGCCAAGAACATCTTCTCTAGACCAACATTACTCAGCATAATTCTTGTCTTCTCCATCAACATCCTATTCAACCTTTCAACAACTCCATTTTGCTGCGGAGTGTAGGGTGTTGTTTTAGGCCTCTTAATCCCATGGTCTTTGTAATACATTTCAAACTCATTAGAACAAAACTCACCACCATTTTCAGTCCTTAGACACTTTATTTCTTTTAAATTCCTTAAAATGACTAAACATTTCTAATTTACTCTTTAAAATATAGACAAATGCCCTTCTCGAATAATCATCAATAAAAGAAACATAATATTTATAATTCAATAACTAAGGAACATCCACTGGACCACACACATCATAATGAATATAATACAAAACACCAAAATATTTATGAGGACTAGAGTAAAATGAAACATGGTGTTGTTTAACATATATACAATGTTCATAGAATTCAAAATTGAGATTAAAATCATCAAGCCCATCAACCAGGTTTTTATTCTTCAAGGTTTTCAAACCTTTTTCACCAATGTGACTGAGCCTCTGATGCCAAAGCATAGTATTTTCTGCTAGAATTTTCACTTCCAAGGAATTTTCTCCAATAGGAACATTTTCAATCTTCTCTTTACAAACAACCTTATGTGACTTTTCAAAGAAATTGTTGCATTGAACAACCAGTGCATCCAACTTGAACAGAGTACCAATTCGGGCACCCCTAGCTAGCACCATTGAGCCTCTAGTAATTTTACAACCATTGCTAGAGAATGATACTTGTACTCCAACATCGTTTAGCTTGCTTATAGAAAGTAAATATTGATCCAGACCCGGTACATGCATTACACCATCAATTCCCTTAATTCTACCACCAGGAAACTAAATTATGACTCTTCCATGACCAACTATCTCTAGAGATGAATCAATTTCCAGATACACCTTTCCACCATCATATTATTCATACGTAGTGAACCAATCTCTATGAGATGTCATGTAAAATGATGCTCCAGAATCAATCAACTAGACATCATCTGATGCCTGAGTTTCCAAGGCTTCAATAAAGGCATTTGCATCGCTCTAAGAAGAATCATTGTTAGAAGAATTCTTCTTCTGACTTCTTTTTTTCCTCTTTGCAATCCTTTCAGACATGACCAGGATACCCATAGTTCCAACACTTCACCTTGGACTTCTTACGAGGAGACTTTGATCTCCCTTCTGATTTTGATTTGGACTTCTTATCCTTTTTCTTACCTTTTTCTTTTGATCTTCCTCGAACAACAAGAGCTTCCTTCACCATCTCAGAAGATTTCCTTCTCATCTCTTCTAATAACAAAGAAGCAACCACATCCTCCATTTTGAAAGTGGTTTTCATGCTCCCAATCACCATCACTAAGTGATCCCAAGAATATGGAAAAGAACATAACAAGAGAATACAACCATCTTCTTCTTCAATCTTCACACCTACAGATGTTAATTGAGAAATCAACATGTTAAAGGTGTTTAAGTGATCACAAATAGACCTCCCCCCCTCCATCTTCAAAGAGTACAAATTATTCCTTAAGAACAACTTATTTACCAAGGAATTGCCCTGATAAATACCTCCCAGTATTTTCCACAACGTAGAGGCAGTCTTCTCTTCATGAACGTTCAAGAGAACAGAGTCTACCAAACATAGTCTTATCAACCCTTTCTCTTTTCAATTTGTGAGATCGCAATATTATTGCTTCATGGCTATAGGTTTTTTTCTAGACACAACAATCCAAAGATCATGATCCACCAACAGGTCTTCCATTTTAAGTTTCCACAACTCAAAATTGTTGTCATTAAATTTCTCAATTTCAATTCTTCTAAATGTACTTGTCGTTGCCATCTTAATTTGTAACTAGAAAAATTTAATAATTCTACAAAACTCCCACTAAACAAAAATTGACACAAAAAACCAATCTACCCACAAGGATAACACAAATGGGCAGGATTTTATACCACTTGTGAGGAAAAAATTCAATAGCGGAGAAAATTTTCCTAATGCCAAGTCTCAAAAGAGAAGAGAGATATGTCTTTTAATGTTTACAATTACAGTTCATTAAGGCACACATGAAAGAAACAAAAAAACTGAGGAATAAACACATTACACAATTAACACCAGATTTACGTGGGAAAATCCTTATAGGAGAAAAACCCACCACACCAAAGAGAAATCACTTGTATTACAGTAAACAAAATTACATACATGTTACATGCTCTTATTTTCATATGACAATTCTATAACAACAAAATTTCCTTGATCAACCTTGTATCGAATTACACTGTTACAATACTATCATTTAGCATACAATGGAATTCACTCACTGATAATTCGACTCACTTCCTCAACTAGAATCATGACCGAACTATTCCTCCATTGCTCAAGCTGTTTGTTCATTTCCCACAAGAAAACAATCACAACAGTTCAACTGCCTAATTGGTTCACATTCAGTATCGCTCATTGGTCCAAGATAGAACACATAGGACAAATGGTTGGTCAACCAATTTCAACTTTATCACTCATTGGTGAGACAACAGAATGTGTCTCATGATCCCAGACTATCCACAGGCTATCGTACATTACATCAGCTCCTTCTAATCCATCGCTCAGACTTTGGTGAAGTCTCCTTGATCTCAAGACCATCAACAAGATAATTGATATCACCAACACACTAGGAAGTCTCACCGAACATTCATGTCTCCTCGATGACCCAACAAACACTAAGATTGCACATATTGGCAAGAGTCACGCCGATCATTCACTAGGAGAAGATCCATCAACTAGAGAGACACCATTGGTATGAGATCAGGAGGTCACATCAACAACACAAGTCTTGTTGATGCTTCCATCACCAAGAGTCTCCCCGATGATCTTCATCACCAAGACTCTCCCCGATGATCTTCCTCTCCCAAACATTTGCCATCAGAGCGAGCTAGAGATGTCACCTCGATTACTTTGGTCAGATCGATATCACTGAGACAACCACCAGGTTACGCCAATATCGCCAAGACTTTTGCTGTTGGAGTGAGTTTGGAAAATCACTTTGATAGATCATGTCACCCCAATGGTTCTCATCTCCAAGAATTTTTCTGTCAGAATGAGTTTGGAAAATCACTTTTATAGATCATGTCACCCCAATGGTTCTCATCTCCAAGACATATCCAAGGTCACAATGATCTAATTAGCTGCTCATCGGCAAGACATTCCACAGGTCTCACCGATATTGCTCTTTTAGGAGTTCAATGTCAATAAGCATTGAGAGAATTTTTCCAACACTAATCATATCTTGATAATATCATTTAGCTCAATGTGTGCTCATATATTATGGAATTTTTACTTGGCTTTTTCTTTATGATCTTGGCTAATTCCCCCAAAGAAAAAACTTGTCACGATCCTAGTTTGTCTGAGGTTTTTTCCCTTATATATATACAAAGGTTCCTTTATCTGTACACATGAATAATGTATCTTCCATGTTATATGAATCTAATCAATTCTATGGCTTCATATCATTTTTATTCCTTCTCCCTTTTGCAGAAAATTGTTTTGGTTAGTGGTGATTCTTAGCTTCTATGGAGTTTCTCATCAACTCTTACAATATAAACACACATTTCTTTTGGGGACCTACAAAGTGAAAATCAACTAAGGATTAAACCTATGTGAAACACTAAGTCCATAATGATTAATCCAATTCAAAAAACTAATGATAAAAATTAAAGCACAAAAATTTGAAACTATAAAAAATAAAAAATATAACCCTAAACATTAGTCATGTAATACATGGGTTCATGATGCAGGAGCAACTTGGTTGTAAAGCAATCCCATATCAACCAAAATAAATTCTTCTCACATTGCATTCAATACCAATTCATTCCATATTTTACCATATCTTTGTCTCAACTCTCGGAGTAGGGTATAACACCTATACATCGACATCTACTACATATCCAAATTTTTGGAAGTTATCAAGTTAATTCTTCTTATCGGGTTAAATCAACCCTTGTGGCTAACAAAAATCTATTTTGGAGCTTGAGGAGCATATTTATAAGAATTGTAATAATTTGTAGACCATTAGATAGTAGTACAACATTAGTTAGATTCAAGATATTTTGTAATAACCCTTCAGGGGCATGTAGTAAGGTCTGTTGGCCAATAGTATGTTGTAAGCCTTTATGACAAGGCCTGTGAGTCTTGGATATTTTCCCTTGTGGCCATGTTGCATATAAGCATTCCATGTTTATGAAGATTCATGTTTGCATATCTATTTTATTTTTTATTTCCATTGTGTTGACTCTTTGCTGCATGGTCCAGACTATTCCTTTTGGAACCCTTCCTACTGTGACTACACTAGTTCACCAAGTTGAAAATAAATAAAATGGTCTTTAAAATATATATAGGATGTAATGAAATAATAAGTAAGTTAATTAAGAAAAATTAACGCTCTAGCTAAATGGGAGATGCATGTGATAATCTAGTAAAGTAAGTAAATCAGTAATACTTGATCAAACATGTACTAAATGGAAATGAGGTAGTTGGGGCTGGTAAACTTGAAAACAATGGGAAGTGTGCATTACTTTATGTCACATTTTGATAGAGACCTTTAGCTAAAAATATGATACTAAATTCTAAATTATATGGTAGAAATGTTTAAATTAGAAAAATAGAAAGATAAAGATGCAATCATGACAATAATCATGCCTAGAGATATAATCTTGTCTCAATTTATATAATTATGTCCCAAATAGAGTGATCTTTTGTACTTGTAAAAAATGTTTGATTAATGATATTTTAAGTAATTAAAATAATGGTGGTGTTAATGAGAATTGTAAGGATTTCTATGTAAGTGTTGAAGTTCAATATTCTCTTATGCCTCAATCAGTTCTTAGAATGCTGAGTTAATAGTTAAAGTAAAATACATAAAATGTGGCAATAAATGTCAATATATGGTGAAAATAGATGCCATTGAGCTAATTATTGATTCTTATTTTAATTAAGTTAATAAAAACTAATGAGTGGTTGTGTATGATCATTTACTTAGAGTGTGGATTAACAATGGCTATCGAGGGGTTGATTTTTGTTGATGCTAAGATATGATGACTAGTGATTAAATACTTACAATAGAAATAATAAATTTACTTCTTTTGTGGTGTATAATTAATGAGTTATAAATGTCATAGGATGATGTCATTAAATATATAACCCTAGATACATAATTCAAAATGTTGGCACCCTTTTTGATAGGTAATGGTTAGATTATGATATAGCTAACCTTGGAATGTGCAAGGATTTAATTTTTAAAGAGGGAGATATGATCATGTGCAAGTGACCCTATTCACTTGGGTAGAATCATAGTTTTAATTTATTATTTTAAAATGAGTAAAATGATCAAAAGTAGGTTAGACAAGTCCTTAATAGAGTGATGGTGCATAACTAACTATTAGAATAGATAGTTTGTTAGTGAATGCAATCAAATAAAGCAACAAAGACATCACTTAAATATTTAAAATAATTTAAAATAGTATTAATTTTCTTCTATTGGACACACCATTTCTATAAGTCATATTAAGGAATAAGAATATTTCTACTCTAATTATGTATAAGTTTTTACATCAATATTTTGGATTTTATTTCACAACCTTACATCAAGATGACAAAACACATGACAATTTCTTATATCAAATTTCATTAACTTTGAAATGTAACCATAGTCCATGATAGTGATTGGGAGTACTTATAGATGAAATTATGTAATAATTTTTAATATCAAAAGAGAAAAATACAAAATATATGTACATTTTTTCTTTCATAAAAATAAAGCAACAAAGACACTACTTAAATATTTCAAAGACTTTTAAATAGTTATTGACTTCCTTCTATCTACGTGGGACATAATTTTTCCATAAATTATTAGTGATCAAGAATATTTTCACTATAATAATGTATAAAATTAAAAATTCATTAACTATGAAATGTTTCCATAGGCTATGATAGTGATTGCAAGTATCTTTAAATGGAGTTGTGTAATAATTTTTAACATCAATACGGGAAAAATACAAAATATACATGTTTTTTCTTTTATACAAATAGAGCAACAAAGATAACCACATAAATATTTCAAAGAATTTTAAATAGTTATTGACTTCCTCCTATCTATATGGGACACAATATTTCCATAAGCTATATTAGCGATGAACAATAACTTTGCTATTATTATGTATAAATTTTTATATCGATATTTTGGGTTATACTTCATGATCTATCATCATTATGACAAAAACATGAAAATTATTTATATAAAATTTCATTAACTTCAATTGTAAGCTCAAAAGAATGTTCCACCCAATCTTCTCTCCCCCTCCTATTAGGTATGTGTACTAATTGTATCTGCATTATAAATGATTGAAATTATGGATCTTCCTCTATTGATTTTAGGCATATGACATTGTTTAATAAAACCCCTTAAAATACTTCATGATCTATCATCAAGATGACAAAACATGACAATTTTTTATATAAGATTTCATTAACTTCAATTATAAGCTCATAAGAATGTTCCACCCAATCTCCTCTCCCCCTCCTATTAGGTATATGCACGTACTAATTGTATCTACATTATGAATGATTGCAATTGTGGATCTTCCTCTATTGACTTTAGGCATATAACATTGTTTAAAAATACCTATTAAAATACTTCATGGTCTATCATCAAGATGACAAAAACATGAAAAATCCTTATATCAAACTTCATTAACTTTGATTGTAAGGTCATAAGAATGTTCCACCCAATCTCCTCTCCCCCTCCTATTAGATACATTTGTAATAATTATCTACATTATGAATGATTGAAATTGTGGATCTTCCTCTATTGACTTTAGGCATGTGACATTATTTAATAATACCTCTTAAAATACTTCATGATCTATTATCAAGATGAAAAAAACACGACAATTTCTTGTATCAAATTTCATTAACTTCAATTGTAAGATCATAAGAATGTTCCACCCAATCTCATGTCCCCCTCCTATTAGGTATATTTGTAATAATTATATCTACATTATGAATGATTGAAATTGCGGATCTTCCTCTATTGACTTTAGGCATGTAACATTGTTTAACAATACCTCTTAAAATACTTCATGATCTATGATCAAGATGAGAAAAACATGACAATTCCTTAAATCAAACTTCATTAGCTTCGAATGTAGGCTCATAGGAATGTTCCTCCAACTTCCTTCACCCCCTCCTATTAGATATATTTGTACTAATTGTATCTACTTTATGAATGATTGAAACGATTGATTTTCTGATATTGACTTTAGATGTGTCACATTGTTTAATGATATCTCTCAAAATACTTCATAATCTATCATCAAAATGATGAAAAAATGATAATTCCTTGTATCAAACTTCATTAACTTCGAATGTAAGCTCACTAGAATGTTCTTCTCAATCTCCTCTCCCCTCCCCTCCCATTAAATATATGTGGACTAATTATATTATGAATGATAGAAACTGTAGATCTTCCTGTATTGACTTTGGGTATGTCTGCTTAAATCTTGGCCTTTGGTTTTAAAAGGCTTGTGGGGTTTCTGAAGGTTCAGACATGGGGTCTTCGTACTCATATTAAGTCCTCTTTTTCTTTTTTTCTTGTCGTAGTCTAATTATGTTTTTGTTTGTTTTTGCTATTTTTCTGCATAGTCATTATTGTTCGCTCACCACTGTCATGCAAAATAGTTCCGTTAACTTACTCGAGTCTTTCGTGAACGTTGTCCTGACCAATTTCATTTTCAGGGCAGAAACATGTGGAGAAAATTTGTACTGATTCGTCGTCATTACTGCAAACTGTCGGTGGCAGCGAGAGATTGTCGTGCTCAAACTTGGTTGGACGCATTGGAATCTCCAGTTTATGAAGAAACTGGAATTCTCAGCAGGTTATCAAGAGTCAAATAGAGCAGTCATTCAACTGCAGTAAAAGGTGGTCCTTAAAAAGTTTAAACGTGGGTACCTGTTTTACCAAAAGATAACGTATGGCCTTTGTTGAGTGAGACGTTTTTAATGGTGATTTAACAGTTTCACAGTTTCAGAAGACAAGTTGACGTTGAAGATCAGCTGGTACATTTCTGTAAAACCAGCCTTTCCCTGCAAATGAAGAATTCGGGTCTTTTTTGCTTCCTACGTAGCCAGATTTCACAGACACAAGCGTAAGGTTTGTCTTCGTCTACAGGTAGATCTGTGTGTTCCGGAGCAGAGAGGATTAATCTAAAACGTAGGTAAACTATGGTAAAGGTTTGTTTTAAGGAATTTCCTGAGTTCTCTGTCGTTTCATAATGGCTCCTGTATAACATCACATCGAGGGCCTACATCTGATGGCCATATTTGGGCATTTTCGTCTAATATGCAATCAATCTTTGTCTTCACAAGTTGTCAAGAAAAGCTTGCTTTTTAAGACCCACGGTATATGCTAGGCATTTGCCAAACCTAATCTTTGAAATTGATGGGCCTATTTATTAAGTATTGTTCCTTCTACTTTTTTTCTACATAGCCACTTAAATTTTTCATTAAATATCTTTAACAGTAAAAGTGTGGAAACATGCATCCCCATTAAATACAAATGTATTTTAATAATATAATGTTAGTATTTTATAGTTATTAATTGTTTAAATCTTTAAAAATATTACTTCAATTTAAGAAACACCATATGATATAGGAGGGTTTCAATTGAATTAAATTACAAAGAATTTAAATGATTAATATGTTGACCACAATGTATAAAGAATTTATGCTTAGTGATCAAGTTATGCTACATAGTGTTTTGGAAATCCCTTTGTTCAACTTGCTACAACTACTCAAGGGCAACAATTAAACTCTCAATACTCTTATCTCAACTTCAAAATCCATGTCTAACAATGACCCTACCAAATTTAGCAAGTCTAGGTGTAGGGGTATACTAATTGCTACTATTAATGACTTATTTGCTTGATCCAATAACATGGTAATACATAGCATGAAAAAGAGCCAATGTTGAGCTCCTTGTATTGTTATTGGAAACTAGCATGCCAACATCTCTTGTATTATGGGTTTCTTTACCTTTACAAGCATTTGCCTCCATAACATCCATAAGGCTTTTGTTTAGTTTTAAAATGAATTAGACACCAAGGATGGATCAAAGGTTAGTTTTTCATTTGCCTTGATGTCAATATATTTAGGACTATTTTTATTGACATGTGATGCTCCTATTAACACTAAGGGGGAGTGTTACGACATAATGTTATTAGGGTCATATACCCTTATAACATTTATATATTGTTCTAATATAAGATTATTGTAAGAGAGGGGGACCAATCACGTTCAAGGCCCCAATTCACAGAGAGCCAAGAGTGGAAGGCTGCCCTAACTTACCTCACTCTAAAGGAATGTTTCAAAGGACCGACGAGAATGATAAGGACTATAAGGTCCTTCAATCACTCTGTAGAAAACATGGTTTCGGGATGACAAAGTGGCATGCTAGTGTTCCTCAGGTGCACTGGCGTTTGCACAACCAGAGGACCAGAAACATAGTAAGAACCATCAGAAAACAAGCTAATGGCCTAGCTAGTGATTCCTAAGGAAACAAAATAGAACTATAAAATAAGAGAGATACAAATGAATATGATAAAGCAGATATATTAAAGCTAAGGTGACAAAGATAATATCACAAAAGAGCCTGTATGCCAGCTAGCTCCAAATGCACATCCACCTACACACAGGAAGAGGGAAAATTGTTGGGGGTTGTATAGGGATCTGCCTTAGTTAGACCCCCATTTTAGTGTTTCCACCTCTATGGACAACCAAGATAGCAACGATAGAGAAATATATGATAAAGGAGAAAATAAAGTAGAGAACACAATAAACACTACAAAATAGTGAAGTGCTACTCAACCAAATCATAAAGGAGAGGAGTGAAAATGTTACCACCTCCACTAAGAGCTCACTAGCCAATGATGGAGAAAGAGAGCTTGAACAATCACCATAGCTTCAACTATGGTGAAGGGAGGTGTTGCAAAACCTCAAGCCCCTAATGCAATGGCTTGTTCCACACTTGCTCTATGAAGTTGATGGAGTGTTGTTGCTGCTATGAAGTGCCAAAGTGTTGCTTGAAATAATGGAAGTAAGGTGAATGCTTAGGGATTACCAAAAGAGATGCCAAAGAGATGAGTTGCATGAGGAATGAATCTTTTTGAAGGTGAGGTGAGGAGAATAAGGCATTTTTGGGTCGGTTGGTTGAAGAAGGATGTTACAATTTGTTCCCAATAGGAAGTGTAACGCCTCTACCAACTTTAGATGCAAGAATCCGTTAGGGGCATAAGCACGCCACACAAAAATTTGTGTGTTGCGTGGGCATCCCTGACAGTTATTCTTCTACCGACACAAAAGACGAATGCCAAGTGCAACGAAGACAACTTGCTGATGTGGAATTTAACCTTCGAATTTGGTTTTCTAAGGTGAGGAAATGTAAAAGGGGAATTTGCATAAGGGGTGCAAACTCGCGCCTATACATTTTCCCCCCACTCTAGCGAGCATGAATACCGATGAGTGCTTTGTTAAAGTAGATTAGAAAGGTAGTAGGTTTATAAATGTATACCTAAACCGCCGAGGAAGTAGAACATGATCTGGAGAGCTCGAAAGCACAAGATGGAAAAAAAGACTCCACAGTCCTGCATAAACATGAAGTTATAGAATGAAAGCATATTACAGGCCCATGGACCTACAAGGGGGTGAACCCAAGATCTCTCACATAAAGGAATCCCTAAGAAGTAAGCACCTCATAGGCTCACAAACCTGCAAGGAAGGTATCCTCCAAGATCTCTCACATGAAGGAAACCGAGAAAAGTGCCCTAAAGACCCACAAACATGCAGGGAAGGTATCCTCCAAGGTCTCTCACATGAAGGAAACTGAGAAAAGCACCCTACAGACCCACAGACCTGCAAGGAAGGTATCCTCCAAGATCTCTCACATGAAGGAAACTGAGAAAAGCACCCTACAGACCCGTAGACCTATAGGGGAGTGACCCCCAAGATCTCTTCCATGGAGGAAGCTCAAAGGAAGCACCTTACAGGTCTATTGATCTGTAGGGAGGTATCCCCCAAGATCTCTCATATGGAGGAAACCAAAGGAAGGGGACTCCATAGAGTCAAGAAGTGGATTCATAGAGGCACCTCCAAAGTGGCATGTTTACCCACAGATAAAACATGTCAAAAAGTGGCTACGTAGGAAAGTAAGTAGACAGTCATGCAGACCATCAAAAATTTGGAAAACCTTCAGACGGGTTCTTGAGACGTGAAGAGGAGGTTCACTCAAGGGATGTGTTGTTTGAAAGTACAGGAATGAATTTCTTTGTCAAATCAATTGTTCATCAAGGAATCCTTTCGAAAGATGTTCACTTCATCAAGGAATTTGAAAGGAAGAAAAATGCCCCCTTGCAAGGGGAAGGTCAAAGCAATCCCCACCTTGAAGGAAGGCTCTCAAGTTATTTCCTTACGAACCCATGATGAAGCAAACATGTTCCATAAGAGGTCCAAGTCGCTAATGTTGTTTTGAAAAGAAATGCTCATGAGGATTTTTGAGAAAATATTTATTGGAAACAAATGCGTTTTTGAAAATCGAAGCATTATAGAGATGGCGTTGTCACACATGAGAGGGAAAAATAAAGAAAAGAAGAGAAAAAGGCAGGAAAAAGAGTGAGAACGAGAGACAAACATGAACAAAGGGCACAAGGGTGATATGATATTTTGGGGTTAGAACTGCTCATAAATATATGTATAAGTATAGTGATAGTATATAGATGAATTGTTGCCAACCCCCTACTATATCAAACCATGTGAAGAATGCATGAGAATTCAAAGTAAAAATAAAAAATTGGGTCAACATGGAAGGGAAGCCTAAATGCCCCCAACACTTTGAAACATCCCCAATTTATCAAAAGTCAAGTCACAAACATGGAAGAATGAAAAAATAGATAGAAGAAGGTTTACGAGACAAAATCACTCCTGTATCCAAGCACCAACATGGGTGACAAGGGTCATCTAGGAACACATAGAATGATCATGGGAGAAAACAACACACACAAACATATCTAATCTAAAGATAAATAAGGGGTTTCCCCTTGACATTGATCAACCAAGAGGTCGTCTGCTTCCCACTCTAGATCATCATAGGGGGAAGGGGGATGAGCCTGCAGTGGTGAAATGTTAAGGGGAGGAGCTTTTGACCCTCTGATAACAAGGGATAAGGAAAAGGGCCCTGCAAGATCCCCTCCACTAAGCTCTTGTGGAGCTACGATCAGCGAATTTTTGAAGATTGTTGACAAGACCGAAACTTCACCTAGAGAGTTAAACATGCACTTTACTAGAGTGCCATGTTTTACCTCAACTGACAAGGAAGACTGTGGCTGAGATTCACCGCTAGGCTCACTGAATGATTCAGGAGTGGTGAAAAACTCAGGGGAAGCTAGGGCTTACTCCATCACTAGGACAAAACAAGCCAATGCAAGACCACCTTTCAGAGAAGGTGGGATCCCCTTATTCCCTCCATTGCTTGAGGGGCCATCCTCTACCTTCGGCTTCATCGGGGGATGTGAACTCCTCACAGACAAAGTGAGAGGCGTAGGGGAACAAGAGGAAGAGAAATCCATAACAAATACTACCAAAGTGTTCAACATATTCGCGGGCTTTGGAAACGATGAGATGTCTGGAAGGGACATCAACAAGGGTGGCTCCACTAAAGGAGTGATAAACACTTGCACCTTTTTGGGGTTAAGCGCACTCACAACTGGAGTCAAAGGTGAGATAGAACTAGGTTGAATGGAAACAGGAGAAAGGAGAGGGGAAGACACAATAAGATGCCCTGACACAGGGGTGGAAATCTCCTTGTCCTTCTTCTGCAAAGCAACCAACTCAGCCGTGAGAGCCTTTCATCGATGCTTACACTCATGTGCAAGGCAGTTTCTTTGACTCTTCGAGCTAGAGGCCAAAGGCTATGAAAGAATAGAAGGCTCCTACTCAGCCATGGGAGTGTCCACTACAACTATTTTCGACGGAGGTAAAAACTCTTGAATGGTAGTAGGAGGGATAATTTGAGAAGCAGTAGGGGGAGTTGACTCAAGTGCTTCAGTAGTGGACCTTTTCTCATTTACTGCTATGGGAGTAGGAGCGGTGGGAGACCGTAGAGAAAACTCTCTTCGAGAGCCTTTCTTTCTACCATGCAAATAGTACCAAGGCCTAGGGGGCTCAATAGGGAGATCCAATATCCTGATCTTGGGTCTACACCAAGAAGGCACCATCAAACTCAGTAGGTAAAGGCTAGGATTACTCATCCAATACTCCTCCCAAGAAATGGGAGTGAATGAGGCAACCCAAGAAGGGGAAAGCTTCTCCTTTCCCTTTTGGGAAGAGGAGGAAAATGAATGTTGTGCTATAGGAAGGTTTAGTTTTGATTGTCCCTTGCCCCCAATTTTATACTTTACATAGATTTTGTAAAGTAGGTTCGTTCTTGGAGGAAGTAGACCAATCAATGTGGGCCAAAAGTAATCCAATGAATATCCCCCATGGGACACCAAAGGATGGTATCTAGTGTCATGCACTATATGCACACCACCTTCATGGGAAAAATTTAAACATTTATGAATTACAAAGGAAATCTCATTCATGGAAGCTATCCAAGGTATGCCTAGCTTCAACTTAAACAAATCTGACTTCAGAATAACATTGAAAATTGTGTCAACAACCCTAGGTCCAACTAGGAAAGACAATGTTATCAAGCCATATGGTTTGAGACAGAGACCATCATGTATACGGATGGTGGATTTTTTTCTTTGTATTCCTCCCTCTATAATGAATTCAACAACAATGTTTTTTCTATAATATCATTCATATGGCTCGCAGGGTCGACCAAAACCCACGTTATAATGCTGCCATTGAGGCGAGCGAGAATGTAGAGAGGAGAAGGCTTATTGTTCACAGGCATATCTTGTAAGGTGAATGTCACATCTGGATAACCAGTCATAGGCTGCTTAGTGGGAGTAACCATGACCATGTTGACATAGGCCTTGGGTTGAGTGATAGAATCAAAGGGATCAACAATCATGCTGGTAGAATACGACGGAAATAGGTCCATGAATATCTACAACTCACTGTTGGCTTTTGCCACTGATTTATTTGTATTTTGTTTGCCTCCATCAAAATGAATAGTACCATCCTTGATATGATCCTTTATCTTGTGATGCAGACACATATTGTATTTGGTATCATGTTCGTTGACCCAATGGTATTGATAGTAGGTACTTGCATCATACCAACTAGGGTAAGGTTCCTTAAGAGGCTTAGGATTATGCAAGGTTATGATATTATCCTTCACCAACTTTTACAAAATGGAAGAATATGATTCTGCCAACTTTGTATAATTTCAATTGTGTTTGAGGCTATTGTCATCCACAACAACTACTATATTCTCAACAGCCTTATCTTTCCTAGATATTGATACGATGGATCTTCCTTCAGAATGGGAACGTGAGGAGGATCCCTTGAACTGAACTACCATTTGTTGATAATCCCGTAGTGCTACACAAAAATGTGTGAAAGAATGGTACTTCATAAGGGAAAAATTATCTTGCCAAGGCTTTTCGAGGTTCCCTATGAATACCTTTTGCATGTTTGAATCAGGCAATAGGTATGAGATTTGTAAGAAGAGTGCTTGATATCACACGATAAAGTTAGTAATCTTTTCATTATCTCCCTGTTTACACCAGATGAGATTCAAAAAAGGTCATCTTCGATTTGATGTTGGCTTGAAACTGTCTGAGAAACTGGTTCACTAGTTGATCAAATGAGAAAATGGAATTATCAGGCAAGAAATAGTACCATTAAAGTGTTGTATCATTGAGAGATCGGGGAAATAGTTATTCCATCAATGCATCATGATGGAAAATATGTGCACATGGTGTTAAAGGCGGACACATGTGTTTGTGGATCCCCTTTTTTTCCATACTTTTTGAACTTCAGGATCTCCATTCCTTGTGGGAAAAGAGTGTTAAAATTGATACTGACAGTGGGCTATATCAGAAGAAGGGTTGGAAGATAGGCTAGGCAGAGGCTTGGGAGACACTCGCCAACTTTCTCTACATCTTATCCATATCTAGAAGATGATTATTCATAATACGGTCATTGGATGGCATAGGTGTAGACATGGAAAATTGACCAACGCACTTGATCATGATTACTAACATCATTTCTTCTTGAATCATACTCTCTGCTTATCATCGCTTTTCATCTCTTAATTAGATAAATCATTATTTATCTAATTAGGTCTTTCTCCCCTATTGATTAAATTAATCAAGTTAATTTAATTAATCCCCTATACCTCTTTAATTAAATAATTCATCTTATTTGATTAAATCCCTAAAGTCCTCTAATTAAATTGAATAAATTAAACATTATTTGATTTAATCTAACATTACCCCCTTTGGTTAAATAAATTAAATAGATTATTTAATTAAACCCTTCCTCTCAATTTGATTTAAATCAATTCATATCTCCTAAATTCTTCATTAAATTAATCAAACGTTGATTAATTTAATCTTAATCCATGTCACATTCTCTAGAGAATGCATCTTGCACAATAAATCAATTACTTTGATTTAATAAATTGCCTATTTTCTCTCAACATGGGATAAAGGAGGAATATTCCTTCAAATTTGAATTCAAAATCCAAGTGGATTTGTCCTTCCAACAAAGCATTCACTCCTCTTACATGTCCTTGTGCATTGAGCCAAGTGGCATTTATTTCATTCATTTTTCCCTCTCACATGTCATTTCCTCAATTTCAAATTCCACCTAATAGCATTTATCATGCACATTGGCCAAAATATGCACAACCTTCAACCATTCACATATTGACAAGTGGCACTTGGCCATTGGATATTGAATGATCCCACATTGCTCAATTTCACTCATTCCTCCAATTTGGAAATCTATAAATGAAAGACTCTTCCTGTCATTCTCTCATCCATAATTTGAATGCAAAGTTACTCTCCTCAAATTGAGAGATAATTTTATCCATTTCCATCACCATAGCTAGGTTATTGCGAGTTTTCTCAAGAACTCATCTTGTTCTTCATCAACAAAGTGGATCAATCTCCATCAAATCATCGACCTTACTAAGGAGTTGGGAAAGGGCCAATTTCGATACAAAATTGGCACCAATTCCCCCATGGGATCAAGAGTTTGCATGCTTAATTAGGACTTCATTGCTTTTTATGTTTTGTTTCTTCATTTTCCTATTTTGAGCATTGTAAATGGATTTCATGGGGAATCCTTGTTTTATCTTGCATATGAGCTTACTAATGTGTTTGCTTCTTGTTTTTGTGCAGGTATAGGATTGGGGTTCACAATAAAACCAATGTGACGTCCTCCATAACTACCACTAGAGCTACCTCCAGAACCGCTACCATGGCCACTACTAAAACCACTACCGGAGCCACCACCATGAGTAGGGCCTCCACTAGAGTCATATCCACTTCTGAAGCCACTACCATGAACTCCAATGGATCCAATTCCACTAGCACCACCCCTACCGTCAAAGCCACCACCACTACTAAAGCCTCCACCACTCATCTCGCCAAAACTTCCACCGCTAGAGGTGATAGGAGGGGTGAAGCCGAAACCCAAGGGGATCTTGTTTGCTTTGATAGTTTTGGATCTTTTAGAGGTAGAAGGGATTTTGATCGAAGGGACCATGTTAGTGATGTATACATACGTGGGCGGCATCAATACTCCTAACTATCTCTCATGTTCTTCAAAAGTGGCCACTTGTATAATGTTAGCAATTTTTGAAATGGCACATAGTTCGATCAAACTAGAGAGGCTAGCCAAGAGTTCTATGCCTATTCAGTCTTTTCCCACCATATACTTTAATTCGCTAATAACTTGAGTGACCCTAGCCAACTTCAAGTTTCTTTTCAAGCAATTGTCTAAGTCACCCAACCCTTTCCTAAGTGCGGAGACATATTCTAAAGGAATATGAAAAAACTCATGCTCATCTACCAACGAAGGCATGGGAGACGCAAGAGTACTAGGGATGTGATCGTGTTCATCAGAGATTCCTACCTCAACCCTTGAAAACTACTCCTGAGTCAAAATACCCATCACAAGCCATGAGAAAAGGCTTGTAGAGAAACTAGAGGTGACCCTCATCTTATCCATTGGAAGGTGTCGTATACTTCTCCTAACAATGTACCCAAAGGTTGTGGACTGGGTTGTGATGCTCTTAAACCTTCACAATGCTCAAGGACACAATGATAACAAGGCACATGGGATAAATTTCAACACCGACAAATGAACAGATGCAAGTTCACATCGAGTTCACCAAAAATATAAGAGAAGGAGACTAGCCACATTCAAGGCCCCAAGTCATGGAGAGCCAAGAGAGGAAGGCTTCCTTAACTTACTTCACTCTAAAGGAATGTTTTAAATGAGGGACGAGAATGATGAGGACTATATGGTCCTTCAAGCACTCTACAAACCCAAAATTCAGAACAAGGCTAGGCGAGCTGGTTTTCAGGTTCAACACTGCACCTCGGGTAGCTCTCTCCCCGAGGATGGAAACGTGGTTCCAGGATGACAGCACGACATGTGTATGTCTCTTAGGTGCACTGGCATCTGCATGACCAGAGGACCAAAAAAATAGTAAGAACCATTAGAAAACAAGTTGACGACCTAGCTAGTAATTCCTTAGGGAACAAAATAGAACTATAAAATAAGAGAGATACAAATGAATATGATAAATCTGATATATTAAAGATAAGGTGACAAAGATAATCTCAAAAAAGAGCCTGTACGCTAGCTAGATCCAAATGCACATCCACCTACACACAGGAAGAGGGAAAATTGTTGGGGGTTGTATAGAGGTCTACCATAGTCAGACCCCTATTTCAGTGTTTCCACCGCCACAGACAACCAAGATAGCAACGATAGAGAAATATATGATAAAGGAGAAAAGAAGGTAGAGAACACAATAAACACTACAAAACAGCGAATTGCTACTCAACCAAATTGTAAAGGAAAGGAGTGAAAACATTACCACCTCCACCAAGAGATCACTAGTCAATGATGGAGAAAGAGAGCTTGAAAAATCACCATAACTTCAACTATGGGGAAGGGAGGTGTTGCAAAACCTCAAGCCCCTGCTACAATGGCTTGTTCTACACTTTCTCTATGGATTTGATGGACTTTTTTTGTTACTTTTATGAAGTGCCAAAATGCTGCTTGAAGTTATGGAAGTGAATTGAATCCTTAGAGATTGCAAAAAGATATTCCAAAGAGATGATTTGTATGAGGAATGAATCTTTTTGAAGGTGAGGTGAGGAGAATAAGGCATTTTTGGGTTGGTTGGTCGAAGGACGTTACAATTCATTCCCAATAGGAAGTATAACACCTTTTCCAACTTTAGACACATGAATCTGTCAGGGGTGTAAGCACACTACGTAGACGCATGTGTGCCATGTGAGCATCCCCAATAGTTATTCTTCTATTGACACAAAAGATGAACGCCAAGTGGAATGAAGGCAGCTTGCTGATGTGAAATTTTTCCTTTAGATTTGGTTTCCTAAGGCGAGGAAATGTATAAGGGGAATTTGCATAAGGGGTGAAAATTCACATCTATACAATTATTAAACCTTATGTTATGAGTATGTGCAGGATCACCATGGAAAAAAAAGGCCCTTAAGTGGCAATAAAATTCAAAAATCAAAGTTAGGCAACTTAACGTAAATTTTTGAATAAGTTATCTATATTATTTCAAAAATATGTAAGAATAGAATCTGTAGCAAATTGAATGTAGTTTTTAAACTAATAAGTTTATTTTATTTATTTTAAAATCTATTTGGTGAAAATTTGAAATTTCAATGGAGTAGTACTTAAACTTCAGGGAAAAAATAAGAAGTAGGTGCCTGTGTGACCACCCTAACCACAATAAAATGATAGTATTTTTTTATAATATTTTTGGTATAAGTAGGGGACTCATGTCTAGATGTAATGTATATTTTTTTTGTAATTTTTTTCCAAGTAAATAATTAATTATGAATTATTTATTACAAATTTTTAAAAATATTAAAAATCGCATGTCTAACCACCTTAACTTGGTCAAAATTTCATGAAATCCATTTTTTTTTTTAAATACTATATTATGTAAAGCATAGAATGTGACACATGTTTCAAATTCAAAAAATTTGATACCATTTGAAAGCTATAGATGTTTTTCAATTAGCCTATTAATCAGGAATTTAGTCGTAATTCAAATAGAAAATGAATAATTATAATTTATTAAATTCAAAGTAAAACATAATTTATATTGGTGGAAAGCTGCGAATCTCCTTTAAAAACCCTTTTATTTTCATCAATTTTGGGTAAGAAAAAAATCGTCAACCACATGGGCCATCATATCACTTAGATATTCCCACTTTTTGGCCCATCATGATCTTTCACATACCTTTATAAAAAAGTATATTATTTAAAATTTAATAATCTAATAATAGTTAGATTATTGATTATTTATGAATAGTTGTGACTAATACCTCTTGAGACATTTTTTCACCCTTACTCCTATATTTAAGGAGGCACTCTCTCATTTGAGAGGGTGTGAATTTTGAGACTTATAGTGAATTATATCACTATACATATGAGGTATTATTAGTCATGTGGAAGCCTATAGAGGAATGTCCTCAAGTCTAGTTTATGTTTTAATAGAATATTTTTGTAAGTGTTTTAATAAAATTACTCTTTATGATTTTTTATTTATTGTAATGTATATCTTATAACATACTAGTGGACATGCTTTCTCCATTAAAGGAGTCATGTTAATGCATGCCACACTTGCATAACACTAACTATTCTTGACATGATGACTACCTAATTCATGTCCATTTCAAGATAAATATTAATATGATGTATCTTTTGAGTGTGTATGACTTACATAATTGAACACTTCATAAAATATAATAGTTGTGCCACTACATCGAGATGGGAAAATTCATTTACACAAACTTTGTGGTCAATAACATGTACATGGTCAATCATGTTAATACATTTATCATGTAGTGGTGATCAATAATGGTTGGAGGCATAACATTTATACAATGGAATTGAAATCTAGGGACAAATTAGTAATATGATTGAATAAATATTTTTTAATAATCTAATAATCAAGGTTTTTAAGTACTCTACTCAAATATCACTAAAAATTGATTAGTATTTCCTAACATTATTTTGATGAATTAATTTTAAAACCATAGAAGAGACACACTAGATATATTATACAATGGCCTTGCACATATTTTGATTAATCATAAGGAGGTTTCCCATAAATTTTAACGTGTGTTCTATTATAGCTTGTAAAAATGATTAGTATGACCTAACTTGATCCAGAGCCATTCGCCTATTGCAAAAAATTGGAAGCCAAGTTTTACAAATTTCCCCAAGTACCAAAGAACGATGAAGGCCCCTCTAGTCCCAATGTGGATCCATCTAACCTCGCCTCCACTTCTGTGACAGAGACACCTTCCATCCCCGATATATCCGACATGAAGCTCATGATCCAAGATAATGGGTGTGGAGATTAAAAAATGAGATTTTTTTTTTTTTTTGTAGGAGAGTTACCTCAATCAGTTGAAACACCTGCCTACACTTTTAGGGAAGACCCTTCTAGATTCCATTATTGGGGGGATCTAAGTCAGGAAAATGTGGATGAAAGAGACATTAAGCACACTATAGCAAGATGAAAGACCCACACCCACCCTACCCATGGATGAAGCTAGTAGAGGACTGCAAATGATGCTTGGTATGGGATACAACAAAAATGAAAGCCTTGGAAGGAATGGTGATGGACGATTGGAGCCCATCATTGTAGAAAGATGAATGAGAAATCTTGGCCTTGGATGTACCCCTCTAAGTATAACCGTACATGGCAGAGGTACCCCTAGTAGAGAAGTTAGGTATCTTCCTTAGTTATCGACAACCACTCTTCAACTACACGTATCAATAGGTCTAACCCTAGATAATTTTACCTTCGACATAACCAAGGTTTGTAGTAGTAGTGATGGCAAGGATACCATAACATGCCTTCCGATGCTTTTTGAGGACTCTTCCTTACTCATGATTAGTGCATCATCTTTCGAGTCAGACCACCAGCCCCACAAGATAAACCTTATGTTGGGGCAACGGTGGGGCATTCAAAAAAAATTGAGAAATTTTGAATTTTGATCACAACAATTTCTTCTTTGAACCAATACAACAAGTGCATTGCTTCAAAGAGGGGAAAAATGTAGACATGGAAAATTGACCAACGCTTTTGATCTCGATTACTAACGTTGTTTCTTCCCGAATCATACTCTCAGCTTATCATCACTTTTCATCTCTTAATTAGATAAATCATTATTTATCTAATTAGGTCTTTTTCCCCTATTGATTAAATTAATCAAGTCAATTTAATTAATCCCCTATCCCTCATTAATTAAATAATTCATCTTATTTTATTAAATCCCTAAAGTCCTCTAATTGAATTGAATAAATTAAAAATTATTTGATTTAATCTAACATTATCCCCTTTGGTAAAATAAATCAAAACATTTATTTAATTAAACCCTTCCTCTCAATTTGATTTAAATCAATTCATATCTCCTAAATTCTTCATTAAATTAATCAAACTTTGATTAATTTAATCTTAATCCATGTCACATTCTCTAGAGAATGCAACTTGCACAATAAATCAATTACTTTGATTTATTAAATTGCTTATTTTCTCTCAACATGGGATAAAGGAGGAATATTCCTTCAAATTTGAATTCAAAATCCAAGTGGATTTGTCCTTCCAACAAAGCATTCACTCCTCTTACATGTCCTTGTGCATTGAGCCAAGTGGCATTTATTTCATTCATTTTTCCCTCTCACATGTCATTTCCTCAATTTAAAATTCCACCTAATAGAATTTATCATGCACATTGGCCAAAATATGCACAACCTTCAACCATTCACATATTGACAAGTGGCACTTGGCCATTGGATATTGAATGATCCCACATTGCTCAATTTCACTCATTTTTCCAATTTGGAAATCTATAAATGAAAGACTCTTCCTATCATTCTCTCATCCAAAATTTGAATGCAAAGTTACTCTCCTCACATTGAGAGCTAATTTTATCCATTTCCATCACCATAGCTAGGTTATTGCAAGTTTTCTCAAGAACTCATCTTGTTCTTCATCAACAAAGTGGATCAATCTCCATCAAATCATCGACCTTACTAAGGAGTTGGGAAAGGGCCAATTTCGATACAAAATTGGCACCAATTCCCCCATGGGATCAAGAGTTTGCATGTTTAATTAGGATTTCATTGCTTTTTATGTTTTGTTTCTTCATTTTCCTATTTTGAGCATTGTAAATAGATTTCATGGGGAGCCCTTGTTTTATCTTTCATATGAGCTTACTAATGTGTTTGCTTCTTGTTTTCATGCAGGTATAGGATTGGGGTTCACAATAAGACCAACGGGACCTCCTCCAGAACTGCCACTAGAGCTACCTCCAAAACCGCTACCGTGGCCACTACTGGAACCACTGTCGAAGCCACCACCATGAGTAGGGCCTCCACTAGAGCCATATCCACTTCTGACGTCACCAGCATGAACTCCAATGGAACCAATTCCACTAGCACCACCCCTACCGTCAAAGCCACCACCACTACTAAAGCCTCGACCACTCATCTCGCCAAAACTTCCACCGCTAGAGGTGATAGGAGGGGTGAAGCCGAAACCCAAGGGGATCTTGTTTGCTTTGATAGTTTTGGATCTTTTAGAGGTAGAAGGGATTTTGATCGAAGGGACCACGTTAGTCATGTATACATACGTGGGTGGCATCAATACTCCTAACTATCTCTCATGTTCTTCAAAAGTGGCCACTTGTATAATGTTAGCATTTTTTGAAATGGCACACACTTCGATCAAACTAGAGAGGCTAGCCAAGAGTTCTATGCCTATTCGGTATTTTCCCACCATATACTTTAATTTGCTAATAACTTGAGTGACCCTAGCCAACTCCAAGTTTCTTTTCAAGTGATATTCTAAGTCACCCAACCCTTTCCTAAGTGCGGAGACATATTCTAAAGGAATATGAAAAAACTCATGCTCATCTACCAACGAAGTCATGGGAGATGCAAGAGGAGTAGGGATGTGATCGGGTTCATTAGAGATTCCTACCTCACCCGTCAACAACTACTACTGAGTCAAAATACCCATCACAGGCCATTTGAAAAGGCTTGTAGAGAAACTAGAGGTGACCCTCATCTTATCCATTGGAAGGTGTCGTATACTTCTCCTAACAATGTACCCAAAGGTTGTGGACTGGGTTGTGATGCTCTTAAACCTTCACAATGCTCAAGGACACGATGATAACAAGGCACATGGGATAAGTTTCAACACCGAAAAATGAACAGATGCAGGTTCACGTCGAGTTCACCAAAAATGTAAAATAGGGGGACCAGCCACATTCAAGGCCCCAAGTCATGGAGATCCAAGAGAGGAAGTCTTCCTTAACTTACTTCACTCTAAAGGAATGTTTTAAATGAGGGATGAGAATGACGAGGACTATATGGTCCTTCAATCACTCTACAAACCCAAAATTCAGAACAAGGCTAGGCAAGCTGGTTTTCAGGTTCAACTCTGCACCTTGGGTAGCTCTCTACCTGAGGATGGAAATGTGGTTCCAGGATGACAACACGACATGTGTTTGTCTCTTAGGTGCACTGGCATCTACATGACTAGAGGACCAAAAACATAGTAAGAACCATTAGAAAACAAGTTGACGACCTAGCTAGTAATTCCTTAGGGAACAAAATAGAACTATAAAATAAGAGAGATACAAATGAATATGATAAATCTGATATATTAAAGATAAGGTGACAAAGATAATCTCACAAAAAGCTTGTATGCTAGCTAGATCCAAATGCACGTCCACTTACACATAAGAAGAAGGAAAATTGTTGGGGGTTGTATAGAGGTCTACCTTAGTCAGACCCCTATTTCAGTGTTTCCACCGCCACAGACAACCAAGATAGCAACGATAGAGAAATATATGATAAAGGAGAAAAGAAGGTAGAGAACACAATAAACACTACAAAACAGTGAATTGCTACTCAACCAAATCGTAAAGGAGAGGAGTGAAAACATTACCACCTCCACCAAGAGCTCACTAGTCAATGATGGAGAAAGAGATCTTGAAAAATCACCATAACCCCAACTATGGGGAAGGGAGGTGTTGCAAAACCTCAAGCCCCTGCTACAATGGCTTGTTCTACACTTTCTCTATGATTTGATGGAGTTTTTTTGTTACTTTTATGAAGTGCCAAAATGCTGCTTGAAGTTATGGAAGTGAATTGAATCCTTAGAGATTGCAAAAAGATATTCCAAAGAGATGATTTGTATGAGGAATGAATCTTTTTGAAGGTGAGGTGAGGAGAATAAGGCATTTTTGGGTTGGTTGGTCGAAGGACGTTACAATTCATTCCCAATAGGAAGTGTAACACCTCTTCCAACTTTAGACGTAGGAATCCGTTAGGGGCGTAAGCACACTACGTAGACGCATGTGTGCCACGTGAGCATCCCCAATAGTTATTCTTCTATCGACACAAAAGATGATTGCCAAGTGGAATGAAGGCAACTTGCTGATGTGAAATTTTTCCTTCAGATTTGGTTTCCTAAGGTCATGAAGTGTATAAGGGGAATTTGCATAAGGGTGAAAATTCACGTCTATACAATTATTAAACCTTATGTTATGGGTATGTGCAGGATCACCATGGAAAAAAAAGGCCCTTAAGTGATAATAAAATTCAAAAATCAAAGTTAGGCAACTTGACGTAAATTTTTGACTAAGTTATCTATATTATTTCTAAAATATGTAAGAATAGACTCTGTAGAAAATTGAATGTAGTTTTTAAACTACTAGGTTTATTTTATTTATTTTAAAATCTATTTGGTGAAAATTTGAAATTTCAATGGAGTAGTACTTAAACTTCAGGGAAAAAATAAGAAGTAGGTGTCTATGTGACCACCCTAACCACAATAAAATGAAAGTATTTTTTTATAATATTTTAGATATAAGTAGGGGACTCATGTCCCGATGTAATGTATATTTTTTTTGTAATTTTTTTCCAAGTAAATAATTAAATATGAATTATTTATTACAAATTTTAAAAAATATAAAAACTCGCATGTCTAACCACCTTAACTTGGTCAAAACTTCATGAAATCCATTTTTTTTTTAAATACTATATTATGCAAAGCATAGAATGTGACACATGTTTCAGATTCAAAAAATTTGATAGCATTTGAAAGCTATATATGTTTTTCAATTAGCCTATCAATTAGGAATTTAGTTGTAATTCAAATAGAAAATGAATAATAATAATTTATTAAATTCAAAGTAAAGCATAAATTATATTGGTGGAAAGCTGTGAATCTCCTTTAAAAACCCTTTTCGTTTCATCAATTTTGGGTAAAAAAAAATTCGTCAACCACATGGGCCATCATATCACTTAGATATTCCCACTTTTTGGCCCATCATGATCATGCACATACCTTTATAAAAAAACTATATTATTTAAAAATTAATAATCTAATAATAGTTAGATTATTGATTATTTATGAATAGTTGTGACTAATACCTCTTGAGACATTTTTTCACCCTTACTCCTATATTTAAGGAGGCACTCTCTCATTTGAGAGGATGTGAATTTGGAGACTTATAGTGAATTATATCACTATACATACAAGGTATTATTAGTCATGTGGAAGCCTATAGAGGAGTGTCCCCAGGTCTAGTTTATGTTTCAATAGAATATTTGTGTAAGTGTTTTAATAAAATTACTCTTTATGATTTTTTATTTATTGTAATGTATATCTTATAACATACTAGTGGGCATGCTTTCTCCATTAAAGGAGTCATGTTAATGCATGCCACACTTGCATAACACTAACTATTCTTGACACAATGACTACCTAATTCATTTCTATTTCAAGATAAACATTAATATGATGTATCTTTTGAGTGTACGACTTACATAATTGAACACTTCATAAAATATAATAGTTGTGCCACTACGTCGAGATGGGAAAATTCATTTACACAAACTTTATGGTCATTAACATGTACTTGGTCAATCATGTTAATACATTTATCATCTAGTGGTGATCAATTATGGTTTGAGGCATAACATTTATACAATGGAGTTGAAATCTAGGGACAAATTAGTAATATGATAGAATAAATATTTTTTAATAATCTAATAATGACTTATCATTCCTATGAATAGGTTTATTCTTTAACATCATCAAGTTTATTATTATTATAGATACATCAAAATTGAGATAGATCATTTGAAATGATAGAATATCTATATTTATAAGAAGCCTATTCTATTTAACTAGATATAATAAAAATAATTGTGTTGAAATCACAATGATAATGAGTAGTGTGGAAAGTTTGGGATTTTCTCTAAATTTCAAATTTTCTAGATAATAAGTCAAAAATTTTCAAATTTTGGAACTTGATATTTGAATGATTGTGTGTTAAGCTAAATGTAATAAATTATAAATAAAAATTAGAGTTGGATGATTTCAAATGTAACCCATTACCCACTATGTGATTAATTGCCTTGATGCAACTCAATATAAGCTTAAGTAAATAAATTAATTTATTCCTAGTCACTAATAGTGGGAAGTAGTCAAGATAAAGTTATGTAATATATGATCATTTATTCTGTAATTGTTTAGATAAAATTAAAATATTAAATATAAAAATGGATATGATTTTTTTCTAAATAATGGTGCTTACCAATCATAAGGATGTATCATATAGTTTTCTAATAATCATCAAATTAGATTTTCCATAAAAATAAAAAACTTGTGTCAAGTTTTTTAAGTACTCTACTCAAATATCACTAAAAATTGATTAGTATTTCCTAGCATTATTTTGATGAATTAATTTTAAAACCATAGAAAGGACACACTAGATATATTATACAATGGCCTTGCACATATTTTGATTAATCATAAGGAGGTTTCCCATAAAGTTTAACATGTGTTCTATTATAGCTTGTAAAAATGATTAGTATGACCTAACTTGCTCTTATACAATGTTAGAAAATAGGATCTTAGGATACTAATCATTATAAAATAAATATAAAATAAATAAAATGAAAATCATTCAAGAATATATTTTACACATCACACAAGATATATATGGAGAAAATTCTTTGAAATAAAAAAAATCCATAAAGCATCATTTTATTAAAACATTTATAAAAATAGTTTATTAAAACATAAACTAAACTTGGGGACACTTCTATACATACTTCAAGATGGATAATAATACCTCATGTAGATAGTGATATAGTTCACTATAAATATCCAAATTCACACCCTATCAAATAAGAGAGAGCCTCCTTAAATATAAGAGAAAAGGGTGGAAAAATATATTAAGAAGTATTAGTCACACCTATTCAAAGCAACTATTCATGAATAATTAATAATCTAATTTATATTAGACTATTAATTATTAAATGATATATGCTTTATAAAATAAGGTTTTATAACTTTATGTTAGAAAAATATAGAAATTTTATAAGGGTATGACCACTAATAACATTAATTTCTAACAATTTTTCATGCACTATTTAGTATTCTTGTTATCAATTAAGGAGGAATTTTTTTGGAAAAATTATGAGTAAGGATGCCTCCACCATCAACTTGTTGTGCACTTATAATGTATTTTCATCCAAAAATATTAATCTCCTTTGTATTATAAAAAATTCAAGTAAAATATAGGTAACCAGATATATTTATCATTTGGTATTTAAAAAAGTAATCATCCCCATCTCTAATTGTGACTCCTCTAAACTCAAACTAGAGTGGATTTTCTTTGCATCATATGAGAGAGCCTTTTAGGAAAATTTACAAGTATTATGGAATGACTACTATGAAACTTCACAATGAGTGGAAATGAAAAATTCATAAAGAGTAAAATGATTATTTCATATATTCAAGTAAAATCAACTACAAGTGACTCTTTTGAAACTAACATGCAAAGAAATTAGTATCCACTTTTTTCCACAAAATGTCTCTTTACACAATTTTCAATTTGAGAGTTGTACTTTTAAGTGTTCACAAAAAATCAAACATATAATGCTTCATTCGAATTCATCATTTCCATATGCCATATTATCATTGTGGACATTATATGAGATAATTTTGATGTATGTACATCACATGTTCTATTTATTGTAAGGATCTGAGAACCCATGTCTATGCTGTGATTTATGAGATGATTTCTATTGAGATATATTTCATACATACTAGTAAACTAGAGATATGGTATACATGGTTTGTGTGTATGTATTATCCATTGGCTACATTTTTGTTTTGTTTTAGTTCTTATTGTCAAAAACATTGTGTGGAATGAGTGAAGAGGAAACATTAAAAGTCCAACAAGAGTGAATTCAAAGAGACTAATATGGAACTTACATCTTTTTAAATTCACTCATGGTATTATTAAGATATATATGCGCATATCAATATAGCCACATACTTGAGACTTGTGAAACCCTATATACCCTTTTTATTACCCTATAAATAGTATTCTTGATGTTTAATTATTTAATTATGATTGTGTACATAATGTTCCAAGTATTTAAAAACAATTTATATTAATTTATTTATTTTGTATGTTTAAATTATTTATAAATACGCTCAAATATATTTAAATGAAAATGGTATCTTTTGGCATCTTTAAATGATGGTTTCATGTCATTTCAATGGTATAAGTTGGATTCAGATTTAAATCCCAAAGTTGTTATTATTAATAGTATAAATTCCTATTAAGGATAAATATGACATGCATGACCAAGAGTAATGTAAATATTTTTAGTTGTATGGTATGACCTACAAATCAATCTCTAGGATTATAAGGTTAGTGTTGAATGCACACAAGACAACTAAGAGGGGAGGAAAATTAGTTGTATATTAAAACTTCCAAAATCCTCATAAATATTTAGATCCACATCAACTTAATTAACTCTTAAACTGTTAGAATGATTTAGCATGAAAGAAAATAATAGAAACTAAAACACGGATCAACACCATGCACAATAAAACACTAGATTTACATGGAAAACCCATGAAAGGAAAAACCATGATGAGGATTAGCTCACAATATAAAGTAATTACAACACCAAATACAAAGGGCTCACTACCCAAAAGAAGAAGGGCTCACTACCAGATTATAGAAGAAAAGAAAGAAGAATATTACAGTGAGAAATCCATCTCAATGCAACAAAAAAGGTCCACCACAACATCACAAAATTTTTTTTAGCCTCTTTAAATATTGTAGACACCTTCTGCTCACTACTTCCAGTGGTCTAACTCATTAAGCTCGTACTGCACTTCATAAATTCACACTTCACAACTTTAGAATTTGCATCACATACTTCACATCATAATTCTCCATCAACACAGAAGTTATTTATACCTTCTTCAACCTTCAAAGCATTCTCCAAGTTTGGCTATGCACCTCAACCATGTAAATTTAAATTAGGTCAACACTAAGAATTCCCACGGCGGAAAGGAATGAAAGAGGACCACACCAAATCTTAACTTGGACCTGAATCATACATAGACGCCACACCACACTTCCACAATTACTAAATAAAATCTAAAATTAGTTTAAACACCCAAGGTCGATTGAACTATTGTAAAGACCATTAACATTTAAGTACAAAATTCCTCAAATCTAAAGATGGCTAATGAACCACACACAACATTCAAATATTTTTTGGAATATTCCACAAATGCCTTGAAATGAAACAAATTCCTTTGCAACAATTTTCACTTGAAGAATTTCCACACCCAATACACTCAGGCAACCTTCCATACACTATAACTCAAGAAAACACCTTGTGGAGAACCAAACCATTAATGAATTCGACTATAGTTAGATATGAATCTTATCAACAAATTTCTAGAACTGCAAGACTAGAAACCAAATTGTGGAGAAATGTGTAGAAAAATCATTTCTCCTAGACAACACTACAACACAATTCACACATTGGTGAACACAACTTATTCTGCACAATTATCTAAACCAAAAAATTCTAGATATATAACCTCTGAACACCTTTGACCAACATATCCAAACCACACACATTGATCTTCAACCATGAAGATGTTGCAAGTATGAAGTTTTTTTCATTGATGTGAACATAAATTCTATAGGCTAGTGTTATCATTGATGTCAACTATGTCTTAAGGAAGTTGTTGCATGATGAGGATGTCAAGGATATTGAGAAAATTGTGGAAAAGAGGAAAAAAGGTTGTTGCAAGTTGTGCATGTGTAGTTGAGATGTTGAGGAAGTGTTGTGAGTACATGGAGATATCTTTTTGTTGTAGTGTCTAAAGATGGGTTAGAATGAAATAATGAGTTGAGATGATGTCTTTGGTACTTGGTTTCCAAGTGCTTTTGAGAAAAAATGATATTCAGAGAAAACAATATTGTGCAAGTGTTTAGAATGTGCTATGGATTATGCTCTACATTGATTCTATTCCTATGTGGATTTGATATGTTGTTTGAGGTTATTAGAGGTTGATATATTCAGAATTTTGGTTTCTAGATTGTTGGTCAAAGGAAGTTGTGTTCACCATTATGTGAATTAGTTTTGCAATGTTGTATAGAGGTGTCTAGGAGAAATGTATTTGCTCCACATTTCTCCACGGTTTCTTTTCAGGACGTGTGGCTTTGAAGGAGATTTAATGGTGTTTTTATCTTTCTTGTGCCAAGAGGATTTGTGATTAGGTGTATCAAAATTTTTAGAACCATGTACTTAATGTTTAATATGTTTTCATGAGTAATGACCAACCTAGTGTTTACACTACATTGAAAAATGTTAAAGTATTAATGGAAGCATAGTGTGGCATGTGATATTTAATTTTGGATCTTAGTTAAGTGTGTTTTTTGGATCCCCTTTCATTCCTATCCACCATGAGAATGTTTAGGTGCCGACCTAATTTGAATTTGTAATATAATGGATAATTTCCAACCTTGAAGAAGGTGTTTGAGGTTGAGGTTGATACAAATGTGTGGATTTGTTGTGAGTTTTGAGAAAGAATCAAGAGAGAAGCAAGATAGATGTGAGATCAATGTGAGTGATGTGAGTGATGCGAATTTGAGTAGAGTAGTGTGAACTTCAACGTCTTGGACTTCTAAATGCAGTGAGTTGAAAGTGTATGCAATATTTAAAACAAGGCTAAAAAAGTGTTGGAGAAATTTTGGTGGATTCCTTGTTCAATTGAGAAAGTGTTCTCTATATAACATTTCTCTTTTATCTTCTTGTATTTCTTTTTGTAGTAGTGACCCCTAGCTATGATCCCTTGTATCGGTTTTGAAATACTTATATTATGAGATAATCCTCACCATGGTTTTTCCCTCATTTGGTTTTCCATGTAAATATGGCGTTATCTTGTGTGGTGTTATTTTTGTTATCTACATTTCATGATTAATCACATTAATAGAATAAGGTTTTATTGAATGCATGTGGAGTTGATTACTATTGAGGGTTTTGATGTTTTAATTTGCTACATCTGATTCACCCCCATCTTAGTTGTCTTGTTCATTCAAGAATTGGTATTAGAGTGAGGTTCCTTGGAGAAGACATTAACCGCTTAAGGTGGATCTGAGATGGTGAAGCAAATTGATTACCTTGATTTGATAAAATAGATTGTGCATTCTAGAAGGAAAAGATTGAAGGATAGCTGGCATGTTAGGGATATGAGATTGAAAAGGCTTATAAGACTATATATACTCCATCTACAAATAGTCTGATCACAAGTGATGAGATCAAGGCACATGAGGTAAATGATAAAGAAAAAATTATTTTGACAAATAGTCTTTCAAATTTTGAATTGGTTAATGTTATGAATCTTAAGACTACTAAAGAAGTTTGGGATAAGCTTGAAATTATTTATGAAGGAGATGAAAATGTTAAACAAGAAAATTTACAGAATCTAAAGGCATAATTTGAGACTATGAAAATTTCTAAAGATGAAACAATTGCAACCTACATGCAGAGGGTTGATGAACTGGTAATTAATATGAGAGTTCTTGGTGCACATGATAAAGAGCCCAGGGTGGTAAAGAAAGTTCTTAGAAATATTCCTAATGCTTATAGTGAAAATGTATCTGATACTGAGGAAGTTGAAAATTTTAATTCGTATTCTAGAGATTAGTTGATTGGAACACTAACTTCATTTGAGATGAAAAATCTTGGTTTAAAATATGGAACAAAAGTGGAGATTGCTTTTAAGGCTAGAAAATAGAAAAGATTGAAGATTCAAATGGAGATGATCTTGATGATGTGGAAGATAATTTTGTGAGAAAGATGAAAAAGGGTGTTGATAAGTACAAAGGTAAAATACATTTCAAATGTTTTAGTTGTGGTGATATAGGTCATTATGCTTCTAGATGTCCAAAAAGAGTTGCAAACAATAAGTATAAGGAGAACAAAGGAAATATTATTAAAATAGCTTACTATGTTAGAGAAGATGCTAGAATTTCTGATGATGAATCTGATTATGGAGATTTTAATGATAATGAATTCTTGTTCTTGGATATTAAAGAAGAATCTAGTTTTGCTAACTCTGAAAGATGTGTGAAGGAATATGATTCAGAGAAGAAGGATAAGGTTGAAGGTACTCCGGTTTCTACTTTTCATGTTAAAAGTAATAAGAATTATTGGGTTTTTGATAGTGGCTACTCTAATCACATGACCAAAGACAAAATTAAGTTTTTTAAACTTGAAAAATATGATGGAGGATTGGTTAAGTTTTTAGATGATTCAGGAGATATGATTTGCGGAATAAGTTCAATCAGTTTTAATGGAAAGCATAATACTGATAATGTTTACTATGTTAAGGGTTTAAGGAATAATCTCTTGAGTGTTGGAAAAATGTGTAGAAAAAGATATAATCTTGTGTTTAAGGATGAAAGTTTTGAGATCAGAAAAGGGACTAGAACAATGATTGCTGCTAGTAAAAGGACATATGAAAACATCTATCAACTTAAGGGTGATGATGATCATGGCTTTATTTTGCAGATTAGTGATAGTTGGTTATAGCACCAGAGGATATGTCACATGAAATTTGGTAATTTGGAAAGAACCTATTCAATTCATCCAATAAGAGATCTACCAAGAATCACAAATCCTATCAATGTTGTTTGTGAGAGTTGTCAATTTGGAAAACAAACAAAGAGTAGTTTCAAAGGAAAGGAACAATCTGGTATCGGACTACTAGAATTAGTACATATAGATCTTTGTGGTCCTACAAGGGCGAGAATTCTTTAAGGTGACAAGTATTTCATGCTTTTGATTGATGATTACTCTAGAATGGCATGGGTTACTTTTCTTAGAGAAAAATCTAATGTATTAGATAACTGCAAGGCATTTAAAGATATGGTTGAGAATGAAATGGATCTGAAAATAAAATGTTTGAGATTTGATAAAGGTGGTGAATTCATTTTAAATGAGTTTAAAAGTGTCTTGTGAAGTTCATGGCATAAAGAGGCACTTGTTTGCCCCTAGAACTCCTCGGCATAATGGAGATTTTGAAAGGAAAAATTGAATGATTCAAGAAGCTACTAGGAATATGATGAAAGAGGAAAATCTACTGAAAGTCTACTAGAGAGAAGCTATTGATACTACTATTTACATACTTATCATAGTACAAGCCAAATATAACAACACAAAGACTCCCTATGAGTTATGGTATGGAAGGATTCCTACATGAAGTAATTTAGAGTGTTTGGAAGAAAATGTTATGTCAAAAGAAAATAAGAAAACTTAGGAAAGTTTTATTCAAGATATGATGAAGGTATATTCCTTGGATATTCTACTAAAATAAAATCTTACAGATGTTAGAAAAAAGGTTGAGAAAAATTGTTAAAAGTGCAAATGTAAAGGTTGATGAAAATTTGCAGAATTCAATTGCAGTAGATGGATATGTGTCTGATGAACCTAATTGTAGAGAAGTAGAAGAAGAAAAAGTTGATTAAAAAGAAGTGCAAAATGAAGAGTAAGAAGCTCGGGAGAAGACCCCTAAGACCGCTAAGTATGTGCAAAATAATCATTATGAAGAAGAAATCATTGGAGACAAAAGGAAAGGTGTATTGATAAGAAGAAAAGTTTTTGAAGTTGAGGTAAATATGTGTTTACTTTCTAAACTTCAGCCAAAAAAAATGAGTGAGGAATGAAAAGATGAACATTGGATGAAGGAAATGGAAGAAGAACTTATGCAGATTTCAAGAAAAATCATACTTGGGAATTGGTTCCTAGACTGAAAAACAAGAATATAATTGGGACTAAGTGGGTATTCAGAAACAAGCTGGATGATAATGGAGAAGTGGTGAGAAATAAGGCAAGACTTGTGTGTAAGGGTTACTCAAAAGTGGAGGGAATAGACTTTGAGGATAAATTTACTTATGTGGCCAGGATGAAAGCTATCATAACGTTTTTGGAATTTGCAGCATATAAGGACTTTAAAGTTTATTAGATGGATGTAAAGTCTTCTTTTTTGAATGGTGAATTGAAAGAAGAAGTTTACATAGAACAACAAAATTATTTTAGTTGTCAGATCAATTTGATATGGTCTATAGATTAAAGAAGGTACTCTATGGATTGAAGCAAGCTCCTTAAGCTTGGTATGCAATATTAGATAGATATTTGATACAACAAGAATTCTATAAGGGTATCACAAATAGTAATCTTTATTTCAAAATTGAGGAAGATAAAATATTGATAGTGGTTGTATATGTGTATGATCTTATCTTTGGTGGAAATGAAGCTATGTGTAATAAATTTTTTGAAGAGATGCATAAATAATTTAAGATGTCAATGTTTGGGGAGATGAATTTCTTCCTTGGGCTACAAATCAGTCAAACAGATAAAGGGATTTTCATTTCATAGTTTAAGTATGTCAAAGAGATAGTGAAGAAGTTTGGAATGGATGAATCCAAACTAGTATTCACTCCTATGGTGACTGGTTATAAATTGAGAAAAGTTGATGATTCACCTAAGGTTGATTAGAGAGAATATAGATCTATGATTTATGGATTGCTATATCTAACTGCAACTAGATCGAATATCATACATGCAATTTGTCTTATGGCTAGATTTCAAGAACCTAAAGAAACACATTTTGCAGCTATTAAGAAGATATTAAAATATTTAAGAGGCACTCCAAATCATGGCTTGTAGTATCCTAAGGATATTGATTTCACATTAAGTTCTTATACAAATGTAGAATGGGTTGGTTGTGTTGATGACAAGAAAAGTACAAGTGTTGGTGTAATCTTTCTTGAATATAGACTGGTGTCATGATTCAGTAAGAAGCAAGATTCAGTTTCCTTATCCACTATAGAGGATGAGTATATTACAAAATCTTGTTGCACATAATTTTTGTAGATGAGATAGACATTGAAGGATATTAGAGTTATATATGATGAGCCCATATCTATCTTTTTTTATAATACAAGTGAAATTAACATTTCAAAGAATCCAATGATGCATTCAAGGACAAAGCATATATCAATTCGGTATCACTTTTTGAGAGAGAAGGTTATGGATAATGAATTTAAGCTTGAGTATGTACCTACAAAGTATTAGATTGCTGGCATATTTACTAAGGCTCTTCCTAAGGATAATTTTGAGTATCTTCGAGAGAAGTTGGGGGTTATTGCCCCTCCTTTCAAATAGATGCATATGGAGATGCATTAGTCTAGTGGATCTATGTATCTATCTCTTTTTTGGACTAATTTTGGTGGCTACCTCTTAGGGGGAGTAGGTAGTGTCATGTGTTGTCATTGTTGTAGATTTGTTTATTTGGTTAGGTGTACTCCTAAGGCGAAGTGTTCAAAGAAGGTATTTTGGTTCAGTGTCAAAGGGGGAGAACAATGCAAAATATTTTTTCATTTTCCATTGATGTCAAAGGGAGAGAAAGTATCATGCAAAAAATCTTATCTACTCAAGGGAAGAGAAAAGGAAATCATGAGAAAATGTGTTCAGAGCTGTTGTGTTGTCTATGATGAGTTTTCACATCATTTGTTAGCATCAATAATAGATGGGGAGATTGTTGCAAGTATGAATGTGTTTTCATTTATGTCAACATGAATTATACATTTTGGTGTTGTCATTGATGCCAACTATGTTTTAAGGAAGTTGTTGCATGATGAAGATGTCGAGGATATTGAGAAAATTGTGGAAAAGAGGAAAATAGGTTGTTGCAGGCTAGGCATGTGTAGTTGAGATGTTGAGGAAGTGTGTGAGTACATGGAGCTATATTTTTTTTTCACTATTTGAAGATGAGTTGGAATGAAGTAATAAGCTGAGATGATTTCTCTAGTACTTGGTTTCCAAGTGCTTTTGAGAAAAAATGATAAATAGAGAAAATAGTGTTGTGCAAGTGTTCAAAATGTGCTTCGGATTATGCTTTGTGTTTCTTCTGTACTAATCCTAGGCCTGTGTGGACTTGATATTTTTTTTGAGGTTATTAGAGGTTTCTATATTCAAAATTTTGGTTTCTAGATTGTTGGTCAAAGTAAGTTGTGTTCACCAGTATGTGAATTAGTTTTGTAGTGTTGTATAGAGGTGTTTGGGAGAAATGCATTTGCTCCACATTTCTCCGTAGTTTATTTTTAGGACTTATGGCTTTGAAGAAGAGTTAATTATGTTTTTATATTTCTTGTTTCAAGAGGATTCATGATTATGTGTATCAGAAGTTCTGGATGTGTGTACTTAATGTTTAATGTGTTTTCATGGGTAACAACCGACCTGGTGTTTATAATACATTCAAAAATGTTCAAGTACTAATGGAAGCGTAGCATGGTGTGTGAGATTTAATTTTGGATCTCAGTTAAGTGTTTTTTTGGTCCCCTTTCATTCCTATCCACCATGAGAATGTTTAGGTGCTGAACTAATTTGAATTTGTAAGTATAACGGATAATTATCGACCTTGGAGAAGGTGTTTGTGGTTGAGGTTGATATAAATAAGTGTGGAGTTGTTGTGAGTTGTAAGAAAGAATTGAGAGAGAAGAAAGATAGGAAAACATAAATATGTTTAAGAATTGTGTTGATGAAGTCACTATATTCTATCATTTTTTTTGAAATGGCCTATTTCGACTAAAGACATGAAGGATCAAATTGAATCCATTAAGTCACAAATCACTCAAATGGCTAAAATATATGATTTTTCAAAGGATAAGGATGGATCAACAAGAGCTCAAGTAGAAAATTTTCATGTGTAGTTGTCATTTATTTTAGACCAGAGGGAGAAGATAAAGAAATAGTTTGGTTAGCTAAGGGAAACAGTCAACTTGAGACTTGCTTTGTTATTTGGATTGCTTATTGAAGTAAAACAAATTGAAAAAAAAATGAAGGCTCCAAGCAATGTGGATGAGGCTGAGGATTTATGCATGTACTTTGAATGCCAAAATCATATTCTCACCTCATTAAAATAAAATTGGGTTGCAGCTCTGGTGCACCTTAAGGTAATTTACAAGAATATTCTACATTTTGAGGAAGTTGTAAAGGTGTAGATAAGACAATTTTGTCTTTGTATATAGTTTTTTGGAGAATTGTAGTATCCTTTTGGGTTTTGTTTGAAAATATTTTGTACACACCAGTTCTAGGGTATCTTCATCTCAGGGGGAGAGTTTTGTAAGAAATAATATAGTAAGGGGGAGTTCACATAGTTTTTTGGGTTGTTATAAGTAGAAGATCTTATGCCCTTTTCCCTTGATGTAGAAGGGGGAGATAAGTCTTGTAGATATATACATTGTTGCCATCAATGACAAAGGGGGAGATTGTTGATAATATGTGTTGTCATTGATGTCATTATGGAGCCTTGCAACATGAGAATGAAGTGTGGATGGCTTGTGTTGGTTGTTCCTATGTTGTCATTGATGTCAACATGGTAACATATATATGGGAATTCCACTTGGTTTACCAAATTTTTTTCTCTACTGATAATGTTCTTTTGTGATGGATCAGTGTGTTGGTATTTGAGTCTGGAATTCACCACAAGAACTGATATGACTCTAATATCTTAACCATGTTTTCATGACTCATTCAGATAGCTATATCATGGATCTTGAGATGTTTTGGGTTATGATCAGAAATTTATCTCTGATCTAGAGTTCAACTCTATATTTTACTGTTGTTCTTTGCTTGGTATATCTATGTGGGAGACTCCACATTTTCTTATGGAGAAAATTCTTATGCTACAGTTTTGTTGGTAGTCTCCATGATGGTGGTATGATGAGAAATTGATGTGTTCTCATATCCAAAAGGTGTTTTCTTTGAGGTTTTTTTTTTTTGGTTTGGAGATTCTATGAATTATGTTCTAGTCTTGGCCGACCTAACGTATGTGATTCATTAAGAAGACTAGTTATTCTTTATGAATGTTACCTGACTTGGTATAATTCATTGCATGGATAAATTTTTTAAATCATATATATTACTGACAAGAGAGTTTTTGATTACTTTTTTTTCATCTAATTAGGCTGACTTAATTGATGAATAAGATATACAAGTATATATAAGATGTTTTGAAGAGTAGTGTTATGCCTTGCATAACCAACCCATCTTTGACCTTGGTCAAAAGGGGTCCCCCTTGTTGTTCTTTATCCTTAGTTGTTTTTCAAACTAATTTTGGAGTCGTTTGCTTCCAACACTTTGTTTCTTTTGGTTTAGTCTGTCGAAAAAGGAACCAGAACTGAATCAGGTTTTGAAAGATCTTTTGAAACTTGTTTCGGTTCCCATCCCGAAGGTCTTTCTTTTGGCCTTTTCTTTTGAAATAGCGGACCCAGAGTCGGAGTGGGTGTTAAGTTAGTCTTTATCGAAAATTCCAAAATCATAATCGATTTTGCCCCCGCCTCCGCTATTTCAACTTTTGGTTTTAGTCTAAGTACTTGTGTTTAGTTTTATTATGTCGGTCTTTTGCTTTACTTTTTGTGTTTAGTTGGCGGGCCCAGAACCAGAATGGGAATGAATTGTGAAATTTCTTAAAGTTTTTGAATTAGTTTTCATTTTTGATTCCACCCCCACCACTTTTGGGTCATTGACTTTTTGACTGAAGTCGCACTATAGTGAAGTGTTGGTTCTTGTTCAGTTCTGACTCCGCTTTAAACTGCATTCAATGCATTAATGACAATTGCTCATGTAGGTAGAAATCCTCATTTTTACCTTCATTAAGGATTAAATGAATCATTATTATCATTGTTAAGAGATTAAAGGGAACGAAAGAGCAGTGACGGAGTTCATTTGAGTGAATTGATTGAAGGAGAAAATTATTGCTTGTGAATCAGTTCAAAAGGTTAGCTAGTTTCTTTTATGTTTGAGGTAGGGTTTCTTATCATTGTTGTTCTTCATTTATTTACTATTGTGTTTTTTATGTTTGCTCGTGCTTTGAAACATTTTGTTTTAAATGAATTTTGTGGCTCTTGGTATGATTGTTTGAGTAGGTTCTTGCTTTATTTTGTTTGTCTGTTTTATTCTTTGTTTCTTGTGCTGTTGTTTTTTTATTCTTTGTGTTTTAGGGCACGACTGCTTTCACATTTTAGTTGTGATTGCATCATGCTATTTTGATTTACAGTAAGTTAGATTAAATTAGGGTTTTAAATGGTGTTAGTTAAAATTAGGGATTTATAGTGAGGTAGATTAAATTCATGTTTTTACAGTAAGTTAGGGTTAGTTGAATCTTGTTTTTACTTAGGGTGTTTTCATGCATTCAATCTAGTAAAATGGTAAGGTTTAAAATCTATGCCCTAGTTTTATCGTGTTTGTTAGATTAGGGTTTCGTGTGTTTCTGTGATCACATTTAAATGATTAAAATATGATGCCCTAAAATACAGTCGTTCCCCATGGTCATATGAGTATAGTATTATTAAAGCCTCTTTTCATTTAATATGACCTTAGCTTTAATCATGGAGTTGTGTGTTAAATTGATAAAATCTTTGATGACGTCATGGTCAACCTAGGCAGAGACGGGATTAGAATCAATCTTGAACTTGAGAATTCTATTTTGCAAAAGGTATCGATTCCATTTCCATCCCATCTCTGGCTCCGCGTATAATGAGAAGTCTTCTTTCGAAATAATGATAACCTAGATGGAAGCAAAGGCGAAATGGAAATAGAATATGAAAATATAAAAATTTGAAGAAAAAAACCAAGCCTGTTTTTCATTTTGATCCCGGTTCCGACTCCGAGCCCGTTCATTTTTAGTGAAATATCTATATCGGTTTTGGCTTCGAGTCCGATAGTGTTGTTTAAAAGAGACTGTTTTAGACTATGTTTCTACCTGGTTCTACCTTCGGTGCATATATGAAAGATATGGTTTTTAAAGCATGTTTTGTGGTGATATTTAAAGATCTAATTAGAGGTTTTGCTTGTAGGAAAGTTGAAGGATGTCAGGAACATCAAGGGAAGCTGCTCGAAGGAACCAGCTTGCAGGAACATCAAAGGCAACACCTAAACCAAAAATGTTGAAGCCAGAACAATTGCCTTATACCTTGAGGTATAATCATAGGAGTCCTATTGTGAAAGTGAGCAAAGTATAATCAGATTGGTCAGATATCACTGATACCAATTTGGGTCAGTACAATTTTGAAGAGCTATATGAAGAAACCTTTGCAGAATGAGAAAATATAATAGGAAGGACATAAAGAATTGTTGATTCTGGCTTGGCCCATATCACTGTATTTCCTTTATCAGTCTAGTGCCCAGAGTTGATCTTGACAGTAGCCAATGCCTACAATCTTGCTACAAGACTATGCATGGATTCACAAAATAATGTGATCATTGATCTTACTCCTCAAATGTTTCAAAGTATATTTAGTGTTCTGGATCCCAAGAACTTGGTGCAACTAACCGAGGCAGAGGCCCTAAAGAAGTATAGCAAGTATAAAGCATCCAATAAAACTCATTTGAATAAGAAATGGTTAATAACAGAGAAGAAGTCTCTGCTCAAACTTCATGATCAACCAAAGAGAGCAGAATTTTGCAAAGAATTGTTAGACTTTATCTTGATGTTGTCTAGGGTATTTGGGAAGAGGGATGCATTTCACTTTAAGGAGTGGATGTTTCCTTTTATTCAGACCATCTTGAATGGTGAACAACAATTTGATTGGTCAATGATTGTCTCTAATGCCATACATGATCAGCTAACAAGGATCAGAGAAACCAAGTGCTTGTTTATGACTTCTTAGATTGTATATGCAGCAACAAGATTGGGTATTTTCCTAGGTTTGAATAGAGTAGGCATAATGGGAGCCTTGGATGGATAGAAGAAAGTGTGGGAGCATTATTACCAATTGTCTCTTCAGGTTGCTGAGACTCATTTCAGAAGAGTCAATGATGCATTTATATATGTGGTCATCAACCGATTGAATGGAAATGCAGGGTACCGGTTGAGTCAAGAAGCCATGGCATTCATTGTTGAATGGGGATGTTGGTACATTCAATACCCCAAATTCACATATTTCTGGTTAGCTGGTTTTGAAGGCCACCCACATTTGCTTCCAAGGTGCTGCAATAACATAATAGTGTTGATGGATTTTGTATATCAGGCTCTTGGAGTTAATGCTCGGTTTGGAATCAAGCATAAAACAGGGTGTCACAAGTTCCCCATAAAGTTGGGTGAGTATGGTTGTCAACACTTGGTAGGAGAAAAGGTGGTCTATAGTGAATTGATACAATTGAAGTTAGGTTTATACACAACCCGTAGGCACTTTGATCCAAAGGGTAAGATGTATGCTTTGTTACCTTTGGTATTTGACAAGCATTTTAATCTATTAGAAGACTTCTAGAGTGACCGACAAGATGAGTATGATCTAAGAAAGAAGAATTATGAAAGATTGTCTATCTCACTCATGTCAGAGATTGGTGTTAAAGATAATATTCCTGACACATTGGTGGATGATGGAATTGTATTCGATCCATCCTATGAAACTTTGAAAATTGGCAACAAGAGCCTGGATCCAATTGACTGGGATGTTGAAGAAACCATTGATATTAATCAGATCGAAAGGATAGTGTTGGATAGGAGTGTGCATTGGTTAATGTTAAGAACTCAAGCTCCTCAAGAACCAGCCCTTAAAAAGGGTAAGGGATACAAAAGGATTAAAAGGAAGACACCTCCCAAAGAGCCATTGGAGTTCCTTCCTCCAGACATCGAAGAGATAGAACTTGAGGTGGTAGATGATGAAGAAGAACACAAGAAGAGGACGTACAAAAGGGATCAACTATTTCGACACCTACATTAGGTGAATTATCTGCACAAGTCCCATTTACAAGGAAGAAGAGTAAAGAAATTCAAGAGGGATCTCTTCATAGTATGGTTGAAACTACAAAGGGAAAAAAGGTGGAGAAGGAAATTCTAGAGGTTGGAACAGATTCAGATGAGACTATGTCACAAAAATATGTGCAAGAGAATGTGTCTCTAGAGGAGGATATTGAGCAAATTTTGACACAAGAAGATCAATGGAAGCTGTTTGAAGAGGCGAAAAAGGATTCTGATGCAAAAACTATAGCCTTAGAGAAAAAAAAGGAAATGGATGCCAAGGTACAAGCTAATGCTATACTACACCAGCAACAATTAAAAGCCAAACAAATTGAAGCTAAGACAGTAGCTGATGAAGTAGAGAAACAAAGAAGGCAACGAGAACATGAACTCAAGGTTAAAGAAGAGAATGACAAGTTGTAACTAATACAAAAGATTCATGACCTTGAGGAAGAGAAGGCAAGGAACCAGAGGGAAAAGGAAATCTTGGTTTCCAAGTTAAAACTTGCAGAGGAAGCTTGCCAAAAAGAAGAAGAAGCGGGAATTTTAAGAAAGGAAAAGGATGTCGAAGAGTTGGTTAAGAAGCAACAAGAAGAAGAAGTAAAGGAAGAAAAAATTAAGGCTTTAGATGCAAAAGGATTAGAAAAGGAAATACTAGAGGCTTTAGAAAAAGAGAAACTAGAAAAAGAAGCTCTAGAGAAGGAAAAATTAGAAAAAGAAAGGTTGGAAAAAGAAAAAGTGGAGAGAGATCGGTTGAGGAAAGAAGAGGAAGATAAGAAAAGGCAAGAACAGAAAGATAGGGAATAGGCTGAAAGGCTTGTGCAAATGCATATTGTGCAAGAACAACAAGAGAAATAAAGGGTTGACTCTCAATCCTAGGTAAATATGCAGCCACCTTCTATAGTTATTGCTTCCTCTTCCTCTATGATGACTACTGCTCCAAGTGCTCCCACTTGGTTAAAATTGGATTTACAGAAGAGGGCAGTAACACCTTCACAACCTCTTAATTGGGAGGATATGATGAAAGGAATTGAGCAAGAGAGGCCTAAAAATAAGGCTACGATTCTACATTCTACCCAACTCACAGATAAAGGAGAGATTGTTGTTGAATGTGCCATGCCAATGACATAAAAGGAGGTAGGGGATATGCAGCTCACAGATTATCAGTTGAGTACTGTCAACTTGGGAAGGCCCACTAGGAATCAATAGATGAACTTAATTGATGTGGTGGCTTCAACAACCAAATCAAGAATGATAAAGGATAAACAAAAGAAGGATGAGGTTAAGGCTTAGTTGGATCAATTACATTCATTCTTGAAAAGTGTCTCTTCTCTAAGATCACAACAGGTAACAACTATTGAGACTCCTATTTTGTTAAGAAAAAAGGAGGTAGATGATTTAGTACAGGTAAGGGGTAAAGCGGAGATGGTAGACAGGTGGGTAAATAAATTGAATTAGGAGGTAGGTAAAGTTTTGGTTGAGGGTTTTGAAGCCTACAAGGGAATGGAAGGGTTAATAAGAGAAATGCATCAATACATTGAAGCATTAGAGAAACAAGAAGAAGAGTATAAAGAATACAATCAGAAATTGGAGAAAGTTAATGCATAACCTTTAACTACTCTTCTTGAACAATCAATACTTGAGGAGGACAATAAGGATTTTGTGGAGAAAACCTCTTGTATACTCCATTTTAGAACACATTTCTTGTGTAAGCATTAGGATGAGGTTAAAGAGGCTGTTAATAATCTAACTAAGCATTTTGAGGAGTTGGAAGCAGTCATTGCTATTATTCTAGATGTAAATGTGTTAACAAAAGAAGGCATGCCTTTGGACCAAATAAAAGAGAAATGGGATGAGAGATTTAGAGGACTCATACAGAAAGAAGATGATGGAGAAGATTTGATAATAGATCGACTAATGGATGTCGAGGAATAAATAAAAGTTGCTAGAAGAGAGTTGATAAAGAGAAAAGGTATGAGGGAGTTTGCTATAGCAGAATTGGATAGGATTAAGTTTGAAGATAGCTGGATTGATGGGCCGGAATTAGATACATTATAGCAATTCTTTGCCAGCTATGATGAGTTCATTGTAGACCCAGCTTCACATGCATGAATCCATTGCATGCATGACTTTTTTCTTATTTGCATGTTGCATGCAACACTGACAGTTTTGGAGCGCATGACTTCTTTTTCTCTTCTATTTTCTATTCTCTAGTTTAACTGAATGTCTAATGTAAGAACTCAAGATCAAATGGATCTGAGTTTCCAAGAGAATTTTAGTTCCTAAAAAGGTGGATGACTTAAAATAGAAGTGGAGTTCGATTTTTTGTATATCTATAAATACCCTTTGGGTATCATATTGTAATGGTTGGTTAATTGAGAATAGAATTGGCTTACCTAATGCTAGGAGATAGAATTTTTTAGTGATCACTGAGATACATTGTTACTAGATACTTTATAGTTAATAAAAATTACAGGTTTTCCCACAATATGGTGTTAAAATTAAATTGTTTTGTGTGATAAGGCTGATAATGTATAATCTATCTGTATGCAGTGATTGTGCTAAACATAAAAGTTTCTTGAGTGATGAAAGTCATTTGAAGGAATCAGATTTAAGGATTATCTTATTATATTATCATTGAATTAAAGTTATTAAAGTCTATTGAACTATGACCCTTGCAATGAATGGATGTGTATTTTGAAATCTTGGAGATAGTTGTGATAAGCGAATAGTGGTATTAAATTAAGCACCTTAGATGCATGCAATGGTATAGTTTATGCTGTAAATTGTGTCATGCTTTGTTTTTGTTATTTGTTAGAAAACACTCATTGTTGAAGGTATATGTCCAGATAGATAAATTTGATTTGTACTTACTAGTTTACCCCTTTGTTCTATCTTTTTCTTTTGTTTGAGACCCCTTTATTTACGAGAACAATTTTGATAAAATGAGTCATTGCTTGAATCTTTTGTTACTAGCATAGGCCCCTTGAACATTACAGTTGCATGAACCAATTGAGTGACACCAAATAGTTGAGAACCAACTACCAGGACCTTGGGAGTTAGGCCACTACATGTTGTCTTTCTTTTTTAGGAGAAATAGAGTAGAAATGTTCTTTTTTAATGTTGTTTGTGTCATTTTCACCATCAACAAGTAGGAGTGAGAAAGTGAGAAGTGAGAAGTGGGTGTGCGAGTGTGGAAGGAAGGATCCAATTCTAAATGCTGTATCAGTTGGGGATCAATGAAAATTAGTTGAGTGAATGTTGTGTGAGGAAATACATCATATTTTAAGCTTCATTGGAACTCAACCCTGCGTGCAATGAAGGTGTATTCTATTAACTCAATATTTTGGCAGTGAGCCACAATATTTGTATCTTGGCAGTTAGCCATATTTTGTGCTCAAGAAGTGATTCTTTTAAGGATAACGATTCTTGGCAGTGAGCCCTATAATATATTGTATCTGAATATAATATATTGTGAGTTAACCCTCACCGTGTTTTTTCCCTTTTTGGGTTTTCCACGTAAAAATCTTGGTTTTTATGTGTATGATTGCATTGATTTGTTTCTATGTTCTCTTTTGTTGATTCAATGAGAATTGTAATAATGGTTAGATGGATTTTACTATGGTTTTATGGAATACTAATTCACCCCCCCTCTTAGTATTTTGGATTTTCAACAAAGTGTGTGTGCTAAAAATTGTATATATTCTGGAGATAGTTGATATGTAGTGATATTAGCTAGTGCAAGACAATAGTATAGTATGAGGAAGAATGGTGATCAATATGATGTTTATGTGTGATGCAAAGGTGGGTACACTTGTTTAAATATGTTTTTTAATTGCCTACATTGATATCTTACCAATTTGGTGTACCACACTTAGAGATAAGTTGCAAAAGTTTTGCTAAGGCAATCTAAAAAGATAGTTTTATGGATTTTGATTTGCATCATTCTGTAGAGCAATATTTTGTCTTGCAATTCAAAAGATAATATGGTCAAGATTAGAATGTGTTATATTCAATAATTCAAGTCATTACACCTTCTATAATGAAAGTTATAAGTGATAGAGTTTTGGTTTGTGCTCTAGCAAAGAAAAGTGTTGATGAAGGCCTATTGGAATACCCAACATTACTCCAGAGTAGCATATGTGATTGTGAAAAATTAGGAATATGCTCAAAAAAGTGCATGGATTCATTCTTCCAAGTCTCAGACGTTTTGGTGAACATCAATGCAATATATTATGTTTTGAATTGTTATAGTCTATTTGAGATGTTGTGTTTTCTTTAGTTCAATATGTTTCTTTTCTTGTGCCAACACATAATGATCAAATAATTGAGAAGATGGTTGAAGAGATACTATGCATAAACTACACTTTTCACATCTTGGTCTAGAAGTTGTTTTTAGTTTCTCTTCGATGGTGTAAAGATGAATAGTTGGAAATTTTGGTAGTGTTGATATTGATTGAGCCATCGGTCTTGTTTCCTTCATCTATCATCGATCCTAATTAATTAATTTTTCTTTGGAGGATGTGTTGTGATGTATTCGAGCCCTCCGATCTATTTGTTAAGGCAGATGAAATTGTCTCTAGCCTACTACAACAATTGGATGACAAGAAAAGAACTAAAGAATGTCAAGAAATTGAAATTCAAAGGAAGATGGATGAATGCACAAAGCTTGAGGAAGAAGCATAAATCTTGAGATCTAATCTAGAAAACGAAAGAAGTTTTGAAGAAACTTTTTGGGTAAGCTTGACAATGCTTCATGAGTTGATTACTTCTTAGAGATTGGCAATGGATAAAAGTGTTTTAGGGTTTGAAGAAGGTCAAAGTTCTAAAGCAAAGAATTCTACTGGTAAGAAGACTCGGTGCAAAGATGGATGAATCCAGGATCTAAGAAGCAACTCTGAAAGAAATCCCATCAAACAAACTGATGCTAAAAAGTACTTATATTTCAATGGTGTTTGTTATTCCCGCAAGAAATTTGGTCATAAGGCAAAAGACTCCAAAAGTAAAATGAATGATTATTTATCATTCTCCAGTAAATGTCTTAAGTGCAAGAAGGTTGGGCATAAAGCTAAGTTTGTGTGAAAATAAGTTAAATAAAAGAAAGAATGGAAGGAAGAATTCTATTTGTTGTAAGTGAAACAATCTAGAACATCTTGTTAATAACTACAAAAGAAGACAAAATAATTATCCTACGAAGAAGCATGATCAATCATTGATCCAGAAGAAGCAAGAAAAAAGATGAAAAGGATTTGGAAAAAGGAAGTAGAAATCAAGCAAGTTGAATCAGAATCATCAATCTTATTTGTGCTGACCTCCAATGCAGATACTCCCATCAAATTTTGATTCAAGCAATGGCTAAGGAGCAACAATTATCAAAAAATTTAATAAATCCCCTCATCGATACTTATGTCACATCATGACAGAAGTATATTTAATGTGGTAACAAAATTAAGGAATTTTCTCAGTCGCATGTGTGAAGAATGAGGTTTTTAGAATTTGAAAGAATGGAGGCACAAACAATTTTTAAGGTAATCTATCTACAATTTGAAGCATTTATTGTAAAATCATTCAAAATGAAAGAAATAAATTTAGATAATTCAAAAGGCATATGTATTTTCGGAGAAGCATGCAAAGTAATTTTAGAGAGAAATTTAAAGTTTCGTGGTTTGAAGAAGAGATCAAGTGGATTTGAAGTGAGCTCCGAAAGAAAGATATCTATACATTTCTTGTTGGAATTTACAAAGGTATTCCTATTTGCACAATATTTAATTTTTATTTAATATATAATTAAAACGTTGTGAATAGTGTGGATAGAGTGCAAATTAATTTGAGAAGATATTTGAAGAGTGTTTTAGAAGAGTCTATCGGTGCATTCTCTCTGGTGCAGGAGCACCTAAATCATGTAATTGAAAAATGCACTATATGAGGGTTGGTCTAGGAGTTACTAGTAGAAAGAGTCATTTTGTGTTGAATGAGCTCCATGAGACCATTCATGATGTAATAAGGTTCATATGAACCATTTAATGTAGTTTGAGTCTTTGGGAGTCTAAGTTGCAAATATAAAGTTGTCATTAGTAAAGGGTTAAAATCCTTTTAAAGAAAGGTGGTTAGGTGGTTATAGGTGTTGGAGGAGGTTATTGAGGATATATTTTAGTGTTACCATCATTGTAAACACAGATTGGAATATTTTGAACAAATAAATTTAGTTTTGCATTGAAGTCACACATTTCTCCTTGTATTTCCTGAACTTTGTTGGTTGGGACAGTCCGTACAACTTCATATTTTGCTTGGAGGTTGACATGGAATGTTAGGGAATTGAGTCTACTTCCAAATGCTTCAGGTTTGATTGAAAATCATTAATTTTGGTGTGATTTATCTTTGTTTCTTTGGAACTGCTCTATTTTGGTGCAAATTGGTGGTTTGAGAGTATAAAAATGAGTTTTTAGGGAATTCCGCCTACTGTAGCCATTGTGAATTGGTGGAATTACCCCATTTGATGTATTATAAGCTTTAAAATTTTGTGAAGGATTGAAGGACTATGTATGTGGGTTTGGGTGTTGCCTTAGGTTGAGTTTGAATGATTTTTCCTTATGAAAGTGAGTAACTAAAGGGTGGTTTATGAGTTTTGTGGAGAGAATGAACTATGTAATGAATTTTTAAGCTTGTGTAGGTTAAATTAAGAGTTTTTGAGTTGGTGGAAAGGTTTGAGACATCTAGCAAACAAGACTTTGAATAAACCCTAATCTTTAGGCTTGTGGAATGAGGGTTTTGTAGAGCAGTAGATAAATGAAGGGATATGATTTTGAAGTTTGATGAAATAGGTCATTGGATACTTGTCTTTGAGTTCTAAGCATTCATCCTTGTCTGGTTGTAAGATTGAGGGGTACTTACTTTGAGAAAGTGACCTATTTAGGCCTACTGGGACTGTGGTGGATGTATTGGAACAAGTCTTTCTTCCAAAGAAGTCTAGGTTGATTTTTGGATATGATAGAGAACTTGGAAAAGGGTATTTATAACACTAATATTTTTTTGGAGTACTTTGGAAGTTTTTGGACAAAAGGTTGAAAGAAAGGTTTCTCAATACTACAAGGGAAGCTAGTGTTAAAAGGCGAGTTTTGAAGACTTTGATGAATATGACTTAGGGAATGAATTCAAATGAATACGTTGTCTTTATAGGCATATTGAGGAACTTTTTCAGGGACTTGGTGGGGGTTTGTGGTTGTTTTGGAAAATTGAAGGTGAAACCCTTTTGAGGGTGAGTTGATGTCTATAAAATTGAGTGCACAGTGGGGGTGAGTCCTTGGTTTAGGATTGAAGTTTCTATTCTTGTGAATGATCTCTGTGTTAGAGAATATGGACTAATTAAATAGCAAATTAACACACCAAGGAGACATTATATTAAAGAAAACTAATCTAGAAAGCATAAACGCAAACTCTAAAACAACAACTTCTTCAAATTCATCCCATTGTCCTCTATCTCTTAGGAATTTGATTAAAGATGTTGGTTCTCAGTTGTGCAAACAACAACTTTGTTGAAATGATCACTTAAGAGAATGAGATTTAATGAAAGTGCATATGCATGACTAAAAGATTAAGCTATGAAATTGAAATGCTATGATACTAGAATGTAACTATAGTAACTGCATATGAAATCTAAGATTTGAGAGGTCATTTTCAACCCACAAGAGGGTTGTATTTATAGATTTTTGAATGCCAGAATCCCATTAGCTAGGATCAACGGTTGAGTTCAAACCTGTTAAAATGAATGGTGAGAGATCGAGAATTTGAAAAGAAGATGGAAGTTTAAGAGAGATGGAAAATGAAGAGACAAATGAAAGGTGTCCCCATAATTTAAATAAATAAATATTTAATTATGTGTGGGAAATGAAAAGCTTTTAATTAAATATTGAAAATATTTAATTATGTGAGAAGAGTGAAGAATTTAAAAAGTGTTTTAATTAAATATTGAAAATATTTAATTAAATGTGAAATGAAGAATATCATTTAAATTTAGAATTTAAATTTGTGATAATTAATATAAATAAATTGTGAAATATATTTAATTAATTAAGAGGAAAGTAGCATTAATTAAATAAAATTTATTTATTTAATTAAATTAAATGAATTGGAAATGAACAATATAAATAAATAATTAAATTTATTTATATGTAGATGACTTAAGAATATTAATTAAATAATTCATAATTAATTAATTAACAAGTTTGGTTAACCATGACCATTTTTAGATGTGTACAATCTCCACCTTGTCTCTGCATTATAGTGGTATCAGAGAGAGGAAGTAGATCTCTTGAAGATTGAAGGAGAAGAATTGGAAGGTGACAAGACATTATGGCCATCAGAAGGTTGGATGAGAAAAAGGGACAGATGAGGAATGCTATTTTCTAGACCAGATGCAAATGTAGAAGCAAGGTATGTAAACTAATGACTGATTCAGGTTCATTCTAGATAATGTTTTTTCAAAAGAAATGGTTGAAAAACTAAAATTGAATAGGATAAGCCATGAATCACCTTACAAGGCATATTGGGTAAATGATAGTCAACATTTTGTGGTTAGAGAGCAAGCATTTGTAGATTTTCAAATTGGTCCTTACAAAGATGTTGTACTATGTTATATTATGCCTATAAGAGATAGCCACATGATACTAGGAAGAGCTTGGAAATATGATAGGATGGCTACACATGATGGAAGAATTAATGTGTTTAAATTTGAAAAGGATGGGCAAAGGTGTACCTTGAGTTGTTTGCAGGATGAAGGGACACAAAGGAGGACAGGCATATGTGGAAAAATAGAGGTTTTAGAGAAAAAGAAACAAGGGGACAAGGAAGAAATAGAGGAGCATAATGTAGGTGTCATGAAGAGATTAAAACACCACGAAGAAGCATTGAGGAAAATAGAGCAACTTGAAGACATAAGGGAAACAAAGAAAGTGAAGGTTAGAGGTGAAATGACCTTGAGAGAGCAAGGTAAGCTTGAAGGTTGTGTCAAAGGTACGAGATAGGTAGGAGTTTGTTTATTAAAGGATAATGATGTTCTAGGGCAGACACCCATGAAGAATACAATGGTACATAAAGCTGACACAAAGAATTGTGAGAAGAAGGTGCTTGGGATAGAGGTCCTAAAAAGAGAAGGTGAGATCATGAAGGGAGAAGGTGGGTTACTTGAACAAAATAAACTTTGGTGTAATGGAGCCACAAGGGAAGAAGAGTGTTGTCCACTGTTTGGGCAGAAGCACAAGATGCATCAAAAGGTTGAAGGTGAGGACAAAGAGGTCTTGAAAACTAAGAAAATAAAGGAGGAAGTGTATAAAGAGAAAAAATATGAGAGGATTGAAAGGCTTGAATATGATGAGAATATTATAATTAGGGCAATGATGTGTCCCTTATGGGTAGATGCAAGTGATGGGAAGGAAAAGATTGCAAATACAACGAGTTATGAGGTAAAAGGTACAAAGGAAGTTGAGAAAACAAGTCTGATGCAAGTGAAGAAGAGCAAGTTGGTTGAAGTAAATCAATATGAGAGCATAGTAATTAGAGGGGATGAAGGAAAAATGGATTATGTTCCTAAAATTGATAGGACCAAGGTCCTTGGAATGGGATCTCAGAGGTCTGAGGTAGATAATCAAGAAGGTAGTGAGTTTGAGAATATAGTGCAGGCCATGAAGGCAGTGATGGTAGAAGCTAAGGGTCTAATACAAGACCTGAGAATAGATTTTGGATAGGCTTTGAAAGCCAAGGAAAAGATAGTAAGCCATGAAGCATGGCATGAGATAGTGGAAGAGTTTGGAGAGTCCGAGAAAAAGTGTATAGAAGTTGAGCAAAGGTTGGGGTGTGTAGTCACCATGAGAGGTGAAGGAAAGATGGTAAAGGTTTTGCAAAGCATTTCAATAAGGACAAATACTAATACTGAGATGTTGACAATGTTGGGCCAGGGAATGGCTAAGAGAAGACAATGTGTGTGGTCTCCAAAGGAGATGGAGAAGAGAGGAAAGTATGAGATTGAGATAGTGAGTTGTCTTGAGTTGCTGAGTTTAGTAAGGGGGAAGTTGTATACTGTTGAGACAGGGGATCCAAGCATAGTGAATCTGAGGATGGATGTGAAGTGGAAGGATAAGAGGCTAGGGGTGAAGGGAATCATTGATTACCTCCTTGATTTTTCATTCTTTTGATAGAGGTCGGACCAAGGGTTAAAATGAGAGTGGAAGAACAAAATACAGATTATATTGCAGAGAGTGGAGTTAAAGGGTAGAGATACATGTTTAGTTGGAAAAGTCTCATAGGAGAGCATGAAAAAGAGATACTAATGCATGGTTTTTTAGTTTGGTGTATTGATTTTTTGTTTTCAGGTGCCAATGAAGACAGAAGGCAGCAGGAGGATCCATTTGAGAAGGGTCAAGCATGGCAAGACCAAGACATAGAAAAGTGTGAAGGGTATAAGGTACCTTGGGGGAAGATTTCCATGCAGGTGAATTGGAGCAGGTTTGAAGGGATTGTGAAAAAGGTTGGAGCAGACCTATGGAGTGATTTATGGGGCATAAATCTTTTGTACCTGGGGAGTATGGTGCAGGAGCACCTAAATCATGTAATTGCAAAATGCACTATATGAGGGTTGGTCGAGGAGTTAGTGGTAGAAAGAGTCATTTTGTGTTGAATGAGCTCCATGAGACCATTCATGATGTAATAAGGTTCATATGAACCATTTAATGTAGTTTGAGTCTTTGGGAGTCTAAGTTGCAAATATAAAGTTGTCATTAGTAAAGGGTGCATAATTAGCATTTGTAAAGGGTTAAAAGCCTTTTAAAGAAAGGTGGTTAGATGTTTATAGGAATTGGAGGAGGTTATTGGGGATATATTTTAGTGTTTCCATCATTGTAAACATAGATTGGAAGATTTTGAATAAAGAAATTTAGTTTTGCATTGAAGTCACACGTTTCTCCTTGCATTTCCTGAACTTTGCTAGTTGGGACAAACCATACAACTTCAGATTTTGCTTGAAGGTTGACATGGAATGTTAGGGATTTAAGTCTACTTCCAAATGCTCCATTTTTTTTAATTGAAAATCATTAATTTTGGTGTGAGTTATCTCTATTTCTCTGGAACTGCTCTATTTTGGTGCAAATTGGTGGCTTGAGAGTATAAAAATGAGTTTTTAGGGCATTCCACCTACTATAGCCATTGTGACTCAATGGAATAACCCGATTTGATGTATTACAGGCTTTTAAATTCTGTGGAGGACCGAAGGAGTGTGTATGTGGGTTTGGGTGTTGCCTTAGGTTGAGTTCGAATGATTTTTCCTTATGAAAGTGAGTAACTAAAGGGTGGTTTATGAGTTTTGTGGAGAGAATGAACTATGTAATGAATTTTTAAGCTTGTGTAGGTGAAATTAAGAGTTTTTGAGTTGGTGGAAAGGTTTGAGAGGTCTGGCAAACAAGACTTTGAATAAACCCTACTCTTTAGGCTTGTGGAATGAGGGTTTTGTAGAGCAGTAGATAAATGAAGGGATGTGAGTTTGAAAGTTGATGAAATAGGTCATTGGATACCTATCTTTAAGGTTTGAGAAGTCATCCTTGTCTGGTTTTAAGATTGAGGGGTACTTACTTTGAGAAAGTGACCTATTTAGGCCTAGTGGGACAGTGGTGGATGTATTGGAACAGGTCTTTCTTCCAAAGAAGTCTAGGTTGATTTTTGGATATGCTAGAGAAATTGGAAAAGGGTATTTATAAAAATAATCTGTTTGTGGAGTGCTTTGGAAGTTTTTGGACAAAAGGATGAAAGACAGGTTTCTCAATACTATAAGGGAAGCTAGTGTTAAAAGGTGAGTTTTGAAGAATTTGATGAATTTGAATTAGGGAATGAATTCAAATGAATACGTTGTCTTTATAGGAATATTGAGGAACTTTTTCAGGGACTTGGTGGGGGTTTGTGGTTGTTTTGGAAAATTGAAGGTGAAACCCTTTTGAGGGTGAGTTGATGTCTATAAAATTGAGTGCACAGTGGGGGTGAGTCCTTGGTTTAGGATTGAAGTTTCTATTCATGTGAATGATCTCCACCTTGTCTCTGCATCACTATCGCATCCCTCCGATAGTGTTTCCCACATAAGATATCTATTCATTTGTTTATAGTAAGATAGAATAAATTTAACCAGTCCAATTGAGCATTGTATGGAAGAGTGAATTGGAAGAGAACCATGATGCGTACAAAGTGTTAGTTGAGAATAAGTTGGATGTTTGGAGGAAATCCACTTTTTTTGAATTTGAGAGAAAGTATATTTGATTAGTTTTGAGCATAATTCATGATTATTTTTTATGGATTGATAAAGCACATTTGATTACCAGAGAAGCAATCAAAGATGTAATAGGTTTATGTTCCTACAGACTAGTTCCCAAATGAAAGGATATGGATGAGAAAGAGATAATTGAGGTTACCAGTGCAAATCTTGAAGGGAAAGAGATTGATTTGAGATCAATTATGGACCTAGTTATCATATATGTTGCTATGGTCATCAGTCACAAAGTTTATTTACCTAGCAATGACCTCACAACTTCTACTGTTGTTGATATGGTTAAAAGAGGTATGGATTATGACTTGTGTGAATTAATTCATATACATCTTTTGAATAATTTAAAGGAAATCAAGAAGAGTAAGAAGAATAATTTCTGGTATGTTAATTTGGTTGTCTGTTTACTCTTTTACTTTTTGAGAGAATTACCATTAATAGGAAGGATAGAATGGTCAAATATAGAGCCTATTTCCCAGAAAATCAGGAACTTCATGATAAATCTTAGTAATTTGGATGCACAAGAGACTGTGCTTGTTGCATTCTTTAGAACATTTAAGATGAGGATGAGTAGAAAGTATAGGATTCCAGTAAATGTTGTTGAAAGGTACTTTAGAAGCATCAATTTTTTTTGTGTCTGTAGATTTTTGTCACATGGAAGCAGTTGAATCAAGGTTGGTATGGATATTTGAGTTATATTATAAAGTGTCAGGGGCTGAAATTGATTATTATGCAAAAATTCTTTTGGAAAGCCCTAAGAATCTCGATGTAGAAGGTACCTCTCGTAGCGCAACCAAAACAGGGAAGAAAAGGAAGAGTGTTGTTAAAAAAGAAGTTGTAGAAGGAAGTGAGTTTGAGAGAGATCAACATGAGTATGCAAGAATAAAAATTCAATGAGCTTTGGAAGAGTTGTAGAAGGTTATTCCCGGTGCTAATTTTGATTGATTTATTTTTGTTGCGGAGAATCTCAGAAACATGATTGATTCTTTGAAGGTCTACATCTCTAAACTTGAAGTGCATGCTAGAACCAGGTCTAATGAAGGAAATTTGGAAGATATCAAGGAAAAATGTGCAAAATGTACATAGTTGAGTTTTGAATGAATTGGAGAGTGTACAAATTTGTGAAGAAGAGGCACACAAACTACTTTCTTTTTGCCTAAATTTCTCTATCAATACACTGAGCATAAGAGGTAAGATAAGGAAAAGTGAGACCTAAATGAGCACTCAAGTAGATTAAGGGTGAACCCACATAAGTGGTGAACACTTTTGTGGAGGAAGGGAAAAGTCATTTTTTCCCTCTACACAAAGTGAAGGGGTTCGGCCGAACCAAACTGTTCGACCAAAACTTTAACATGGTTCAGTCGAACCATAGGGTTCGACCGAACCCTATGTTCGCTCAAAGCCCATTGACATGTGAGCGAAAATATTAAAATAAAGGGGTTCAAGCGAACTAGGGTTCGGTCGAACACCCTTAATAGGGATTTTTTTTTAAAAACCCTGTCATTTTCTTGGACCCCCTTAATTTCCCTCATTATTTTAAAGGGGTTTGAGTGAACTAGGTTCGGCCGAACCTAGTTCACCCGAACCCCTTTAAAAGGTTTGGTCGAACATACCTTTTAAAAGGTTCGGCCGAACCTTGTTCGCTCAAACCCCTTTAAAAGGTTCAGTCAAACATATGTTCGGCCGAACACCCTTCTTCCCCTATCTCCTAAAAAATTTGATTTTTTTTGTAAAAAATTGTCATTCGAAGCTCAATTTGAAAATGAAAATGCAGAAAAATTCAGAAACCCAACTAGATAATGATATTCCTCAGAATGAGCTATCCGTCGAATATAATTTTAATATGATTTTCTTTTATTATGTATTTTATTTTTTAGTTTTATTAAATATAGGTTTTTCAATGAAAATCAAAATCTCTGGTCTGCACATGTGAAAAAATAGAAGATTATCAAAATAATTTTTTTTTAAAATATGCTAAGGCTGGGTATTGATGTCCTTGATCCATTAAAAAAATAAAATTGAATTTTGATTCATACATAAAAGTTATGTTGTATACAGTCTGCATATGTCTGAATTGCAATTGGTTTGAATTTGAAACTTGATTAAGGAAAAAATATTCAATAAAAAACTATGAGACCAAATGCAAGTGCTAGATATCGTAGTTACAAATCTAAATTTGAAAAAATTAGAATTTTATCCTTCATACAAAAAGAGTTATGTTGTATATGCTGAGCGTCACTTTTTAAAAATGTTGTTTTATGAAAAAAACTAGTTTTTTCATGGGAGATGAAAAAAAAAGTGTAATCTAATTCCAAAAATTTTGAAAAATATTTTTAGAATCTACAGACAAAATTTGATGAGACTCTAGTTTGCATAATTTTCAAATTCCTCACGGTTTAGCCGCTACAAGAGCCCGAAAGTGAAGATTTAGTTAAAAATAATAATTGCAGTGTCCAGTTTGCCCAAAAATTGTAAACCACTATTGTGGGATCACCCTTAATACAAATTGAAAGAAGATAGAGATAATCAAAGGTGGTCCTACTTTGTGCAGCTTCAAGATAAATTATTTTTTCTACAGGATCAAAAAAATAGAAGTTATTAAGAAGTTTGTGGCACTCAGAGACATGATTAAACTCGGGCACATTCCTATTTCTAGTGCTCTTGACAATATTGGTGAATTATCATAGATTAATCTTAGTCCCAATACTTTAGTAGATGGTATAGAGTAATTAACTAAGCTTGAGCTATTCCACAAGACTCTTATAAGTGCAAAAGGTTCATGGGAAGAAGGAAAAGCATCATGGATGGTCATCTTGGAGAGTTTCAAAGGTTCTTCCTCTTTAGGTTAATTCAAATTTGTGTTCATATATTTTTGGTTATATTTTGATGCATAAATACATATATACTAGACCCCATCCTTTTCCATTGATTTCAAATGGGGAGAGATAAAGGTTGATAGAGGTAAAACATTTTTGTGAAGAATAGTTTTGATAGGGGGAGTATTCAGTTGTTGTATATTGAAAAATGTTTTTGACATGCATGTTTCCATCAATTCCAAAGGGGAAGATTGTTTGGATTATGGAGCCTTGCAACATGAGCATGAAGTGTGGATGGTTTGTGTTGGTTTTTCCTATCTTTTCATTGATTTCAACATGGTGACAAATATATGGGAAGTCTACTTGGTTTATTAGAATCTATTCTTTGCTCGTAATGTTCTTTTGTGATGGATCAGTGTGTTGGTATTTGAGTCCGAAATTCATTGCAAGAACTCATATGACTCTAATATCTTAACCATATTTTCATGACTCATTCAGACAACTATATACTGGATCTTGAGATGTTTTGGGTTGTGAGCAGAAATTTATTTGTGACAGAGTTCAACTCTATATTTTGCTATTGTTCTTTGCTTGGTATAGCTGTGTGGGAGACTTCGTATTTTCTTATGGAGAACATTCTTGTGCTGCAGTTTTGTTGGTAGTCTCCATGATGGTGGTATGATGAGAAATTGGCATGTTCTAAGATATGAAAGGTGTTTTCTTTGAGGTTTGTTTGTTGGTTTGGATATTCTGTGAATTATGCTCTAGTCTTGGCCGACCTAATGTATGTGACTAGTTATGCTTTATGAATGTTAGCTGACTTGGTATAATGCAGTACATGGATAATTTTTTTAGATCATATATAGTTTCGATAAGATATTTTTTTATTATTTTATCTTCATCTAATTAGGTTGACCTAATTGATGAATAATATATATTCCAATATAGGCATTTTTTTCATTTTTTCTCTTCTTTTAATTAATTTGATGTTTAATTTTCAAATAAAATTGGTTAGTTTTAGTATAATATGGTGATTCACTTCCCCCTCTCAAAATTTTGGTGTGTTCAACAATATCTCCTCATCTCCCTCTAGGAACCCTGTAACCTTTTTGATGATTTTTTCTTCAAAATACATAATTAAAGTTCTCAAAGTACATATCCCAAAGGTATGTCCAACATTGGATAGGAAGAGATTGACCATTGTCATCAAACATATTTACCTGCATGGCCTTATCCCACTTATTCCTTCCCTCATACAAGAACATGTGGTAGAGTAGAGAATACCACCTAAAGTTCACCATTTTATTACTTTCCTTAATTTCCACTAATGGCTTGTGGATTTCATTTACAATAAAGGTGGAAAAGTCAAACTCACTATTCACCAAAGGGTTTTAGATATCTACAACCATATGCATTAAGGGCACAAGGATATTTGTTCTAGCATCACCCCAAAAACTTGACATAAAGAGTGATATGTATTAATGAAATAATCCTCAAATTGGCCAATATTAAAAGTCTCAACATCATTCCAAGGAATTTTGATTGATTTTTTGTCAAACCCTTTTAATTTATGCCTAGGGAGACATAAAACCCTATAGCTATGCTTATCTTGTTGGTATTTCTCCTTGAAATAATCAAAATCTACAGTCTTATTTTCAGCTAGGTTAACACCATTTTTTTTGAAATGGAGGCCCTATTAATCTACACTAACACTCCACCATTTGCATCCCTAAAAAATCTAACATTTTCATCATAATTTTAGGCTACATATCTAATAAAATCTACATTCATAAAAATATTTGGTACCAATAATTTTCCCAAATTATACAACTAAACATTTGAGATAGGGACATGAGAAACTCTCTTGTTATACCAAAAATTAAAAGGCTCAAGTCAATGATAGGAAATTTAGCATCTCTATATTCCCTACCATTATCTGCCATTATATTGAAATAAACACCATTCCCTTGGGTGCCCAAATGTTGCCTTTCTTGATGATCTGGATAACTAAACTATTGAACCTTCATCGAGAGGCCTTTTTGATGATAAGGATTAGCCTTTAGACTGACTCATTTTTAAAAAAATGGACCTAAGGATTAACAACTACAACTAGGGTTTGGTACTTGTCTATCCTTAAAATAACTTTGGACTACTTGTAACTACAATTACACAAACCCTAAATGTTATAGAGTCAAATTCTATGAACCAGAGCTGAAGAAAATTAACTTACTTGCATAGTGTATAGGAAACCCTAGTTCTTTACTAAAGTTACAAAATGATTAGAACTCACTCTCCAATATCTGTGTAATGTGAAATAACTCTTCTCAATGATCATATGTATTTGTTTTTGATAGAATACTTCAAGAGATTGGGTCACAAATAGTCACTTGTATCATTATTGCTTGTTCATGTGAACTAAGAGCCTTTTACTAATCATTCCTCAAGTTTGAAAATGGGTTGTTGATCTTCATAAATATGCTCAAAATCAATGATCATCAATTAAATTAATCAAGTTTGAAAATTATTGATTAGAAGTTGAAGTGCTTTGAAAATTAAAACTATTATAGACCCTCCATGTCACCTTACTTTTATGTCAGCCATCATGACACTAACAAGTCCATTTGTCACATTTCTATGACTTTGCGACTTGAGCTAGGGCTCGCCTTATTAGATGCACAAACATACATAATCAAATGAGATAATGCCACATGTATCTATTCTATGAGTTTGCAATTTCCACTTCCTTCCACAAATAATAGCTTGCGGAAGTGTGAAAACCAATAGAAACCCAACACCTATTGACAACTAGGCCCAAAAAAATGTAATATGAGCAATCACTTAAGTTACTCAATTTTGCACATGAAAAAATGCTTATAAGTGGTCTCTAAGGATAGAAGGGGCTAGTAACTTAACGAATAGAAAGGGCTTGAGCACAAATTAAGAGAATGAGAACCTAGATGACTAGTCAACATGAAATAATAACAAAATCAATAGAGTCAATGGAGGAGAGATGGTTTTTAGACAAAGGCATGGAAAGTTAAAACCTTGTAATAATGAATATAACCCTAAAATTTGTCAATATTCTAGGGTGTAATACATTGGTACATATTATCTTCAATCTTAGTTTAAATTCATTAAATTGATATACTAGGTGTTTAACGAAGGGATAATATACTTAGCCTAACAAACTACTTTATCCACACTATTTTTTATATAGGTTACTAAAGCAAGGTGAGCAAGTTAAAAACTTGAAACTAAGTAAAATTTATATCCATCCAAAAAGGTTATATCAATAGATGCATAAGGAAATTCACACTTGCATAAATGATTTAAAAAGTCAAAAAGGAAAATTTATTGATTGACATCCAAATATTTCCCAATTTTTCAATATAAAGGTAAATCAATGGTAAATATTTTGTGAAATCAAAATCAAACTAAGAACTAAATTTATTTATTTTTTATTTAAATCTTAAATAAATTTTCTTTAATACCCCAATTAGTTCTAATAATCGTTTTTAGAATTATTTTTTTACCAACACTAGTTAATTAACTTACTATCTTAATTAAAATTGTATTTATTTTTGTATAATATTGAAAAAATCCACTTATTTATCAAATAAAACAAGAGTGATTCAATTTTTATATGGGTTAAATTACTTTACTCAAACATCATCTCATTCAATGATCAAATGATCGATAATAATTGTACACCTCATCTACACCAAAAGAAATATTTTTTTTTTTCTATTTTTATTGACCAAATTACTTTTTGACTATTAAAACAAATTATGATTAGGAATTAACATGCCTAATTAGACCTAACTACATCTCTATGGTGAATCTTTCTATTTAATTAAGAATTATATGTCAAATTGTCTCATAAATTAGTTGACATTTTTAATGAATAAGGTTCCATTAGTAGTGTTAAAAAGAAAAAATACAATAATTTATATCATATTTATTTTCTATTGGTGGAATGGGTAGGAACCTTGCATAAGACCAAAAATAGGCTTTTCCATTCTTAAGAAGCTCTCAAGCAATCGTAACTAATTTCTTTTTCTCACTATAGGTATTCAAAAGAATATGACGACACACAGGTTTCATTCTCTCTATTCCTTCTCTTGTCATTTCATTATTTCATTTGTTATAGTTAGTTTAGCTTCATTTCTATATCATCTGATCTGATCTAGTTTTCTATTTTTGTTATCTTTATTTCCTATTGTATATGTGAGTTTACAATTTGGTGAAAACTTTAAACTTTACAACTGTTGTGGATGACAACATGACTAAGATGGCAATGCGTATGAAGGAATACAACATGAACATTTGTGCATTGCGATAGCATCCTTTGCAATGAGTTTTTCCTTTTGGTGCTAGGTCTTTTATTTCTACTATTTACAATTTTAAATTCAATTTGTCTATTATAGATTTTAGTTTCTTGTAAATTATCATTTTACAACCTGGATCTTACATTTAATGTACTATAGGTTTAAAAGTATCACTTTTCTCTTTTATAGAGATTGACACAAGCTAGTTGTGCAATTAAATCAACCCCAAAATTTTGTAATTGAAATTAAAATTGTTGTGCCCACTTCCTTCCCTTTGTTTAATCCTTATGTTCCAACTCAAAGCATGAAATATTTTACAAGTGCCAACATTACAGTTGTATTTAAGGAGTTTCCCTAATCCATTTGAATAACTAAGCTCTAGTGTCTATTTAGCATTGAAATCCCATCTCTTTTACACATTGAGGAGCATCAAACTATTATAATTATGACATCAACACTTTGTCGATATTTTAGGGCATATTGCACTAGTACATATTATCTTCAATCTTAGTTTAAAGTCATGAAATTGATATCATAGGTGTTTAACTGAGGGAGAATATTCGTAGTTTAGCAAGCTACTTTATCCTCACCATTTTTATGTAGGTTACTTAAGCAAGTTACAAACCTAAAACTAAGTAAAGTTCATATCCATGCATGGCAATTATATCAATAGATGCACAGGGCAATTTCACACTAGCATAAGTGATTTAAAAAGTCAAATAGAACATTTATTGATTCATATCCAAATATCTCCTAAATTTTCAACATAAAGACAAATCAATTGTATTTTTTTAGTAAAATCAAATCAATGTCAAAGTAAGATTTATTGATTCATATCCAAATATCTCTTAATTTTTCAATCTAAAGGAGAACCAATGGTAAATATTTTGCAAAAAAAAAAAAAACATCAAGCTAAGAGCTAAATGTCTTTACTTGTTATTTAAATCCCAAATATTTACTTCAATATCGCAATCAATCCTATTGTTTGTTCTTAGAATTATTTGTTTACCAACACTAGTTAACTAATTTACTCTCATAATTAAAATTACAATTATTTTCATACAATATTGAACAAATCCATTTATTTATCAACTCAAACAAGTGTGACAATTTATATGTGGGTTAATTCACTCTACTCAAACATCATCTCATTCAATGATCAAACAATGGATAATTATTATATACCTCAGCCACGTCTAAAACATGATAACATTATTTTTCAATTATTAAATTAAATGATGTTTAGAACTTAGCACACCCAATTACAACTAACTACATTTATATGAGGAATCTTGATGTTTATTTAAGGATTATAGATCAAATTGCCTATCACATATTGGTGGATATTTCAACATCAAACTAACAACTAAATGTCTTTATTTGTTGTTTAAAACCCAATCTTTTACTTCAATATCACAGTCAATCCTAATGCTCGTTCTTAGAATTATTTTTTTGTCGGCACTACTTAATTAATTTACTCTTTTAATTAAAGTTGAAATAAATTTCATACAGTATTGATCAAATTCATCAATTTATCAATTCAAACAAGTGTGACATAATTTTCATTTGGGTTAAATTGCTCTACCCAAACACCATCTCATTCAATGATCAAACAATCATAATTATTACGTTGAGAGGCCTGGATTAATTCACTCTACTCAAACATCATCTCATTCAATGATCAAATAGTGAAAAATTATTATACACCTCATCCACCTCAAAAAGATGGTAATATTATTTTTTCGATTATTAAATTAAATGATGTTTATAACTTAGCACACCCAATTGCATCTAACTACATTTCTGTGAGGAATCTTGATGTTTATTTAAGGATTATAGATCAAATTGCCTATCACATATTGGCAGATATTTTGAACAATCAAATCAACATCAAACTAACAACTAAATTTCTTTATTTGTTGTTTAAAACCCAATTATTTACTTCAATATCACAATCAACCCTAATGATTTTTCTTAGAATTATTTGTTTACCTATAGGAGATATAATTTACTCTTTTAATTAAAATTGAAATGATTTTCATATAATATCGAACAAATTCATTAATTTATCAACTCAGACAAGTGTGGCATAATTTTTATATGGGTTGAATTACTCTACTCAAACATCATCTCATTCAATGATCAAACAGTCATAATTATTACACTAAGAGGCCTGTATACAGTGGTAGCACGGATCTGGTGTAAAATTGAAATGATTTTCATACAATATCGAACAAATTCATTAATTTATCAACTCAAACAAGTGTGACATAATTTTTATATGGGTTAAATTACTCCACTCAAACATCATCTCATTCAATGATCAAACAATCATAATTATTACGTTGAGAGGCCTGTCTACAGTAGTAGCACGAACCTGGTGTAAAATTAAAATAATTTTCATACAATATTTGATCAAATTCATTAATTTATCAACTCAAACAAGTGTGACATAATTTTTATATGGATTAAATTACTCTACTCAAACATCATCTCATTCAATGATCAAACAATCATAATTATTATGCTGAGAGGCCTGTCTACAATGACAGCACAGACCTGATATAAACAAAAACTCTTCACATGAAAATTTTATACACCCTATCCATGTCAAAAAGAAGGGAAAAATTAAATTTTTGACTATGAAATTAAATGATGTTTGGGACTGAACATACCCAGTTACACCTAACTACAATCCTATGAAGAATCTTGTTGTTTAAGCAAAAGAATTACAAAAATAGAACTACCAACAGTAACTATAAATCAATCCAACCAAAACGCCAACCAAACTATACAAAACCTATGAAGAATCTTACTGTTTATTTAAGAATTATAGGTCAAATTGCCTATCACATATTGATGGGTTTTTTTATTGAATAAGGTCCCATTATTGGTGCATTAAGAAACAAAAACAGATACAAGAATTTACATCATTTTTATTTTCTACTGGTTAAAGAGGCGGCCGCTTACGTAAGCCGACGTACTAAACTGTATCCAGATTGAGCCTCCAGCAGAAAACGATAATAATTCGCACAACGTTTTGTGAAGCAAAACTGTGTGTTGGCAGAAAGGATCGTGCACATGGCGGGTGGCCCACCTCTTCCTTCACCACCACTCCTTTCCACAATGAAAACAACGCTGTTTTAATGAACACTCTCCAAAAGCCTTGCAACGCCTCCTGTCCTCTCCTTCTCCTGCAGTCAAGGCTCTGAGAGAAGAACTGGAAAAGAATCATATAAATTATTTAATGCAGGGCGAGAAAACTAAAACGATTCGTCACTGGCTTTCTAGAAATTGATGTGTTGGACTTTGTCCACACTCAAGCTTTTCGAGATTCTTCTTCCACACCTTTCTTTTGTTTATTAATGTTAATGGTGTTAAATCAATCACATGGAATACACGTTGGATGAAAGGCAGTATTTTAGGATTATGATTGTCTGTAAAATTTAACGCTTTTACTGTTCTCTCTTGTTCAAAACTTTAAGTTTGCGATTGGATGTTAGCCGATGTTAATGTTATATTGCTTTGCACGGTATTGATCTGTAACTCCCTGGGAACATGGCATTTAACACAACTATTGGGGGAAATCTATGTGGACTAAAGATTCCGAGCTTTGCATGGGAACGCACTAGATTCCATCAAAATCGTCAGCTGTTCCATCCCTGTAATCAGATGATGGGTTGTGCTTCTCATACGTCAAATCTGCTGCTGATATATTACTGTATGGATATAAAGAACATCCTGTTTAGAGAATCTAAAGGATTGAAAATTATAAATAGGTTAGATTTTAGAATTGTAAACGGATTTTTAGAATGGTAGATGTAAATAGAGGGTTTTAGGAAAATTCAACGTCAGTAATTTACTATTGGAAAATTCACCGTCAATAATTCATTCTCATGACAAATTCATTTCGAGGAAAATTCACCAGCAGCAATCATGAGGGTGAGTTCTCGGACGGTGAATTACTGACAGTGAATTTGCCGGATGCCATAAATAGAGATTTGGTTAATTGAGATAGAGAAATACAAATGTTAAAAAGGATTAGAGAGTTTATTTTATTATTAATTTTGACTGCTTTGATTTATTGAGATGTTTTGAGAAATTGGATCTAGATGGTGACTGAGATAATGAGACAGAAGTATTCTAAAAGTTTTGATTGTTAAGACTACATCATATTTGTGGTTTGGTCTTAGGACACTTTCATCATATGCAATTCTATTCACTTCCACATTTGCGATCTACAAAACCTATTTGTTTGTATTTGTACCTACTTGTAATCTAAACATGTGCTGTTGAAAAGTACATTTAATGTCTTTTTTCTAGATGAAGGGAAGACCATTGCCCTCCTTGATAGTAGTTTAGTCCTATGGTAGATGTAACTTGTTCAAAAACAGTGCAAACATAGAATGCAATTGTTATTGCAAATGAGACTAATTTTCTAAATATTGGTGCATGATGCTCTTTATGATTATTGATGACTAAGTTGACCTAGGGAGATGTCCTTAAATATAATTCCTAGATACACAAATCGAAACATTTGGTGCAAAAGCTAATATATAAGAGTCATATTCCTAGAAATTAAGGATGAGATGTGAGAGATTTTGAGATCTAAAATTAGACGACTTATCAAGAAGACAAAACTATGTGGAAGGCCTAGTCTAGGCACAAGGGTATCATTGAATTATAACATCATATGAGGTATTAAGAGGTAGAGAGGGTTATTTTAGTAATATATTTTTCTAAATTATTAGGGATTAAAATTAGAAGGGGATGGGAGTTTGATCTAAGGGATGGGAAGTTAGATCGATAAAAAAATAGAATTTTAAATTTTATCTCCTTTCCTTTTAGTTCCATCAAAGAACAAATGTTAATTATGTATGATATTTATGTTGGGCTTACAAATATATGAATTTATCTACTTGTAAGTGAATGTAATGATGAACATGCTTGTACTCAATAGGAGGGATATTGTAAGTGAATGTAATGATGAACATGCTTGTACTCAATAGGAGGGATATATAAGTAAAATGAATGAAAGAGGAGAATCACACCCTACACTAAATATCTAGGATAAAATTAATAAATTAATTAATGATAATTACACAACACAAACACACATATCAATATTAGTAGAGAAGGTACAAGTAACTAGATTTATTTGTGATGTTTAGACATTCCATTGTAGACTATGCTAAGTCATTCTATTTGACACTTTGCAATCAAATTTAAGACCATGACACTAACAAGCTATTAGGTAATCTACACTTTATCCAATTCAATTTTCTTATTACAGAACTAATCCTCTCATTTGTAGCTTCAATCCCAAGTATTTTAATTGGTCCTTTGCTATGGATTCATTTTTGGTGCTTTTGATATATAGAAACTAGTTTCCCTCTTCTATTTGAACTTAACAATATCTAGAGATACTAATGGAGTTTTTTAAGCTAGAAATTTTAGATCATTCAAGCTCCCCCAATCGATTCAATAATCTAAAAAAGTTTGAAATAAAAACAAGCATCTATGCAAGATTCCTACTCTATCCTTATCAATACAAATTTTGATGCTAGATAATTCTCTAATGCTCTAGTTATACTCTAATTGCACAATGAATATATGAATTTAAAAGACATGTTCTAGAATAACCTATTTTTTGGTTTACTTTATTTTGTTTATGTTAAAATTTAGTCTATACTTTTTTAATGCACTTGTGATCCTACAATAGTGGTTTACAATTTTTGGTCAAACTGGACACTGAAATTATTATTTTTAACTAAATCTTCACATTCGGGCACCTATAGCGGCTAAACCATGAGGAATTTGAAGATGGTGCAAACTAGAGTCTCATCACATTTTTTCTATAGATTCTAAAAATATTTTTTTCAATTTTTTTGGAATAAGATTGCACTTCTTTTTCCATCTCCCACGAAAGCTGGTTTTTTTCAGAAAACAACATTTTTAAAAAGTGACGCTCACTGTATACAACATAAAAAAAATTGTATGAAGGATAAAATTATATTTTTTTTGAATTTAGATTTGTAACTATGATATCTAGCACTTTCATTTGGTCTCATAGTTTTTTATTGAATATTTTTTCGTTAATAGAGTTTTGAAGTCAAACCAATTGCAATTCAGACATAGGTGGACTGTATACAACATAAATTTTTCTATATGTATCGAAATTCAATTTTTTAATTTTTTAATGGATCAAGGACAGCAATACCCAGCACAAAAATATTTTTTAAAAAATTATTAAATTAACCAATGATCTCATCATCTCTATGTACTAGTCTTGAATTTGTTGATAGATGCCATGTAGCTTCCTGTGATTTTTGAATATTTGAATCCTTAATCTAGAGGAAAAGGGAAGATAGGTTAGGTGATTTTTGAGACTAGCTTAGTCAATCCCCTTGGTGGTTTCTTTTAACATCAACTAATCCTTAATAAAAACTGAATTTTGTAAAGCTCTAGTAAGGTGATGTAGAGCACGGTGTGTGCAAATTTGGTTCTAAAGGAATAAAAAACCTAAGAGTTAAACCTATCTATAGTTTTATGTGCAATTAAATAGACAATTAAAGGTGGTGAAGGGTATTGAACTAGTTTAGGAAGGGAAATAGAACCTGATTGAGAACCAAAATAAAACTTAACACAATGGATGACACAAAAGTAAGTAAATAAGGTTTTTTAAAAGTGATTACGAGAGAAATTAGGAAGAAAATGAAAACAGTGAAAAAAGGATGAGAAGATAAAATTATCAGAGATGGAAGCTTGGAAGAAGGCCAAAAGATGATTTTATGTAGAATTTTCTCAATTTATCTACTTCAAAACTCTATATATAATTTAAAGAGAGGAATGTAACTCCATATGTAATGGAGTTGTAAGTGAAGAGGGGTAGGAATTATATAATTATATCTTTCAATATGAGCATGACCAATTTTTCATTTAAAGTTCAAGTGAAATGGCCATTTGAAAACACATGAGGAAAACATGGGGTTCACATTTTTGTCACATGAAATTTCAATAGAAGGTGATTTTGATTAAAAAAGAGCTCTCATATCTATAGGTATCATAGAAATTAGCATTTTTGTTGTTTGAATCTCTAAGAAAAAAAAATTACTTGATACTTTTTGGGTGGATTTTAAGTGTTAAAATAAGTGTAGGGAGAGTTGGAAACATGTCCAATATTATAAAATGTCTCATAATCATTGAAAATAATCTATATAACACACTTACAAGAATGCAAACTATATTTAGTATAAAATCATAAGGTGGAGATCACAAAGTATGTAATTTCTAAGCCTATACTTTGAACCCACTTTAGTAGGTTGACACAACTTGATGAAATAATATTTTAAAGTAAATATGTTGTAGAAATTATAAATGAAATAAGTAAGATATTGATAAAAATGAAATAAGAATAGATTATTCTCTTTTGTACTCTCTTTATTTTCTAGTTTGTTCCACTATGTTCTAATCTTGCAATACACCCATGGCAAGAAATGTATTCAATTTTTCATTTGAGATCAATATGATTCTATATAAATAGAGGAACACAATATTATATTAGAAAAATATATATATTTAATTACACACATATTATTTCCTTAACCTACTACTTTATAAAAATATACCAATCAATTAGGATATCCATGAAGTATCTCATTGAATACATTTAATAAAGAGAGAGGCTTTATATGATCCAAGAATAAAAATGGACTAATGACACCTTACCAAAGGAAAAAAATCTATATCACAATATTTGAGATATTGGAAAGAAAGATCTAGGTTGGTCATGTTCCTATCGCTGAATAAAATTTTTAGACTTAATAAAATAAATAAACATTAAAAAAATTAAAATATTGTTTTGGTTTCCACCTAAAGGATCAAGCCAAATCTAAACACATTGTTAAAATGATATAATAGTGATGTTGTGGTTTCCAATCCAAAGGTATAAAGTGTTAGGTTAGGAAAAATGGAGTGCTATAATGATCATTGTATAGAGAATAAGTATATAATTTATACCATTCTTAAATTACTTAGCAGGAAGAAAATATTTTCAATGTAAGGTAAAGTAGGATAGTGAAGAAATAGAATAATACCAAGGAAAAGTGAGATATTAAATAGAATGGGGGATGCATAAGGAGATGAACCCAAGCATCCAGAATGTTTCCCCCAAGTAATGGGAAAATACACAATTCTCAAGATAATAATTGATAATCATATGCAAGAAATAGAGTAGTAGTAATAAGAAAAGATAAAGTTACTTAAAAAAGGGAGGATGCGTAAGATGATGAAATGATCTCCATCATATACGAAAAGAAAAATGACCATGAGAAATAAAGTATGAAAAAATAAAATTCAATGGTTAGAGTATATAAAAGTGGGTCATAAAATGTGAGAGTGTAGAGTAAAAATATGGGAGAGAAGTCTACTAAAATGGAAAACTAGTATTAGTGTAGATGTTTGTATATATCAATAATGGTATTACATATAAATACACATGAAAGATAGATAAAGATATTATATGTGAATTAATCATTAAGAAAATTTAATATGGAAATAATACAAATGAATTATTGATTAAAATATTAATATAATAGTACAAATAAAAATATGAAAATAGAGATAAAAAAATTAGAAAATTGATATTAATAGATCAAAAGTACAAGTTTAGAGCACACAAACACCATAGCAAGAGGGGAACTATGAGACTAGAATTATTCCTATTAGGATAGTATAATGATTTCTAAGCTAAGATCCTCCTCCTATCTCATAGAATGTCACATTCATATAGGAAGAGGTAGTAAACTTAAAAGACAAGAAAAAAAATGGCTAAGGTGAAATAGTAAGTTATGTCTTGTGAATGAAATAACTTGCATAATAGAGGAATATAATATAAATAATTCTATAAATAATTGATAATAATGAAGAATAAAAAGTCATTTCAATAGCTCAGGAAACCTCCAAACATGTCCAATGAGAATACACCTCATAGTATTTGATCAAATAACAATTAATACCTCTAGATATATACCCTAATTATACCTTGGATATCACTCGAGATGAATTATATGCAAAAATATAACACCTAGGATAACCTAATTAACTAGACAATAATATATTTATACCATATGAATTAATTAAAAGTTAAGGTATCTACAAGTTGAATACTCACAAACCTATGCACACTCTAGGATTAAAAGTGTAGCATGCCCCCTCTCTAAAGAAGCATTATGCTCAATGTTAAAAAACTATGGATTCTTCTATACGAAATCTATATCATCTATATATGGAATTTTCAATTGGTAGATTCTTCCACTAAATGAGATACTTAGTGTCCTAGTCATTAGCTTCTTAGTTTGTGTTTCAAGAATTAACTCTAGCTCCAATACAATTCTTCCTTCTTCATCTAGCTCTAGTAATACTATTTTTGTAGGGATATTATTCCCAATCACTTTCTTAAAATATGAAACATGAAAAATTGGATGTATCTTTACTTTTGGAGGTAACTCAAGCTTGTAGGTGACATTTCCTACCTTTTGTAAAATTTGGTATGGACCATAATATTTTGGTAACAAATTAATTTTTCTTGTTTCTTAGGGACATTTGATTATAAGGTTGTAATCTCAAGATTAAAATTATACCCAACTTCAAAACTCCTTCCAGTATGGTTTTAATCAACTTATTATTTCATTTTATTGAGTTCTCCTCGAGTCCTAAAACTGTCATTATTGATGATGCATGTGGTTCTTCACAACCTGAACTCTTGGTGTCACCCATAATGATGATTTTATGGATGAAGGAAAATATTCATATAATTCCATAAATAGAATTTTTTTTTATGAACTAAGGAAGGAAGTGTCACAACACCATTCTCTTGTGTTAGACATATAGGATAACTAAGAGGGGGAGTGAAACAATTGTGCATTAAAAACTTCAAACCCTTATTAAATATTAGTATGAATGTAAACAATGAAACAACACATCCACAATTATTCATAATAAAACACCAAATTTTTGCATAGAAATCCCTATTAGAGAAAAACCACGGTGAGGATTAACTCATTATATGAAAAAAAAAAACCAATTACAAAAGGCTCATTGCTTGAAGGGCTCACTACCTAAAGGACTCACTATCTAAAAGGAAAAAGGCTCACTTCCAAATAACATCACTTCTTTCGGATTACAAAGAAACAATTACAAAGAGGTTCACTACCTTAGAGCAACTAGAGAAACCACCACAATATCTCTTCACCATCTACAACCTTTGGTTCACTACCTCCAGTGAATTTTGGCACACTAAAATGTAGACACCTTCTTCTCACTACTTCTGGTAGTCTTAGGTATTCTTTCTTGCACTCAGATCTCAAAACACGATCACACATACATAATTCCATGCCACACACATCTTCAAAAGCTTGACCTTGCATATATACTTTTTGCAAACTTGAATAACCTTCTCTAGGTTGGATTCAATGAAATGTATACACCTCAAATGTGCAACCATGAAATAGGTCGACAACTAACACCGCTGTGGTGGAAAGAAATGAAGGAGGACCACACCAAGGGTTAACCAGGACCCAAATCTACACTAACATACTACACTAGGCTTCCAAAAACCATGAATCCCATCCACAAATAGTGCTAACATACCAGGTCAAGGAAAAACTGACATTAACACCATCAAGAAACCACATTCACACTTCACCAAGGAAAAAATCATCTTGCAGATAGAGTAGAAACTGATAGAGCTTACAAATTTTGGCTAGTTCCATGAGAATTTTTATCAAATTGTCACCCTTATGCTTAGTGGTCGTATGCTAGGGTTTAGGGGTTTGTCACTCTTGTTGAAATTTTCACATATGTTGAACCCTTACGTTATATTTGAACCACGTTGACTTTTTGTACCAGGTCAACGGTCGTCCTAGTCGTGGCTTGGGCTGTTTAAGTCGTTCATTTTACCGACCCCTTTACCTAGCTTGTCGGTCTTTCCCATGTTGCCACTTAATTTTAATCCTCACTTAATGTCAGTTCATAAATGTTCTTAACCTTAGAATCATGTCTAAGTTTCATGCCTTAAGGGTTGCGCCTCATCTGCCTACTCAGTCCTTTTTTTATAACTAATATTTGTTGCATGTGCAAATTTTTGGATCATCAGTTCGATGGATTTGATCATGAACATTCCCTGTTGGCCTCATAAGGATTTTTGATTACACCACAAATGAATGGCGAGGTGTGTGAGATGTTCCCACATGTCACATATGGTAGTAGGGCCCAACCCTTGTTCACCAACAGTTTAACAAAGGTTTTCTAATCAACGATGACGTGTGATTGTGAATATTAATTGTGGTCGTTCCTCACCAATTGCGCATGATTAAAATAATAGTCTTAAAGATGTTGGGAGGTGTGTGAATGGGTGACACATGGAGTCACTTGGTGACACGTGGACTCACTTGGTGACACGAGGAGGCTGGTTGGGGCCTGTGAATGACTTGCATGTATTCTAACTAGGGATTGTATCATTGGTCAATGGAACTGCCATGTGACAACATGGAATTTTCAAATATGTTTGACTCAATCTAATTCATTCAACATGCCAACTTGTCAATGCATCAATGACCTAAATTAAAAATTTTGAACCTGCCATGTGATGACTGTGTGAGTTCTGCAAATGAAAAACATTAATGGTGCAAGCTTTTTGATGGATATCAACCTGATATCTATGTTTGCAAACAGTTATCTCTTGGAAATCATGATGAATAGTATGCCAATTTCTATGAACTCTTGTTGAAATTTTCACATATGTTGAACCCTTATATTATATTTGAACCACATTGACTTGTTGTACCGGTTCACCAATTGTCCTAGTCGTGGCTTGAGCCGTTTAAGTCATTCATGTTACCGACCCCTTTACCTGGCTTCTTGGTCTTTCCCATGTTGGGACTTAATTTTAATCCTCACTTAATGTCGATTCATAAATGTTCTTAACCTTAGACTCACGTCTAAGTTTCATGCCAAGGGTTGTGCCATGTCTACCTAGTTAGTCCCTTTTTTATAACTAATATTTGTTGCATGTGTAGATTTTGGGATTGTCAATTTGATGGATTTGATCATGACCATTCCTCGCTAGCCTCACAAGGATTTTTGATGACATCACAAATGAATGGCGAGGTGTGTGAGATGTTTCCACATGTTGCATATGGTAGTAGGGCCCAACCCTTGTTCACCAATAGTTTAATACAGGTTTTCCAATCAACAACGACATGTGATTGTGAAGATTAATCATGGGCATTCCTCACCAGTTGCACATGATTAAAATAATAGTCTTAAAGATGTTGGGAGGTGTGTGAATGGGTGACACATGGACTCGTGAATGACTTGCATGTATTCTAACTAGGGATTGTATAATTGGTCAATGGAACTGCCATGTGACAGCATGGAATTTTCAAATATGTTTTGACTCAATCTAAGTCGGTCAACATGCCAACTCGTCAACGCATCAATGACCTAAATTCAAAAATTTGAACCTGCCATGTGATGACTATGTGAGTTCTGAAAATGACAAATATTAATGGTATAAGATTTTTGATGGATATCAACCTGATCTCCATGTGTGTGAGCGGTTATCTCTTAACAATCATGATGAATAGTATGCCAATTTCCATGAACCTAGAAACTAACAATGGTGAAATTGACATCATTGAATAATCACTCGCTCACTCGTGCTACAGTTGGAGTATTGATTATCACTTCATCAATTTGTTTGATAAATTTTTGCTGATTTTTCATTTTACATTATAGTGATTAAGAGTCTGAATTCCTCTGTGCTTTAGCATTGAGTGGTTGCTGCTTTTGCAAAGGTTTTGGGTTTGTGTGCGACATGAGCAAGCCAATTTCTTTTATTTCACTGGTGCGCAAGTCACCAAGAATGGATATGTGAAGATCTCTGGAGGAGGCATGACAATATGAATAGAGTACCCTTCTAGGTGCTCTTGGATCCAAGGATGAAGACATGGGGTCCCTCCTAGGTGTTACTCAGTGCAGTTCTCGGATTAAGGGTCAAGTTGCAAGGCCCGAGGTGATGAAAGGAAAAGAGATCTATGGAGCTTGGTGAAGGATCGAAGGACAAGCTAAGGTACAATCAAGGCTCTTTGGGGCATAATAATTCACCCATTGATGTTTCTAGCAACTCTGGTAGCGATGGTTCGAAGACTGATTTTGATTATCATTGTTACCTCATGGCTATGATTGAATTAGCTGATGCAGATGAAGGGATCCTCATGGTTTCTCCAATTATCGTGGTGGCACTATGTGTTGTTTCTAGTTCTAGTGCTGGGAGGGGTTTTGATGAAGATGAGGTGGTGTTTTCACTTCCCACTAAGGTGAAAACATGAAGTGACCATCTGTATCATGGTCGTGGTGCTGCTCAAGGTTCTAGTTGATATGGTTTTCTAGGTTCTCCAGTTTTTCTATGATGATGTTGTTGTTTCTTCTTGGGTGTGATGTGGACATTAATGATAAGGCCTTAATGGAATTTTTTTTTGTGAAGAAATAGTGGCACCGACTGGTTACAAAGGTTGTAACTATTTTGATTCCCTTATATGGTAAAATGATTGCATCCAATTGTCAGGGAATTTCCAAATGTAGAATAAATTATTTTGAAATGAAAAGTTGAATGAAGTGTAATTGCAATTGGGCCCAAATCTTGTCACTCTCTTTTTCTATAAAAGAGATCTCAAGGCTCATTGCAGTGGTTGGATTTTTTGAATCCTGAAAGGCTAGGTGGTATATACCGAGGGCATATAATGTAGAATTTGGGATGAATTAGCAAGTAATTTTTTTTGGGTAAAGTATGTATATGAGATAGTCTTAATAGGTTTTATGCAATTACTGATATCAAAACAAATCTAAAAATTCAAGGCAATTTCTCTCCTATGTGGGTTGTGACAAGTTATGAATGAAATTATAAAGGGTATTTTTGTTTGTCTTCAATAGTTCATTTGAATGTATGATTATATTTCTTGCCTTAACTTAATGAGTTAATCAAATGCTTGAGAAAGGATTGTAAATCTATGATAATGTGTTAAGGATTTGATAAGGAGTTTTATTTTGAATACCGTGAGGTCTTATGATGTAATGCATTGTAAGAAAAATTCACTAATGTCAGGAATGAATATTTTATATGCGACTCCTACCCAATTTGATAAGGCATTGGCTAGTTCAATTGGAATTCTCTTAAATAGTTAAAATCAGAAACCACCTATATGTGGATTCAAGGTCAGAACATTACCTAATTCAAATTCTATCTGTTCTGAGATGCAAGTTTAATATATTGCTTGTATTCCTAGCAAGTACGTGGTTATTTATGTAAACTCCAACCTAATCTTTGCTAAATCAGGTGTATATCTGCAAGTTAATAGGAATTTATTTGTGTGTTGAATTGTTCTTGCAACAATGGGTATCAAATGAGCACAAATAGGAACACCCTCCTTGGCCTCAAACAACCTAAAGAGTAGACGTAAATCCTTGAGAAGCTTTACCTGTCAGTTGGCCACTAGCTTTTATGATTATTTAACATAGAGGTTGGCTACATCTTAGAGAGTGTCAAATCATAGCTAGAAAAAACACCAACAAAAACATTACACAACACCTTGGAATATTCCAAAACCAATAGAATATTCAATAAAATTGGTGCAAACACATGAAATTGAGAATACTATCATCTTGTGCAACTAGTTAAATAGTCATTGAGACACAACTCATGAACCAAGCTTGCAAAACCATTGAACACTAAAAAAAACAAAGTGAAGGTAGGTACAAGAAATGTTATCACATTCCCAAACCCACAAGACAAGAAAATTTAGCGTGAAGAAATGTGGAGAAAATCCATTTCACCCAGATATCCCTCTTCACAAGCCAGAGACAATCCAACATACTATCAAACATATCTTTTATTTCCATATGATATAGAACCTGAAACTCTAGATATGACACATTCAAACCACACAAGCACATCCTCAATCATGAAGAAATGTGAAGCATAATATATAACACTTCCAAGTCACCTTGCATAGTCTTTAGGTAAATTTTCTCAAATGCATTTAGAAACCAAGTAACCTTGTTGCATCTGCAATACCTTCTCAACATATCCACACTAGAGGTTGAAATCAATGACAACACTAATGATAACATAGTGCAACAATCTCCCCCTTTTTCATTGATGGCAACACCTACTGACAAACCATCAACAACAAAATCATCTCTATATCTCTAACTCTCAAGCAACACTCTCCCTTACTTGAACACCTTTTTCCATGTGTTTTTCAAACTTTGCTCTCCCCCTTTGACATCAATGGAAAAGGGAAAAACCTACACACTTCACTTCAAGTACAATATATACTCCCCTTGACTGCACCAACCAAAGACACCACTACCTTCTCCCCTTAGAGGTAGCCTTCATCAATCCAAGAAATAAAATACATCTTGAATTTCTCTCCTGGATAGATGCACAATCTTATGCACCTGGTTGAAAGGAGGGGCAATAACCCCTAGCTTGTTTATGAGATACTCAAATTTATCTTTTGGAAGAGCCTTTAAATGTCTGCTATTTGATCCTTTATATGAACATACTCCAACTTTACTTCCTTCTCAACAAATTTCTCTCTTAGAAAGTGATACTAGATAGAGATATGCTTGTTCTTGAATGCATCATAGGGATTTTTGAAATTTTGATAGCACTTGTATTGTCACACAAGATAGGAATAGGTTCATCATATGATATTCTGATATCCTTCAATGTCTACTTCATCCAAAACACCTATGTACAAAAGATGTTGCAATAATATATTCTGCCTCAGTAATAGATAATGACACTGAATCTTGCTTCTTACTTATCCAAGACACTAAACTATTTCCAAGGAAGAAAGAAACTCAACTTGTACTTTGTTTATCATCCACACAACCTACCCAATCTGCAACTATATAAGCACTCAAAGAGAAGTTAGTATTCTTAGAATATCATAGACCATAGTTTAGTGCCCTACAAATATATGAATATCCTTTTGACTTCTACCACATGTGAATCTCTAGGATTTTCTTGAAATATTTCCATAAGACATACTGTATGCATAATATCAGGTCTACTTTTAGTTAGTGCTAGGAATCCACTAATCATGGATCTATACTTGGTTTGACCTGTCTTAGGAGATTCATTATTTTTTCTTAATTTACAACTAGTAACCATGGGAGTAGATACTAGTTTAGAGTCCTCCATTCCAAACTTCTTTAACATTTCCTTAACATATTTTAATCATGAAATAAATATAATTTTTTTCTTCTTGATTGATGTATAGCCCAAGGAAGAAAGTAATCTCCCCAAGCATTGACATTTCAAACTCATTTTTCATCTCCTCTGCAAAATTCTTACACATTGCCTCATTTCCTCCAAATATTATATCATCAACATACACAACCACAATCAGGATTTGATCTTTCTCAACTTTGAAGTAAAGGTTGCTATCTACGGTACCCTTTTTGAATCCATGTTGTATTAAGTACTTGTCCAATCTTTCATACCATGATCTAGGATCCTATTTGAGTCCATATAATTCCTTCTGCAACCTACAAACCATATCATAATCTTATAATAACTAAAAACCTTCTAGTTGTTCAATGTACACTTCTTCTAACTCAGCATTCAAAAATGTAGACTTTACATCCATCTGATATACCTTGAAGTCTTTATGTGCCACAAAAGCCAAAAAAATCCTAATCACCTTCATTATTTCTACGAGAGAAAAATTCTCTTCAAAATCTATTCCTTCCACTTGTGAGTAGCCTTTACACACAATCCTAGCCTTGTTTTTGATGACTTCTCCATTCTCATTCAACTCATTTTTTGAAAACCAATTTCGTTCCTATCACATTATTGCTTGTTGGTCTTAGGACTAGTTACCATGTCTAATTTTTCTCAATTTTCCTCTATTATTCTTCCATATATTTCATCTCTACATGCTTTAGTAACTATTCTAGGTTCTATTTTAGAAAGTAAACAAAAACTTATTTGTTCCTTTGTGATAGCAACTTTTCTTCTTGTCAACATACCTTTGCTCTCATCTCCAATTATTTGATCCCTAGAATGAATTTTTGTACATACTTAGGAGTCTTATGGTTCCTTTTTGGAGCTGCTTCCTCTTCCACTAGCACCTCATTTTTTTCTTCTACTTCTTTTTGTATTCTTCTCTATAAAGGGGTTCATCAAATTTAGATCCTTCTATCAACACTAAGCTTTGATGTGATTCTTCATCCACTTTGACACTTTCACTTTCAATTATCTTCTTTAGTCTATTGTTGTAGCACCTATATGTCTTGCTATTTGTATAGTATCCAAGGAAGATTCCTTCATTAGATCTTGAATCAAACATCCCTAGTTTTTCTTCATCCCTCATGGTATAACATTTACTTACATACACTCTAAAATATTTCACAGTAGGAGCTTTTCCATGCCATAGTTCATAGAGGGTCTTTGAATTGTTTACTCTATCTTGTCTTGTGTTGATAATATAAACTGTGGTATGAATTGATTCTCTCCAATGGAAATCTGTTATATTTTCTTCCTTCAACACATGGTTCTTGTTGCCTCTTGAACTATCATGGTCTTCCTCTCCACAACTCCATTCTATTGTGGAGTCCTAAGAGCTAATAGATGTCTTTTTATCCCATGATCTTCACAAAGACTGTTAAACTCATTTTAGGTGAACTCACCACCTCTGTCAAAACTTAATCACTTTATTTTCAAATGCTTTAAACTTATCTAGAGATTCTTCTTTTTCTTTGAGAAAGGTCACCCAAGTCATTCTAGAGTAATAATCTATTAACAACATAAAATACCTATCACCATGAGGGCTTCTTTTTCTGGCAGGTTCACATAGGTCTATATGCACGAAATATAAAGGTCTTTTCGTGGAATATTCCTTATATTTAAACTTGTTCCTTATTTTTTTTAGACTGAAAATATTTGCAAATTGCATTGATAGGCTTTTTAATTCTTGGCAAGTCTCTCCTATCATGAGTAGAGATAATCTTTACGAGGTTATAAAAAATTATATGACACATTCTTCTATGTCACAACCAAATCTCATTTATTTGAGTCATAAATCACTTACCACCAACACCTTTAAGCTGATAAAAATTTCCTTCTATCCTAGTTCTTGCAACAACCAAGGTTCCAGAGCTAACCATCATCTTGAAACACTAGATTATGTCCTCTGCTACACATTTTTCCTACACTAAGAATGTTATTTCAAAGACCCTTGGCATAAAGAACATCATATATCTTATGCTTTCCATAGAAACTAATTGAACCTTTTCCATATGTCTTAGCACATGTGTCATCACCAAAATTGACAAAACCACCATCATATTTTTTAAGATTAACAAAATTCATCTTATCACCTATCATAGGGTTTGAGAATCCATAGTCAAATATCCAATATTTTTTCTATTCTCTTGCATGAAAAACAATCAACATAGTTCCTTTAATACCGTGACCTATTTCTGGAGTATTTTCCTTCGCACATCTTCCAGGATTGGTATAATTATTTCCAACATTCAAATCCATGAACAAGCGTTCATCATTTTCATTATTTGGGAAGTCTAATTCCTCATCATTAGATGTACCAATATCTTCTTTAACATAATAGATCTTCTTGAAATATTTTCCTTTATAATCTTGGTGTTTGTCATTTGAAATTTTGACAAGACATTTTGAAGCATAATGACCTATCTTTCCACAATTAAAACACTTGAAAGGTACTTTCCTTTGTATTTCCCATTTCCCTTTTTTAACCTTCTCACAAATTTTTCTTCAACTTCATGAATATCATCTAGATCAAATTCATCATTCCTCTCTTTCTTGTTGACTTTAAAAATAGTTTATTTCCTTGAAGCGTCTTTGTCAAACTATATTAATTCAAAAGTAGTTAAAGCACCAAGCAACTTATCTCTAGTTTATTGATCTAGATTTTGAGGTTCCTTAATAGCAAAAAATTTAGCACTATAAGATTTAAGAAGGGTTCTCAATACCTTTCTCATAATTTCATTCTCCTTCAATTTTCCACCAAGATCATTGATATCATTGATAATTTCATCCACCATGTGCATGTAGTTACTACAATATATTCATCCTTTGACATCCTTAGGGTTTCAAACTTGTCCTTCAATTTTTTTTTCTCTTCTTTCTTGACCTTAGCATCACCTTCATAAATGCTTTTCAACTTCTCCCTACCTCTTTAATAGTTTTTCATCTTATCACCTTCACAAGTTTTGAATTAGAAAGCCCACTCAAAATAGCATTCCTTGCTCTTCCATTGTTCTCATACTCCTTGATATCATCTTTACTTGTTGGAGGACCATTAGGCATAGTATATCCATCTTCAACTAGTTTCCATATGCCAAATCGTAATAAGACAAGAAAGGCTTCCATCCTGGCCTTCCAGAAGGTATAATTTGTTCCATCAAACATAAGAGGTTTCACACCATTTTTGTTCTCCATTCGGATCGACCCAAGTGGTTAAGCTTCTTCCAAGGAACCTCTTCTCGAATACCAATTGTTATAAACACAGGACAAATGAGAGGGGTAGGTGAATTAGTTGTGCATTAAAACCTTCAAAACTTTATTAAATATTAGTATGAATGTAAACAAATTAAACAACACATCCATAATCATTCACAATAGAACACTATAATTTTGTGTGGAAAATCCTGTAAGGGAAAAACCACTGTGAGGATTAACTCACTATATGAAAACCCAAATTGATTACAAAAGGCTCACTACCTGAAGGGCTCATTGCCCAAAGGACTCACTATCCAAAAGGAAAAAGGCTCATTTCCAAGGAATATCACTTCTTTTGGATTATAAAGAAAAAATAATAAAGAGGTTCACTACCTCAAAGCAACTAGAGAAACCACCAAAATATCTCTTCACAACCCACAACCTTTGGCTCACTGCCTCTAGTGACTTCTAGCACACTAAAATGTAGACACCTTCTATTCACTACTTCTAGTAGTCTTAGGCATTCTTTCTCACACTCAAATATAAACATGTGATCACACATACATCATTCCATGCCACACACATCTTCAAAAACTTGACCTTGCATATATGCCTTCGACAACCTTGAATAACCTTCTCTAGGTGGGATTCAATGAAACGTATAAATCTCAAATGTGCAACCACAAAATAGGTTGACACCAAACACCTCTATGGTGGAAATATGTGAAGATGGAACACACCAAGGATTAAGCGAGACCCAAATCTACACTGACAGACTACACCAAGTTTCCATAAACCAGAAGCCCATTTACAAATAGCACTAACATGCCAAGTTGGTCAAACTAGTATTAACACCATTAAGAAACCACATTCAAACTTCACCAAGGCTGAAATCATCTTATGGACCATGTATAAACATTACACATCACCCTATAATATTCAAGAACACTAGAACAAACACATGAAAGTAAGAATACTATCATCTTGTGCAACTAATCAAATTATCACTAAGACACAACTCATGAACTAGGCTTGCAGAACTGCTAAACACCAAACAATACAAGGGAAGATAGGTACAAAAAATATTAGTGCATTCTCAAATCTACAAGATAATAAAATTTAGTGCGAAGAAATGAAAAGAAATTCCATTTCTCCTAGATATCCCTCTTACAAGCCAAAGATAGTCCTGCACACTGTAAAACATATCTTCTATTATCGCACAATCCAAAACCTGAAACTTTGGATATAACACCTTCAGAGACTTCTAATCATAACATTCAAATTTCACAAGCACATCTACTAGCATGAAGAAATGTGAAGCACAATATAGAGCACCTCCCAATCACCTTACACAACCTTTATGCAAATTTTCTCAAAAGAACTTGGAAACCAAGTAACCTTGTTGCATCTACAACACCTACTAAACACTACAAAAACCTTCTCAAGATATCCATACTAGAGGTTGATATCAATGACAATAGTAATGAAAACATGGTATTTTTAAACACACAAAATATTGAGAGAGGGGGTGAATCAGTATTCTACTAAACCGTCCTATTGTCAACCATCTAATTTACAAAGTATACTTAAGAATTATAAGGAAAGTAAGCATAAGTAACCCATAACACACACAAAACATGAACACCGGGATTTTTACATGGAAAACCCAAAAAGGGGAAAATCCATGGTGAAGATTAAATCACAATATGTTATAACTAGTTATAAGATATTATAGAAAGGCTCACTACCAAGAGGACTCACTGTCCAAGTGAACTCATTGTTCACAAAGAAAAGAAATATACAAGAGAAGTTTCTTCATAGCTAGAGTTTGAACTAATAGAAATGCATCTAAATTATGTTGAATTTAGTTCCTTTGAATCTTGTTACACATACTACAATCAACTCAGATTACCAGTATCTATTTTGTTTTGTCTTCACACATCAATCACTTAATGCTCAAAGCCTATTCACATAATTCTACAATATTCACATCATTGCTTGTATTTAGATCATATTTTCATCATCATCTCTCTTCCTCAATACAAATTAACCTTGTATATATACTGAACTCCATCACAAACAACAATTAGGTTGACCTAATTAGATGTAGCCTTGAATTATGCAAAACATGCCTTGTCGGTACCTAATTCAAACCAAATTACCTCCACACTCAAAACACAAGTAATATAGGTTGGAATGGACCTATAAAATCTCCTATTTCCTTTCACATCAATTATTTAGTTTTCTCAACATTTCGCATACCTTGAGTCGACCAAGCATAGAACCAAAAACTAGAATACTCCAACTGATTAACATAAAGGAATACATAGACCACAAAATTTTGCGCCAACTGAAAAATACAATTTAATGAAACCTATAAACCTTCTCCCAAAACCAAAACATCTAACTCAAATCCATGGATGAATGTGGACCAGTTAGGTAAGGTCCAGTACATAGAAAAATTTGTAAACCATATCTGCCAAACTTCTATTACTTGCAAACATTCAACCACTTAACCAAAACAATTGAAATTATGCAATAAGATGTCAAATATATCTTTGAACAACATACTAGAACCAAAAGAGTAGATTTGAGAAGGTGAAAAAACACAGATCAAAATACCCGAGGGCACTGTGTGCTGAAACTACCAATATAAACACATACAACAAACCTCTTACAAAATTAACTTTTCTATAGACATCTATCATTCATCATGTGGTTTTGACATCAATAACAACTCATTAATGACAACCTTCTTCATTCTTTCAACAATCTCCCCCTTTGTGATTGATGGAAACATGTGCCAAAAAAAATATCTATCCAAATATCTCTCCCCCTTTGGCATCAAAGGAAAAAGGTGCTTACCCACACACATATATACAAAATAAACTAGCTCCCCCTTAGGAAACTAACTAAAAAATCCTTAAATGTCTACATATATACAACAAAAAATGAAAAATCTGCATAAATATAGAAAATTTCAACTCAAAGATGTTGACCAGTGAAGATTTTGAAGAATGGCTTGCCAAGCAGATTTTCCTTCTTCCCAACTCTTCTTTGTTTCTGCAAGCATTCTGTGTAGAGACTCAAGATCTATCAATGTCTCTTTTCCTTCTTCTATTGTACCGAGTGTAAGATTGATCTTTGAAACTCTATCAGAACTGGCAATGGTACTTGAGATTGGTTTGTGCTTTATTTTTACCAAGTCCCTTAACTTCACCAATTGCTTGATCATCTCTTCCTTCTGAATCTGAAAAGTAAAAAAACTGTCATGTAATTTCACCATAGCAGTCCAAGTCTTATTATCTTTGTCTAGTGCCAAATCATAGGCTTTCTATGCATTAGCTATCTGAGACTCAATCAAATCCATTTCAACTTTTATTCCTTGAGTGACATCCAACCACTTCATGTAATATAAAAATAGTGCCTTTGCACCTTCCTCATAGACTAGCACTTCCTTCAAGAATTCTCTAACTTTTGTATGTGTATATGCACATTTTTTCTATAATATCCATTAGCTTCTTTTTTTTAATCCTTTTCTCAACCTCTTTTTTAGTTTTTCTTTTCAATCTAGAGGCATATTCCTTAAAGGAATCAAACGAAAATTTGAAGTTCTCCACTGTAGGAAAAGATAAGTCAACATTAGTACCTAGAATGATCTCTTACAACACATTCACTACCTCATCTATCAGTTCACTACTCTTCTGATGTGTTTGAATCATTTATTTTCACACTGATGTACTAAATACATCACTCAGTTGCAACTTGTGTATAAGAGATATCTTATCCATATCAACATTACCCTATTGCATGGGAAACTACAACAACTAAGAAGAAACAACTAGTTGAACCATTAATTATTTAGACAATAATCCAAAGGGATTATTGGAGGAGGATTCACTGAAGGGCTTGGGTAAATCCTCAAACTTCCCATCTTCTTCATTCTTTCTAGTATCAAAATTTTCTTCTTCCTCATTGGAAATCTTATCTTTGTCTTTGTGTTTGTCTTTATCTCCTTCATCCTTGTCCTTCTCTCTTTGCTCCTTATCTTCATTTGCATCTCCTTATCCTTCCTTTTCACCATCATTCACACCTTCCTAATTCTCTTCATCCTCATGCCTTGGATCATCATGCTTCTCACATTCACTGGTTTTATCCTATTTATCTATTAGAGGAATAAGTATTTCCAGGTGGCCTTGATATGTAGTCTCTTAGATTTATCAGAGGAATAGAGGTATCATCTTTTAAAATTTCCTCTTTGATCCCAAAAACATCCTTATCTTCAAAAATTTCTTGCATTGGTTCATCTGTATTTTAAGGAATATTATTAGGAATTTCTTCTGTATTAGTAGCTCTTGTATCTTCCATTTTCGAATCTTGGTTCTTATTGCTAGAGGAAATATAAATGATTCCACATTTCTAGGATATATTAGTAACCTTATCTTTTGTCTCCTTCTATATTCTATCAATTTGATCCCAATATCTTCTCATTAGGAGTGCAACCTATCATTTCATTCATAATTCTTCATTAAGTACTTGGGCCAAAGTGGCCTTGTCAACATCAAATAAGGAGAAAGCAATTTTCTCCAGAGTATTTGATTTGAGCTTCTCTTCCCTTTCATTTTCTTCTCTTCTTCTCTCCATTAAAATTTTCCATACAACATCGGGAACTTTCTTCCTAATGTTCTCCATATCAGCCTTAACTATGACAATAAATTTTATGGTTGCTTATATTACTGTAGCCATTTTATCCTCGTCCTCCTTTTTATATAATGCAACTTTTTCTTCTAGAATCTCATGAAGAAGCATACCTTCGAATATTGAGTCCAACTTCATTGGATTTCACTATCTTTTCATAGATGTCTTGTTTTTCTTCTTTTTTATCTTCTCTGGTTCTGTTGTATCTGATTTATTTTTCTTCTTTTCCTTCACCTGCTTGTGTACATGTACCTAACAAGCTTATTTTTTATTTTTCAACTTCCTCTTCATTAGAAGTATTAGAAATATCTATTCTTTATTTCATTGAATCTATGCCTTTTATTTTCATGATCAGTGGGGAATCCTCATCATATTCTTCTTCTTCTTCTTCTTTAGATTGTACACTTAATTCCTTTTATCTTCTAGCTTTCTCTTTCTTCCCTCTTGATGTAGCAACAGTAGAAATTGTCAGAGCGGTCTTTGTTCTCTTTATAGGAATTGTGACCTCTTCCACCTTAGGTTATTCCATAGCCATAGCACTGGTCTCTGTTCTCTTTATTGTACTAGAGGTAGAAACTAATCTAGATGGTTGTTGAATACCAGTGGAAATAGTGGATGTAGTTCTTCCAAAGCTTCTAGGTTTAGGGGACCCACTTGCTTTGCTAAGTTCTCCCACTACACATGCTCTTAAAACTCTTATTTTTTCATCTAAGAGTCCTCTTATCCTTGAAATATTTATGTATCACTTTATCCACATTTCTTTTTATCTCAAGATTTCTCAGTTTTGGATGCACTTCCATAGATTTATCTTCATAAGTTACATTTATTTTCTAAGTAGGGTCCTTAAGACTATTTAATAACATAGTGAAATAGCCATAAAATTTATTTTTAGTGACTTCATATCCAGGTGGTTGTATCCAAAAAATAATGGGTTCCACAACTTCAATGAAACTTTCGTTAGTTTTAACTAGAAATGTAATATCATCTCGGTATTTCTCCACAATAGACTTAGGGATCCTTTCCCTTTCATGCATTCCTTCCTAAAAAGTACAAAGTAATGGGTAAGTTCCTCATCTTATTCTTTCATGTCTCCAAGGCTATGTAGATATTCAAATATTTGATGGGATACATATCTATACTTACTCCATACAATATTGCTTCTTCTTGGAATCTCCCTCAGAAAATAGAATAGTAAGAAAACTACCAAGGATCCAAATTTAAATGGGTGTTTATTATCCTTAGTCTGCTTGAAATTATCAAATAGTTGTTGCTAGATAAAATCACACAGGTCATAATATTTTCCTTTTTCTATCATTCCGTGAGCTACATGAATTGTTGTGGCATGTTAGGTCTCAAAAATGCAGGTTGAAAAGCCACAAGAGGTTGCCTAGTTCTTGGTACATTTTAGGCTAACGAAAAAGGACAAATGATGTACTTGAACCTTCTTCTCTTTAGGCTCTGCCAAACCTAGGTGTGTGTACCTATGCAAATGAAGCGGACTTAAACTATGTGTTTCCTACTTGAGAGATCTATCCACAATGGAAATTGGGAGTGGAGAGATGGAAAAATAATTTGGTATAAATTGTATAAGCAATATCAAGGTGAAATTTATGAATATGTTCAGTTAACAGATGTGAATTTTTTAAATGAATTTAATGAAACTAAATAAATAAAATTGGTGAGACTAGTCCCTTGTTGGGTAAAATAGAGTCAAATGAAAGACTATGATGAATGGCTTCTATTTGGAAGAAATTCTAATTGTTTGGCATACAAATATTAGTTTATAACTTGTATAAACATGCAGGAATGTAACTACCAAGTTCTTCTTAGTGATCCAAATGTGACTTCCAAATTACTGTGAATGACTAGAAGGATTTAATATTTACTTAAAAGAACCAATTAATTATACCACACGAGTACAAAAAATGTGCATCGATAAATTGAGTATATACCTGATATATCAATTTAAATAACAAAGAAATATCAGCCTTTAGAGACAACTTAATAATATTTTCAATTAATTCAATAAAAAAATGATACTAGAATGATGCCACAAAATCAGAGTTCTCTCATTGATTCCTCCAAAAATTTATACATGCATCGTGGTCTTGTAAAATTTAGACCTTATATCTATCCTTATTTTCCTATTATTTTCTCCTATCTAATCTACTCTATATCCCCCCTTTGGTCTTGGTCTCTCACATTTATATGAGAGGCAAAAAGCTTCAGACCAAAGGTCATGCCTTCTGGTAAAAAAGCATAATTATGAATGAAAAAATAATTGAAATAACTAAACAACAAGCATATGCTCTAATCTATTAGTCTTTGACTAAGAAGCCCATGGCCATCCAAGAGCTATGCAAAGATTTTACTATATGATTAATATTTTCCTTGTGATGATGATAATTAATCCTCATCAGAGCCTAGATACTTCTCTTGCTGCTTACTACAAATTCAATGAGTAGTGAACAAAGCTTACTCAGAAATATAGTTTGCCTCTGAGAATTCCTTTCACTTATGCACCTCAAACTCGTCTGCACTTGATTTCCACTGATATGGTCAATAAATCTCAATTTACTTCATTTACATCTTCACCAATATGTGTCAATCCTCAACTCATAAATTCACATCATCAAATATTTTTCATCGAGCTCAGTTCATATTTTGAAGTTGACTGATGTGACTAGCATGTTTTAAATTTCACAACGAGTGCTTTACCATGTTACCTCGCACCATGTTTCTATCCCTTGCGGTACCATAGTGCACTTTGATTCTCCTTTTTTGGCCTACCACTATACTGCGCATAGCTTTTGGTTCTCTTACGGTACCGTGGTGTATCCATAATACACCTATCAATATACCACTAAACCATGAGACACCTTTCACCTCCCTGTAGTACTGCGATGTCCTCCCATTCCTTTGCTTTCTATACTGCTTTATTGTGGGCTATGTTTCTCCTTCTTGTGGTATGGTGGTGTCTACTCATATTGTTATTCTCAAGTGTATCTCTCTACTATGGGTATTGTTCTAACCCTTTGTGGTATAGCAACTTTCTTTCATCACTATTCTTCATCTCACTGCTCTACCATGGGCTAAGCTCTAACCCTCCACGGTAAGGAGGTATGAGGTGAGGGTTATATAGGGTGGATACTGAGCCAATAGTAAAGTGGTAAAAGGCTATTTTGGCTTCAAGGATAAAGTTATTTTTTATGAAAAATATGGAATGAATTTAGATTTTTAATGGATAAATCCCTTTAGAATTTCTATGAAAATTCTGGTTCTAACAACGGCTGCAGTTGACGATGAGTGGTTTACCAATCACTACAAGAATCCAAAATATCTTTGGGAGCAGACCAAGATTTCAAAGGACGCAAGAGAATGGAAGGAGGTGGAACATGGAGCAGATGGAAATGATCCTATACTACTGTACATGGAGAAAACTTTATTTTTAATGACTAAATTTTAGAATTGTCCATGTACTATCAAGTCATAATTTTTGATTTCCTATTAAACTATTGTGCATGTAAATGAATGTTTTAAGAGGTTTTTTAAGAATTGTCCATGCATTGGCAATCCTTAATCCTTTGGTACTCCTTAAGAGAAGAAGTGTTTCAGAAATTGCCCATGTACTAGAGATTCTTTTTTCTCAACTTCCATATTGTGCAAATAGTACGAGTCCTCTCCTCCCTTATCAATGATAACAAAGGGACCTAACCATAGGGCTTCAAATTTTCCATGTTTTCCCTTCTCCTGATATCGAGCATTCCATATTAACACTATATCATTCACCTCAAACTTTTTATCCTTGGGATTCTTATCAAAAAGATAATTCACTTGTGATTGTAGCTTCACATTTTTCTTTTGATCCATTCTCCTTATTTCATCAAGTTTTGTAAGCTGCTCTATCCTTTCCTCTTGAAGAATGAAATTATAAACAGGTAAAATGTTCTACAATGGCATCCTAACCTATGTTCCATATACCACTTCAAATGGAGATTTTCCAATTGCTTTCTTTATGGTAATTTTGTCCTCCCATACAACCATTCTTAACTTTGAGTCTCATGGCTTTTTATTTCCATCTAGCATCCTTCTTATAATTTTCAACAAATTTTATTACTGGATTCTTCTTGACCATTTGCTTGTGGGTGGTAAGGGGCACCATAAGAAACAATAATACAATATGTGTTTCAAAAATTCCTAAACTCATCAAACTTGAAGCACATCCGATTGTCTGTTATTAATCTTACTTATGTACCAAATCTGGTTATGATACTCTCCATCAAGAAATTTACTTGCACCTTGCTTGTTGCTTGTTTGGTTGGGATTGCCTCTACCCGTTTAGTGAAATAATTAGTAGCTACCTGTTGTGCCTATAGCACACACGGCCCATTCGGAACGGGGACCCTCTCTTTCCTTTTTCTTGTCGGGTCCTTTTTGCTTCACCTTATTTTGCATGACCATTTTTAAGTCCTTAAAGGTCAATGTGTTCTCAAAAGTCTCAATTTAGGGTTGAGAAAATTTTGCCCCTTGAAAAAATGCTAATTTTGTGCCATTTCGGGTCTTTCCTGTCGGTCGGCCTTCCTGACGTCCGTGGCGCCTTCCGGGCCCGAACCCTTGGGGTTCCGTTTGTGGGTTTCCATTTCAATTTTTTCATTCTACGTGGCCAACGCCTAGTGTCTTTCCGGTCCCTGGACCTCGGCTCTCGAATTTACCTCTCTGGAATTTCGTTCATCTTTCGCCATTCTGAGCGGCAGTTGGACGACATCTTTCTAGACATCGGACCTTGGATTCCTGTCCATCATTTGAATTAACATTTCGTAGCTTGTGAAATGACCGTCGCCTGACAACTTTCCGGCTGCCGGACCCCGAATCACTCGTCGTCGCCTGAGAAATTTGAACTCATCTACCTTACTTATCGTCGTACCGAGTATTTAATTGGATATTAATGGTGTTGGAGGTTATTTAAATGGATTTTGACCTGTCATTTTCACATGATAGAGAGGAATTTTGAGAGCTCGCCAACCCCAATATTTTTTTCCTTCGCGCCCGAGCCCTTGCTTCGTCGTTCGAAAAGAATTGAGCATCGAGATTCTCCAAAAATTTGAGGAAGGTTTTCTGTTAGCCCCATCTTCCTTATTTTCATGGTTTAAATTGAAAATCTAAGTGGGAGGTAAAATAAATTTGAAAACGTGATATGTTAGCGCCACAGCCTAAAAACCCATAAGTTAAAAAACCGAAAAATGTGAGATTGATAACCCAAATTCAAAGCTAGAGTTGGACCTCCCCATCTCTGTTCTTCAGAATAGGTGACACCATCCCTTGGGCCCAAAACCTCTCCATGGCTATGTGTGCGTGAAATTCAAACTCTAAAATTGACAGCGACCAAAATCATCCCCGGGTCCCAGCCTTCAAAATTTCCTTCCTGGGTTTTTGTTGTGCCTTCGCCATTCCAAACGACCTTCCTTGAGTGTTCTTCTGGACCTCAAACCCCGAGCATGTGAAGTCCATCCTAAAATTGTAGGAAAATCAAACGTCCAAGTCGTCCTAGGACTCTGGCCCTCAGAATTTCATCTCTGGAATTTTGTATCACTTTCGCCATCCTGAATGTCCAAGCTTGTTCATCTTTTCGACTCCCAGACCTCGATCATCCCTTTGCCATGCATGGGTTCAAACTGAAACGTAACATCTAAAATCCTCCCAGACCTCTCCACGACTGTGCATGCACGAAATGAAAACTCTAAAATTGACAGCAACCAAATTCGCCCGTGTGTCCCGGCCTCCAGAATTCCCTTCTCGAGTTTCCGTTGTGCCTCTGCCATTCAAAATGGCCTTCCTCAAGTGTCCTTCCAAACCTCAAACCTCAGGCGCACGAAGTCCATCCTAAAATTGCAAAAAAATCAAACGTCGAAGTCATCCTCGGACTCCGGCCCTTAGACTTTCGTCTCCAAAATTATGTGTTGCTTTCGTTGTCTCGAATGGCCAAGCATGTCCATCTTTCTGACTCCCCGACCCTAGTCATCCTTTCGCTGCACACAGGTTCAAACTAAAATGTAACGTCTAAACTCCTCCTGGACCTTAGCCTCTAAAATTTTGTCTCCATAATTCCATGTCGCTTTCGTTGTCCCGAATGACCAAGCCCATCTGTCTTTTCGTACGCCGGACTTTGAATGTCCATCCACCGTTGGGTTCTCATCAACTACCAAATTTTCCTTCCATAATTTCGTTCCCGGACCTCCGTCCGCATTTTTACATTTCTAATGGCTATCCCGCGACAACTTTCTAGCCCTGGCAACCTGGACCCTAGAACTTGATTCCCAAAAAGTTGTTTTCCCTGCGTTATTCTGAACAACCAACCCTGGACGACTTTTCAGCTACTAGAAAGAAAATGCAAGAATGAGGGTTGAATAACCTCCAAATAAAAAATGGACTTTGAACCACTTCCTAAAATGTGATCTTCTTTCATGCCAACCATTCATTGAACAAATCCAACATAGGGAAAGATCAACGGGAATGCCATGCCTCATTTGCCCTTTCAAACAACATTCTGCCAGGGGAAGTCCGGCCTTTGAGGCCCAGATCACTTGTTTTTCTTTCTAATGATGTTGTTATCAAGTGTTAGACATTTATCAAATATGAATATTATGGATCTAACATTTATTTGCAAGGATTTGTTTGAGGCCGCTTTCTCATGACAATGTTGCTAATTCTCGTCTCTTTGTATAGGATTTATGGAATCTGGTGCAGAAACTTTTGGGTTAGCCAAGGACAAAGGGAAAAGAACCACCAAATCCTCCTGAGGCAAGGAAGACAAAGATCAGATGAGATATCAATTCCAAGGGGCACATTTGCATTCAAAGATCACAACTAGTTGGAAGAACATAATAGACACCAATATCAGGCAAGTCGATATTAATGAGTTTACCCAGAGGGTCAGGGTGGACTCAAAGATAGCTAATGCAAATTTAATTAGAAGTAGCAGACTTGCCAAAGGTGCAGGTTTCCCACCTGCATTGGTAGCCCCTGAGCTAGTGATGGCATGTCGCGAGGCATACCAGGTTGAAACAAGAACCATTGTGGACAAGGATGGCAATATCTTAGCTGATATGTCCCCTATCGGGATAAATAACACGTTCCACATCCCTACCTTCAAGAGCATGGAGACCTCGACCATTGAGGAGTGTAAAGAATTATGGGATCAAGACCCTATACAATGTAAGAAGTTGATCAACCAAAATTGGTTGAAGGATAGGCAGACCAACGCTGCTAAAGTTCCCCAAGAGCTCTTCCGTAGCGATTTCTTTCAAGACTACCTTGACTTGGTCACCCTACTAAGCAGGGTAATGGTCCTTCCTAGTGAGACTTTCTTCCAAGAATGTATGTTGTACTTTGTTGAACAAATCCTTTGTGGGAGTGACGATGTGTTCTATTGGGGGGAAATAATCAACAATTTCTTTCATGAGAAATTCGTTAGTGTGAGGAAGACCTTAAAGTTCTACATGATGTCTTATCTTGTATACTCACTAGTCGATTGGCAGCATTATAATGGATTGTTGATAATGCCCAATGAGGCACCGGGAAGAGAACTCAAGCCATACGATAGATAACCATAGCTGCAATTCAGAAATTTCAAGCGAGACTATTGTCAAGTGAATGATGCCTTCACTACATATATCATTTAGTCTCTGGGAGGTGACTTTGAGAGAAGATTCTCTCACAGTGCTAGGGCCCTTCTCAAGCACTACACCTTCTTGTTCATACAATTCCTGAAGTTTACCTACATTCATGCTCAAGGATTCACAAAAAGGCCAAATAAGCTTGTTTGGTACGCGAACCACCGGATTATACTATTGGAGCTAACATGGTACCTATAATATATACACCATATCCTCAATAGTAAAAATTTGTTGGGAACTCCTTATCCCCTCAGACTTGGCCAAGGGTTGTATCAAATTCATACTTCCTACTATGCAGGAAATTCAAAAAATGAGTTGGCCAAATATCACTTCAGGCAACATACAACTAGGCCATGAATGGACCCATATGGTCATATCAGAAAAGCACTTGGACCAAAGTACACCCACCTCCACTACATTGAGGATTTTTGAGCTAATTGTAAAGATTAATTTGAAGTGTGGATATGACATTATATGCATATGACCGCCTACTTCGTGAAAAGAGTAAACTTGTGTCCAATTCTGAATCAGCTAGAATAGGATGGGAGCATAGTAATCGACCCAGGGTATAATGCTATCACAAATCTGCCACTACCTTTGATTGATTGGGATGAGAAAAAGGTTGATGACCTCAACATTCTCACTAAGCCCATTGAGGATCATACAAAGGCATGGATCAGTGGGCAAGTCGCTCGGTTAAAGCAATAAGGGGTCGCCTTGACATTCAAGGGACTCGAGAATGAGCTAAGTGGTTCTGATAGTGGGGTTGTTGCTGCTACAATTGGAGAAACCTCTAAGTCTCCACCATCCTTTAATTCAAGAAGGAGGAAGGAGGTTGATGAGTGGAAATCTAATCTGAAGGTGTATTCTAGATTGGCCTTGGAGGGCGAACCTCCTAAGAAACATAAAAGAATGAGCAATGTCATGGAGGTGCCTGTGATACCTGAGGATCCACTCCATGAGGGTGAGGAGCCAGAAGTTGATCCACTAAGGTCCCCAACTAATTCATCAGTTTCTACAATAGCTACTACCATTTCCATGACCCCATCCACTTCACTTGCAATGGATGCTTCCTCTCCACCTGCGTTGGACATCTCTGTCCACATTGCCTCCACTTCTCCAATCATGTAGGTCATATCGGTGGATTCATCCTCCACCAAGACCTCACCAATCTCATCATCCTCCATGTATCCTTCCCTTCCACCCACTTCATCTATTGTTGCAATGCCTACCCTCACTCTTCCAGTGTCCTTTGTTAAATACATCCAAAATTTTCCATCCAAAATTTCGGGGATGCTTGCAAATCCAATGGTGCAATCTACAATAGCTCATGCAAGGGTTAACCCCCCAGTTCTCCCTCATCCTATAGAACCACGAAGGATGGAGGCCATAATGCAAATCTTGGATGAGATTGAGCGATGAGAACATGAGGCATCCAGGAGTCTAGAGGATGAGGAATTTGTATATCATGAGCATCCCATCTATGAGCATCAGGTGATCAATGAGGTGGCGTATGATTCATCCAGTGAGGGCAAAAAGGATTGGGGAGAAGACATTGTCCAAGAGATGAATGATACAAAGCTCAACGCAGAATGGAACAAGCAACTCAAGGAAATCAAGGATAAAGAGGTTGAAGAACAACTTACAGTTGAAGAAAGAGTTGTTGTTCCAGGGACTGAAGCCAGTAGGTCTCCTACGGAAAGGCATAACCAAACTACTGAGCATGAGGAAGAAGCATCCCTCCACGTGGATGAACAAGAATACAAGCCCAAGGAAAGTGAACATGACCAAGAAGAAGAAGAAAGGGGTGTTGAGGGGGAAGACCACCCTAAAGAGCAGTTGCTCACCAAGTCTCCTATCAAGTGCATAATGCTCATGCAAGGTTCTGACAAAGAGAAAGAGGATGCAAGGGCTAAGTGGGAGACCATTAATGTCAAGGCCATTGAGCTTAGGGTGGAGGATAGAAAAGTTCAACAAGAATCACCCAAGGTAGGGACTTAGATGCTCGACTGGCTACAAAAGTAGCTTGAAAAGAAAACTCCCGCCCTGTAGCATCCAAAAGCAAGGCTGGAGGAAATATTGGCTAGGGCTCAAATTACGACAAAAAGGAGAAGAAGCCAAGAGTGAGGTCTAAGATAACGATGGATTCCTTTGGATCCATGATAATGTAGATAGCTACGTCGGTGGTTGGAGAACATGTAATAATTTATAACGTCTCTACAATCGACTTGGGAGTGGCCACACAGGAATAGAAGGTTGACCACCTCTAGGAGTCATTCACCATAGTGGTGCACCTTATCCAATAGGATAAGGTTTCAAAGGAAGAGCTTAAGGCATAGGTGGCTGATTTGATGACCTACATTCAATAATGGTCATCTCTAGATGAGAAAACTACCACATCATCAGCCCCACCATAGTTGTTGTCCAAGGAACATATTGAGAAATTGGAAAGGTGAAGAAATTTGGATAAGACCATGAAAACTTGGTTCTGAAAGGTCTTGGGCATCGGGAACACGGGCATCAACTTGGTTGTCCAAACAAAAACAAGTTCTTGAAGGTACAAACATCTCTTAAAGACACGAGGCAAATTTGTGAGGAGTTCCTGAAGAAGTACAAGGCTACCTATCCAAAAATTGAGGCTATCCTCACACTACCGAGCAAAGTTTGGGAAAAGGACCTCACCTTCAAGGACGATGACCATTGGCTAGATGTATGGAAGCATGATTTTGATCACCAAAAGGGGAGGCTCGAATAAATCCTGGAAAGAATAATTCTGGATATAGAATGGGCCAAAGAGGCCAGAGGAGATAGTATCAGATATCTCAAGTTGATGACATAGTACGAAATGCATGTCGTTAAGATCAACCCAGAAAGCATAAAGCCTCACTTCTAGAGAAGGATGGAGAAGGAAATGACAGTCAAAATTACCATAGACTTTATGAGCTTTTTTGCTCAAGCTTTCACCTAGCCCGAGCTTTTCAGGGACAATGCTACCAAATATGAGGAAGACTGGGAAAAGCTCGTTAACAACTCCAAGGAGTGGAGTTACTAGGCATTAAGGTCTGATATCATTGAGGTCGACAAGCTCCGATCGGTAATCTTGAGATTTGTAGAATATGCAGCTTTGAGGAAGCGGGAAGGTAATTCTATTATTGATGAAGAACTTTTGAAAGAGTAGCTACAACAAGAGCAATCTACAAAATACAAAACTGCTATAGTGCTTCTACTAGAAGACAAAATGGGAAAAAGACAAAATATGTTTTTAAAATGTAATATATTTGGGGGTAGGTGAGACCCTGCTGTAAAGTGCATCTTGGCCACACAATATAATTGAATCTTGGACACTCATTTTTCTTTTTGAAAATTATAAATAGAGGTCCCCTCCTCTCATTTTGAGGGGGTTGAGTTGTTGTAAAGGCATGCTGCAAAAATTACAATAGAAAATACAGTGATTTATTGGTGTATTTTGGATTTCTTCACATGTTTCATGATTCTTCTCCCATTAGTTAAAATTCTAGTTTAAGTTATTTTTCTATTCTAGTTTCCTTTTAGTCGAGTTTGGTGGATTTAGTGATGTTGTCTTTGGTTATGAAGTTTTCTGCTATGTGTATGCTTTCCTTGTCTATACTTTTAGTCATTTGCTGCTGGTAGGTGACTGTACAAAGTTAGTCTAGACTATAATTTCATAGTTGCTCTTTAAACTTTGTCTTTGTTCAGATTTACATGGAGAATGAATGATGAAATATCTATAGTCCTTAGAAGATAGCATAGATTTCACGACATTTTGAGAATTCTGATTAAGTGAAATCCTATTTTAAGGAAACTATCCATAGTAGGAACCTCCATGATCACTGCTCATAAGTAGTTGCAGGTCCAAGAACCTTCTCTTTTCCTTGCCCTTTTTCCTTTTCTTTAAGAAATAGCCCATGCTAAGGTTCATTGCACATTGTAAAGCCAAATCCAATGAAACAATGGAGTTCAAGATTGCTATTTGAACTTGCAGTAAAGTGTAGTAAAGTGCAGTAATCTCCTAGACCCGATTCTCCTACAGATTTAACTCACATAAGGCTACCTTTTGATTCTAGAAAATCACATAAATCAACTGATATATTATAGGCATCATCATGACCTGACATCTGAGAGAGCTTGGGATAGTGTTCTACAATTTGATTGTGGAAGATTGTCTTTCAAGAGAGGTAATGCACCTATGCATTACCTGTGTTGTGAAGTGCATAAAAAAACCATCAACATAACTGGCACTAGAGGGAGCAATTTTTGGAGATAAAGCTGAATCGAATTGGGTCATTCTCTCTTGAGAGATTGCATCGATTCTTGAGATCTACATTGAATAAAGGAGAATTTTTGGAATTATAGCCCCTGTCCAAGCTAAAAGAGCTAAATGAAGGGAATCATCCATAACTGACTCACCAGACTAGCTCACTTCTCTTTCACCTTCGTATTCTCTATCATCATTAGCAGTACCACCTTCCACTCACCTAATCCAAATATCCTTACAGGCTACCACTCCATTTGGGTTGAGCACTGCCTTTAGCCGAACATAGTAGCAAGCCTCGTTGCTATCCCTTTATAGCTGCTAGTTTGTATGGAACAACCAACTCCACCGCCTCCTCCTATGGCATGGCTAGGAAATAACCCATCCCATTTGGCCTTCAATTTCTACCATGATATGCCAAAGAACCTTGAAATCTTCTATACAAAATTCAATGCCCGAGACCCACAAAGGTCTGCAAAGGAACATGTAAGAATTTTCAAAATTGCTTTGAAAACTATGCAGACTATCTATGAGGATGTGGCTTGCAGGCTCTTTGCCTACTCTCTCGAGAAGGAAGCATTCTATTGGTATGTTAAATTTCTCGTCGGAATGATCACTACTTGGGATCTTCTAAAGGAGGCTTTCCTGTAGAATTTCAAAACTTTGGTCAGCCTTGGAGACTCATACTGACACTTCATGTTGGTTCAAAGAGAGATCAATGAGTCGATTAGTTCATTCAATGATCATTTCCATAGAGCGTACACTCAGCTACAAGCCCCGTACATTTTCATGACACTATTGTTTTTCCTATTTATTATGCAGCATTGGATAACCTCACTTCAACTCTGGTAAAAATAATGTGATCACAACTCGCTAGGTTGGTTGATGCATACGCTAATGCCATTATTGCCAGCACAGATTTGGGGTAGAACATTTCTAGTTCATTTCCTTCTCTCGGGAAAACCACACATCCGGTGCAGATTCAGGGGCTTACTCAAGCCTTGCAACATCAGACACCCCTTATGAATCCAGTACCATAGCTACCTATGGTTTGACATCCCAGGCAACCAATGAATCAAGCACATCTGGTACCTCACTACTTGTTGTCTTAACAATAACATTTGCATCCTCAGCCATCCTAGGTGCTAGTGTACCTCCAAGCGGCTGAATTCCCACCCGCTCATCAGAATCAATCGGTTGCACAACCCGCATTCCTCCAGAATTCAACATCGCAACCAAATAATTTCAAAAATGACAGGATTGACAAGCTCACCAAAATGATCAAGAAGATGTCCACAAAAATGATGCACTTGAGGAATCAGAACAACCAGCTGTAAGCATCACAAAAGAGCATCCAAGCTAACCTTAATCATGATAATCGAGATCATCGTGAAAGTTGGGACAGTCATGATAACAACATGTCATTCAGGAAAAATTATGATAGAAACTAGAATTCAGGTTAGAGCTTTGAAAGAAGGCCATTTCAAAGACAAAACCAGACGTGGAACACAAGACCCAACAATGGTGGCATTCCCACACCCCTTGATCACCCCAATGGTAATGAGAACCCTGCAAGCAGAGTTTACTTAGATGAGGCCAATTTATTTGGTTGGTGATGCATACACAAAATAAGCAGGAACTTTGAGATGGATTGTCTGGAATTCCAAATTGTTGCTGACATCTTCCAAGTTGAAGTCCATAATGCAGTGAAAAATTCTGGGTGCAGAGACATTGTCATGTCTGATCCATACAACTCCTTGGTGCTGGTGGTGAATCAGGCTCCTTTCCCAAAGGCAGAGTACAACACACCAGAGCAAGAGGGTGTCGAATTGAACATCAATAATAAAGTGGAAGAGGTAAATTCTGAAAGTCCTTTGGCTCAACTTTTCAATTCAATAGATAATGGTCCTATAGATGATGAAGAAGAGCCTAAGGAAGAAAAAGTCCAAATGTTTCACCAGTGGACTACTCCTTATAACCTTAGGAATAGATAGGCTGGTGGTCATGCTGGAGGTCCTTTTATGACCTCCACTCCACCGAATAATTTCAGCACCCCTCCCAATCCAAATGCAAGTAATAACTTGGGTTTTCCCCATACACCCATATGATATCTTATTAGGAAAAAATAGTAGAATAATGGCCAAAGCCAAGCCACTAGCTCCTCCCAAAACATTTCCTATTATCAAGAAGTTGAGTAGATGGGGGAGTATATTGCTAAGGAATTGAAAAAGGTGAAGCTAAGCGTGTCCGCATTCGAGCTACTAAAGGTGCCTGCTGTCAGGAATTCCTTTTTCAGAATGATAAATGGGACTCTACCATAGGGGTCAACTCAAGAAACTCCAGCAAAGAGGGTCTCCTTCAACAATCAGCAAGGTGAGCCAGTCGTCAGACAAGTCTTCAACAGTAAGGCTGACCCATTTATAGGTCAGCAAGCAAATAATCAGTCCGACAAAGTAATTACTCAGGTGTCAACCCAAAATAGGGGCAATGAGAAAGACAAGGGCCAAGTCACCCAGGTGGATGTTTTCGAAAGACTGTTTTACTGGAAATTTGAAACTCCTCCCTTTCTGACCACCATCAGCATGTTTGGGAAGAACCTCCACAACTATCTTCTAGATTCAAGGGCTTCTGCCAATGTCATGCCATTGAGCATGTGGAAGGCACTCAGAATAATGCCAACTCCCTCCTGATGGAAGGTGACACAACTTGAAAAAGCTAAGATCAACATAGTGGGGGACATTAATAGAATACCTATGCAGATTGTTGCTAATCCCCAAATCCAATAAACCATAGATATTTAGGTGGTTGAAATCCCAAATACTTATGGTATAATCCTAGGAAGGGATTTCACAAGGGCATTGAATGGATACATTGAGACTGAGTTCTCCCACATGTGGTTGCCATGGAAAGGAATGCTGAATCAGATTTAGATTGATTGGGAACCATATATGAGATTCATGATCATTGAATACAACAACACGAACGAGGTGTTGTATGCTGAAACTGATTTGGGGAACTATTCCCCGGTATCGTATCTGAATGAGCAGGAATGCCTTGAAGATGAAGGAACACGCAAGGTTTTCCTCGTATTATGCAACCCACCTGCTAATTTAGCCAATTCCTCTTAGAACACTGAAGTACCAATAGAATCTGACGATGAAGAGTGAGGAGAGGATGACACTCTTTAATTGCTCGATGACTTCCAAAATTTCATGGAAACATGCGTATAGGACTAGCTTAGTTTGGGAGCCTGAATGAACTTTCAAGAACTCTTGCTCCCTAATTGGTGTAGGGTACATAATGCTGCTCACTCAAAGTTTGACTATTGTTTGTGTCAAACAACAATTGAGCATGTTAAAAGAAAAGCCACTCCGAAGGAGAAAGCTAGGACAACACCCCCCGAACAAGCACATTTTGTCCCTACACCTCCCTAAATGGTCACTGAAATTAAGGCCCCATCAAAGGTGAAAGTTAGATCTATTGGTCCTACATTCAAGGATTCTCCTAGATTTTGGACGTTGCTCTTTGATGAGTTTAAATCCAAACACGGAGCTGGGGTAGGTTCCGAATTGATCAGTCCTAGAGGTAAGTCATACTTTGTTTCTCATAGACTTCAGTTTTATCGTACCAATAACATAATAGAGTATGAGGATTTAGCCTTAGGCCTCTTAATGGAATTAAGAAAGGGTGTCAAAATGCTCCAAGTTTACAGAGATTTAGAGTTGGTCATAAAGCAAGTTAGAAATATATATTCCTGTTATGATCAAAGACTCACCAACTACAGGCATCACATATGGGATCTACTAGAAGGAATGAATGCATTCAATATCCAATCGATCCCGCATGCTTAGAATCATATTGCCAATTCCTTGGCATAAGAAGAAAGCATGCTACAACCACTATCCCTATCTAACCTCAAAATATTCATGGTGGAACTCACCTCCATCTCATCAGTGTCGGATAATAGAGCCAATTTCTAGGTATTCAACGATGAAAAACACATCATATATTTTATCACTAGTTCGGATGTGTTTTCTACCTAGATAATCGACAAGGTGGAACCTCAAGAGGTTGACCTAGATATAGAGGGGATTATCAACCTGAAGACCAACACCATCCCAAGGGGGATGGTCCAATTAGAGCGAGTATTTTACTTAGATCATATCAGATATCAGGATCAACAAGGTAAGAAGGATACCATCAGCAACTAGTGTGACACTTACAACCTCAGAATGGCAAGGAATACTAAGAACGTGTTAAATGGTAAGGTGTGTGCTCTTGAGGAAAGAAAGGGTATACTTGAGGCTCTGCAAAATTACCACGATGTCATCGCTTGGAGCTACGAGGATCTCAAAATGTATGATATGTCAATTATCACCCACACCATTCTGCTCAGACCAGATGTGAAGCCATTTCGATAGTGGCAACACTCTATCAATGCTTTGTTGAAACCAACAATATACAAGGAAGTAAAAAATTTGTTGTCAACCAAGATCATTTTTTCGGTTAGACATTCCACATGGGTCGTGAATTTGGTTCTTGTTAGAAAGAAAAATGGAGAATTCAGATTGTGTGTCGACTTCCACAACTTGGACTGAGCCTCAAAAAAGGATAACTACCCTGTGCCTGCATTAGATGAGTTGTTGTAGATAGTAAATGAATCCCAGATGATGTCCTTCCTGTATGGATATTCGGGGTACAATCAGGTCATGGTACAATATGAAGATCGACATAAAACAACATTCACTACCAAATGGGGAACTTTCACTTATAGACGGATGTTGTTCGGACTAATCAATGCTGGTGCGATTTTCTAGTGCGCCATGGATATTGCATTCAAGGACCTGATCAAAAATTGCATAATCATCTACATGGATGATTTGACAATATTCTCAAAGCAGTGAGGTAATCACGTTGCTGACCTATGCAAAGTCTTCGAAAGATGCCATGAATTCGGGGTCTCCCTTAATCCGAAGAAGTGTATCTTTAGTGTCACTAAAGGGAATCTCCTTGGACATGTCCTATCAGAAAGGGGAATTTCTATCGACCTCAAACCACTCAATGCTATGCTGAAATAGGATGCTAAGGTCGAGTGGACCGCAAAGGCAAAGCAGAATTTTGGGGAAATTAAGAGGGAAATTGTTGATGCCCCTATGTTTGTCAGCCCCAACTACCTGAAGCCTTTCTACATCTACTCATTTGCTTTAGATCATTCATGTGCCAGTATCTTGACACATAAGGATGATGAGGGGAGAGAGCATTTGATTGCCTTCATGAGTACCCCTCTGAAGGATGTTGAACTATAGTATCACAGTGTCGAAAAACAAGCCTGTGCCCTTGTTAAGGAGATCAAGAATTTCAGGCATTATATCTTACGCAATAAAGTGTTCGCTATAGTTCTTGACCCTGTGGTAAAGACATTACTCATGCAAAATGAGCTGGAAGAGTGAAGGGAAAAATGGATTGCATTACTATAGGAGTATGATATGGAAATCCAATTGATGAGGCCCGTAAGAGGACACACACTTTCCAAAAAAATGGCAGAAGTGGTTATTGAGGCTGGGCCCAAACTCACAGTGCATCAGTACCAGCTAGAGGATGTCTCTCTAGGGGAATGGTATGATGACATAGTGTATACATCTAAAAATGGTCACGGTTAATCAAACCTGTTAATTAATTAAATATGAATTATTTAATTAATATTCTAAAGTCATCTACATATAAATAGATTTATTTATTTATTTATATCGTTCATTTTTCTAATTCTTCTAGTTTAATGAAATAAATAAGTTTATTTAATTATTTATATTCTACTCTTAATTAAATTAAATAATTTCATAATTTATTCAATTATCATTTTATTTCTAAAGTTTGAATGTTTGAATTCGAATTATGGAATATTCTTCTAATTCATCCAACACCTCACATAATTAAATATTAATTATTTAATTATGGAATTTTCCAAAATACATGTCACATATAATTAAATAAATTTATTTATTTAATTAGGATTTATCCTCAACTTTCAACTAACTTTTCAATAAATGAAAAGACAAAGATCATGCTTATCTCCATTTTTGAATGAAGATAGTTTCATGGGTTGAAAACATTCTCCATCTTTATCTCAATCTTCCATCTTTCTCTCAACTTCGAGAATCTAACACCGTTCATCTTGACAGGTTTGAAACTCAACCGTTGATCTTCGCCAACTAGATTCTTGCCTTTCGAAAATCTATAAATACAACCATTTGGAGAGTAGATTTCATCCTAGATTTTATGCGTAATTACTATAATTGCATTTGAATCAGCATATCAGCATTTTAGCAATATCATAGCATTTTAGTTCTTCAATTTCATAGTTTAAATCATTAGCAATGGACATGCATTTTGCATCAATCTTGTTCTCCTACATTTTCATTCTAACAAGTTGTTGCTTAAACCAACTGAGAGCTAGTATCTTGAACCAAATCCTTGGAGATAAAGGACAATGGGAAGAATTTGAAGAAGTTGTTGTTTAGAGTTTTCATTTGTCTTTTCTAAATTAGTTTCTTTCAATCTAATGTTTCATTGGTGTGTTAGTTTAAGTTTTAATTAGACCACATATTCTAACAACACATTTTTGATGCCCAGCATGGGGCCTCAACCCATTTTTAATCTTTTTATTGCAGGTTTTCTGACAGGTGACAGATTGGAGTTGTGTTTTAGCACATACGAGCCTCAATTTAGCGCATCCATGGATTGTTTTAGCACATTTACTAGTTCTTCTAGCACATACAAAGGGTGTAAAAGAAAATTTTGATTCCAACACCATCCGTAGACAAGATTTTTCAATTTGGTTTTAAAGTAAAATGAAGCAATCCTAGGATAGTCACCAAACGTTATTCTATGTTGGTTAAAATGAATCCAATGTTTGTTGTGAAGAAAAATCTTTACTTAGCATAGAAAATTTTCATTTGGATTTAAAATTGAACCATTTGTTTGTTGTGATTGTTGGGTAATAGGTATATGCTCTCCCCTTTACTGGATGATTAGAACACCAGACTTACTTTTTTTCATTTTATGCAATTCTTTTTTTGTTACATCCTTTAGAAGGCCTATCGTAGTGGGAAAAAGTACTCACCCTACGGGAACGACCTAAGTGGGAACAACCAAATCTAGGTTTTCCAACCCACTCTAATCAAAAGTGAATTTTGGGGAAACCCATATTCAACGGAAGTGAGCAAGATAACCATCCCCAAAATCTTTGTTCTAAATATTGGGAGGTCTCCTAAGGGAGTTTATCTATTTCCAAGTCAAATAGAAACCTTTACTACGAACCATAGTGTAGAAAGTCAACTGTGTTAGTATTCAAACATCATTTCAATCACAGTGCAAGGGGAGGGAAGAATTTCCCCCCAAGACACTCACCATATAATCACCACAAATTGTTTTCTCAAGGGATCGAGAAATCTAACCTTGAGTACGCACCTAGAAAAAACAAAAACATGGGCGCCCTCTAGGGGGTGACATCACTGTGTGAGTCAATGCGATTTTAAGCTATGGGTTGTGATTCCTATGATGACCTATTTGACAACTAAGAGTGGGTTTATCTTAAATGCTTATCTTGTTCAATACCTGTGAAAATATCAAGAACATACACTCTTTGTTTAGATTTTAGGATTTACAAAACAACTATCTGCTACTGTATGCCATGTTTTTCACATTTAAATCAGATTAAGATCATCTAAAAACATCAAACTGTCAAAACATGTTTGTCTCAGAAAAGTAATTGGATAGTTTAGTGCATCCCTGGTCTATTTTGGCGCATATGTGCTCTGTTTCAGTGCATCTGTGCTCTATCTTGGTTCATTCATGCTCTATTTTGGTGCATCTATGCTATGTTTCAGTGCATTCATGTTATTTTTTAGTGCATTTGTGCTCTATTTCAGTGCATTCATGCTCTATTTCGGTGCATTTGTGCTCTGTTTTAGCACATACCTGCAACAGTCTAGCGCATAGGTTGGATTTTTTGGTGCATCTTCTGAAAACTTTAGCGCATTTGTGTTCCGATTTTGGGTAATTTTTTGACACTTAGAAATTAGTCATCTCAGTCTAGTCTTTTTCTATGCTCAGGGTTTGGAAGTCTGCAACTTTTGCCAAGAAGTCCCTAGAGAGGAAGATTAAGAAGCCAAAGAAATCTCTCAGTTATAAGAAGTTATTGAAAAAGAGGAAATTTTTATACCAAATTCGAAGGGTCTTTCTTGAACACAGAACCTTCATTCATCGCTATCACGACTTTGTTAGAGGTTTCACTGAAGATTATGTTGTAGAACCATTATATTTGTGAGCTTTCTTTCAAAGATGAGACCTTTCTCAAAGGAATAATCACAGTCAGTGTATTCGTTCCTCTTACATACCCCAACCTGAAACTGTATACTCTACTCATCCTAATCAATTTCTACAATAGAGAACTCGAGGAAATTAGGCATTTATCAAAAATTCTTATTTTTACAAAGCTATAATCAAACCTCACAAAGTGTAAAATCATCTTTATTTTTGATCTTTGGTGTAATTCTCATAAATAGGATTATCATCCTTTCAATTAGGGAATTACAAGCTAAAGATTAGAAATCTAATAAGTCATAGAATCTCTATTCTATTTCGACTTTCATATCCATCAAAATTGCACTATTTCATTGTTTTGATCAAAGTTAGTGGAAATTTGGCAAAAGCTTATGCCTGTTATCACACAATCTCGAAAGCACATAGAAAGAGATGAAAGGGAAAGTACATTAAGAAAAATGGGTGATAATAGTGATAGGGAAGATAATCCCTTTCATAATTAAAATACTGAAGAGATAACAAAAGAAAAGCTCCAAGAAGCAAAATGGGATCCCTAATTCCATACTCTTATGGAAAGGATTCTGGAACGAAACAAGGAAAGATATTTCCTTTCATTAGCTAATCAAGGAGCTAAGTTACCTGCCGATTTTGACATAGAAGTGATTAAAGAGAATCCTAAAACTCCTCCTAATGATTTTAATGCTCTTACTCAATAGATAAAAACATTACAAGGGAAAACAAAGGAAATCCAAGGGGGTAGAACAAAGAAGTATGTTTTGGATGATATATATCCATATCCATTTGACATGAGTCTTCAAATGATTCCTTTCCCAAAATATTGTGAAATCCCTAAATTTGATAGGTATAATGGGAAAACTGACCCCATTGAACATGTAAGGGATTTCCAAAATATGAGCTTAGAATTTTCTCATGAAGATACCTACTTAATGCGATTGTTTCCACAAAGTCTAGGTAGAAAATCCATGGAGTGGCTTTCAAAGATCACTCCCCCCATCAGAAAATTTGAGGAGTTAATAAATAAACTTATATCACAATACTCCTACAATATACAACACCAGATAACCATGCTTGATCTATGTAAAGTGAAACAAAAGGTAGGGGAATCCTTCACCACATTTTTACAAAGGTGGAGAAGGGTGTTTTCTAGATACTTCCGTCTTGTTCCTAAAACAGAGAAGATGGAGATCTTTATCGAATGAGTCTTAATCAAGAGATGAGTTATAGGCTAAACCTTCAATGTCCCCAATCATTTGAAAAATTTATTAAAAATGTGATTACTATTGAAGGTGCCTTGGTCAAGTGCGGAGTTCTGAAACTTGATAAATAAAGTCCAAATTCGTACAACAACAATTGTGTTGTTAGAATAAGTGAACTAATTGGAAAGTAAACTAATGCACCAATGAAAAATTAGATCGAAAGAAACTAATATAGAAAATATAAATGCAGACTCTAAATAACAATAGCTCCTTCAAATTCATCCCATTGTTCTTTATCTCTAATGATTTGATTAAAGTTACTAGCTCTCAGTTGTGTAAGCATCAGCTTGTTGAAATGACAACTTAGGAGAACAAGATTGATTAAAAATGCATGTCCATGGCTAATGATTTAAGCTATGAAATTGAACTTGAAATTATATGATGTTATGATATGCTGATTCAAATGCAACTATAGTAACTACGTATGAAATCTACTTACGAGAAGGTTGTATTTATAGATTTTCGAAAGGCAATAATCTAGTTGGCGGAGATCAATGATTGAAATTCAAACCTGTCAAGATGAACGGTGTGAGATTTTGGAAGTTGAGAGAAAGGTGGAAGGTTGAGAGAAAGATGGAGAATGTTTTCAACCCACAAAACTATCTCCATTAAAAAATGGAGACAAACATGGAATTTATCTTTTCATTAATTGAAAAGTCAGTTGAAAATTGAGGATAAGTGCCAATTAAATTAATTAATTAATTTCTTGTGACTTGTGCAAATGGAAGCTTCCATAATTAAATAATTAATATTTAATTATGTGAGAGGTGAAAAAGATGAGTAATTAAATATTTACAATATTTAATTAAGTGAGGTGAGAAAGAAGATATTAAATATTAAATATTTAATTTAAATGTGAAGTGAAGAATGAATTAGAAGAATATTTCATTGTTTGAATTTAAATGTTCAAACTTATAAATAAAATGATAATTAAGTAAATAAATTATGTAATTTATTTAATTTAATAGAAATAATTAAATAAAATTATTTATTTAATCAAACTAGAAGAATTAGAAAAATGAACGATATAAATAAATAATTTTATTTATATGTAGATGACTTAGAATATTAATTAAATAATTCATATTTAATCAATTAACAAGTTTAATTGACCATGACCATTTTTAAATGTGTACATTTTCCCCCTCTTTGAAGTGATGTGTTTTAGACATTACTTTAAAGAATTTTGACCCAAAATTTGGAAATTACCGATGCTATATGCCCCCTTGAGAGATAAATCATGTGATGAATCGGATAAAGGTGATTTGATGATTTTTAGTGATTTGCTATCCGATTCATCGGTGTATAAAGATGATTTGATGAGAACCACTATTGAAAGATTGATATGAAATGATGATGATGATTATGATGATGATGTTTTTCGATTAATTCATCATGTGAGTGAATTTGTGATGATTGATTGATGATGAATGATAAGAATGATAAGATAGATTGATAAATTTCTTTTCATGATTGATGAAAAACAAATAGTAAGAATGATAAATCTTCTTTCATGATTGAAAAACAAATAGTAAGATTGATAAATTTTCTTTCATGATTGGAAAAAAAATAGTAAGATTGATAAATTTGCTTTCATGATTGAAAACCAAATAGTAAGATTGATAAATATGCTTTCATGATTGAAAACCAAATAGTAAGAGTGATTTTATTGATTGGATCTGATAGAAGAGGATTGATACAAGAATTTGATGAAGATGATTGATTGGTTGAATGCTTAAATTATTGGATTGATATGATGGATCGATTAGATGAAAGGAAAGGTGAGGAAGATGATGCCAAATGATGGAGAAGAGAGGATGATAAGAAATAGGAGATTGGTAAGAGAAAATGAGAAGAAATAAAGCACAAATTGATTCAAAAATAAGTATGATTTTGCCCCAATAAAACTACAAGCCAATATGGATTGATGATGATGATGATGATAGTGTTGTTGATGAGGGAAGGATTCATCCCGGAACAACACAAGGATAGGGAAGGATACATCCCGATGATGATGATGATGATCAAGGCTTGCAAGTAAGGCTAGGAACAAGACCAAATGTATGATTAAATGATTTGTGCTAGATTGAATGGATTGATTAGATGAGATTGGAAGAAATGATTGGATGAACTGATTGAGATGAATTGACTGAGACGAGATTGTAAGAAATGATTGAATGGATTGATTGAGATAATGCAGATGAGATGTGATGGATATGATAATGCTCATGCATAAACTAAGATGGATGCAATCTATCTAATATGCAAACTAAAATTCAAAGTTGTCATTTTGTGAGTTGCTTTGTGCTTTATGTTTCATAATTGAGCTTTTTGAAATGTTGAAAGTTAGTACAAGCATCAAAGGGGATATTCACACCATTGATGACCTGAGTACTGCTTTCATGATGTTTGATGTAGCAATTTAATGCAAGCATCAAGGTATAATTGAACCAAGATGACTTTAGTATTGCTTGTATAAATAGACAAGAGTTAACCTTTTTCTTATGCAAATCCTAAAATCTCATCAATGATACGTTGTAGAGCATGTCCCATGAAAAATTTGCATAGTAATAATGATCAACTCACAAACAATAGACAAATAAAAATCATACTCCTTCCTTGCGACTCTAGTTCAGTACATCATTTCGGAGATATGATTTCATCAAATTAAAAAAAAAAAAATTCAACTTATGCTTTAAATGTTCCATTCATTGTATTCAGATTAAGATCATCCAGTTTGTTTCAGTTTCAATGTATGACATGTCTCAAAGCTATTTTGTCCAGGCTTGATTGGATATTTGATTGTTGATCTGATACTTGATAATTGACACATGTTGCTTGTTTGTTTGCCAAAAATCTCAAAAGTTGATTGCCCCTAGCGAGTTTAGGATTTTGCCTCTAGTATAGGGTGAGACACAACCATTTTATTGATGAGAGCATATGATTTATTGATTTTGTTTTAGATTTTGGGAAATATTTAGATTTAGATTTTTAAATTTTTTTTTTTATATTGATGTATCTGATTTTTTTAATTTTGATGTTTTTTTAATTTTTTTAATTTTGATGTTTTCTAATTTTTTTGGATTTTTGCAAGGAAACTTAAGATGGAATGGGATGACCAATTGAAGAAACAAGATTCCCCACAATATAAGAGAAGATGCGTGATGGAGGATATGGTATGGAAGATTTGGATGAAGGATAAGATGCATGATTTTCAAGAAGATCCTTAACCTTGTCAAGATCAAAGGTGAAAATGAGGATAATGACCATGAATGATAAGAGGAAAATGGATATGAAATATAATATTTGAATGATAGGGGGATGGAGGAAGGATTTAAGCATCAATTTTCATGACTAATATCCCTTGAATATGTGCTCTAATAGAGCATGGGAATGGGAATTAGAATTATAAATGTTGGTTTGATAGTAGAAGTTAAGGCCTTATGCAAAACTTTGAATTAAAGGAGGAGAATGGGGGATGGATGTTGGATAATAGATAGGAGGTTGGAAGGCTTAGTGATGGATAGACATAAAGGATGGCAAGATTAAAATTGGCACATACCTTGAAGGTTGATGGAGTGATGGAGAAAAGTGGATTTGGAAGGTGATATGTTTTTAGATGGGAGATGGGGAGAGGCTTTCAAATTAGAAAATTTGGATGCCAATTTTTATTTTAATGCTTCTATGATATTTTATTTATGGTCCTTTGTGGCCTTTTGAGATTTTTCTCTTTGATTTATGGACCTTTGTGATCTTTAAAAAATTTCTTTTGACTTGATAGGCCTTTGCGACCTTTTGCATTGTTTATTTTTCTTTGATGGGCCTTTGTGGCCTTCTGAATTTTTCTTTTATTTTTGGATCAAATTTTCTTTTATTTTTGCATGAATTTTCGAGGAGACATGTTGATCCTTTGATACATGTGGATTTTTATATTGAAGCTTTTGACATTTGGCACCCAAAATTGCTTCAAGATCAATGGGAGGAGTGTATTGAGATGAATGATATGAAAGTATGATGGAAGAGTTAATGTAGGAATAATTTTGAATTTGGATCAAGGATGTGTGCCTTTGTTGTTCTTGAAGAATAGGAGCGGGAGAAATGTCAGACCCTAATATGGATGGAAGGGTTGATGAGCTAGGGTTGGGATGATAAGGACCAAGGATAGATGTAAATTTTGATGAAATAAGATAAGGACCTAGGATAGAGGTAGTGTTTGGTGGAGTAGGATAAGGACCTAATATAGATGGAGAGTTTGATGAACTAGGATACCTAGGTTGAGAATGAGGTATATAACCAAGGTAGTGAGAATATGGATGTGCTTGGACAAGAAAATTTTCCAAGATACCTTGTTCATGAAGGCCTAAGCCTTTGCCTTTGTAATTCCTAATTTTGTACATTCGTTTACCCATGGGATATGAGTTGTTTGTGAAACAAGATTCAAGTCCATTTTGAGGAGGATATGATATGGACGAAAGGATAGGTGTTGGAAGTAAACTGGAGTGGATAAAGGTGGAAGATACCAATTTATAGGTGTGGGGTTCATGGATAGCTTGAAGATGTGTGATAAGCCCTTGAAATGAGGATGATAGGATACTTTGATCTTGACTAGGAAAAGAATCATTAGATGGAGTAGCTTGATCATCAGATGGAAGGGAATCATAAGATAGGATGAAAGAATTTTCATGCTCCTAGGATGTGATTGAGTCATGAGAGGGTATGAATTCATAAGATGGGGTGGAGGGAGGACTTGGAAGAATATTTTGTTCTTGAGATGGAAGCAGATTATCATGGGTGAATAATGAAAGGAGGGGATCATCATATGATTATTGAGAGATGGGGTATTGATCAAACATTAGAAGGGTTTGTATAATTTTGGTATCATTGGATGGAGTGGAAATAATATTTTGATTGAGATGTGTAGATTGAAATGAATCATTGGATGTAGAGGATATGATAGAAGAAGGTGATTGAATGGGATCATTGAATTGGGTGGAAGAATCATGAGGTTCATTTTGAATTATGGGGGATGAAGATAAATGCATGACATGACAGGATTGGTCAATGTTATTTGATGGCTTAGATTTGGGCTTCTCTTTGATCCTTTGCAAAAATTCAAAAACATTGAATTTGGATGATGTTGTTTTTGGAGGAGAAGAGGTCATGTTCATATTTCCGTCAAAGGAATTTTTAGTTGTTCCCCTTGTATTTCCTTGATTTGTCTTTGGATTGCTCTTATTTGTTGGGTAAGAGTACTAAGATTGTTTAAGGGAGTTTCATTCTTTTCGAGATCCTCTATAATTTTCTCCATATTGTAGTCAGAGGGAAATTTGGCACCTTGGTTTGCCAATAAAAGAAAGTATCCTTTATTTTTCTCAAAGACCTTTTGTAGTACGCATGGTATTACTATCTCTTATTCTTCCCCTTACCACCCACAACCTAATGGTTAGGCATAATCCAGTAACAAAATACTTCTCAAAATCATAAGGAGAATGCTAGGCGGAATCAAAAAGATATGGGATTAAAAATTAAAAATGATTGAATGGGTTGATAGGATCACTATCAAAAACACAATTGGAAAATCCCCATTTGAACTAGTATATGGAACACAAGCCAAAATTCCTTTACAAAATTTGTTGCCAGTTTACAAATTTATCCTTCAAGAAGACATAGAGGTTCCTAAACCGATGGAAGAGTGAATGGAACAATTGGCAGAGCTTGATGAGATGAGAAGACTAGCTCAAAACCAAAATATGAAGATGCAAGCACAAATGAAGTATTTATTTGATAAAAAGGAAAAAAATAGAAAATTTGAAGAGAATGATCTAGTATTTATGTGGAATGCCAGGTGCCAGGAGAAAGGAAAACATGGGAAATTTGAAGCTTTGTGCTTGGGACCTTTTTTTGTTGTTTGTAAATGAGGAGAGGATTCATATTATTTGCAGAAAATGAGTGGTGAAGAACAAGAGTTGTTTGTACACGGGTAATTTTTAAAGAACTTTTTTTCTTGAAAATTACAGAGGATCAAGGGTTGTCAGTGCATGGACAACTCTTAACAAAACCTTTCATAAATTTTCCATGCACAGTAGTATAGGAAATAAAAGGTACAAGAATTGCTAGTACATGGAAAATCCTGGGATTCCTTTATTTTAATTTTCTACATGTACAGTAGTTTAGGATCATGTTCATCTCCACTTGCTTTCATTTTTTCCTTGATCCATAAAGATTGGTCTGCTCAACCAAAGATCTGGATCCTTGCAATGATCTCACAATCATTCATCACCAGATGAAGCCACTATTGGAACTACAAAATTTTGAAAAAATCTCATTGGCCATTCATGCTCACTAGTCTCCCAAGGAGTCCTAAATTTTTCTTCATATAGCACACTTACCAAGGTCCGGGTCAATTTTTATCATATAATCACATAAATTTTATCTAACCCTGAAATTTTTTATATATAGAACATATTGGCATAAGATGATGCAGGTCTCACCGATACTAATGCACATTTCCTTTAGTATATCTGCAAGAAACTAGTTGTGTCATGTCGATGAGGACATATGTCGAGAGTACACGGGTTCATAGTTTCTATTGACAAGACAATGGCTATATGCATGACGGTGTGAGGTCATATCGAGCTTATATTTATCCCACCGCTCATAGAAAAATAATATGTATCGGCCAGACTGGAGTCATCAGAGTGAGATTTCGAAAGACAACCCGAGACCTTCACCGGTCTTGCCAATAAAGAAAAGGAAGACTTATTCGATGATCGAATTGATTTCGAGAAGATTTTGGGGAGTCTTACCGACCTCCCATGTTATATCAGTAGGATTGGGTGTGAAAATATGTATGGAGCTAAAAACTGTCAGGGGAAAAAAATGCGTGGAACTGTTTTGAGCCAGTATGTAACCCATGGAGGCTCAATTTAGGTAAACTAGTTTTCCCTAATGTCTTTGTTGATGTCAAATTGGTGAAAATATTAGCCAGTCATTATAATCTGAAACATAGGGCCATATGTGATCTATCTGGGAATCCATTAATACATTTGTCAGAAAATGCAATAAGCGAGGTTTTCAAATTAGAAGAATATTTTTAGAATTTCAAAGAGCCCGCTTTATTCGTGTCACAACCAAGACATTAATGGTGCCATGAAAACATCAAATATTTTGCAAATCCAAGTGAATGCAATTAAAATATTTTTTGCGGAATTAGCAACAAGGAGAGGAGAAGAATGAGCAGAGGATTGGGGCATTCGTTTAGCTTGGAATTTTAGGTGAAATACAGTAAGTTCCTCATCCCTTGAAATTTGTAAATTTCAAAGTATGGAAAGCACTAGTCCAGAGAAATCAAAAGGTAGAAGACATGGGGAGAGTAGTCAATCAAAGGGAAAAATGCAGAAAATAGAAATTTAGTCAAAGGGCACCGAGCGAAAAGAATCATTAGATGGAGTAGCTTGATCATCAGATGGAAGGGAATCATAATATAGGATGAATGAATATTCATGCTCCTAGTATGTGATTGAGTCATGAGAGGGTATGGATTCATAAGATGGGGTGGAGGGAGGACTTGGAAGAATATTTTGTTCTTGAGATGGAAGAGAATTATCATGGGTGAATAATGAAATGAGGGGATCATCATATGATTCTTGAGAGATGGGGTTGATCAAATATTGGAAGGGTTTGTATAATTTTGGTATCATGGGATGGAGTGGAAATAATATTTTGATTGAGATGTGTAGATTGAAATGAATCATTGGATGTAGAGGATATGATGGAAGAAGGCGATTGAATGGGATCATTGACTTGGGTGGAAGAATCATGAGGATCATTATGAATTATGGGGGATGAAGATAAATGCATGACATGATAGGATTGGTCAATGTTATTTGATGGCTTAGATTTGGGCTTCTCCTTGATCCTTTGCAAAAATTCAAAAACATTGAATTTGGATGATGTTGTTTTTGGAGGAGAAGAGGTCACGTTCATATTTCCGTCAAAGTACTTTTTAGTTGTCCCCCCCTGTATTTCCTTGATTTGTCTTTGGATTGCTCTTATTTGTTGGGTAAGAGTACTAATATTATTTAAGGGAGTTTCATTCTTTTCAGGATCCTCTATAATTTTCTCCATATTGTAGTCAGAGGGCAATTTGGCACCTTGGTTTGCCAATAAAAGAAAGTATCCTTCTTTATTTTGATCTAAGACCTTTTGTAGTACACATGGTATTACTATCTCTTATTCTTCCCCTTACCACCCACAACCTAATGGTCAGGGAGAATCTAGTGAAAAAAGACTCCTCAAAATCATAAGGAGAATTCTAGGCGGAAGAAAAAAGATATGGGATTCAAAATTAAAAATGGTTGTATGGGCTGATAGGATCATTGTCAAAAAGGAAATTGGAAAATCCCCATTTGAACTAGTATATGGAACACAAGCCAAAATGCCTTTACAAAATTTGTTGCCAGTTTACAAATTTATCCTTCAAGAAGACATAGAGGTTCCTGAACTGATGGAAGAGAGAATGGAACAATTGGAAGAGCTTGATGAGATGAGAGGACTAGCTCAAAACAAGAATATAAAGTTGCAAGCACAAATGAAGTATTTATTTGATAAAAAGGTAGAAAATAGAAAATTTGAAGAGAATGATCTGGTATTGATGTGGAATGCCAAGTGCCAGGAGAAAGGAAAACATGGGAAATTTGAAGCTTTGTGGTTGGGAACTTTTGTTGTTGTTGGTAAATGAGCAGAGGATTCATATTATTTGCAGAACATGGGTGGTGAAGAACAAGAGTTGTTTGTACACGAGCAATTTTTTTTTTTAAATTTCTCTTGAAAATTACAGAGGATCAAGGGTTGTCAGTGCATGGACAACTCTTAACAAAACCTTTCATAAATTTTCCATGCACAGTAGTATAGGAAATAAAAGGTATAGGAATTATTAGTACATGGACAATCTTGGGATTCATTTATTTAAATTTTCTACATGTACAGTTGTTTAGGATCATGTTCATCTCTACTTTCTTTCATTCTTTCCTTGATCCATAAAGATTGGTATGCTCACCCAAAGATTTGGATCCTTGCAATTATCTCACAATCATTCATCCCCAGACGGAGCTGTTGTTGGAACTGCAAAATTTTGAAAAAATATCATTGGCCATTCATGCTCACTAGTGTCCCAAGGAGTCCTAAAGTTTTCTTCATATAGCACACTTACCAAGGTTCGTGTCAATTTTTATCATATAATCACATAAATTTTATCTAACCCTGAAATTTTTTATATATAGAACATATTGGCATAAGATGATGCAGGTCTCACTGATACTAATGCACATTTCCTTTAGTATATCGGCAAGAAACTAGTTGTGTCATGTCGATGAGGACATATGTTGGGAGTACACGGGTTCATAGTTTCTATCGACAAGACAATGGCTATATGCATGATGGTGTGAGGTCATATCGAGCTTATATTTATCCCACCGCTCGTAGAAAAATAATATGTATCGGCCAGACTGGAGTCATCAGAGTGAGGTTCCAAAAGACAACTTGAGATCTTCATCGGTCTTGCCGATAAAGAAAAGGAAGACTTATTCAATGAGAGAATTGATGTCGAGAAGAGTTCGGGGAGTCTTACCGATCTCCCATGTTATACTAGCAGGATTGGGTGTGAAAATATGTATGGAGCTAAAAATTGTCAGGGGAAAAATGTGCGTGGTCTCGCTGAAGAAAAGAGTTATCGGTAAGATAAACCTTAGCGGAGAGATATAAGGAAGGTCAGAGTGAGAAATTTTTCATTGACATGACAATTAATTTGCCTCAGTGACTTGAGTTGACAACAAGGAATATCTCGGTGAGACAAAGAACCTTCAGAATAAGGCAAAGAATTGTTGGTCTGATTTGTTAAGTCATGGAAATAGGTTTGCTTCGGTGGGAGTCATGGTGACATTCAAAAAATTAAAGTGAAATTATCAGGGAGACTTGTGATGTCGAGGGAGCTGCAAGATGTCTTACCAAATATGTGAATGTTGAACGAAAGGATCAACCAAAGATTTAAAATATCTTTCTAATATGCTACATGATGTGACAGCGTGAATTTCAAAGAGCCCACTTCATTTGTGTCACAACCAAGACATCAATGGCACCATGAAAAAATAAAATATTTTGTGAGTCCAAGTGAACTCAATTAAAAGCATTTTTCATGGAATTAGTAGCAAGGAGAGGAGAAGAATGAGAAGAGGATTGGGGCATTCGTTCAGCTTGAAATTTTAGGTGAAATATAGTAAGTTCCTCATCCCTTGAAATTTGTAAATTTCAAAGTATGGAAAGAACTGGTGTAGAGAAATCAAAAGGTAGAAGACATGGGGAGAGTAGTCAATCAAAGGGAAAAAAGCATAAAACAAAAATTTAGTCAGAGGGCACCAAGTGAAAATTGAATGAGGATCTCATAGACCAATTACCCAGTTCTGGACCTAAGGCCAGACACTCTACACAACTTAGGGCTGAAGTAGATAAATTAGACGACAAATGTAAATTAATTGGAGATGTTTGGACCCCAATCAGAGTCTATGAACTGTTCAATTTCCATTACTACTGAAGGAATTGTTTTGAGCTAGTATGTAACCCATGAAGGCTCAATTTAGGTAAACTGGTTTGCCCTAATGTCTTTGTTGATGTTGAATTGGTGAAAATGTTAGCTAGTCATTATAATCCAAAACATAGGGCCATATGTGATCTATTTGGGAATCCATTAATACATTTTTCAAAAAATGCAATAAGCGAGGTTTTCAAATTAGAAGAAGATTTTTAGAATAGGGATAGATTATGGAAAAGCATAATATTTTTAGAAATTTTGCATTCACGAAGACTATGTTGCATTTATAAATTTTAAGGAATATAAAGAAAGACTCTTGATTTGGAGGCTTCATTCTACTATCAATTGTTTGTTGGATTTTATGCAATTATTTGATTGTCTCCAATCTGATGTTTTTTTATTATTTAAGTTGAAATATCAAGTATATGTTCAATTTATCAAGGCACATTTGCTGTATTTTTATAATTTGATTAATTGATTTCTTTAAAGAAGAATTAAATTTCTTTCAGTCAATTACAGTAATCTAGGAATGTTATTTGGATCATTAAGAACAATCAAATAGTTAGGATTGATATTTTGCGTCAAGTAGGGTCTATCAATCATATTCTTGCATATTTATACCAGTTATAAACTCATATGTGTATGCCAAAAAATTAGAGACTTGCTAGATAGGAACCACTCATATAAGACTTTCATTTGACTCTTTTTTACCCAACAAGGCACCGGTCTTCCATATTTTATCATTTAATTTTATTCATTTCTTTTAACATCTATTAACTGAACATATCAGGCTTCACCTTCATATTACATATACTATTTATACCAAATTTTATCTAATATTTGATATAAAATTTATACCAAATTTAGATCATATCTCTCTAGTGCCAAATTTCCATTTGTGGATAGTTTAGTCAAGTAGGAAGCATAGCTCAAAATCTGCAACATTCATATAGGTACACCCACCTAGGTTTAGCAAAGTCTTAAGAGTAGAAGTTTCAACTATACTAATTGGCCTTGTTAGTTGGCCAATAGCATTGTGAGAGCTTGGCAACCTCTCATGGTTCAAACCTGCATTTTTGAGACCTAAAATATCCTAGGATTACTTCATTTTACTTCAAAACTAACAATAAAACCATTGGTTGCACTCGCATTGGATCCAAAAAAATTTATACAAATGTCATATGTGTTAGAAAAAAGGTCATATGCACTGCAAAACTCCCAAAGTGTTCTAAAAAAACTTGTTACAATCATGTGATTATGCTTTTTCTTTCATTTTCATGCTCCATGGTCCTTTAAAACCTATAATACAAGCTCTAAATGTTAGATGGGATCAAGAAACAAGAATATATAAGGGTTAGATAAATGATTAAGCATAAAAACCCTAAAATTTAGACCAAGTTTCATTGTAATTTGACATTAAGTGAGAATTTGAAAATCTTAACTCTATCAAAGTTGATAAACACCTACACCATTAGATAGCTTATGAAATTCTACCCCATTTAAAAAAAATAGTCCATGGATGTGCTAAAATAGTCCATGGATGCGCTAAAATAGTCCATGAATGCACTGAAATAGTTCATCAATGTGCTAAAATAGTCCATGGATGTGCTAAACTAAGGCTCCTATACGCTAAAACACAACTCCAGTCTGTTATCTATCAAAAAACCTATAATAAAAATATTAAAAACGGGGCGAGGCCCCATGGTGGGCACCAAAAATGTGTTGTTAAAATAAGTGAACTAAGTGGAAAGTAAACTAACACACCAATGAAACATTAGATTGAAAGAAACTAATTTAGAAAATACAACTGCAAACTCTAAATGATAGCAACTCCTTCAAATTTGTCTCATTGTTCTTTATCTCCAAGGATTTGATTAAAGTTACTGGCTCTCAGTTGTGTAAGCAACAACTTGTTGAAATGACAACTTAGGAGAACAAGATTGATTGAAAATGCATGTTCATGGATAATGATTTAAGCTATGAAATTGAACTTGAAATGCTATGATGTTATGATATGCTGTTTCGAATGCAACTATAGTAGCTACGTATGAAATCTAGGATGAAATCTACTTACGAGAAGGCTATATTTATAGATTTTTGAAAGACAATAATCCAGTTGGCTAAAATCAATGGTTGAAATTCAAACTTGTCAAGATGAACAGTGTGAGATTCTGGAAGTTGAGAGAAAGGTGGAAGGTTGAGAGAAAGATGGAGAATTTTTCAACCCACAAAACCATCTTCATTCAAAAATGGAGACAAACATGACATTTATCTTTTCATTAATTGAAAAGTTAGTTGAAAATTGAGGATAAATGCCAATTAAAGAAATAAATTTATTTAATTTCTTGTGACATGTGTAAATGGAAGCTTCTATAATTAAATAATTAATATTTAATTATGTGAGAGGTGAAAAAGGTGAGTGATTAAATATTTACAATATTTAATTAAGTGAGGTGAGAAAGAAGATATTAAATATAAAATATTTAATTTAAATGTGAAGTGAAGAATGAATTAGAAGAATATTTCATTGTTTGAATTTAAATGTTCAAACTTATAAATAAAATGATAATTAAATAAATAAATTATGTAATTTATTTAATTTAATAGCAATAATTAAATAAACTTATTTATTTAATCAAACTAGAAGAATTAGAAAAATGAACGATATAAATAAATAATTTTATTTATATGTAGATGACTTAGAATATTAATTAAATAATTCACATTTAATCAATTAATAGGTTTAATTGACCGTGACCATTTTTGGATGTTTACAACAACAACAACAACAATAGTAACAACACTGACAAGTCATGATTTCAGACTCAAAATAAAATTGTTGTGAATGATGGGGTAGTAGATGCTAACAACGTAAATGTGAAGTCTACCATTCTTAATGTATCAGGTGTCCAACGTAGCAATAATGCTGGAAATTCTAGTACCCAAGACAATATTTCCAATCAAGGGAATGTGACCAATAATTGTGGAAATAATTTTGGCAATAATCAAAATTCAAATGCGCTGAGATCTTCATATTTTTTAAATTGATGGAGTTTTACTCCCTTGGGCTAGTCTTTAGAGTCCATTCTTAAAGAACCATTCAATCAAAATGCTATTACATTGCCACCACAAAGAGATTATGAGCCTTGATTAAACCACCATTGTGGAATGACTCACACTTTTGTGAATATCATAGTGTAAAGGTAATAATTGTCAAGGCTTAAATGATATTGTTCAGGATTTGATTGATAACCATACCATCACAATTGAAGGACATAATGCCAATGATGACCATTAGGCATTCAAGGATCCTCTCCCCAATTATCAAAAAGGGGAATCTTCGGGTGAGAAAGGAAATAATGTTAATCATGTCTACGGCACCACTATCAATCATATTTATATTGATGATCAACAAATAAATGTTATCAGAATAAAAGGTAAGCAATAATATCGAGAATTCAACGCTACAACAAGACAAAAAAGTTGTAAAAGGAAGCTCATCTAAGGTGGAAATTCCCCCTCCAAGTCAATACAATTTGGTCAATGAACTACGAAAAACATCGGCCCAAATTTCTATCTTGAAGCTCTTAAAATTATCACCCGCACATAAGGACATTCTAGAAAAGGCCCTTATTGACACAACTGTGTCTCCTGATCTGGATATCGATAAATTTCAAGCCATGGTGGGACACTTGTCCTCATCCACATGTTTATCCTTTACTATGAAGGATGACTCATCCATGACCCATCCGCATAATTCATCACTCTACCTAGAGGTTATGGTTCACAAAGCCCGAATTAGATGTGTCCTAATAGATGGGGGAACTGGATTAAACATTTATAATTTGAAATTGGTCATTTCTTTGGGATATTTAGAAGAATCTATAGATCCACAAAGGAAAATTACAATCAAGGCATATGATGATGAGGAGAGAGCTTCCAAAGGCCTCATCATGCTACCAATTAGAGTGGGACTTGTTGTGAAGAATACCTTTTATCAGGTTCTAGATGGAGATCTATCCTATAACATACTCTTGGGTCCTCCATGGATCCATGACATGCAAGTTGTTCCATCTACTTATCAACAATGCTTAAAGTTTCCATATGATGGACATGAAGTCACAATACCTACTGATCACATTAGCAGTCAAACTTTCTCTAACTTAAGAGCAACTCAAGACACATTTGTCCAACATAATTGGGAGGTTTTGGCCATTTCTACCTCCAAATACAATGAAAAAGCATGATAAATGATAAGTAATTTTGGCACCAAGCTGAAATTGAAAGATAATGGGGTGGGAGAATATTCATTATGTCTCTAATCTACCCATATCTCCAAGATTTAACGGTCAACCATCAACATCCATACAGTAGGCTACAACAACTTTAGCCTCAACTTTAGTTCCCATCACCAAGTTTAATGGAGTATTTATCAAAGAAAATGAAATGGAAGATAGAGTTATCCTTAATTGGCTCTATAAAGATGAAGAAGAATGAATACAACATATCAAGTTACCCATAGAGCAGTATGGAAAAGGTTATGCAATAATGCAGCAAATGGGTTATGAAGGAAATGACCCTATAGGTAAAAGAAAGGAGGGTATTATTGAACCTATCCAACTAAAAATAATGCACCCAAGGGATAAAACTGGGTTAGGATATGTTGAAGATACAAAGGAATAAGTAGCACAAAGACCATCCAATGAGGAGCAAGCTGAAACAATTTTGCAAATTCAAGAAAATGTTTTTGACACTGACTCCAATGATTATGAATGGGACACCATCTTTGATGATAAATTATGGAGGGATAAAAAGGTGGATTTCATACACAAATTCACACCCACATTCCTCAAATTCCTACAAGGGGAAAGGTCAAGGCCTCCGCTTGATTACATTCTACTAATCGATCATGACTCAAGTGAGAACGATTCAATTCAAAGTGAGATAGATCATCCATCGGAGGATACCATCCTATATCTTTCCCATAATGAAGCTAATAATAGCATCATGACCCTAATGGCCAGTGACCTTATTCAGCCTAGTGATCCATTTCCTTTGGTCCATACTAAACTCATTGATTGGGAACAAATTGCACCAATTGATATCCCAACTTTTCCAAATGACAAAATCAACATAAATTTCCTTTGTTCATCCCAACCAAAAACATGTTCCACCAGGGAATCACAAGATTAGAGTTTTCGATGGGAAAGTGCCAAGTTTCTCAGCTATGAAATAAATAACATAAAAGAAAGATCTAATGGTGAAAACCTAACAAAGGCAATATTAGATCAGGAAAAGAGAAATAAAAGTGTATCCAATAGTGAAAACCTTTCAAAGGCACTAGAGGATGGGAAACTTGACAATCTCCCAAAACATTACCAAGAAAGGTCTTCTATTCTATAGAACCAATAGAGGCACTCAACATAGGTACTATGGAACAGCCCAAAATATTGCAATTTTCTGCATCTCTAACAGAAGAGGAAATCCCAAGATTCACATAATTTCTCAAGAACAATCAAATAACTTTTGCATGGTCCTACGAAAATATTCCTGGATTAGATCCAGATCTCATCATGCATCATCTATCTATTAGAGAGGGGGCAAAACCTGTGAAGCAGAAACTCAGAAAAATGCATCCACATGTTGCATTATTGGTTAAAGATGAGTTAAAGAAGCTTTTAGATGTCAGATTCATTTGGTCTATCGACTATGCAGAATGGATCTCCAATATTGTACCTATTTGAAAGTCGAATGGAAGAATCAAAATTTGTACATATTTCAGGGATTTGAACAAGGCATGTCCTAAGGAAGATTTTCCTTTGCCAAACATAGATATGATCATTGATTTGACTGTTGGCCATGTGATGTACTCATTAATGGATGGATTTTCTGGATACAACCAGATAAAGATTGCACCTGAAGATCAGGATAAAACAACATTCACATGTCCTTGGGGTACCTATTTCTGGAATGTAATGCCATTTGGGTTGACGAATGCAGGAGCTACCTATCAACATGCAATGACTATGATTTTTCATAATATGATGTACACATTCATGGAGGATTACATAGATGATCTCCTTGCCAAATATAACACAAGGGAAGGACACATAGCTGTCTTATCTAAAAAGTTTAAAAGAATGGAACAATTCAAAGTGTGACTTAATCCAAAGAAATGTGTCTTTGGAGTGAAATCTGGAAAGTTGTTGGTTTATATTGTGTCAGAAAAGGGAATTGAGGTGGATCCAGCTAAAGTACAAGGAATCCTTGATATGCCACCACCAAGGAACATTAGTCAACTACGCTCTTTGCAGGGACATTTACAATCCATTTGAAGATTCATTGCACAACTAATAGATAAAAGTCTACCATTTACTCATCTCTTACACAAGAATGTTCCATTTAAGTGGGAAGAAAAATGTGGAGCGGTGTTTGATCAGATAAATAATTATCTAATGAACCCACCAGTGTTGATTCCACCAATGCAAGGTGCACCACTCATATTGTATATTTTTGCCACAGAAGTGTCTTTAGGAGCATTATTGGCACAAGAAGACAAATCAAGAAAGGAGCAAGCAATCTATTACATCAGTCAAAATTTGACAAGTCATGAGCTAAATTACACCTTCATTGAAAAATATTTCTTGGTAATAGTGTTCACTTCTCAAAATTTATGACACTATATGCTAGCTCATATAATAAAGCTTGTGGCTAAGATTGATCCACTCAAATATCTTCTAAGTAAGGCAACCTTAACTAGAAGGCTGGCTAAATGGATCATGATCCTAAGTGAGTTTGAAATTCATTATGTAGATCACAAAGCTATAAAGGGATAGGTAATCATAGATCAGTTAGCAGAAGCACTAGTGCCAGCAGAACACCCCATACACATTGATTTTCTTGATGTTGATGTATTCACAATAGCTATTAAGCAGTCATGGGTACTCTAGTTTGATGGTTCCTACACTCAACATAGTTCGGGGGTAGGGATTATTTTCATTACTCCTCAAGGACATACACTCCAAAATATTATTGGCTAATGTTCCCTTGCACAAAAAACATAGCTGAGTATGAGGCACTTTTAATTGGCATGAGAATTGCAGTGGATTGGAAAATCAAAGAACTTCAAGTTTTTTGTGATTCAAAACTTGTTATAAATCAAATCAATGATGAACATCACACTAAGGATGACAAGTTGATACCTTACAAAAGGATGGTGGACGATTTCAAGAAATATTTTTTTGATATCAAGTTCATACAAATTCCACGTATTGATAATAAAGTAATGGATGCCATGGCTACAATCACATCTCTACTCCAATTGTCAGAAAATCAAGCACAATATGATTTCCTAGTGGAACAATTGTTTTCTCCCGCCTATGACAATCCAAAAACTCAAATAATTTTCCATTTAACCAGCTCTGATTCTCCCTTGTATGGCCAAATCTATACTTACCTAAAGAATACAATTTTACCTTTAGACTTTTCTAGAAGCCAGGAAAGGAATTTCATTCGTAAATCCTCTCGTTACACATTAATTGTTGACGTCTTATACCGACGTGGTCTGGATGGTACCCTCCTTAGATGTCTCAAACACAATGAATTGGAAAAGGCCTTACAAGAGGTACATGGTGGCATTTGTGGGACACACTCAAGTGGACTAACCTTAGCAAAGAAACTTGTTAGCTTGGGTTACTACTAGCCAACCATGGAAAAGGAATCATTCATATTTGTTAAGAAATGTGCAAAATGTCAAATTCATGGGAATCTCATTCATGCTCCTGCTCAGGAATTACAACCCTTCACCACAACATGGCCTTTTGCTCAATGGGGATTGGACCTGATTGGTAAGATACACCCATCATCTTCAAATGGACACAAGTTCATCATCACAACCATTGAGTATTTTACTAAGTGGATTGAAGTTGTTCCCCTAACAATTTTTACTAGAAAAACAAATTTCTTCATTCATTTTAAACTATATCATCTGTCGATATGGTATTCCCAACTCCATTATCATAGACAATGGAAGACCCTTTGAAAATCAAGATATTGATGAACTATGTGAAAGATTTTGCATCCAACATAGGTTCTCTACACCTTACTATCCACAAGGGAATGGTCAAGTTGAAGCTTTAAACAAAACAATTATGAAGATTTTGAAGAAAAAAGTGAATGAGGCAGGTCATGATTGGCATGTCCAATTAAATCTAGCATTGTGGGCATACATAACATGTATTCGTACACCAACAGGTGCTACTCCCTATGCTTTGGTCTATGGAGCAGAAGCTATGATACCACTAGAAGTTGAGATTCAGTCACTTCGAGTATCACCAAAGGGGATAATCAATGATGAAGACTACAGAGTATCAAGGTTGCAAGAGCTAGAATTTCCTTATGAAGACGTCAAACTGTAGTTAATCATTTAAAGGGTAATCAACAAGTTATGTCCCGCAGCTACAATCATAGACTCAAACCATAAGCTTTTCAAGATTTGGTTCTCAAGGAAAACCCTCATAATCAGCAAGAATGAGAAAATAAAGGAAAGTTCGAACCTAATTGGTTGGGCTTGTTCATTATTATTAATGCATATGGATCAAGGGAATATCATTTGTCAACATCAGAAGGGGACCTCTTTGAAGATCCGATCAACAACATTCACCCGAAGAAGTTTTATGCCTAAAAAATATCAAAAACATTATAAAAAGTCCTGAAAAAAATTAAAAAATTAAAAAATTAAAAAAGAGCAAAATATACAAAAAAATAAAAAAGAGCAAAAATACAAAAACTAAAAAAGAGCAAAAAACAAAAAAAAAAAAAAATCAAAAGAGCAAAAATATAAAAAAACAAAAAATCAAAAAGAATAAAAAATTGTTGCCTTGATGTAAACCTGGCAAACAGGTGTCTTGGTAACAACAAAAAAAATAGAAAAATAAAAAAAAGTGCAATAAAAACAAATGGTGAAAACCTAGCAAACATGATTTTTTTGTGATTTTGTTTGGCTCTCTCATCTATTGGGATACATTCTGGATATCCATCTTTCATCGTCATCACATACATGCCTCACCATGACATTCGCATCATGCATCACAACATCTCCTTGAAATGACAAGGATCTCATCATGGCTTGATGATTAAGGTTATTCTTAGCAGTATTTGTGTCTAGCAGGAGTTAGAGTGTAGGGTCATTAGGGGAAAATTAGCTTCTTGGAGCTTTTTGACAGACAAACAACATGTGTCAAGAATCGGAATATCAGAAACAACAAACTTGTCCATTCAAAATTGAGTCTAAATGATTGTTTGATAGAAAACTGAAACAAATTGGATGATCTTAATCTGACTAAAATGAATGACAAACTTAAAACATAAGTTGAATTGCTGTTTTGACATTTGATGACATCATATATTTAGAGTGGTTCAATGATGTACTGAACTAGAATTACAAGGAAGGAGTATGATTTTTCTTTGCTTGTTGTCTGTAAGCTAATCATTAGTATTGTGCAAATTGGTCAGGGGACATGCTCTACAATGTATCATTGATGACATTTCGGAATCTACATAGGAAAATGGTTAAATTTTGTTTGTTTATGCAAACAATACTCAGGTCATCTTGGTTATACCTCGGTTCTTGTATTAACTTGCTACATCAAACATCATGAAAGTAGTACTTAGGTCATCATTGGTGCTAATATCCCCTTTGATGCTTGTACTAACTTTGAACATATCAAAAGGCTCAATGATGAAAAATCATGTGCAACATTGGTTCATGGAATGACAAACAGGAGAAATGTTTCATTACTACATTCTAAGACTGCATGATTCATTTAGAATTGCATCTTGGGGGTTGTCTAAGTAGATTTTTGAAGATTGGAAAAATTCTCATATATCTTTTCAGACAACAATTGAGCACACTTGGACATTTATTTCATCTCATCACATTATCATTTCACCATGACTATTCATTTAGGTTATCATTGCATTTACATATTTTCATTTTCACATCATTTTCATTATTATCATTATCATCATTTCAATCTCATCTAGTTCATCATGATCATTATCCATCTTCAAATATCACACCATCTCATGTGCATAATCATTCATAAAGTACATATCATTAATTGATCATTCATTTCATATTATATCATTTCATAGCATTTACATTATCATTCATTTCACATCATATTGCATTACATTGATAAAGGATACATCCATTTCACATCATCATTTTAGGTTATCATTTTGCATCATATCATTATGTATTATTACATTATGTATCATTATGGTTATCATTTCATTTCATCTTTCCATTATCACACCAATCCATATCATCATCATTATCATTATTATCATCATTATGATCATTATTCATTTTAGTTCATATATCTACCATTTTCATATCATATGTGTAGCATTCATCAATACATTTCATTAAATATTCATCTCGTTTATATCATTTTGCTTCATTTTCATCTCATCACATTTTCATTTATTACATCTTATTTCATCATAACTTTTCATTTAGGTCATCATTATCATTTCCATTCTCATATCCATTCATATCACTTTTCATTTTCATCATTATTAGGTCTCATTCATATTAATCATTATTCATTTAGTTTACATCATATCATTTTTAGGACATATCATCTCATTAAAATCATTCATCATTACATCTTACATCTTGCATCCATTTCATTCATTACATACATCATAAAAGGAAAATCATTTAGATTGCATCATACATCATGATGTTAGAAATTATTTCATCATAACACATCCTTCATCATATCATCGTTGCATCATAATACATTACATAAAATAAAAGCATCATCATTGCATCATCATCATAAAAATCATAAACATCATAACATATAGAAATAAACATGAATACATAATTCATCATAAATCATCAATAACACATGCATATCAAATCACCATTGCATATCATAAATCTCATCAAAAAAAATGTCCAAGTGTACAAGGATATCAAATGTCTCAACAAGATATATAAAATACAATGAATAGATGTATCACTGAGGGGTGTTTGGATGTGGGTCATGACTATTGCTGCCTCTGGAGGTGGTCAATCTCTTTAGATCTTTGCTTCCTAAAGCCCCAATATCTCATCTAATAGGTTGTACTACACTCCTAGTGGCACTGCATGAGTGGGTCTGTGATCGAGTGCCTGACTATGTGTATGCTATCCTCTACTGAGGTGACACTACCTCAAAGTATCATCCAGTAGTATTTTGACTGTCGAGCAGTCTCTAGTCCCTTTGCCACAACCTCTCCAATGGAGGTGCTCTCAACTGACCTAAGGATTCTCGTTGCTACTCCCTCTACTTGAATGCATCACTCTCTAAAGCTATCCCACTCTGCTATGAGTTGGGCTATCTGTGGATCAAGAAGTGATGGTTGTGTAGCCTATGCCTATATTTGGATGATGGTCACTTGTACCTGTGCTAACTAACTTTGAAGATTCTGAACCTCTATCTACAAGGTATCCATTGGTCCCTATGAATGAGCCCTGATAGTGATCCATGGGGCCGAAGTACTTGGCTAATCCACCACTCTCGCTATCCGAGGCATCATCCTGAAAGGTATATCGAAGAAGAAACTATGACCTCCACTCCCACCACCTCTATCACCCCCATCATCACCAGTGTCCTCTGAGATGTCTGACTCCACATCCTCATCCTCATCATCAACATCCATAGCCTCCACATACTCTACCTCTGCTAGTACTTGTGCTTGTGCCCCAACCTCTGCCTATGCCTGTACCCTATCCTTTGCCTATTCCCATGGCTTTTGTCGTTCCCACTATATAAATGGTCCTCCCAGTAATGGGGTAGGCTCCTCTAGGCTAGTAAATCTCGAAAAGGGATGTATGTAAAAGTAAGTTGCATACTCATTTGTCATCCCTACATCTATCACCTCAAGATGTACTGCCTAGTAATATGGTTGCAGATCTACGTACTCTGCCTTGGTAGCCTCTATCATCACTAATGTACCCCACTCTGGCACATCCTCTTGATGTATAAAATAGTGTGCCACACCCTACGACATCATCTGTAGTAAACCATACCATCTCAAAACCCGCATACCCAGGAACTGCTCTATAATAAATGGAGTATGACCAATCAAATATCTTGATTTGGTGCAGTAGGGCAGATCTACATCATTAACCTCCCAGGGATCACAATCTAGATACGGTCTCCAGATGATTGTATCCATTCCATCTAGCACACATTGCCAGTACTCTAACTTTCCTAGCATCGGTTGGACAAGGGGACCTGTGTAGGAATAAATGTACGGATGGCCAAACGGGTGATCTTTCCGAATAATGGGGCGAGTAATAGAAAAATTCTCCCATGCCCATATCTATAACAAAGTAACTCCACATGAGCGACTCTTCCCATCTATGTACACCACTTGATGTAGATCATGGTACATATGGGTAAGCATGCACAACCCCCATGCATATCTATTCTGATGGAGAAGCATGTCCTCTAGGATCCAACCCCAACCAACTTATAGTCCCTTTGACCTGTGATCAGGACAAATGAAACCACTAATGAACCCTGATAACACCGAAGGCAATGGGGCATAACTCTCCACCATATCCTTCTAGGAAATCTCATACCCACCTGCATGAGGATCCTGAAAGGGTCATCTCAATGCATCAGTCCTTCCAATCTCCTTGTGATCATAGATCACAAGCTCACCAACTATAGGGATACCCAAAATCTTGTATACATCCTCTGGTGTCATAGTAATCTTTCTCATCGGTAGGTGAAAGGTGTTGTGCTCAGTATGCCATCTCTTAGCTAAGGATGCCAACAGTGCTCTGTTGATCCTATACTATAGGATCCTCAATAGTGGACTCAACCCACACTTGTATATCACCTCTAAATCAGCCTAGGATAGTCGAGGAACCAAATCCCACATGTGGGGAAATCTCTCTCTGATTTGGAGGAGGTTAAAATCCTGATTTATGACACTAAAAGAAATTACACAAATCAATCAGCAAGGAATGCTCAGAATCATCCAATCAAATCAGTCGATCAAGCAAATTCATCAATTATATCAAATAGGCAATCAGCTCAATCAAATCAGATCTTATTTTTTCTTCAATAAGGCAAATAAATCCTAATCTATTTGTTTTTCATATCGCATGGAAACAAATTTATAGCAGTCAATCGACTCAACATTTACCATTGCTATTTGTCTTTCAATCGGGAAAGAAAATTTATCACATCATTACTCAAATAAGATAATCTATCCTTGGTGACATTCAAAAGCATCAAATCAATTGTCTAATATAGCAACAATCATCAAGCACATATCAATTTCTCTTCAAAATTCAAAATTCAACAAAATTTCATGGATGCGCTGAAACAATCCATCAATGCACTAGATCATGAATGCACAACTTTAATCCATGAATGCGCTAAAATAGTGGTGCAATGCATTACCTCATCAATGCACGATTCTATCCAACCTATGCACTAAAACAAACTTTGAATGCGCTAAACATCTATGCACTATTATATCATGCATATGTGCCACTCTATCTCATCAATGCGCTGATCTAGCCTATGCGCAAATCTAACATCATACGCCGGCAAATTTCATCTATGCACTACTTATACTATCCTATGCGCTATTTCAGCCTATGTGCTAATCTACATATCTATGTGCTAATATTTCACATCTACGCGCTACTTTGTATGCACCACTTTATCACATCTATGCATTAAACTAAGGATCATATGCGCTAAAACAAAATTGTGAAAAACTTAAAAATTCAAAAAATTCAAAAAAAACGATTCCAAATTCATGGCAAAGGATCAGATCATCTTACTGGAGGTCCATAAGTAGTTGGTCTCTGATACGGGTAGGCTCACTCGAATCGGTGACACTCGTAATGGATTGGCATTGCAAAAATCTCTCTTAGAGCTCTAAAAATTACAAATTACTATTGTTCAAATGACAATGACTTTTCACCATTTCCACCTTTTAAGGGGATAAAAATGAGAAATTATTATTATTTTTACTATGCAACGTGCTATTTCATGAGATAAATTGACGTTTTTCTCCAAAAAAACATCTTAATTCTTTCAATCATCATTAGTATCATCTGAATCACGTGATTTATCTCTCGAGGGGGCATATAGCATCATATTTTAATTATTTATATCATTCTTTTTTACTAATTCTTCTAGTTTAATTAAATAAATAAGTTTATTTAATTATTGCTATTTTCCTCTTAGTTAAATTAAATAAATTTCATAATTTATTTAATTATCATTTTATTTCTAAAGTTTGAATGTTTAAATTCGAATTGTGGAATATTCTTCTAATTCATCCAACACCTCACATAATTAAATATTTACAATATTTAATTACACACCTTTTTCACCTCTCACATAATTAAATATTAATTATTTAATTATGCAAGTTTCCAAAATACATGTCACATATAATTAAATAAATTTATTTATTTAATTAGGATTTATCCTCAACTTTCAACTAACTTTTCAATAAATGAAAAGACAAAGAGCATGTTTATCTCCATTTTTGAATGAAGATAGTTTCATGGGTTGAAAACATTCTCCATCTTTCTCTCAACTTCTAGAATCTCACACCGTTCATCTTGACAGGTTTGAAACTCAACCGTTGATCTTCACCAACTAGATTCTTGCCTTTCAAAAATCTATAAATACAACCATTTGGAGAGTAGATTTCATCCTAGATTTTATGCTTAATTACTATAGTTGCATTTGAATCAGCATATCAACATTTTAGCAATATCATAGCATTTTAGTTCTTCAATTTTATAGTTTAAATCATTAACAATGACCATGCTTTTTGCATCAATTTTGTTCTCCTAAGTTGTCATTCTAACAAGCTGCTTCTTAAACCACCTCAGAGCCAGTATCTTGAACTGAATCCTTGGAGATAAAGGACAATGGGACAAATTTGAAGAAGTTGTTGTTTAAAGTTTGCTTTTGTCTTTTCTAAATTAGTTTCTTTCAATCTAATGTTTCATTGGTGTGTTAGTTTAGTTTGTAATTAGATGACATATTCTAGTAACACACATAGTATATTACCTATTGAATCATAAATGTTCACCTCATCTGCAGGAAGTCCAAAGGCAAGCCCTTAGATTGAAAAAAGCAACAGTAACATGTTATAGGGCATCGTATTGTACAAGAGAAATCATGAAGGTATCTACTTGAGATGCCTTGGTAAAGAAGAGGTTGATCATGTTCTCAAAGAATTCCATGATAAGTTCAGGACTGGCCATGGTTCTGGTTTGTCAACTGTGCATCAGATATTAAGAGTTGGGTACTATGGGCCCATGGTTTTCAAAGATTCTCATGGTCATGTCCATACCTACCATGTATGCCAGACCACTGCCACCCGAAAAAGGAATGTTGTTGTCCCGTTGCAACCTATTTTGGAGGTAAGGCCGTTCCCGCAGTGGGGTCTTGACTTCGTTGGTCCAATAAGCCCTCCATCATCTACTGGACACAAGTACATTCTGACCGCTACTAAGTATTGTACTAAGTGGACAAAAGAAATCCCTTGTAGGCAATGTACAACTTGTTGTGCCTTTTGCACCCATGCCCCATTCAGAACGGAGACCCTCTCTTCCCTCTTTCTTTTTCCTTCCGAGCCCCCCTTTTGTTTTTACTACACCTCATTTTGCATGCCCACCTTTGTGCCCTAATAAGTCACCTCACCCTTCCAATATCACATACTGGGTTTGACTGAACTTGACCCCTTTGAAAAATGCTAAGTCTAAAGTCAATTCGGGTTCCCCCTGTTAGAATAACTTTTCTAACATCCGCGGCCCTTCCCGAGCCCGGACCCTTGGGTTTCCTCCTCCGAATTTCTGTTCCAGGATTGCTATTGTCAGCGTCCGGTGTTCAACATCCTTCTGGACCTCGGACCCTAGATTTCCTCTTTCAGAGTGCCACTTACACTTTGCTGTTTTGAATGGCCATGGTTGGACGTCTTCCCGGCCGCCAAACCCCGGGTCGCCCACCGCCCCCTGTGAGATTTGAACTCACCAACTTCCCTGTTGCCGTACGAGGGCATTAAATGTTGTGTTAATGGAAAATTGGGCTATAAATTCAGATTTTTCGACTATCATTTTCACTCAACCGACTGAAGTTATAGGAATTTGGAGAGCTCTGAGGCATTCGGTGTTTTCAGCCACAAAATCTGAGCTATTTTCCTGACATCCTCCACACGGCCAACATCAATCATCTTCGAGATCTTGAGGTACAACCACTGCTCGTGTGCCTTGTCATTTATTTTGTGAAATTCCTAGCCTTAAGCAATGTAAAATACAAAACAAGGATGAAATATGGTAGGAAAATGCCCTCCCCTAAAAACCCATAAGTTAAATTATGAAAAATCGATCATTTGGGGCCTCAAAATTCAAACCGATGCTTAACCTTCTTGTGGCTATTCTTCGGGACAGTCATTGGCATCTTTCGGGCCCGGACCATCCGCAAAAGCTCCAAACTCAACTTCATTGTTTTAAACGGAAAATAAAATCTCAGACGTCGAGATCTGGATTTCCCCTCGCGGGATTTCGTTGTATCCCTGCCTTTCTAAATGGCCTTCCCCGAACATCTTTCCAGTTCCTAGACTCCGGCCCAACAAAATCCTTGTCAAACATAAAAAAATTGAAAAGGCGACAAAGAAATGAATTATCCTTGGGGTCCAATCCTTGGAATTCTGTGTTGATTTCGCCGTATCGAATGACCTGACTCGGAAGTCCTTCCGGACTTCGAGCCCCGACTGCATGAAGTTCATTTTAATTTTTAGGTGGGGCCAAAATCCGAAGCACATCTTGGACCCCAACCTCTGGAATTTTGAGAATAGAATTCTGTGTCACTTTTTCCATTTTACACGACCGTCCCAAGACGTCTTTCCTAGTCCCGGACCCCAGTCCTTGCTTCGCCGTTTGTAAAATCCGAACGAAACCCATCTATCAAAAGTGTTTCTAGACCCCGAACCCCAAATTTCTCCTTCCAAAAATATCTCTCTTTCACTGTTTCAAAGGGCCATTCTGAGGTGACTTCCCGACCCCCGAACCTCGGTGCGCTTCCACCTAAACCAAAATCTAAGCAAACATTTGAAGCCCAAGCCTCTTTCGGGTCCAGAACCCAACAATTCTGCTTTCAGAATCCCATTCCACCATCATCATTTTGAATGGTGAATTCATTGCAGCTTTCTAACACCTGGGTCTCGATCTGCTATTCGCCGCTGGGCTTTCCCGAATCCTCAAACTGTCTCTGAGGATTGCCCTCCGCAATTCCACACTTGGATTGTTGCCTCCATTTTTCCATTTCCAATGCCTGACCCATAACGACTTTTCAGCGACGGCCTTCCGAGCTCCAGATTTCAGCGCTCGAAATTCTGTGTCCTCTATGCCATTTCCAATGGTAGTCTCATAGCTGATGCCCAAAATCCCAAAAGAAGGATCAAATGACCTCCAAATCAAAAATGGATTTTGACCCACTTGCTAAAATTAGGTCTTCCTTCGCACCAACCCTCATTTGAGAAAATCCAACACTGAAAAACACCTCTACGAGTTCCATGCCTAATTTTTTCCTTCCAAATGACATTCTACCAAGGGAATTCCAGCCCTAGGAACCCACATTGCTTGCATTTCTCTCTAATGATGCTTTATCTAATTTTATGTGACTATTAAGTATGAGTAATGATTGCAGAGCTAACTTTGATGTGCAAGAACTCGTCCGAGACCGTTTTATCATGTTTAAAGTTACTAATTCATGTCTTTTGTGCAAGATTTATGGAATCTGGTGCAATAACTTCTGGTGCCTCCAAGGAGAAGGGGAAGGGAATAGCCAAGACACCTCAAGGCAAGGAGGATAAAGATCAGATGAAGTTCCAATTCCAAGGGGCACCATTGCAATCAAGGATCACCACTCTTTGGAGGGACATCAGGGATACAAACATCGGACAGGTTGACATTGACGAGTTTACTCGATGGGTCAGAGTGGACCCAAAGATAGGGAATACAAGATTAATCAGAAGCAGCGGACTCGCCAAGGCTATAGGCTTCCCACCAGCTTTGGTGGCCCCTGAACTAGTATTGGCATGCCAGGAAGCATATCAAGTTGAAACCAAAATCATAGTCAATAGAGACGGAAATACTCTCGCAGACATGTCCCGTCTTGAGATAGCTACAACCTTCCACATCCCTACCTTTGAGACCATGGAGACACCAACTATAGAGGATTGCAAGGCGTTATGAGAGCAAGATCTGATATGATGCAAAAAATTGATCAATCAAAATTGGTTGAAAGATAAGCGAGCTAGTGCTAGCAAGGTCCCGTGGGAGCTTTTTCGCAGTGACTTCTTCGAGGATTACCACAACCTCATGACCTTGTTGAGTAGAGTAATGGGTCTTCTTTTTGTGGCTTTCTTCCAGGAATGGATGTTCTACTTTATAGAGCAGATCCTCCATGGCAACATTACCTTCGATTGGGGAGAAATAATCAGCAATTGCTTCGATGAGAAATTTACCAACATAAAGAAGACATCACAATTCTATATGATGTCCTACCTGGTATACTCGCTTGCTAATAGGTGAAATTACCATAGATTAAACATGATACCCAATGCGGTGCCAAGAAGGGAGCTTAAGCCCTATGAACGATACCTTCAGCTATAATATCAGAACTTTAAGAAGGACTACTACAAGGTAAATGATGCCTTCATTGCCTACATAATTCAGTTGCTTGGAAGAGATTTTCACAAAAGGGTATCCCACAGTGCCAGGGCCCTCCTAAAATAGTATGCCTTTTTGTACATATAGTTCCCCAAGTTTACTTACATGTGTGCTCAAGGATTCACGGAGAGGCTGAACAAGCTGCCCCGGTACCCCAACGACTGGATCTTACTATTGGAGCTGACCTGATAGTTGCGACATATTCACAATATCCTGAGTGACAAGCACTTGGTAGGGACACCTTATCCTATTGGCCTTGGTTAGGGAATGTACAAGATCCACACATCCCAATGTGCAGGTTATTTGGAGAAGGAGATGGTTGAATACCATTTCAAGCAGTACACAACTCAGCCGAGAATGGACCCCTATGGTCATATCAGGAAGGCACTAGGATGTGAGTACACCCACCTCCACAATATTGAGGATTTCTGGGCCAACTACAAGGATGATCTTGAGGTGCAGTTATGGTACTACATGTGCATGACTGCCCTCTATGTGTGAAGGGTGAACTTATGTCCGGTCCCAGATCAACTTGAGGAAGATGAGGACATAGTGATTGATCCAAGATACAAGGTCATCGCCAATCTACTGCTACCTGTAATTGATTGGGATGAGCAAGAACTTGATGACATCGACGTGCTCACTAGATCCTGTCGAAGGTGGAACACAGGCATGGATCGACCAACAGGTGGCCTCATTGCAACAACAGGGAGTCACCTTAACATTTAAGGGACTCGAGAGTGAGCCTGGTGGCTATGGTGGTAGTGTCCCAACTGCAACAACTAGGGAAACCTCCAAATCCCCACCATCTGTTAGGACTAAGAAAAGAAAGGAAGCTAGCAAAGAGGGGCCTAACTCGAAGGTTTATGCCCGCAAGGAATCAAAGGGCGAACCTTCCCAAAAGAAAAGGAAAGCAATTGGAGTCATCAAGATGCCAATCATAGCTGAAAGCCACCCCTCAAGAGTAGGGAAGAAGAGACTGACTTGCCAGGGTCCCCATCTACTACAATTATTGTTGCTGCTACTGCTGCCCCCACCCCACATACTTCGCTTGCCATTTCCGCTTCTTCCCCACCTATGGTGGACATCTCTGTTCACCTTGCTTCCACCTCTCCTATCATGCATATTATTCCCATGGATTTTTCCTCTGCTATATCCTCACCAATATCCTCTTCCTCGATGTCTCCTTCCCTTCCCTCAGTTTTGGCTACTATGATGCCTACCCTCAGCCTCCCAGAATCTTTTGTGAAGTAAATGCAAAAAATGTCATCTGAGATTCTAGGGATGCTTACCAATCCCATGGGGCAAGCTGCAATAGCTCGGGCTATGGCCCATGCTCCTACTCTCCCTCCACCTTCCGACCCACCAAGAATGGAGGTAACAATGCAGATATCTGATGAACTTGAGCGGCAGTAGCTGTAGACTAAAAAGAGGCCGAAGGATGAAGAATTTGAATACCATGAACACCGGGAGATTGATGAGGTAGCCTATGAGTCCTCCAATGAGAGCAGTGAGGAGTTGGATGCTAAACTGATAAGAGAAAAAAATGATCCTAAACTCAATGAGGAGTGGAGCAAGCAGCTCAATGAGATTGAAGATAAGGAGGTTGAGGATTGGCTTATGTGTGAAGAGGAAACTGCTGCCCCAGAGGCCGAAGGCAACAAATATAAGACCGAGGGGCATGATCAGATCCTAGAGCATGATGAGGAGGAATCCCACTACGGATCTGAGCAAGAAGGGAAGCCCGAGGAACATGAACAGGGCCGGGATGAAAAGGATGGGGATAATGAAAGGAAAGATCCCTCTAACAAGTAGCTACACATTGGGTCTCCCCCTAAGTATATATCACTTGAGTAGGACTCCGATGAGGAGAAGGGAGATACAAAAACTGAGAAGAAGGCTCTTGTTGTCCGAGCCATTGAACTTGAGAAGGAGGACAACAGGAATCAAAGTGAACCACCTAGGGAAGAGCCTCAAATGCCTGACTGGCTAGAAAAGCAGTTGAAATAAAAGACTCCCACCTTGAAAGATCCTAAGGCAAGGCAGGAAGCCATTTTGGCCAAAGCCCAAGTAAGCACCGAGAAATAGAAGAAACCAAAGATCATATCGAAGGTAACTATGGATGCCTTGGGATCTAGGGCAGCACAAATAGTGATGCCAATGGTTGGAGAGCAAGGGATAACTTATAACATCTCCACCATCAACTTGGGAGTGGCCACAAGGGAGCAAAAGGTTGATAACTTCTAGGAGTTTGTTGCTATGGTGGTGCACCTTATCCAGCAGGATAAGGTCTCCAAGAAAGAACTCAAAGCACAAGTGGCTAATCTGATAGCCTATATTCAGCAGTGGTCATCCTCAAATGAGTAGCCCACCACGTCATCAGCCTCACCTCAACTCTTGTCCCATGAGAACATAAAAAAAATGGAGAAGAGAAGGAACTTGGACAAGACTACCAAAAACTGGTTCCGGCAGGTCTTGGACATGGGGAATATGGGTATCCACTTGGCTGTCCAGACAACAAACAAGTTCTTGGAAGTTCAGAGAAATATCGAGGGCACAAGGTGGATCTGTGAAGAGTTCCCAAGGAAGTACGAGGTGGCCTACAGAAAAATTGAGGCCATACTTGCTTTGTCGAGTGAGGTCAAGGAAAAGGACCTTGCTTTCAAAGATGATGATCACTGGCTAGTGGATACATGGAGGTGAGATTTCGATCACCGAAAGAGAAGGTTGGAGTAGATCCTGGAGCGTATAGTTCTGAATATTGAATGGGCCAGGGAGACTAGGGATGAGTGCTTTCGATACCTCAGGCTGATGACAGGGTATGAGCTGCCCATTGTTGAGATTAATCCTGAGAGCATAAAACCCCACTTCTTAAAAATCATGGAAGATGGGATGTCAGCTAAGGTTACCATGGATTTCATGAGTCTCGTCGCCCGAGCCTTCACCCAGTCAAAACATTTTAGAGACAATGCAGCCAAATATGAAGATGAGTGGAAGAAACTCGTCAGCAACTCCTAGGAATGGAGTTACTAGATTTTGCGATCTGACATCATGGAGTTGGATAAGTTTCAACCCCTGATTTTGAGCTTCATGGAGTATGTTGCATTGAAGAACTACAAAGGGAACCCAGTTATCGATGAAAAATTCCTTAAAGAATAGCTACAGTAGAGGTCAAATAGCTACAGAACGAAATCGCTATAGTGCTATCACTAGATGACGAAATAGGGAAAAGGACAAGAAAAGTTATAAATGAAATGTATTTGGTGGTAGGTGAAACCCTAGTGTAAAGTGAATCTTGGCCACTCATTTTTCTTTTTGAAAACTATAAATAGGCCTCTCCTCCTCTCATTTTAGGGGAGTTGAATTGTTGTAAAGGCATGATGCAGAAATTATAATAGAAAATATAGTCATTTCTTGGTGTACTTCTAGGTTTCTCTACATATTTCATGATTCTTCTCCCTTTAGTTAAAACTTTGCTTCAGGTTACTTTGTTGTTGTAGTATCCTTTTAGTTAGTTGTAGTGCATTTAGTATGTTGTCTTTGGTTCTGAAGATTTTTGTTGTGTGTATGCTTTCCTTGTCCATACTTTTGGCCATTTGCTAATGGTAAATGACTGTGTAAAGTTAGCCTGGACTATAATTCCATAGCTACTCATTAAACTTTATCTTTGTTCACATCTAAATGGCAAATGAATGATGAATATCTGTAGCCCTTAGAAGATAGCATAGATTTCATGACATTGTGAGAATTCAGATTAAGTGAAATTTTGTTTAAAAAAACTGTCCACAACAGGAACCTCCATGATCAATGTTCATCGGTAGTTGCAGGTCTAGGAACCATCCTTCTTCCTCGCCCCCTTTTTTCCTTTTTTAGAAACAATTCGTGCTAAGGTTCATTGCACATGGTAAAGCCAAATCTGATGAAGTAATGGAGTCCATGACCACTGTCTAAACCTATAGCAAAGGTGGAGTAATTATATATCCAAGGAACTCCATTCATTGACCCAATTCTCCTACAACTTCAAACCACATAAGACCTCCTTGTGATTCCAAAAAATCACATAAATCAACTGAAATATTCCAAGCATCATCAAGACTTGACATCCGAGAGACCTTGGGATAGTGTTTTGCAATTTAATTTTTAAAGATTGTCTTTCAAGAGAGGTAGTGCACCTACGTATTACTTGTGTTGTGAAGTGCATAAAAACACCATCAACACAACTGGCACTAGAAGGAGGGACATAGGGTAAAGCTCAATTGAATTGGGTTGTTCTCCCCTGAGAGATTCCACTAGGTCTTGAGGTCTACACTGAACAAGGGAGAGTTTGAGGAGTTGCGGCCCCCTGATCGAGCTAAAATAGCTAAAAGTGGGGAACCGTCCATCACCGGTATCGTAGAGTTGATCACTGCCCTTTCACCTCTGTTTCCTTCACCTTCACTGGAAACACCACCTTTCACTCATCCAATCCATACTGCCTTCTAGGTCACCTCTCCATTGGGGTTGAACGCTACCATTCAGCCGAACATAGTCACTAGCCCTATTGTTGCGCTACCGGTTGCTGCTGCCGCATCACAATTACAGACCAATCTGGCACAACCACCTACACAACCTTTCCCAATGGCATGAATAGGTAATAACCCATCTCCTCTTGCATTTAACCTTTACCATGATATGTCGAAGAATCCCGAGAATTTTTGCATGAAGTTCAACTCCCGGGACCCGCAGAGAACAACTGAAGAACATGTCAAGATTTTTGAGATTGCTTTGAAGACCATGCAGATCATATATGAAGATGTGGCTTGCAGGCTCTTTCCCTAGTCCTTAGGGGAAGAGGCATTCTATTGGTACGTCAATTTTCTAGCTAGAACTATCAACACGTGGGATCTACTAAAGAATGCATTTCTATAGAGGTTCAAGACCCCAGTCAGCCCCATAGATTCGTATCGACACTTCATGTCGGTGAAAAGGGAAATCAATGAACCAATCAGTTCCTTCAATGATTGATTCCATAGAGCGTACACTCGGCTATAGACCCTATACATTTTCAACAATGCTGCTGTCCTGCCCATCTACTATGCAACTTTGGACAATCTCACTTCAGCCCTAGTGAAAAGAATGAGACCACCACTAGCTAGGTTGGTTGATGCATACACTAAAGCCATCATCGCCAGCATGAATTTTAGACAAAACATATCTGGTTTGCTGCCTTCTCTCGAGCAAACCTTGCATCTAGTGCAGATTCAAGGACTCACACAGGCCTTGCAACATCAAATACCCTTGCTAAATCCAATGCTGCAATTACCTCTGGTTCCACATCCTAGGTAGCCGATGAACCAAGCATATCTAGTACCTCACTACTTGCAGCCCCAATAGCAACAGTTACATCCTCAACAATTCTAGGTGCCTACGTACCTTTAGGCAGTAGAATTCCCACCCACTCACCAAAACCAACCGGTGGCACAGCCCATGTTCCTTCAAAATGCCGCACCACCACTGAACAATGCTGAAAAGGATAGAATCGATAAGCTCACATAAATGATCAAGAAGATGTCAACTGAAATGACACACCTAAGGAATTAGAGCAACTAGCTGCAAGTGTCACAAAAGAGTATCCAGGCCAACCTTAATAGGGAAAGTAGAGATCAACAAGAAAGTTAGGACAATCGTGATGCCAATACGTCATCGGGGTAGAACTATGATAGAAATCAGAATTCAGGGCAGAACTTCGACAGAAGGCCTTTCCAAAGGAAGAACCGGACGTGGAATACACACCCCAACAATGGTGTTTTTCCCACACCTCTTGACCAACCCAACAATAACAACAATGAAAACCCCGCAAGTGGAGTGTACTTGGCAGAGGCTGCGTTGTCTAGTTGGTGTCGTATTCACAAAACGAGCTGCCATTCCAAACTGCCGCCGAGATTTTCCAAGTAGAAGTTCAGAACATAGTCAACAATTCGAGATGCAGGGACATTGTCCCATCCGATCCGTATGATTCTTCGGTGCTGGTGCTAAACCAGGCTCCTTTTCCAGGGGTAGAATGTAACTAACCTGAACTAGAAAATGTTGGTTTGAACAACAACGATAAGGCAGAAGAGGTAAGTTCTAAAAGTCCTTTAGCTCAGCTTTTCGATTCAATAGATAATGGTCCTAAGGATGACGAAGAAGAGCCTAGGGAAGACGAAGTCCAAATGTTTCACCAACGGACTACTCCTTATAACCTAAGAAATAGGCAAGTTGGTGGTCATGTTAGAGGTCCTTTCATGACCTCCACCCCACTAAACAATTTTAGCACTCCTCTAGATCCAAAAGCAATTAATAACCCAAGTTTTCCCCATACACCCATGCGGTACCTCAACAGAAATAAGCAGCAAAACAAGAGCCAAAGTCAGGCCACCACCTCCTCCCAAAACATGTCCTATGATCAAAAAATTGAGCAGATGGTGGAGTATATCATTGAAGAATTCAAAAGGGTGAAGCTAAGTGTATCTACATTTGAACTTCTAAAGGTGCTCGCCATCAGGAATGCCTTCTTCAGAATGATAAATGGGACTCCATCATAGGGGTCAACTCAGGAGGCTCTAGTAAAGAAGGTTTCTTTTGGTGACCAACAAAATGAGCCAGTTGCTAGGAAAATCTTTAATAGAAAGGTCAACCTGCCCACAGGTGAGTAGATAAAAAAACAACCCGATAGGGCCACTACTCAGATGCAAACCTAGAGTAAGGGCAGCGAGAAAGATAAGGGCCAAGTCGCTTAGGTGGATGTTTTCAGAGGCCTGTTTCAAGGGAAATTCAAAAATCCTCCCTTTCTGACCACCATCCGTGTGTTTGGGAAGAATCTCCACAATTGCTTTCTTGATTCAAGAGCCTCGGCCAATGTTATTCCCCTAAGCGTATGCAAAGCACTCGAAATAACAACCACTCTTTCCCAGTGAAAATTAATACAACTTGACAAAACCGAAATCAACATAGTGGGGGAAATTAACGGAATACCCATGCAAGTTGTTGCTGATCCCCGGATTCAACAAACCATTGACATATAGGTGGCCGATATCTCGGATACATATGGTATAATCCTAGGCAGGGATTTTATGAGGGTATTGAACGAATACGCCGTGACTGACTTCGCACATGTGGCTGCCATGGAAAGGAATGCTAAATTAGATCAGGATCGATTGGGAGCTGTGAATGAGGTTTATGATCATTGAGTATAACAAAACGAATGAAGTGTTGTATGCTGAAATAGGTCTGGGGAATTATTTCCCAGTGTCATACCAGAATGAATAGGAATTCCCTGAGGACAAAGGAATGAGCGAGGTTATCGTACTATGCATCCCACCTGCTAATTTAACCAATTTTTCCTAGAGAACTGAGGTGCTCATCGAGTCTGATGATGAAGAACTAAGAGAGAATGATACTCTAGGATTGTTTGACTGTTTCCAGGACTTCATGGAAAGATGCGTCAAGGACCAGCTGAGCTTGGGAACATGAATGAACTTCCAAGATCTCTTGCTCCCTAACTAGTGCCATGTACACAATGTTGCTCACTTAGAATTTGACTACTACCTATTTCAGGCAGCAATTGAACACATTGAGAAATAGGCTGCTCCAATGGAGAAAAAATGATCCGCACCACCAGAACAAACATGTCTAATCCCTACACCTCCTAAAACAGTCGCCAAAATGAAGACCCCACCAAAGGTAGAAGTCAAAGTTGCTAGTGTTGCATCCAAGGAATCTCCTAGCTTCTGGAGATTGCACTTTGACAGATCTAAAAGCAAGCACGAAACTTGGGTAGTTTTCAAATTGATCAGTCCTAAAGGCAAGTCATACTTTTCTGCTCATAGGCTGAAGTTTTATTGTACTAATAACATAGTAGAGTATGAAGCTTTGGTCTTGGGCCTCTTAATGGCATTAAGAAAGGGTGTCAAAATGCTCCAAGTGTATGGAGATTTAGAGTTAGTTGTAAAACAGGTCAGGAAGTTGTATTCCTATTATGATCGAAGACTCACTAACTACTGACACTGCGTATGGGATTTGCTAGAATGGCTAGATGCATTCAACACTTAGTTGATCCCGTGCATACAAAATCATACTGTCGATGCCTTGGCATAGGCGACAAGTACGTTGTAGCCATTATCTCTATCAGGCCTCAGAGGATTCATGACGGAGCTCACCTCCATCCCATTAGTGCCGGATAATGTGGCTAATTTCCAGGTGTTCAATGATGACAAACATATTCTAGATTTCATCACCAGTTCAGATGTGTTTTCTATTCACATAATTGATGAGGTCGAGCCCCAAGAGGCAGACCTAGATATAGAAGGGATTATTAACCTAAAAACCAACACCATCCCTAAGGGAATGGTTCAATTAGAGCGAATCTTTGACCTTGATCAAATCAGGGACCAAGATCAGCAAGCTAAGAAGGATACCATCAGTGGTCAATGTGACCTTCATAATCTAGGGATGACCAAGAACACAAAGAACATGTTCATAGGTAAAGTGTGCACCCGTGAAGAGAGAAAAGGGATTATTGAAGCGCTATGGAAGTATCATGACATCATCGCCTGGAGCTACGATGATCTCAAGACATATGACACATCAATCATCATGCACACCATCCCTCTTAGGCCAGATGAGAAGCCGCTCCGACAACGGTAGCGCCTTGTCAATGCTTTATTGGAACCAATCATATACAAGGAAGTACAAAAGTTGCTATTGGCCAGGATCATCTTTCTGGTTAGACATTCCACGTGGGTAGCAAATCTGGTTCCTGTCAAAAAGAAAAATGGAGAAATCATATTGTGCATGGATTTCTGCAATCTAAATCAAGCATCAAACAAAGACAACTATCCTATACCCTCATTGGACAAGGTGTTACAAGTAGTAAACGGCTCCCAGATGATTTTCTTCCTGGATGGATATTCAGGATATAATCAGGTTATGGTGCAATATGAAGATCGACACAAGACAACATTCACCACCAAGTGGGGAAATTTGGCATATAGAAGAATGTCGTTCGGGCTAATCAATGCCGGCGCCACTTTCTAGCATGCCATGGATATTGCATTCAAGGACCTAATAGGAAAGTGTATAATCATCTACATGGATGACTTGATAGTGTTTTCAAAACAACAGGGAAATCATGTCACTGATTTATGCAAGGTCTTTGAAAGATATTGCATGTTCGGAGTTTCCCTTAACCCAAGGAAATGCATCTTCGGGGTCATCGAGGGTAAACTCCTAGGGCATGTCTTGTCAGAACAGGGAATCTCTATTGACCCTGAACGTATCCAATCCATCATGAAAATCCAACTGCCAGGCAGTAAGAAGGAATTCAAATCTTTTTTTGGAAAGATTAACTTTGTCCATAAATTCATTACTGGCTTCATAGAAATAGTGAAATCGCTCAATGCCATGCTGAAACAAGACACCAAGGTCGAGTGGACTCTTGATGTGAAACAAGCTTTCAAGGAGATCAAGAAAGTAATCACTGATGCCTCTATGCTGGTCAACCCCAATTACCTAAGGCTCTTCTACATATATTCCTTTGCTTTAGATCATTCTTGTGCCAACATCTTGACACAGAAGGATGATGAGGGGAATGAACATCTGATCACCTTCATGACCACCCCCCTAAAGGATGTTGAACTACACTATCACAACATTGAAAAATAGGCTTACGCCCTGGTTAAGGGAGTCAAAAAGTTTTGGCATTATATCTTACGCAACAAGGTGTTTGCTATAGTTCCCGATCCCGCGGTGAAAACATTACTTATGCAGAACAAATTAGGAGAGTGAAGGGAAAAATGGATTGCGTTATTACAGGAGTATGACATGGAAATCCAGCCGATGAAGCTGGTAAGAGGATAGGCACTCACCTGAACAATGGCAGAAGTAGTTGTTGATGCTGGGCCTAAACTCGCTGTACAACAGTACTAGTTGGAGGATGTCTCGCTAGGGGAGTGGTATAACGATATAACGTACTACTTGTTGAATCATAGATGTCTACCCCATCTATAGGGAGTCCAAAGGTGAGCCCTTAGGCTGAAGAGCAGTAGCTATATGTTATAAGGCTCCATATTGTAGAAGAAAAATCATGAAGGTATTTATTTGAGATGCCTGGGTAAGGAGGAATTTGATCACGTTCTTAAGGAATTCCATGATAAGTTCAGGACTGGCCATGGTTCAAGTTTGTTCACTTCACACTAGATATTGAGAGTTAGGTATTATTGGCCCACTGTATTTGAGGATTCCCATGATCACGTTCGTACCTATCACATATGCCAGACTACTGCCACCAGAGAAAGGAACGTTGTTGTCCCTTTGCAACCCATTCTGGAGGTAAAACCTTTCGGGCAATAGGGTCTTGACTTCATTGGTTTGGTAAGCCCTCTGTCATCTACGAGACATAGGTACATTCTAATCACTTCTGATTACTGCACTAGATGGATAGAAGCAATAACTTGTAGGCAGTGTACAACTCAAGTCATAACCAATTTCCTGGAAATTTTTATTTTAAATCATTTTGGTTGCCCATATGCTCTAGTATGCGATAATGGCCCTACGTTTGCTTCATTGAAATTCACAAGTTGGGCCTTTGATTATGGCATCACCCTCAAATTATCCTCCAACTATTACCCTCAAGGAAATGGCCTTGTTGAGTCCACCAACAAGAACTTGATCACGGTGATCAAGAAGCTGCTAGATAGGAATCCCAAGGATTGGCATACCAAACTCTGTTTCACCCTGTGGGCAGATCACACCCATCACAAGACTGCCCTTGGGGATTCCCCATACCATCTAGTATATGGCTTAGAGTGCGTCTTTCCCATAAATTTGAAAATCCAAACGCTCCAGTTTTTCAATGAATTTTATGAAGGAGGAGATCATAGAGAAGCTCGCCTTGCCGAGCTGCTGCACTTTGAAGAAGTACGAGACCGTGCAATAGAAATTTTTTCCAAACATCAGGGTGTAGTCAAAAGATGGTTACCCCACCAAGCCAAAGTTAAGGCCTTTTGCATTTCTAATCTAGTCCTCTACTAGGACAAGGCCCATGAAAAGAAAGGGGGACACAAAAAATTTGACAAGCTTTGGCTTAGCCCCTTTCAGATTGCTGAAATTCTTGGAGATAATGCCTTCCGCCTAAAGACTCTCACTGGTGAAGATGTCTCATTGCCTGTCAATGGGAAGCACCTTAAGCATTACTTCTAGGCTTGAGCTCTTTTGGGAGCTATCTATGTAAATACTTGTATATAGGTTAGAATAGGTTTCCTGCTTTGCCTTTCAGTTTTGCTTGTTGTCCCAGTTTTTTGCTTTGTCTCGATTTTGGAAGAGCTTCCTCGTTCTATTGTGGTGGCCGTGCTTGGCATGACAAATAGTTTTCCCTGCTATCCATTGTTGTGTTGTTCTTCAAATAAGCCTTCATTCCCTATTATTAACCTCTGAAAGCTCTTAAGTGTTAGTTTTCAACTTTGAACTTGGAACTAACCTAGGATGGTCATCCGCTTGAATTCCATGCATTTGTCATGGAACACATAGAACACATTCTAATGTTTCCAAAGAATGGGATGGTGACTACTGGGAGGTGGGGATAAGTGAAAAATCTAAAGTCTGCTCCAATGACCACTGTGATTCTCAAGCCCACTGTGAGCTTTATTGCTTACACGGTTGAATGAAAGAAAAGAGAAAGTGCTAAAAGGAAATATCAAGAAAAAGGAATAAATAAATTGAAAATAACAACTATATGGGTGTGCGAATATCTCTATTGGGGTTATGGATGCCCGACTAGCAGTAGAGCTATGTTCATGAGATTGTAGCTACAACTCCATCGGGGCTATGGATGCCTGACTGACAGTGGAGCAATGTCTAAGTTACTTTTGGGGTTAGACAAATTACGTAGCTTATCTCTCCTAACTAGTGGTTACTCTTGCTCTCTCTGAGGAAAGAAAATGAACTCACCATGCACACACCTCCATGATGACATTATAGTTTGATTCAATCTCGGCTTCCTTAAACTGTTCTTAGTTCAGTTTTGAAAGTCAACTTCGGTCTGTGAAACCAGAGATCATGGGTTCAGAATGAATATTTATCTCTAGAACATCGGGAGCATTCTCCCAATGGAGTCGTCATTTGTTGTGCCTTTTTCACACACACCCCATTTAGAATGGGGACCCTCTCTTCCATCTTTCTTTTGCCTTTCGGGCCCCCCTATTTTTTTGCTTCACCTTATTTTGTGTGCCCACCTTTGTGGCCTAATAGGTTAGCTCAGCCCTCCAATGTCACATCCTGGGTTTGACCGAACTTGACCCCTTTGAAAAATGCTAAGTCTAAAGTTAGTTCAGGTCCCCCTTGTTAGAATGACCTTTCTAACATCCATGACCCTTCCCAGACCCGGACCCTTGAGTTTCCTCCTCCGGATTTCCATTCCGGGATTGCTATTGTTGGCATCCGACATTCGACATCCTTCCGGACCCTGGACCCCAGACCTTGGATTTCCTCTTCCCGAGTGATGCTTACGCTTTGCCATTTCGAACGGTCATGGCTGGATGTCTTCCTAGCCACCAGACCCCAGGTCGCTCATCGCCGCCTGTGAGATTTGAACTCACAAACATTCCTGTCATCGTACGAGGGCATTAAATGTTGTGCTAATGGAAAATTGGGCTATAAATTTGGATTTTTCGGCTGTCATTTTCACCTGACCAACTAAAGTTATAGGAATTTGGAGAGCTCTGAGGCATTTGAAGTTTTTGGCCACAAAATCTAAGTTATTTTCCTGTCGTCCTCCATGCAGCCAACAATAATCATCTTCGGGATCTTGAGTTACGCGTGCCACCCATGTGCTTTGTCCTTTATTTTGTGAAATTCCTAGCCTTAAGCAATGTAAAATGCAAAACAAGGATGAAATATGGTAGGAAAACACCCTCCCCTAAAAACCCATAAGTTAAAATATGAAAAATCGATCATTTGGGGCCTCAAAATTCAAACTAGAGCTTAACCTTTCTGCGGTTATTCTTCAAAATAGTCGTTGGCATCTTCCAGGCCCGGATTGTCTTGCAGCCATCCGCAAAAGCTCCAAACTCAACTTCACTATTTTACATGGCCAAATTCGTCTCAGACCTCGGGATCTAGATTTCCCCTCACAGGATTCCGTTGCATCCCTGCCTTTCTAAACGGCCCTCCCCAAACATCTTTCTGGGGCTCCCGGACTCTAGCCTAGCGAAATCCTTGTCAAAAACAAAAAAATAAAAAATGAGGCAAAGAAATGAATTATCCTTAGGGTCCAATCCTCAGAATTTCATGTTGATTCCGTTGTTTCGAACAACCTAACTTAGACATCCTTCCGGACTCTAGGCCCCAACTGCATGAAGTCCATTTTAATTTTCAGGTGGGGCCAAAATTTGAAACGCATCCCAAACCCCGACCTCTGGAATTCTGAGAATGGATTTCCATGTCGCTTTTGCTATTTACACGGGCATCCCGAGATGTCTTTCCAAGTCTCGAACCCTAGTCCTTGCTTTGCCATTTGTAAAATCCAAGCAAAACCCATATGTTAGAAGTGTCTACGGACCCCGAACCCCAAATTTCCCCTTCCGAAAATCCGTCTTGCTTTCGCTGTTTCGAACAGCCATTTCGAGGCGACTTGCCGACCTTGGACCCTGGTGCACTTCTCATCTAAACCAAAATCTTATCAAACATTTAAAGCCCAAGCCTCTTTCGGGTCCCAACCCCTGAAATTCCGCTTCTAGAATCCCATTCCACTCTCACTATTTTGAAGGGTGAATTCATTGTAGCTTTTCGACGCCCGAGTCCCAATCCGCTGTTAGTCGCCAGGCTTTCCCGAATCCTCAAATTGTCTCCAGAGATTGCCCTCCAGAATTCCACACTAGGATTTTCGCCTCCATTTTTCCGTTTCCAACCCCTAACCCATAATGACTTCCCAGCGATAGCCTTCTGAGCTTCGAATTATGGCACCCAGAATTTCGTGTCCTCTACACCATTTCCAACAGCAGTCTCATAGTTGATGCCCGAACTCCCAAATGAAGGATCAAATGACCTCCAAATAAAAAATGGATTTTGACCCACTTGCTAAAATTAGATCTTCCTTCGCACCAACCCTCATTTGAGCAAATCCAACACTGGAAAACACCTCTGGGAGTTCCATGCCTAATTTGCCCTTCCAATGGCATTCTACCAAGGGAGTTCCGGCCCTAGGAACCCGGATTGCTTGCCTTGCTCTCTAATTATGTTTTATCCAATGCTATGTGACTATTGAGTATGAGTAATGATTGTAGAGCTAACTTTGATGTGCAGGAACTCTACCAGGACCATTTTATTATGTTTAAAGTTACTAATTCATGTCTTTTGTTAAAGATTTATGGAATCCAGTGCATAAAATTCTAGTGCCTCTAGGGAGAAGGGGAAGGGAATCGCCAATACACCTCGAGGCAAGGAGGATAAAGATCAGATGAAGTTCCAATTCCAAGGGGTAGCATTGCAATCAAGGATAACCACTCTTTGGAGGGACATCACAGATACAAACATCAGGCAGGTTGACATTGATGAGTTTACTCAGCGGGAAAGAGTTAACCCGAAGATAGGGAATGCAAGATTAATTAGAAGTAGCAGACTCGCCAAGGCTGCAAGCTTCCCGCTAGCTTTGGTGGACCCTGAACTAGTATTGGCATGCCAGAAAGCATATCAAGCTGAAACTAGAACCATAGTCGATAGAGACGAAAATATTCTTGCAGACATGTCCCATCCTGGGATAGCTACAACGTTCCACATCCCCGCCTTTGAGACCATGGAGACACCAACTATAGAGGAGTGCAAGGCGTTATGGGAGGAAGATCTGATAGGATGCAAAAAATTGATCAATCAATACTGGTTGAAAGATAAGCAAGCCAGTGTTAGCAAGGTCTCAGAGGAGCTCTTTCACAGTGATTTCTTCGAGGATTACCATGAACTCGTGACCTTGTTGAGCAGAGTAATGGGTCTTCTTGTTGTGGCTTTCTTCTAGGAATGGATGTTCTACTTTATAGAGAAGATCCTTCGTGGCAACACTACCTTCAATTGGGGAGAAATAATCAACAATTACTTCCATGAGAAATTTACCAACGTAAAGTAGACATCATAATTCTATATGACATCCTACCTGGTATACTCACTTGCTAATCAATGATATTACCATAGATTAAACATGATACCCAATGTGGCGCGAGGAATGGAGCTTAAGCCCTATGACTGGTACCTTTAGCTACAATACCAGAAATTTAAGAAGGACTACTAGAGGATAAACGATGCCTTCATCACCTATAGCATTCGACTGCTTGGAGGAGATTTTCACAAAAAGGTATCCCACAGTTCCAGGGCCCTCCTCAAACAATATGCCTTTTTGTACATACAGTTCCCCAAGTTTACTTACATGCACGCTCAAGGATTAACAGAGAGGCTAAACAAGCTACCCCGATACCCTAATGACCGGATCTTACTATTGGAACTGACCCAATAGTTGCAACATATTCACAATATCCTGAGCGACAAGAACTTGGCAGGGACACCTTATCCTATTGGCCTTGGTTAGGGAATGTACAAGATCTGCACATCCCAATGTGCAAGTTATTTGGAGAAGGAGCTAGTTGAATACCATTTCAAGCAGTACACAGCTCGGCCAAGAATGGACCCCTACAGTGATATCAAGAAGGCACTGGGATGTGAGTATGCCCACCTCCACAATATCAAGGATTTCTAAGCCAAATGAAAGGATGATATTGAGGTGTGGTTGCGGCACTACATGCACATGAATGCCTCTATGTGCGAAGGGTAAACTTATGTCCAGTCCCGAATCAGCTTGAGGAGGATGAGGACATAGTGATTGATCTAGGATATGATGCTACCACCAATCTACCACTGCCTGCAATTGATTGGGATGAGGAAGAACTTGATGACATCGACGTGCTCACTAGACCTGTCAAAGTCCGAATGTGGGCATGGATCAACCAACAGGTGGCCCCATCGCAACAACAGGGAGTTGCCTTAACATTTAAGGGACTCGAGAGTGAGCCCGGTGGTTCTAGTGGTGTCTCCGCCGCAACAACTGGGGCAACCTCCAAATCCTGACCATTTGTCAGGACTAAGAAAAGAAAGGAAGCTAGCAAAGAGGGGCCTAACCTGAAGGTTTATGCCCGCAAGGCATCAGAGGGTGAACCTTGCCAAAAGAAAAGGAAAGTGATCGGAGTCATCAAGATGCCATTCATAGCTGAAAATCCACCCCTCGAGAGTAGGGAAGAAGAGATTGACTTGCCAGGGTCCCCATCTACTACAATCATTGTCACTACTACTTCTACCCCCACCCCACATACTTCACTTGCCATTTTCACTTCTTCCCCGCCTACAGTGGACATCTCTGTTCACCTTGCTTCCACCTCTCCTACCATGCAGATTATTCCCATGCATTCGTCCTTTGCTACATCCTCACCAATCTCCTCTTCCTCTATGTCTCCTTCCCTTCCCTCCATTTTGGCTGCTATGATGCCTTCCCTCAGCCTCCCAAAATCTTTTATGAAGTACATGCAAAACATGTTGTTTGAGATTTCGGGTATGCTTACCAATCTCATGGTGCAAGTTGAAATAGCTCAAGCTATGGCACACACTCCTACTCTCCCTCCACCTTCTGACCCACCAATAATAGAGGCAACAATGTAGATATCTGATGAACTTGAGCGACAGTAGCTGGAGACTAAAAAAGAGGCCGGAGGATGAAGAATTCAAATACCATGAGAACCCTCTGTTTGAACACCAAGAGAATTATGAGGTAGCCTATGAGTCCTCTAGTGAGAGCAGTGAGGAGTTGGATGCTTAACTAATAAGAGAAAAAAATGATCCTTAACTCAATGAGGAGTGGAGCAAGCAGCTCAAAGAGATTGAAGATAAGGAGGCCGATGATCGGCTTATGCGTGAAGAGGAAACTACTGCCTTAGAGGCTAAAGGTAATAAATATCCAACCAAGGGGCATGATCAGATCCTAGAGCACGATGAGGAGGAATCCCTCCATAGAGCTAAAAAGGAAGGGAAGCCCGAGGATCATGAATAGGGCTAGGATGAAAAGGACAGGGATACTAAAAGAAAAGATCCCTCTGACAAGCAGCTACACACCGAGTCTCCCCCTAAGTATATATCGCTTGAGAAGGACTTCTATGAGGAGAAGGGAGATAAAAAAACTAAGAAGAAGGCTCTTATTGTCTGAGCCATTGAACTTGAGAAGGAGTACAACATGAATGAAAGTGAACCACCTAGGGAAGAGCCTCAAATGCCCAACTGGCTAGAAAAGTAGTTGAGAAAAAAGAATCCCACCTTGAAAGATCCCAAGGCAAGGCCAGAAGCCCTTTTGGCCAAAGCCCAAGTAAGTACCAAGAAATAGAAGAAACCAAAGATTAGATCGAAGGTAAATATGGATGCCTCAGGATCTAGGTTAGTACAAATAGTGATGCTAATCGTTGGAGAGCAGGGGATAAATTATAACGTCTACACCATCAACTTGGGAGTGGCCACGAGGGAGCAAAAGGTTGATCACCCCCAGGAGTCTATCACTATGGTGGTGCACCTTATCCAGCAAGATAAGGTCTCCAAGGAAGAACTCAAAGCACAAGTGGCTGATCTGACAACCTATATTCAGTAGTGGTCATCCCTGGATGAGCGGCCCACCACGTCATCGGCCCTGCCTCAACTCTTGTCCCATGAGCAAATCAGAAAATTGGAGAAGAGAAGGAAATTGGAAAGACTACGGAAAAATGGTTCTAGTAGGTCTTGGACATGGGGAATAAGGGTATCCACTTGGCTATCCGGACAAAAAATAAGTTCTTGGAAGTTTAGAGAACTCTCGAGGGCACAAGGTGGATCTGTGAGGAATTCCCAAGGAAGTACGAGGTAGCCTACCCAAAAATTGAGGCCATACTTGCTTTACTGAGTGAGGTATGGGAAAAGGACCTTGCTTTCAAGGATGATGATCACTGGCTAGTGGAAACATGGAGGCAAGATTTTGATCACCGAAAGAGAAGGTTGGAGAAGATCCTGGAGCGTATAGTTCTGGATATTGAATGGGCCAGGGAGACCAGGGACGAGTTCTTTCGGTACCTCAGGCTGATGATAGGGTATGAGCTTCCCATTGTCGAGATTAATCCTAAGAGCATAAAGTCCCACTTCTTAAAAATCATGGAAGATGGGATGTCAGTTGAGGTTATCATGGATTTCATGAGTCTCGCCACCCGAGCGTTCACCCAGTCAGAAATTTTTAGAGACAATGCAACCAAATATGAAGATGAGTGGAAGAAACTCGTCAGCAACTCCCAAGAATGGAGTTACCAGATTTTGTGATCCAACATCATGGAGTTGGATAAGTTTCAACCCCTAATCTTGAGCTTCATGGAGTATGCTGTGTTGAAGAAGTGTGAAGGCAACCTAGTTATTGATGAATAATTCCTTAAAGAATAGCTATAGCAGAGGGAAAACAACTACAGGATGAAATTGCTATAGTGCTATCACTAGATGATGAAATAGGGAAAAGGACAAGAAAGTCTTATAAATGAAATGTATTTGGGGGTAGGTGAAACCCTAGTGTAAATTGAATCTTGGCCACACAATAGAATAAAATCTTGGCCACTCATTTTTCTTTTTGAAAACTATAAATAGGGCTCTCCTCCTCTCATTTTAGGGGAGTTGAATTGTTGTAAAGGCATGCTACAGAAATTATAATAGAAAATACAATCATTTCTTGGTGTATTTCTAGGTTTCTGTACATGTTTCATGATTCTTCCCCCTTTAGTTAAAACTTTTCTTCAAGTTACCTTGTTGTTCTAGTATCCTTTTAGTTAGCTGTTGTGGATTTAGTATGTTGTCTTTGGTTCTAAAGATTTTTGTTGTGTGTATGCTTTCCTTGTCCATACTTTTGGCCATTTGATGATGGTAAATGACTGTGTAAAGCTAGCCTTGACTATAATTCCATAGTTGCTCATTAAACTTTATCTTTGTTCACATCTACATGGCGAATGAATGATGAATATATGTAGCCCTTAGAAGATAGCATATATTTCATGACATTGTGAGAATTTAGATTAAGTGAAATTTTGTTTAAAGAAACTGTCCACAGTAGGAACCTCCATGATCAATGTTCATCGGTAGTTGCAGGTCTAGGAACCATCCTTCTTCCTCACCCCCTTTTTTCCTTTCTTGGAAACAATTCGTGCTAAGGTTCATTGCACATGGTAAAGCTGAATCTGATGAAGTAATGGAGTCCAAGACCACTGTTTGAACCTACAAAAAAGGTGCAGTAATTATATATCCAAGGAAATCCATTCATTGACCCAATTCTCCTATAGCTTCAAACCACGTAAGACCACCTTGTGATTCTAGCAAATCACATAAATCAACTAAAATATTCCAAGCATCGTCAAGACCTGACATCCGAGAGACCTTAGGATAGTGTTCTGCAATTTGATTGTGGAAGATTGTCTTTCAAGAGAGGTAGTGCACCTACATATTACCTGTGTTGTGAAGTGCATAAAAACACCATCAATACAACTGAAGTAGTAACTAATTTTTTGGAAAGTTTTATTTTAAATCTCTTTGGTTTTTCCTTATGCTCTGGTGTGTGATAATGGTCCTGCTTTTTCTTCATTAAAATTCACGGGTTGGGCCTTTGATTATGGTATCACCCTTAATTTTTCCTCCAAATACTACCCTCAAGGCAATGGCCTTGTTGAGTCCACTAACATGAACTTGATCATTGTGATCTTGAAATTACTAGATATGAATCCCAAAGATTGGCATAGCCAACTTTGTTTTTCCCTTTGGGTTGATTGTACCCTTCACAAGTCTACCCTTGGAGATTCCCCGTATCATCTTGTTTATGGCTTGGAGTCCATTTTTCCCATACACTTGAAAATACCTTCCCTCCAATTCATCAATGAGTTTTATGAAGGAGGAGATTGTAGAGAGACTCGCCTCATCGAGCTCCTACACCTAGAAGAAGTATGAGACCGTGCAATAGAGAATTTTTCCAAACATTAGGGCGTAGTCAAAAGATGGTTTGACTGTCGAACCAAAATCAAGGCCTTCCGAATTTCCGATTTGGTCCTTTATTGGGACAAGGCTCACAAAAATAAAGGGGAACACAAAAAATTCAACAAGCTTTGGCTTGGCCCCTTTCAAGTTGCTAAAATCCTTGGAGATAACGCTTTTCACTTAAAGAGTTTGAGTGGTAAAGATGTCCCATTGCCTATCAATGGGAAACACCTTAAGCATTACTTCCAAGCTTGAGCTCTTCTAGAGCTATTTGTGTAAATACCTATACATAGGTTAGGGTAGGTTTTCCTGCTTTTTCCTTCTATTTTGCTTGTTTCTCAGCTGTTTTGTTTTGACCTTGGAAGAGTATTCCCATTCTGCTATGGTGGTCTTGCTCGGCTCGACAAGCGGTTTGCCTTGTTGCCCACTCTTGTGTTGTTCTCTAGATAAGCCTTCATTCACTATTACTAACCTCTGAAAGCCCCTAAGAATTGGTTTTCAAATTTTGAACTCTGAACTAACCTAGGATGGCATTCCACTTGAATTTCCTACGTTTATCATGGAACACACTAAAACACATTTTAAAATTTCCAAAGAATGGTATGGTGATTACTGAGATAGCTGGATAAGTGAAAAATCTAAAGTTTTCTCTAGTGACCACTATGATTCCCAAGCCCATAGTAAGCTTCATTGCTTACATGGTTGAATGGAAAAGTAAAGAGGAAAATGCAAAAAGAAACCAAAGGAAAGGAACAAATAATATAAAGACAACAACCGTATGGGTGTACAAATATCTCTACTGAGTCTATGTATTCCTGGTTGGAAGTAGAGCTATGTTCGTGGGGTCACAGTGACAACTCTATCGGGGCTATGGATGCCTAACTGATAGCGAAGCAATTTTTGGGTTACTTTTGGGGTCAGGAAAACTACGTAGCTTATCCCTCCTGATCAGTGGTTGCCCATGCTATCTCTAAGGAAAGGAAATGAACTCACCACGCACACACCTCCATGATGATGTCACAATATGATTCAATCTTGCCTTCATTAAGCTTCTCTTAGTTCAGATTTTAAAATTAGCTTTGGTGTGCGAAACCAAAGATCATGGGTTCAAAATGAATATTTGTCTTTGGAACGTTGGGAGCATTCTCCCAACGGAATTGCCATTTGTTGTGCCCATAGCACACACACCCCATTCGGAATGGGGACCATCTCTTTCCTTTTTCTTGTCGGGTCCTCTTTGCTTCACCTTGTTTTATGTGCCTTTTTTTGCATCCTTAAAGGTGAACATGTTCTCAAAAGTCTCAATTTAGGGTTGACCAAATTTTGGCCCTTGAAAAAATTCTAATCTTATGCCATTTCGGGTCTTTCTTTTCGGTCGGTCTTCTTGAAATTTGTGGCACCTTTTGGGCCTAGACCCTCAGGTTTCCCCTCTCGAGTTTCCGTTTGTGGATTTTTGTGTCCATTATTCCGTTTTGTGTGACTAGTGCTTGGTGTCTTTTCGGTCCTCAGACCCCGGCTCTTGGATTTCCCTCTCCAGAATTTTTTTCATTTTTCTCTGTTCCGCGCAGCCATTGGCCAACGTCTTTCTAGACCTCGGACCCTAGATTCCCATCCGCCGTTTGACTTAACGTTTCATAGATTTTGAAACAATTGTGGCTCGACAGCTTTCCAGTCATCGAAACCTGGATCACCCATCGTCGCCCGAGAAATTTGAACTCATCTACCTTACCTACTGCCATACTAGGAATTTAATTCGATATTAATGGTGTTGGGGGTTATTTAAATGGATTATGACATGTCATTTTCACATGAAAAAGAGAAATTTTGAGAGGTCACCAACCCCAACATTTTTTGCCTTCACGCCCAAGCCCCTGCTTCACCGTTCAAAAAGAATTCAGCATCGAGCTTCTCTGAGAATTCGAGGTAGGTTTGCTGCAGGGCCCGTATTCCTTCTTTTCATGGTTTAAATTGAAAATCTAAGTGGGGGGAGTAAAATAAATTTGAAAACGTGATATGTTAGCACTCCAGCCTAAAAAACCATAAGGTAAAAAACTTAAAAATATGAGATTAATAACCCAAATTCAAAGCCAGAGTTTGACCTCCCCATTGTTGTTCTTTGGAATAGGTGACCACCTCCCTCGGGCTCGAACCTCTCTACAGCTATGCGCGCACAAAATTCAAACTCTAAAATTGACAACGACCAAACTCACCCCTCAGTCCCGACCTCCAAAATTCCCTTCCCTGGTTTCTGTTGTGCCTTAGTCATTCCAAATGGCCTTCCTTGAGCATCCTTCTAGACCTCGGATCTCGGGTATGTGAAGTCTATCCTAAACTTGTAGAAAAATCATATGTCCAAGTCATCCTCGGAACTGTGGCCCTCAAACTTTCATCTTCAAAATTTTGTGTCACTTTCATCATCCTGAATGGCCAAGCTCGTCCATCTTTCTGACTCCCATACCCTAGTCATCCTTTCATCGCACATGGGGTCAAACTGAAATGTAACATCTAAACTCCTCTTGGATCTCTCTACTCTCGTCATGTTCCTTTTGATCTAGCTAGTAGAAAGGATTCCTCTTTTCTTCTGGAGTATGAGGCTCTCCAGTTGAGCTATTTTCATTTGTCAATGTGTCATAGTGATTATATGTCTCAAGGTGTGCCTTTTTTTTGTCTTTATTTTTTAAGCACATGGCATCAGATACCTTCTTACCCTTATCATTATTTTGTGCCCATTTACTCTTGTCATTAGGACCATCCTTATACAAAGACCCCCTTCCCTACATGTTGTGGACTATTGTGATGATCTTAATTTAGGGTTTTGATGTATACTCTATTTTGTCAGCCTTTTAATGCACTTATCTCTTTAGATTCGCCACTCATGTTTTAGAGAAGTGAGAAAATTTTGTAATTCCTTGTTCCTAGCTGAGTCCTCTGAAAGGTACTTACTCTATGATGAAGGCTTGGTATCAGATTAGACTCCCCAGTAGAGTTGCCAAACTGTTAGGTCTCAAAAATGCAGGTTGAAAAACCACAAGAGGTTGCCAAGCTCTTGGTACGTTTTAGGCTAATGAACAAGGCCAAATGATGTACTTGAACCTTATTCTCTTTAGGATCTACCAAACCTAGGTGGGTGTACCTATGCAAATGAAGTAGACTTAAACTATGTGTTTCCTACTTGAGAAATCTATCCATAATGGCAATTGGGAGTGGAGAGAAAACTAATTTGGTATAAATTGTATAAGCAATATCAAGGTGAAATTTATGAATATGTTCAGTTAACAAATGTGAAGGTTTGAAATAAATTTAATGAGACTAAATAAATAAAATGGGCGAGACCAATGCCTTGTTGGGTAAAACAGAGTCAAATGAAAGTCTATGATAAATGGCTTCTATTTGGCGGAAATTCTAATTTTTTGGCATACAAATATTAGTTTATAACTTATACAAACATGCAAGAATGTAATTATCAAGTTATTCTTAGTCTTCCAAATTATTGTGAATGACTAGAAGGATTTAGTCTTTACTTGAAAGAACCAATTAATCATACCACACGATTACAACAAATGTGCATCGATAAATAGAGTATATAATTGATATATCAATTTAAATAACAAAGAAATATCAACATTTGGAGACAACTTAATAATATTTTAAACTAATTCAATAAGAAACACATACCAGAATGACACCACAAAATTAGAGTTCTTTCATTGATTCCTCCAAAAATTTATACGTGCATCGTGGTCTTCTGAAATGTAGACCTTATATCTATCCTTATTTTCCTATTCTTTTGTCCTATATAATTTTCTCTATATCCCCCCTTTGGTCTTGGTCTCTCACATTTATATGAGACGCAACAAGCTTCAAACCAAAGGTCATGCCTTTTGGTACAAAAACATAATTATGAATTAAAACATAACTAAAATAACTAAACAACAAACATATGCTCTAATCCATTAGTCTTCAAGTAAGAAGCTCATGGTCATCCAAGACCTCTGCAAATATTTTACTGTATGATTAATCTTTTCCTTGTGAAGATAATAATTAATCCTCATCATAGTCCATATACTTCTCTTGCCACTTACTACAAATTCAATGAGTGGTGAACAAAGCTTACCCAAAAATACAGTTCGCCTCTAAGAATTCATTTAGCTTCTGCACCTCGAGCTTGTTCGCACTTGATTTCAGTTGATATGATTGAGAAATCTCAATTTACTTCATTTACCTCTTCACCAATATGCATTAATTCTCTAATCATAAATTCACATCATTCAAATATTTTGCATCGAGCTCAGTTCATATTTTGAAGTTGACCGATATGACTAGCATGTTTTAAATGTCACAATGATTACTTTACTGTGTTACCTCACACCACTTTTCTATCCCCTGCAGTACCACGGTGTGCTTTGATTCTCCTTTATTGGCCTACCGCTATATCATGCATATCTTTTGGTTCTCTTGTGGTAATACCGTGTGTCCATCATACACCTATCAATATACTGCTAAACCATGGGAGACCTTTCACCTCCTTGTGGTACCATGGTGTCCTCCCATTCCTTTGCTTTCTATACCGCTTTACCCTGGGCTATATTTCTCCTCCTTGCAGTGTGGCAGTGTCTAATCTTATTTTTATTCTCAAGTGTATCACTCTACCATGGGTCTTGTTTTGACCCTCCATGGTATAGCGGTTGCCCTTCATCATTTTTCTTCATCTCATTGCTCTACCACAGGCTAATCTCTAACCCTCCACGGTATAGTAGTAAAAGGATATAGTGTTAACTATCTTGACTGTGATACCATGAGCCATTTTTCAAGAGGCCACATTAAGGAGGTATGAGGTGAGGGTTATATAGGGTGGATAATGAGGCAGCGGTGCAACGGTAAAAGGCTATTTTGGCTTCGTGGATGGTGATAAAGAAAAATTTTATGAAAAAGATGGCATGAATTTGGATTTTTAATGGATTAATCCCTTTAGAATTTCTATAAAAAATTAGGTTCTAACATGGCAAACCCAAAATTATCTTTGTTGGTGTAGTAAATTTTGTATCCAATAACTATAGCAACATATTTTACTATCAAATTCCTTATGGTGTTTACAATGAGAGCCCTTTAGTCAAATGTAGCTCTTGTTAGCTCCATTGCATCCTTGTTTACATATTTCAGCATAGGTACTAGCCCAGTGTCACATAGTCCAATAACCTCCCTTATGACTTATTTATTTATCAATCCATGCATATCAATCCACAAGAATTTATCATGCACTCTACTTAGTGTTATTGCCACATACTTGATCTCATCATCATGGATAAAGCATGCAAACCACTACTAGACATTTAGCTTCCTATTTACCAGGTTTTCATATTTGAGCTTAATACTAAAATAATCTCCATTCAAATGTTTAGTCCATAGGCCTATAATTTTTACATGGTTGTACTCTTCCATCTTTGTGTGAATATATGCCCTAATATCCTCAATAGGTAAAACCTTGTATGGTATACTAAAAAATGCTCCTATTGGGTTGTTCTCAAACACTTTCATGGGATATTTCTTGAATTTGGGTTGGAATTTCTCAGTCCCATTAACCACTATAGGTGTTGCCATCTTGAATTTAAATTCTTCAAAAAAATAATTCTTTGGATAATGATAAATACCTTTTTCTTGCTCAACCAAAATTAGGGTTTGGATACTCTACTTCTCAAATCAGCTTCAGACTCTTTGATTCACTTCAACTTGCACTACTCACTTCAATTGCATAAATATGAAATGAAATCAATGAGGAATAGGTATATAATCCTTCTAATTCTACCCTAATATGTATTTAATTCACTAAACAATAAAGGTGGTAAAATCTCCTCTATGCAACAACAATTCTTAAATCACTCCACAAATCTCCACATTTGCATATTTTCTTCTAGAGTTTTTTTAATGGTTTCATAATATCCATCTCCACCTCATATCTTCGTGCTAATCCATAACACTTCATATCAGTAGGGGGTATATACTTTTTAGTTATTTCTCTCCATTATCCAATGCCTAGGTTAAATTCCTAATGGAATTATTTGCATCAGAGGGTGGCACAAATTCATCTATAGTCTTTGATTCTTCCTTCTTTACTTCAGTTGGATCGATCTTTTTAACTGGTTCATATCTCTTTTTCGAATTATCCTTCAAATTTCTACTTTTTCAAAATCTAGCAATATGTCTAGGTCTACTATATGTTTTGCATATTATATTTATTTGAGCATTAATCCTTTCATTTATTCTTGATCTGCATTGATCAGTATTATTTCCAAATCCATAGAATGTATAGTAGTAACCATTAAAAGATTGAATCATTATACTACTGTTATATGCATTCATAATTTGACTTCTACATTTACTTGCTCTATGCCCAAATCTTTTGCATGTTAAGATATTTTATAGTAAAGGATGCAACATTCTAATTCATTTTTCTTCTACATTCCATTGCTCTATATCTAAATTTATTGAAAAAATAGAAAATACCATTAAAATATGGGTACCTTTGAGCATTTGGTTGTCTGATAGGGGATCTTCTAGCATTGTCTCTTTGATTTCGAAACTTGCCATAGTTCCTCTTGCCTTCAACTTTCTCTAGTTCATTGATCTTCTTTGCATTATATTTGTGATCTTTTGAGCTTTCTCCTTTTTCAAGTCCCAAACCTCCTTTATCTTTAGATTCCTTTTGTCCTACAATTAGTTTGTCAAGCATTGTAGAACTTGTTTTGAATTTTTCCTCATGAATTCTTTCTTTTTTCAAATCTGATCTCAGATTTACCACTTCTTGTTCAAGTCTTGTGCATTCATCAGTCTTGATTTTTATCATTGAATTCAGACATTCCTTAATTATTTTATTTGCTTCCACTTGCACTTTTATTCTGGTGATGTTATCATTCACTTGTTTTAATTGTTCATTGACCTCCTTATGTCTTTCTTTGAATTTTTTTATTTTCTCTCTCAATTTTTTGATGCAGTCATTTGCTTCTTTGATATTTTATTTCAAATTTCTATTTTCATCTTTATTTTTTTCTAGGTCTTCAAGAGAAACTTTGATTTCTCCATCTTTGTCAAAAATGTAGTCTTCTTCTATGTATCCATTAGTAGGAAATAATTCTAGAGACATGTGTTCAAATTCCAAGATCTTCCCAAAGTATTTAAGCTTCTTCGAAGGAACCAAGCTTTGATACCAATTTTTTAGCACATGAAATACTGAGAGGGGGGTAAATTAGTATTCTACTAAACCTTCCAATTTCCAAAGTATAATTAACAATTATAGGAATGTAAGCATAAATAACCCATAACACACAACACATCAACACCGAGATTTTTATGTGGAAAACTAAAAAAAGGGAAAAACCACGATGAGGATTAACTCACAATATGTTATAACCGGTTATAAGATATTATAAAAAGGCTCACTGCCAAGAGGAATCACTATCCAAGTGAACTCACTATTCACAGATTAATGAAACATACAAGAGAAGTGAATTCATAACCAAATTTTGAATTGAGATAAATGCATCTAACTTATATGCTAAATTCAATTCATTTAAAGCTCATTACACATAATTCAATCTGTAGAGGAGGGGGGATGACTGCTCAGGACCCCAGATCATGGGAGGGTCTAGAACAATCAGATTCCCTGATCTACCTCATGCTAAGTATTATTTAAGGTAAGTTTAATGTTCCAAGAGGACCTAAAAAGGAAGGGAAATTGATTTGACACTATATTTTTATCAACCTGAGAGGTTTAGGAAATTAGGTGAGTGAATTCCTGAGTCAAGACTATGACCTAGGAAACTCTTTGCCAGAGAACTCCAACATAGAAGATGGATGGTAGTGCAATGCGTTGGCATCCCAATCGGGCGCTGGTGTTTGTACATATAGAAAGTACAAGGGATAATGAGGACTAATCAAAATTTCACTAGCTACCTAACAAAAAAAAATTATATAATGATAGAAAACATAGAACTACTAAGTTACTAAAATGATTGCAAGGAAGCTAAGGTAACGAAAAAACTTCCTACACTAACCTTGAGAGGAGAATAATGCAAAAAAATTATAGATCTTTAATAGCTACATAAAACTTAAAGAAAAATACACAAAAATATCATGCATACCACAACACAATAATTTACTTGGGGAAAACCCTTTTGGGAGAAAAACTCCACACTCCACAAGCCATGAAATATATTATTAAGAAATCAAAAGATTACAATATACTTACAGAGCAAGCTTCTCATAGAAGTATCACCACCAGAGATTAAGAGACAACCCAACCACTATCAGACTCTCAGAATACACCCCTATCTACATACATCCCACCCACTTATAACAATATTTTTGGAACCTTCTAGAATAATGGTTTTACAAGGTCATTTTTCATTTGACGTGTTAGTGAGAAAAAAACTCCATGTGTTAGTGAATAATTTTTTTTTCGGAGCATTTCCCGTAACCCCACATCTTGTCATGAGTGTATAGTATTTGCATGACCATTCACCACATACCAACATACATTCTATCAATAAACTATATATAATTGCAAGGTTGAGACACATTTTCCCAAAAAATCTCCCGCTTGTCGAACACCTTGCAAGGATTAAAAAAGGGTGTCATCATCTTCTCTAATTTCTAGGGGCTGAAAGGCCCATAGTCTTTAAACAACATATAAACTTCTTTGTGCTCATAGGCTTAGTTAAAGAATCAACAAAATTCATCAAACTCTCTACCTTAACCAAATTCACCTTGCCATCTTTGACCATATCTCTAACAAAATGATACTATACATCAATGTGCTTGGTCCTGGCATGAAACATTGGGTTCTTGGCTAGACATATCACACTCTGGCAGTCACAATAAATTTTCACTGCACCTTGTTTTATTCTAATATCTGAACACAGTCTCTTAAGTTAAATGGCTTCTTTTCAAGAATGAGTAGCTACCATATACTTTATTTCATTAGTGAACAAAGCAACCAAATTTTTCAATTAATCATCTAACTAATTGCACCACCAAATAAAGTAAACACATAAGCACTGGTGAATCTTCTTCTATCAATATCACCTGCCCAATTTGAATCCACATAACCATGAATATTAAGGGAAATATCACATTCAGTCATATTACTATGATAACATAAGGAATAATCCGAGGTGCCACACAAATATTTGAAGACTCTTTTAACTACATCTCAATTAACTCTACTAGGGTAAAACATATAACCAGAAAGAACTCCCACTGCTTGGGCAATGTCTAGTCTAGTACAAACCATAGCATACATCAAACTTCCAATTACACTATGGTAAGGCACTATTATCATGTCTTCCATCTCTGATGGATATGTTGGACAATCTAAAATAGATAATTTTGTTCCAACTGAAATAGGAACACACAATGGTCTACAATATTGCATATCAAACCTTTGTAAAACTGAGTTGACATAATTGCTTTGGCCAAGCCATAGCTTTCTATTCACTCTATCTCTTTTAATTTCCATCCCAAGAATGTGTTTAGCTGCACCAAGATCTTTCATTTCAAATTTAGTAGCAAGTTAAGATTTTAGTTCTGAAATCACACCTCTCCCTCTAACAATAAATAGGAAACGATCACCATCAGTTTTATAATAAATACAATGATATGATTTATAATGCTCAAATCCAGAACTCAACACATATGTATCAGATTTTTGGTACCACATCCTAGAAATCTATTTTAATCCATACACAAATTTCTTCAATTTAAAAACCAACTTACTTTTACCTTTCACCATGTACTACTCTAGCTATGTCATATAAATATCCTCCTCCAAATCACCATGAAGGAAAGCAGTTTTCACATACATTTTCTCAACCTCTAAATCATAAGAAACAAAAATAGAAAGAAAAAATATAATGGATGTCATTTTTGCAATAGGAGAAAATATCTCACCATAATCAACACCCTCAACTTGAGAGTAACCCTTTGCAACCAACCTTGCTTTGTAATTCCCAATACCTCCATCTCAACCAATTTTTTTCTTGGAAACCCATTTAGAACCAATAGGTTTTCATCCTTAAAGAAATGGTACAAGATCCCATGTATCATTCTTTTTCAAAGATGTTGTTTCTTCATCCATAGCATTTTTCTAGGATTATGCACCATTCATACCTAGTGCCTCTTCTACAAATATGGGTTCATCCATGTTAGTATTCACAGAAAAAACAAATATCCAATCACCAGGTGAATACCTTTCAGGTGGTTGTCTATGCCTTGTAGACCTACAAAAAATTTGAGTTAGAGGTTCTTCCTTCTCTTCTAAAGACCTGGAGCTAGATGAGCTCTCCTTAACTTCTTGTCTATCCTTGGGCCTCGATTCAACTTTCTCAAGTGTAGAAGAAAATTGAATCACACCTTCCTATTTACTTTGTTTTGGCTGCAATGTAATAGAAGAAGGCTTAGTTTCTCTAAAAATAACACTTTTACTATGTATTACCTTTTGTACAATAGGATCCAAAAGCTTGTATCCTTTCACACCATAACTATATCCAACAAAAATACATTTCATAGCCTTTTTCACTAAAATTTTTCACTTCTTCCTTGGAACATGTGCATATGCCTTGCAACCAAAAACTCTAAGATATATTGTTGAAGGCTTGCAACCTGACCATACCTCTATAGGGGTCTTATCAACAAGAGATGAAGTAGGAGACTTTTTAATCAAGTAACATGTAGTGGCAACAACTTCAGCCCAAAACCTTTATTCTAGGCCAAAACCACTCAACATACTCCTAGCCTTCTCCATCAGTGTCCTATTAATTATTTCTACAAATCCATTATGTTGTGGAGAATACAGAGTTGTCTTTTGTCTATGAATACCACAATATTTACAAAATCTATAAAAATAATTAGAATAAAATTCATCGTCATTGTTAGTCCTCAAAATTTTTATTTTCTTTCTAGTCTACAACTTAACCATTTCTTTAAATTATTTGAATCAACTAAAAACTTTAGATTTACTCTTTACAAAATATACCCATGTCCTTCTACTATAATCATCGATAAATGAAAAATAATATGTGGATTTACCAATTGAAGGAACATCTACAAGGCCAAATACATCAGAATGAATAAGATCCAATACATCACAATATTTATGAGAACTTGAGTAAAACTGAACACGGTTTTGTTTTCCATAAATTCAATGCTCACAGAAATCGAATTCAATATTACAATCAAACAAACCTTCAACAAGGTTTTTATTTTTCAAGGTCCTTAGACCCTTTTCTCCAATGTGGCCAAGTCTTTGGTGCCATAACATATTTTTCTCTGTAGGTAACTTTGTCTCAAAAGAAAGAGCACCCTTGGGTACCCAAAATCCATGACCCTCTATTGAATGCTAAACCCTCACTTCCATAGACTTTCTTCTCATAGAAGTACTATTTCACTCAACAATGCATGCATCAAGATTATACAATATCCCATATTTGACACCTCTAGCAATCACCATAGTACCTCTAACCATCTTGCATCCTACATCAAAAGTACTTGCACACACGCATATATTAGTTTGCTCACAGATAAAAAAAATTGTACTAATCCAAGGATATGCAACACACCATAAATCCTTTTTATTGAACTATCAAGAAATCTGATTTTAACTTTACCATGGCCAACAATGTCTAAATGAGAATCATCACCCAAGTACACCTTACCTCCATCAAATTCTTTGTATTCACAAAACCAATCTCTATTAAAGGTCATATGAAAAGATTCACTTGAGTCAATTAACTATGCATCATTACCTGCATGAGTTGCCAAAGTCACAATGAATGTGTCACCATATTCCTTCTCGAACTAGGAATCATAATAAAATTTCTTCTTTTTCTTCTTCTTTTATTCTTTGCATTCCTTACAAACATGCCGAAGCTTACCATAGTTCCAGAAAATAAATTTAGACTTTCTAGGAGATTTAGATCTCCCCTTGGCCTTGGATTTGTCAAGCTTCTCATTCTTCTTTCCTTTTTCCTTAGGTCTTCCACAAACTTTCAAGGCCTCCTTGGCACTAATGGATAGCTTCCTCATCACGTCTTTAGCAATCAAAGAACCCACCACATCTTCAGTCTTTAATATTACATAGTACTCCCAATAGCCATAACAAGAGAATCTCATGAATTGGGCAAAGAACAAAGCAAGATCTGAAAATTCTCTTCCTCATCCATTTTGACACCAACTGATGCCAATTGAGCCACTAAAATATTGAATAATTCTAGGTGGTCTATAATTCATCCACCCTCTTCCATTCTCAAGGAATACAACTTCTTCCTCAAGAAAATATTGTTCACTAAATATTTGGCCTAATACATCTCACCAATCTTCTTATATAATTTATGTGTAGAGGTCTCTTCATGGACATTAACTAAAACAGATTCTTCCAAGCATAACCTAACTAGACCTTTGAATTTATGGTTCATAACATCATATTAAGCAGCTTGAGTAGGATCTACAAGCCTTGAAACATTCTCATCAACAACATCCCACAGATCTTGATCTATTAATAGATCCTCCATCTTTAGCTTCCACATCTCAAAATTATTTCCAAATTTCTTATCCACCTCTATTCTCCTTGATGAACTTGTCTTCTAAATGTTTTTGTAACAAGATCACAAAGTGTCTTCTACAAAAAATCCCACAAAAATATCGATTAGTTCAAAAAACCAAACAACCCACAACTGAAACCAAAGGTGATCAAGCTCTAATATCACTTGTAAGGAAGCTAAGGTAGCAGAACAAATTCCTACACTAACCTTGATAGGAGAATAATTTAAAACTTTTATAAATCTTTAGCAGTTACATAAAACTTAAACAAAAATACACACAAATATCATGCATACCACAGCAAAATGATTTACGTGGGGAAAACCATTTTGAGAGAAAAAACCCACACTCCAAAAGTTGCCCAATATTTTATTCATAACTCAAAAGATTACAATATACTCACAGAGCAAGCTTCTCATAGAAGTATCAACACCAAAGATTAAGAGACAACCCAAACACTATCAAACTCTCAAAATACACCCTTGTCTACATACATCCCACCCACTTATAACAAGATTTTTGGAACATTCTAAAATTAGTGTTTAACAAGGTTATTTTTCATTTGACGTGTTAATGGGAAAAAACCATGATGTGTGAGTGGGAAAAGCAGGAAAAAACCTTGACGTGTCAGCAAAAAAAAATTGTGGCATTGCCCCAAACCCCACATCTTGTTATGAGTGTACAATATTTGCATGATCAATCACAAGATACCAATATACATTCTATCAATAAATCGTATATAATTACAAAGTTGAGAAACATTTTCCCACCAATGATAAGAATAGTGTTGATGGTGTTTTCTGCATAGCAACAACTTAGACAAAATAAGATATCCTATCTCTCTTGAATGGTAGATTTCTATGGAAAGAAATAACCCCAAGGTCTCTAATGTCAGGTCTTGACAATGCAATAAAACAACTCAATGATAAATGTGAAAATGCTAGTAATCACAATGGGACCTTACTACGAGCAACACTAGATTTTGAATCTTATTAGACATAAACAATGAATTCATACTTTGAAACTGAATTGGAACCATGATAATAAAGAAACAAAAAAAGATAAAGGTTTCAGAGATAATCTTAAAACTACTTCTAACCCTAAAATTTAAAATGCCAAAGGATAAAATGCTTAAATTGGACCAATCTCTCACAAACTATTTTCTACTTGACCCAGATGAATTTGCAATTCCATAGAAATAGTGCAATCTTCTAAGGTATTTAAATATTTTCAAATCATAAAGATTCATTTAGTCAATCCTAATGCAATTGAGGTGAATAAACCTTCATAATTGAACTAAGCACAAATATAAGTCTAGACTAACTTTGCAAAGCAGCTAACAATCAGCTAACTGCGAAAAGTATGGACTAGAGATCACTGCAAACATTCCAAACATGAAACCCTAAGTACTACCATATCATTTAACAAAACCACTAAGCAATTTGAAAGATAGAATAACAAGAACCATGCTAGATGAACTCCACAATATAGATAGCAAACACAATATCTTCCTTATATTGAATCATCCAAAGTAGCAACAATTCTAGTTTTTTGTTACAACACTTGCTTGCCAATAAACCCTAATCTGCTCTAATATCGAATACTATCTCAATTCTACTATACCTATTCTCTAATCTCCTATCTATATTTCTCTATATATCCAAATGAGGCAACATGCCAGCCTTTTATAGAGACTCAACAAGATAGGTCAGCCCAATTTATGATATACAATAAAAACATGACCTACAAGAGGTCGGCCTAAAAGATATTTGAACATATGAAATGTGCCATTGACACCAATTTCATCCAAAACCACCAATATGTCAAAAGTTCGGCCTAATACATGTGAACTAATGGGAAGCAGAAATACCAATGTAACCCTATATAATTACTCCCCATCCTTGTCCTTAGCTTTATCTTCTTTGCCATGTACGGCCAATAGGACCCTATCAAGCTCACCAACAGGTGGCACAGGCAAAACCCTAACCTTCCTCTCAAGAGACTTGATATCCTCTCTTCCCTGCCTAACTATACCATCCCAATCGGCTTTGTTGGTCACATACTTGTCAATGACTGCAATATAAGTTGCAACATCATCAAATTGATGTTCAGTAACTGGCCTTTCACTAACTGGAGAATAAATATCCCTCCACCATTTTCTAAGTTGTTCCAAATTGAGATGTTTTGGAGCAAATTTCTTCCTTCCAGTCATGACCTTGAAGAATGAAATGCACCTATCATGAATGCTAGTCAGAGCATCCTCAATCTGCCTGGCCTATTTGTGGATCTTTTTCAAGGCCTTCTACCTCATTTGCAAGATTTCAAACCATTCCCATGGTTCGGAAATTCTTGGAAAAGGAAGAATCTTGCACTGTACCAATTTTTCTTCAGTAAACCCCATAATTGTTGTAGTCTTTTGCAGCAGGAGGTTGGTATCCACATCATCTTTTGCCAATGCAACCTTCAACCAATATATCAATCTCAGTGCATCACCTCTAGTTGTCAATATGCCCTTAATGGCATCATCTCCTTTAGCTTGGACACCCTACAACTAGGTAACTGTAGCATGTGAGGCGCCCTTCATCTTTTCTAGCTCAAAGATTGTCTACTAGGGTAGGAATCTTGTAGCAGAAGAGGAGGAGCCAATAGCTTGCAAGGGTTTCATCAAGTCCTGCAAGTATTTCCTTAGTTTCTCATTCTCCTTCTCCAGTTCATGCCTAGTTTGCACAACCTTTTTCAATCTCCCCACAATCACTGCACTTGAGCCCTCATACTCTTCAATATCTTGCTCCACAACAACATGTCCCAAATCAACAATCTGCACATTATAGTCTTGGGTAATCACATTGTCTCTATCCTTGTTTGGAGCAGGGGTAGCAATATGGGCCACCTGGTTACCTGATCCATCCCTTTCAATTTGAGATACAACCCTTGCTTTCTTCTTAGTCTTCTCTTTCTCCACATTAGCCATGAGGGTATCCCAATTAGGAGGAGCATCCTCCACCATTACCATTTTTCTCTTCAATTCCCTCTCAAGCCAATCTAGAATAGTAGACCTAGTAGGCATTGTGTCTACGTTATCTTGTTCCTTCTCTTGTTGATCAGTAGTTGCCTCTTTCTCAAAACTTGGACTTTCAGAAACATCCCCAGTTTGGTTCTCTTCCTATTGTACCTGCTCTTCCACAACCACATGCACTGGTGAAGGGAACTTAGCTGGTATCTCTTCCTCCTTTTGAGGAGACCTTTCTACTTTTTCTTCTGTAGGAGAGTCTACATATGCCACCAAGGGAGATTGAACTACCCTATTGATTTTTGTCTCTGCCTTAAAGAGGTCTCCTTCTTGGAACTCTTCCTTGTTTAAATTCTTAGAACTTTCATTTTGCTTTGGTTCTCCCTATATGCTACCAACATCCTGAGGAATAGATGGATTTACTTGATCAACAAAAGGGATACTCACTGAAACATTCTCTTGTGCTGCAACATCCCTTGGGAAAGGAGTCCTTGATCTCCTCATGTAGACTTGTGTCTTTTCCCCTAAACTTTCCACCTCTACCACTATTGGCTCAATTTCCTTGTCAACCCTAGGGAATTCCTCTACCTTCTGTGATGTCCTTGTGACTCTTCTCTTCTTCACCAATGCATGAAAACTTTCAACCTCCTCCTCCTCCTCTTGGCTATTCTCAACTTCTTTCCTAGAGGCATCCTTCCTCTTCTTGGCAACAGGCCTCCTTTGTTTTCCTTCCTCTCTAGCCTTCTCATCCTAAACCTCCCTTACCTGGATTCTAAAAGGAGAATCCACCTTCTCTTTACCTTTTGGATCTGATTCAAGTGAAGCCTCGAAAGAAGAATGAGACTCTAAGTCTCCCATCAGTTCATAGGTGCATGGAACACCCTCACTTTCTAACTCCAATATTTTGTGCTTTAACCACATCTTGGTATATTTGATCACTAGGGCCATAACCTGATCTAAATTAGTCTTTTCTTCCTCTAACCAGTTAGCTTCCCCTATTGGTTTGTCCTTTATTGTCTCATAAAAATGACCCTAGATCATATTTCCATCCTCCTCTACCTGATCTAGGATGACCCTTACATTGTACAATCTCACCAAGCCCACTGGCAACCTAGAAAACCTCTTCTTTCTCACCTCGAACTCATTAGCAAGGTTAATCCAAAAGTCCTCAATATCAGCCTTCTGGCTATAATCCCTATTGGCCTTCTTTTGGGCCTCGTCGGTAACATCAAACCTTCTCTCTTAGCATGAAAATAGAGCCCAAGAGTACCCATCTCGTCCTCTGAAGCATGAGAAGACTGAATGGAGGCACAAACTTCTCCCATCCCTATCTTCAAAGGGAAATCGTTACCAAAACCTGTCTTATGCATCTCTCCCTTCACAACATTTTCAAAGTCACAGATCTATCTAGTGACTTCCAACAATGCAATATGATTTGTGGGATATCTAGGGAGTTTGTAGGGAGGCCTCTGAAAACCATCAATTCTGATATATGGGAAGGTTGGGAATTGGATAAACCAGGCTGCATATCTCCTTATTAGCTCTTTTGCCTTATCTGATATTCTCACATGCTCTGCACCTTGGAGAAGTCTATTAATGTACATTTTGAAGGCATCATTCGACCTCTGGTAGCTTCCACCAGTCAGGTGCAACTATGGATATACTTCATAGATAGAATCCTGCCCAAAAATACCCCTAGTGCTCAATCCCTTGTATGGATAAAGTTTGGCCAATGAATACACTAGGTAAGAGGTCATAGTGAAGGTCTTGGTCTGCAAGACATTACACAACTGATGATGGATCACGTTACTGATAACACCTACCCAATGATAGTCAATTCCTTGCTCCATTCTAGCAATCACATTGAACATCCAGGTTTCAAAAATACCTGCACTCTTCAATCCTACTAGCCTGCTGAGAAGGGTGATGGAATTGTAGTACTCCCTCTTGAACTTCAGCCTGAAGAGTTGCTTAGGAAACTTGGAGAAATGAGATTTAGGCTTCTCTAGCCAAGAGTTTATCATTTGTTGAGATTTGACAATGTTCTCCTCATAATATTTTCTAGCAACCTCTATGTCAAAGCCCACCACATGGGACCTATTAGGCATGTCAAAGGTTGCAGCAATGGTCATAGGACCAAAACCAACAAGAATCCTTCCCTAGGGACCAATTATTCTCTATGTCCCACTATCATAGTTTTTGGCACACTCAAGCACCAACTCGTAGCATTGCACTGTAGAAAGGAAACCTGCCACATGAGCTAACCTGGACTCCACCATTCTTTTTGTGAATAGAGGAGGGTTGGGTGCTGACACCTCAGCCTTTAATTCCTCATAGTCCCACATGCCTACCTTTTTATCTATGATCCCTGACCAAATCAAGGTCAACTTACTCTTAGGAATTCTGCTCTTTATATCTAACTTAACCTTTTCTACATCTGAGATGGCAGAAGCCTCTGCACCTGGATCGGTTGCCTTCCCCTTGCCTCGACTAGCAACATTCTATCTTGATCCTGCCTACAAACACATAAAGGTAACCTACAATTATATCCATAAGAATCAATAAGTGTGGAAGGTCATTACCTCAAAGTTCATGATTTCGCGCCCCTCACGGATTCTGCACTGGGAACGATTTTCGGTAAAATACGGACTAGGTGGATTCCAGTGAACCAAACATATAAAATCCCATAATATCATTCAAAATCATTAATTAACCAAGGGAAATCATTAGAAACACTTAGCATAAGTTCTTAAAATCAATCAAATCATTTCCTAATAAACCAAAGATCTATAACCATCAAATTCAACATTTCCCCAAAAAAACCCAAAAGAATCCGCCAGAGATGGATTCTAGCAAAATCAACAATAGTTATAACCAATTCGGGAAAAAAAAGAGACACGGACAATTCGGGAAAATCCAGATATAACAGTATTAAAGCTTGAAATTGGTAAAACAACCCGACTGCAGATTTCGGGAAAATTCGAATGGAACAGATTTCGAAGAAACCAAATGAAATCTAGTGGAAAGCAATAAAGGAAGAAGAGATAGAAAAGTTAGAGAAATTCGGGGGAGGCAGAATTCTACGAGGACCTCGAAAACCCGAAGCTATCTACATCCTCTCCACTTTCACCAAATCGATTCAAATCACTCTAGATCTAGGCCAGAACTCCGAAACCAACCTAACCTGGGCCTCTAATGAATAAAACATGAACCGATGACACATTTCTCAACAATTCAAGGAGAATTGGCCATGCCCTAGGTTAAGAACCCTAAATTTCCACCATGAAAGCACAAACGACTCACTCACATCAGAACGAAAAGTTTAAAACTACAGCAATCCAATGCCCAAAATAAGAAGTAACACCAGACCAAGCATAAACATTCAATCAATCAAAATGGGTGGTACCCCAATGAAAAACCCCAAGATTCCCAATTATGATGTGCACCTAGAAGAACCAAGAAACTATGGAGGACTCCCAAGCAAATGAAGAAAAGCAATTGAAATAATCAGAGGAAAAGGGGTACATCTACGTACCATGAAAGTGCAAAGGTTGAAACTGGTGAAGCCAACAAATAACAATCCAATGCGAACCAAATACAATCCATGCATAGGAAATGAAAACGCACAATCCAAATGGCTTTGAAAATCTAGATATCTAGCAAAACACCAAGAAATCCAAGACACAATCCAAAATGATAGCAAATGCACAAACTCAAATGATCAATTACTTCTCAAAGAATCAATATATCAAAGCCCCAAGACCTCCGTAAAAATGCCATTAATGCATTCAACAAGACAGTCGTGACCACAAAAACTTCGAGAATTTGATGGGGGAACGGATTTAAGAGAAATCTGAATTATATGGATTTTCCCGAAAACAAAGCAAAAGATAGCAATTTCGGACACTGGGAGGAAACCGGGAGAATCCGACCCACGCGAATTTTCTCGAAATCAGTAAAAAACCCAAAATAAAGCCAGAACCTCAGAATTTCAATTGATTTCATAAGTTTGCCACTCCAATTGGAAAAATGGACATTAAAGCACAAACCCAAGCAAGCAAAAACCCCCAGAAAAGCAAGGCCAAAACACCCAAAAGAGAAAAAATGAGGGTCCCCACTTTCAGTGGGGCATGTGTGCAAAAACTGCACAACAAATGGCGACTCTGCTGGGGAAATGCTCCAGAGCATTTCAAGGATAAACTAGAATCAAGAACCCAGAATCTATGGTTTCAATCCTCTCATCAAGACTCCTATGAACAAAGTTTCAGAAACCTCAAGCAAGAAGACCTTTTCTTATACCAGGGTCCAAGTGTGTGTATTATACATTGATTCCCATTCTACAATCACAAGAAGAACTGGAGCAAATTTTGACCAAGCTACATAAAATTCAAACTTCAAAATAAACCTGGATAGAGCCTCGCCACCAATCAAGCGTTCATAGACTTAGCGAGGTTATCACTATGACCCTCCCAAGCATAGCTCTATTGCCAGTCAGGAATCTATAGCCCTGTTAGAGATACTAGGATACTCTTGATAAGGTGAAGCCCATTCAAATTTTCAAAATTTTCCTCTTTCTTTTCTATTTTATAGAGCTTTCTGCTTCACCTTTGTGAGTAATGAAACTCATGCTCAGGGATAAGGAACACAGTGGCACTGAAGCATAATATAAGATTTTTCACCAGGCCAAACTACTCAAGAACTTTATGCCACTCCGAAAATTTCTTTATTATAATGTGAAATGTGAGACCCAAATATACTTCAAAGCTCATTCAAAACAAGTGATTCTAATTCCCAGTACAAAGAAGATCAAATGAAAGAAATCCATCGCTTGATTCTAAAAAAACTAATTAGAGTTTATAAAAGAAATTTTTAGAACAATCCCCAACAAAACAACCCTATTGTACAAGTGCAACAGCCCAAAGAAACTAGGAACCCAAAAGCAAAACAAACCAAAGCAAAATAGAAGGAAAAATCAAAGCAGAAAGCAACTACTCTAACTGTGTACAAGATGAACTGCAAGCAATTCAAGGTTGAAAATAATGCTTTAGATACTACCCATTAACAGGCAGTGGGATATCCTCACCAGTGAGGGTTTTCAAACGAAAAGCATTATCTCCCAAAATTTCTGAAATCTGGTAAGGACCAAGCGAAAGTTTATCAAATTTATCGTGCTCTCCCTTATGATCATGGGCTTTATCCTAGTAGAGAACTAAGTTAGAAATTCTAAATACCTTTATCTTAGCTCTCCTATCAAACCATCTTTTGACTACAACTTGATGTTTAGCAAAGTTCTCTAGGGCTTCATCTCTTTTCTCTTTCAAATGCAATAATTCAGCCAAACGGGCTTCACGTTTATCTTCTTCATTATAGTACTCATTAATGAACTGTAGGGTAGGGATTTTCAATTGAATAGGAAACACAGTTTCCAAACCATACACCAGGTGATAAGGAGAGGTTCCTATGGATGCCTTTTGTCTAGTTCGGTCAGCCCATAGAGTAAATTGGAGTTGGGTATGCCAATCCTTAGGATTTTGTTCTAACAACTTACGGATGACTATCAGTAGGTTCTTGTTGGATGACTCAGCTAGACCATTACCCTGAGGGTAATAATTAGATGAAAACTTAATAATGATCCCATGATCATACACCCAATTAGAAAACTTTGGTGATGCAAATGTAGGACCATTATCAGAAACCAAAGACAGTGGACAACCAAAACGATTAATAATTCCTGACTCAAGAAAATTGATTACCACATATGAAGTACACTATTTGCAAGCAAGAGCTTTTTTCCACCTAGTAAAATAATCAGTTATGGTAAGAATATACCTGTGACCCGTAGAAGATGGAGGATTAATTGGAACTATAAAGTCCATACCCCACTAAGCAAATGGTTTTACCTCTATGATTGGTTGAAGTGGAAGAGCTACATACTTTTCCTTACTTGTTGTTGTCTGACATATGTGACAAGTTCTCACATGTTGGTGGGCATCTTTGAACAAAGTAGGCTAGTAATAGCCTTCCCTCAAGATTTGATGTGTAGTGGATGATGCAAAACCATGGACTGTGCCATATTTCTCATGGAATTCAATCATTACTCTAGCAGCTTCCTCTTTCCCTAAACATCTTAAGTAGACACCCTCATGATTTCTTTTATATAGTATAGCTCCTATCATCATAAAACTTCCACTCTTCAAGCACAAAGCTCGCCTCTGAACCATGTAAAGACGATTAGGACACTGTTGACTCAATAGATAGAAAATAATCTCATCATACCAATCTCCTGGAGATACCTCTTAAAGGTAATAATGTTGAGTTGTGAGATCAGGACCTATCTTAGCCATTATCTTTGTTAGCCCTTGTCCTCTTACCAATTTCATGGGCTGGATTTCCATATCATATTCCTGCAACATGGTTACCCACTTGGCTCTTCGTTCACCTAACTCATTCTACATCAATAACAACTTTACTGCAAGATCAAGCACTATGGTAAAACCTTTATTCCTCAAGATATAATGTTTGAACTTCTTCACTCCTCAGACCAAAGCATAGGCCTATTTCTCCACATTGTGGTATTTCAATTCTGCATCTTTTAAAGGAGTACTCGTGAAGGCTATAGGGTGTTCATTCCCTTGATCAAACTTTTGAGTTAACATTACAACACAAGGATGATAAGAAGTGAATGAATATATATAAAAAGACTTAGTGTAATCAGGGTTCACCAATACAAGAGCTTCAGCGATAACCTTCTTAATTTTTGCAATTACCTCCTTGGCTTTTGTATTCCATTATATCTTTGCTTCTTGTTTCAATATAGCATTCAATGGCTTGACTATCTCTGCAAATCTTGTGATAAATTTCCTAACAAAGTTAATCTTACCAAAGAATGACTTCATCTCTTTTTTACTTGCAGGAGGTTGAATCTTCAAGATAGCCTAAATTCTTTCAGGGTCAATAGCAATACCCTGTTTTGAGATAATGTGTCCTAATAATTTTCCTTCCGTGACTCCGAAAATGCATTTCCTTGGATTAAGTGAAATACCAAACTCTCTACATCTTTGAAACACCTTGCATAAGTCCATTATATGACCACCTCATTTTCTAGAAAAAAAAGTCAAATCATCCATATAAATTATGATGCACTTACTAATTATATCCTTGAAAGCGATGTCCATAGCTCTCTGGAATGTAGCTCTAGCACTGATCAATCCAAATGCCATCCTTCTACAAGAAAAATTTCCCCATTTGGTAGTAAAGGCAGTCTTGTGCCTATCTTCATATTGCATCATGACTTGGTTGTATCCAGAATACCCATCCAAAAAGGACATCATTTGCGATCCATTGACAATCTGAAGCACTTCATCCAGTGAGGGAACTAGATAATTGTCATTTTCTGATGCTCTATTCAGATTCCTAAAATCCACACATAGTTTGATTTCTCCATTCTTTTTCCTTACTAGAACCAAATTTTCCACCCAAGTGGAGTGTCGTATTGGAAATATAATGTGTGCTAAAAGCAGTTTCTGCACCTCTTTTTGAATAATAGGCTCTAACAGAGCATTAATTGGCCTTTGCCTCTATCTGAATGGTTTAACATCTGACTTCAGTGGGATGGTGTGTGTAATGATTGAAGTATCATATGTTTTCAAGTTTTCATAACTCCAAGCTATTACATCATGATATGTATGTAAGGTATCAATAATCCCCTTTCTTTCCTCTGGAGTACATACCTTGCCAATAAGAACATTCTTCAAGTCATCTGGTGTCCCCATATTATGCGTTTCACACTAGCTGCTAATAGACCCTCTTTTAGTCTATTGTTATTGATCTCTTATCTTATCTAGGTCAAAAATTCATTCAAGTTGCACCATACCCCTTGGAATGGTATTAGTCTTTAGATTGATGATTTCTCCAAAGTCAATTTATGCTTCTTGGGGCTCTATTTCATCAATAACTTGGGAGGCAAACACATCACTTCTTGTAATAAATTCCAGAATATGCTTATCATCTTCAAAGACCTGAAATTTGGTAACGTTGTCAGGTACTGAAGGGACAGGAGTGAGCTCAATTGTAAATTTCTTCAATCCTAAAAGTGACAAAGGCTGTAAGGTGCTGGCAGCTTGAGCTAAAGAATCAACAACCTGATTTTTGTTTCGAGGGATCAATTGGATATTAAAGGCATCAAATCCCTCAATGAGATCCCACACTCTATGCTTGTAGTTGATCATCCTTCTATGATGCATGAATAGTGTTTTCTTACTTGTTTGACCACTAATTCAGAGTCTCCAAATACTTTTAATATCTTAACTTTCTTTTTTGATGCCATTAGCAAGCCATGGATCAAAGCCTCATATTCAACAACATTATTAGTGTATTGGAACTGGAGTCTATGAGAAGCAAAGTAATTCTTACCTTTAGGACTTATCAATTCAAATCCTGCTCCAGCACCCTGTTTGGATTTAGATCCATCAAACCTTAGTGTCCAACAACCATCAGATTCTTTTGGCTTCAATTTACCTTGTTCTTTGCTGAGGATAGGGATTTCTTCAGGAAGCACTGAGCTCTTATCCTTATCACTATTTAATTCTTCCTGCACATTAATTTCAATAGGTGGAACTAGATTAATGCATTTCTATATCTGTCTGACAACAGTCTACACAAGTCACATTCCAACTCAGAATGAGAGGCATCATGTACTCTGCACCAATTTGGGAGCAATAATTCCTCAAATTTTATGCTTCCTTTCAATTGTATCTGTTCTTCCATACACTTCTGGATGAACTCCTGAAAGTTATCCAACAAACCAAGCTGCCTGTGCTCTTCATCACTTATTTCATCCTCTTGTTCAGTCAAAGTCTCAGGACCACTTCTCTCCGGAATGTGTTTATCTGAAGAATACTGTAGCATAAAAAATTCTTCATCCTCGGTAGCCGACACAACCAACACATAATTCCCCATGCTAACCTCGGATATCAACAACTCATTTGAGATATTTTGGTATTTTGTGATCACATATTTCATTCAGGGTTCTCTTTCAATTTTGATCTGATTTGGGACTCCCTTCCATGGTAACCACATATGGGAATGATTTGTGGAGGTGTATCCATTTAAAGCTTTAGTGAAATCCCTACCTAAAATCAAACCATAAGCTTTACTTGTTGCACCCTAGGATCTGATGCAAGCTGTGTAGGGATCATGTTCAATTCTCCAACTACACTTACCTCCTTTTTATCCAACTGGGTAACCTTATTTAGAGAGGCAATAGGAGTAATACCTAATGATTTGCAAACAACAAAAGGCATAACATTCGTAGAGGCTCCTGAGTCTAGAAGACAATTATGCAAATTCTTTCTGAAGATATGAATAGAAATTAGGAAAGGAGGAGTTTTCATCTTACCTTGAAATAGGTTCAAATGAGTATCAGCTTGTGCAACCTGACCTTTATCCTTATCTCCCCTCCTATCTATAGGTGGGACCTGACTTTTGGGTGCTTGAGAATTAGAAGACATGGTAGCAGCCTTATTGGTGGCTGCTCCTTATGATGTTGTATTTGAACTAAATGATCCTAGAACGACATTCCTAATAGTAGGGACTCTTAGCAACTCAAAGGCAGAAAGACTTACCTTTACTTTCTTGAATTCCCTAGTCATGTACTCACCCAATTTCTCCACATTCAGGTCGGCCTGAGATTCTTTGTAGCCACTGGCCTGCTTATCCTTGGAAATTTCAGCATTGTTCCCCTTTGACAGGTACTGTGTTGGCACTTGAAGATAGGACAGATTGTTAATAGCTTGCGGATCAGGTGGAGTATTGAAATTGTTAGGGGGAATGGAAGTGGTGAAAGGACTTCCAGCTCGTGGAGCCCTATTAGGCCTATTTCTTAAATCATATTTCTTCGCTGGTTGTTGAAACATCTAAACCTATTCAACACTAACTTATTCTTCATCTACAAGGCCATTATCAATTTCATTCTCTTCATTAAATACCTGGGAGATCTCATCTTCATTCAACACTTGTTCTGCCTCATCTTCCGTAATAGACACTTCTTCCGGTTCATTTTCCTCACCCTTGGGAAATGGAGCATGATTAAATACTAGTATTGGAGAATCATATGGATTTGAAGGTACAATTTCCTGTCCAGTAGAATTATTCTCCACTTCATACTGAAAGATAGAAGTTGAAGTTTGAAATTCAGCACAGTCTAATTCAAAGTGTTGACTTGTTTTATGGAGCCTGCACCATCCAGACAAAGCTTCTTCTGCTAGATATACACCATTCGTAGGTTTCTCTTGAGTAGTAGGTTGATCCAAGGGAGTAGGAATCCCTCCATTATTAGGCCCAATATTCCATGATATGTTCTACCTAGATTGTTGCCCTTGGTCAAATCCTTGTCCACCTTGTTGGTTTCTATCATAATTCTGACCAGAACCTTGTCTTCTATCAAAGTTTTGATTCCTGTCAAAATATTAACATCTTTTGAAATTCCTATTTTCCCTGGCATAGCTAGATTGTATATTCTTCTGAGTAGCTTGGAGCTAGCTATTTTGATTTCTCAAATATTTTACCTTTGTATTCAACCTCTTCACTTGTTCAGACAATTCATCCAATCTTTCCTTGTCCAAACTAGTAGGTGGTGTTGGATTACCTCTAGAAGGATATCTGGGTATTTTCTTAGAACCAACAGCTTGATTCAAGTTCTCTGAATTATGCAAATATGTAGGGAAACCAACCTATTGCTACTGTAAAGGTTGATTATTTCTCTGATGAGGATAAGATGTCATAGGTTGAGCTTGATTTATAGGTGGACATGGATGAGGGACCAAGGGTAATGACAATACAAGATTCATTATTGGAGCATGACTGGTCAAAGCCTGATTAAGGGCTTGAATTTGTCCAAGGTGAGTGAAAGGTCCTAAGGATGGCAAAGGTCCTGGAAAATGTTGCCTCAAGTCCATACTAACCTTTACTACTTTTGCATATGCAGTGAGCAAAGTATTGAGAGGATTCATCCTTTGTTTCAAGAAGGTGGTTGTAAGGCTATACAAGGCTTCAAGGTATATTTCCAAAGTAGTATTTTCATTTCCAGCGTACGGTTCCTAGAGTCTGGTATATGCTCAATGGAACCTATCATTGAATGATCCTATGGGCTCATTAATCTCCCTTTTTATTCCAGTAAAATGCAAGTACAACTCGTTAGCACTAATGGGAATCTTGAACTTTTGCAGAAATGCAGCTTCCAACTCAGTCCAATTATAGATGGAAGCAGCAGGTAAGTGACTGTACCAATAGAAGGCTTCTTCTCCTATAGAATAAGGGAACAATCTACATGCAACATCTTCATGGTTAATCCTCTATCCCTAAGATAGGTCTGAAAAATCCTAATATGTTATTCTGTCGTTCTGTTAGGGTCATGGGTATGAAACTTAGAGAAAAAGTGCTCAAGATTCTTGGGCATAACATTGTAATTATTGAAGATCAATGGGGATAGATTATTAGCAAGAAAATTCATTGGTGGAGGTGGGGGTGGTAATGGCTGATTTATGACTGGTTGTGGTTGTGGAATGAGAATCCCCTCAGAGCTAGATGAAGATGAGGATGATGGAGACAATGGAAGTGGGTGAGTTGATGATGATTCTTCCCCTCCTCTAGTCCTTCTTGACCTCGTAGGGGCTTCTAACTCTTGGAATTCTTCCTCTCCCAGAGTATATCTAGTTCTTCTTCTAAGTCTCTCAGGAGAGATGGCATTTAAGAAGTGCTCCATCATGCTTTTTCAAAGGCCCTCCTTCTAGCGCCAATCTGTTGATGGTGTTTTCTGAACAGCAACAACTTAGACAGAATAAGTTATCCTATCTCTCTTGAAAGGTAGATTTCTATGGAAAGAAATAACCCAAAGGTCTCTAATGTCAGGTCTTGACAATGCAATAAAACAACTCAGTGATAAATGTGAAAATGTTGGTAATCACAATGAGACCTTATTACGAGCAACACTGGATTTTGAATCTTATTAGACATAAACAATGAATTCATACTTTGAAACTTAATTGGAACTGTGATAATAAAGAAACAAAAAAACATAAAGGTTTCAGAGATAATCTTAAAACTACTTATAACCCTAAGATTGAAAATACCAAAGGATAAAATGCTTAAATTGGACCAATCTCTCACAAACTATTTTTTGCTTGACCTAGATGAATCTACAATTCCACAGAAATAGTGCAATCTTCTAAGGTATTTAAAGATTTTCAAATCATAAACATTCATTCAGTCAATCCTATTGCAATTGAGGTGAATAAACCTTCACAATTGAACTAAGCACAAATATAAGTCCAGGCTAACTTTGCAAAGTAGCTAACAATCAGCTAACTGTGAAAAGTATGGACTAGAGATCGCTGCAAACATTCCAAATATGAAACCCTAAGTGTTACCAAATCATGTAACATAACCACTAAGAAATTTGAAAGATAGAATAACAAGAACCATGCTATATGAACTCCACAATATAGATACCAAACACAATATCTTCCTTATATTGAATCATCCAAAGTAGGAACAATTCTAGTTTCTTGTTACAACACTTGCTTGCCAATAAACCCTAATCTACTCTAATATCGAATACTATCTCAATTCTACTATACCTATTCTATAATCTCCTATCTATATTTCTCTATATATCCAAATGAGGCAACATGCCAGCATTTTATAGAGATTCAACAAGATAGGTCAGCCCAATTTATGATTTACAATAAAAACATGACCTACAAGAAGTTAGCCTAAAATATATTCAAACATATGAAATGTGCCATTGGCACCAATTTCATCCAAAACCGCCAAGATGTCAAAAGGTTGGCCCAATACATGTGAATTAATGGGAAGCAAAAATACCAATGTAACCCTATATAATTACTCCCTATCCTTGTCCTTAGATTTATCTTCTTCACCGTGTACAACCAATAGGACCCTATCAAGCTCAGCAATAGGTGGCACAGGCAAAACCCTAACCTTTCTCTCAAAATACTTGATATCCTATCTTTCCAACCTAACTGTACCATCCCAATCGACTTTATTGGTCAAATACCTATCAATGACTATAATACAAGTTGTAGCATCATCCAACTAATGTTCAGTAACTGGCCCTTCACTGACTGGAGAATAAATATCCCTCCACCATTTTCTAAGTTGTTCCAAATCGAGATGTTTTGGAGAAAACTTATTCCTTCCAGTCATGACCTCAAAGAATGAAATGCACCTCTCATGAATGCTGGTTGGAGCATCCTCAATCTGCCTCGCCTATTTGTGGTTATTTTTCAAGGCCTTCTACCTCATTTGTAGGATTTCAAACCATTTCCAAGGTTCGTAAACTCTTGGAAACGGAAGAATCTTGCATTGTACCAATTTGTCTTCAATAAACCCCATAATTGTTGCAGTCTTCTGTAGTAGGAGGCTGGTATCCACATCATCTTTTTCCAATGTAGCCTTCAACCAATCTATCAATCTTAGTGCATCACCTCCAGTTGTCAATATTCCCTTAATGGCATCATCTCCTTTAGCTTAGACACCCTATAACCAGGTAACTGTAGCATGTGAGGTGCCCTTCATCTTTTCTAACTCAGAGATTGTTTCCTAGGGTAGGAATCCTGTAGTAGAAGAGGAGGAGCCAATAGCTTGCAAGGGTTTCATCAACTCTTGCAAGTATTTCCTTAGTTTCTCATTCTCCTTCTCCATTTCATGCCTAGTTTGCACTGCCTTTTTCAATCACCCCACAATCATTGCATTGGAGCCCTCATACTCTTCAATATCCTGCGCCATAGTAGCATGTCCCAAATCAACAGTCTGCACATTATAGTCTTGGGTAGTCACATTGTCTCTATCCTTGTTCAGAGCAGGGGTAGCAATATGGGCCAGTCGGTTACCTGATCCATCCCTTTCAATTCGAGATACAACCCTTGCTTTCTTCTTAGTCTTCTCTTTCTCCACATTAGCCATGAGGGTATCCCAATTAGGAGGAGAATCCTCCACTATTACCATTTTTCTCTTCAATTCCCTCTCAAGCCAATCTAGAATAGTACACCTAGTAGGCACTTTGTCTACCTTATCTTGTTCCTTCTCTTGCTAATCATTAGTTGTCTCTTTCTCATCACTTGAACTTTTAGAAACATCCCCAGTTGGGTTCTCTTCCTATTGTACCTGCTCTTCCACAACCACATACACTGGTTAAAGGACCTTAGTTGGTATCTCTTCCTCCTTTTGAGGAGACCTTTCTACTTGTTCTTTTGCAGGAGAGTCTGCATATGCCACCAAGGGAGATTGAACTACCCTATCGATTTATGTCTCTTCCTCAAAGAGGTCTTCTTGGAACTCTTCCTTGTTTAAATTCTTAGAACTTTCATCCTACTTTGGTTCTCCTCATATGCTACCAGCATCTTGAGGAATGGATGGATTTACTTGCTCAACAACAAGGATACTCACCAAAACATTATCTTTTTCTGTAGTATCCCTTGGGGAAGGAGTCCTTGATCTCCACATGTAGACTTGTGTCTTTTCCCCTGAACTTTCCACCTCTACCACTGCTGGCTCAATTTCCCTGTCAACCCTAGGGGCTTTCTCTACCTTCTATGATGTCCTTGTGACTCTTGTCTTCTTCACCAATGCATGAACACTTTCAACCTCCTCCTCATCCTGGCTCTTCAAAACTTCTTTCCTAGAGGCATTCTTCATCTTCTTGGCAACATGCCTCCTTTGTTTGCCTTCCTCTGCAGCCTTCTTAGCCTGAATCTCCCTTACCTGGATTCTAAAAGGAGGATCCACCTTCTATTTACTTTTTGGATCTGATTCAAGTGAAGCCTTAGAAGCAGAATGAGACTCTAAGTCTCCCATTAGTTCATAGGTGCATGGAACACCCTCGCTTTCCAACTCCAGTATTTTGTTCTTGAACCACATCTTGGTATATTTGATCACTGGGGCCATAACGTGATCTAAATCAGTCTTTTCTTCCTCTAACCAGTCAACTCACCCTACTACTTTGTCCCTTACTATCTCATAAACATGACCTTGGATCATAGGTCCATCCTCCTCTACCTAATCTGGGATGACCCTTACATTGTACAATCTCACCAAGTCCACTAGCAACCTGGAAAAACTCTTCTTTCTCACCTCGAACTCATCAGCAAGGTTAATCCAGTAGTCCTCAATATGAGCCTTATGGCTATAATCCCTATTGGCCTTCTTTTGGCCCTCGCTGGTAACATCAAACCTTTCTCTCTTAGAATGAAAAGGAGCCCAAGAGTACCCATCTCCAACTCTAAAGCATGAGCAGACTAAATGGAGGCACAAACTTCTCCCATCCCCATCTTCAAAGGGAAATTGTTCCCAAAACCTGTCTTATGCGTCTCTCCCTTCACAACATTGTCAAAGTCACAGATCTGTCTAGTGACTTCCAACAATATAATATGATCTATGGGATATCTAGGGAGTTTATAGGAAGCCCTCTGAAAACCATCATTTCTGATATATGAGAAGGTTGGGAACTGGATAAACTAGGCTCCATATCTCCTTATCAGCTCTTTTGCTTTATCTGAGATTCTCACATGCTCTACTCCTTGGAGCAATCTAGTAATGTACATTGTGAAGGCATCATTCGACCTCCTGTAGCTTCCACCAGTTAGGTGCAACTGTGGATATACTTCATAGATAGCATCCTGCCCAAAAATACCCCTAGTGCTCAATCCCTACTATGGATGAAGTCTAGCCAATAAATACACTAGGTAAGAGGTCATAGTGAAGGTGTTGGTCTGAAAGACATTACATAGTTGATGATGGATCGCGTTACTAATAACACCTGCCCAATGATATTCAATTCCTTGCTCCATTCTGGCAATCACATTGAACATCCAAGTTTCAAAAACACCTGCACTCTTCAATCCTACCAACTTGCTGAGAAAGGTGATGGAATTGTAGTACTCCCTCTTGAACTTCAGCCTGAATAGTTGTCTAGGAAACTTGGAGAAATGAGATTTAGGCTTCTCTAGCCAAGAGTTTATCATCTGTTGAGATTTGACAATGTTCTCCTCATAATACTTTCTAGCAACCTCTATGTCAAAGCCCACCACATGGGACCTATCATGTATGTCAAAGGTTGCAGCAATGGCCATAGGACCAAAACTAGCAAGAATCCTTCCCTGGGGACCAATTATTGTTTGTGCCCCACTATCATAGTTTCTGGCACACTCAAGCACCAACTCATAGCACTGCATTGTAGAAGGGAAACCTGCCACATGAGCTAACCCGAACTCCACCATTCTTTTTTCCAACAGAGGAGGGATGGGTGCTGACACCTCAGCCTTGAATTCCTCATAGTCCCACATGCCTACATTTGTATCTATGATCCCTGAACAAATTTAAGTCAACTTAATCTCAAGAATTCTTCTCTTTATATCTAACTTAACCTTTTCTACATCTGAGATGGCAAAATCCTCTGCACCCGGATCGGTTGCCTTCCCCTTGCCTCAACTAGCAACATTTTGTCTTGATCCTACCTTCAAAAACATAAAGGTAACCTACAATTAGATCCATAAGAAGCAATAAGTGTGGAATTTCATTACATCAAAGTTCAAGATTTAGCCCCCCTCACGGATTCTACACTGGGAAGGATTTTTGAGAAAATTCGGACCAGGAAATTCCAGCGAACCAAACATACAAAATCCCATAATATCATTCAAAATCATTAATTAACCAAGGGAAATCATTAGAAACACTTAGCATAAGTTCTTAAAATCAATCAAATCATTTCCTAATAAACCAAAGATCTATAACCATCAAATTCAACGTTTCCTAGAAAAAACCCGGAAGAATCTGCTAGATACGGATTCTGGCGAAATCAACAATAGTTATAATCGATTCGGGAAAAACAAAGAGACACAGAAAATTCAAGAAAATCCGGATGGAACGGATTTCGATGAAATCCAGATATAACAGTATTAAAGCTCGAAATCGGTAAAATGACCCGACCATGAACTTCGGGAAAATCAGGATGGAACAGATTTCAAAGAAACCAAATGAAATCCGGTGGAAAGTGATAAAGGAAGAAGAGATAGAAAAGTGAGAGAAATTTGGGGGAGGTGGAATTTCGCGAGGACGTCAAAAACCCAAACTTGTCTACATCCTCTCCACTTTCACCAAATTGATTCAAATCACTCCGGATCTAGGCCAGAACTCCAAAACAAACCTAACTTGGGACTCTAATGAATAACACATGAACCAATAACGTATTTCTCAACAATTTGAGGAGATTTGGCCATGCCCTAGGTTAAGAACCCTAAATTTTTGACATGGAAGCATAGACGAATCGCTCACATCAGAACGGAAAGTTTAAAACTATAGCAAGCCAATGCCCTAAATAAGAAGTAACACTAGACTAAGCATAAACATTCAATCAATCAAAATGGGTCGTACCCCAATGAAAAACCCCAAGATGCCCAATTATGACGCGCACCCAGAAGAACCAGGAAACTATGGAGGAATCCCAAGCAAACAAAGAAAAGCAATTGAAATCATCAAAGGAAAAGTGGTACATATACATACCATGAAAGTGCAAAGGTTGAAATTGGTGAAGCCAAAAAATAACCATCTAATGCGAACTAGATACAATCCACACACAGGAAATGAAAATGCACAATCCAAATGGCTTCGAAAATACAGATATCCAGCAAAAAACCAAGAACTCCAAGACACAATCCCAAATGATAGCAAATGCACAAACTCAAATGATCAATTACTTCTCAAAGAATCAATATATCAAAGCCCCAAGACCTCCGCACAAACACCATTAATGCATTCGACAAGACAGTCGCGACCACAAAAAATTTAGGAATTCGACTCTTCGACGGACTTCAAGAATTCAATGGGGGAACGAATTTTGGAGAAATCGGGATCATACGGATTTTCCCAAAAACAAGGCAAAAGATAGCAATTTTGGACACTGGGAGGAAATAGGGAGAATTCGGCCCAGGCGGATTTTCTTGAAAGCAATAAAAAACACAAAATAAAGCCAGAACCTCAGACTTTCAATAGATTTCATAAGTTTTCCACTCCAATTGGAAAAATGGACATTAAAGCACAAACCCAAGCAAGCAAAAACCCCCAGAAAAGTAGGGCCAAAACACCCAAAAGCGAAAAAAGGAGGATCCCCACTTTCAGTGGGGCATGTGTGCAAAAACTGCACAACAAATAGTATTTTGACTTGGGAAATTAAAGTTGAAAAGAGGAAAGGTGGTAGAAACTAAACTTACAGTTTGTCTGCCCTTAAGCTCCACACAAATATGATACCTACACACAGCAGAACAGGGAAAAATGTTGGGGTTGTTTCAAGGCTTGTCGTAGTCAAATGCTCATTTTGGAGTTGCCACCTCCACGAACAACAAAAATAGCCATGAAAGAGAAAGTATGATTTAAAGAACATATGGAAAGAAATTCATAACATGCAATGCTAACAATAATATGCTACATAAATCAAATAATGATGCTAAGTAAAAGGAATATCACATCCCCAACAAGATGCCCTTGATCACGCAAAGGGAGATGTGAGCTCGCAAGCTTGTGAGTGCCACCATTGTTGCAACAACATGAGGATAAAAACCAACAGAGTATCACCTTGGAGCTTCAATAATGTAGAATTCTATGAAACTAAAATGTATAGAAGTAAGTTTGATTGAGAAATGTGTAGAAGATTAAATGAATGAAAAAGGAGATCTTTTTAGGATGAATAGAAGCCCAAAAGAGTCGTAAGAGGTTGGTCAAGGGTGTAGGGGAATTATGCTTCATCACCAATGGAAAAGGGTAATGCCTCTATAGATTCTAGAGGTGAGAATCCTATCAAGATGGTAGCATACTGCATAGACATCATCATGCCATGCTAGCATCCTTGACAAAAGTTCCCCCATTGACACTACAGATAGTTGCCAAATGGGTGGAAAGTGAGTTGATGAAGTGGAAAAGCATAGTCGGGTTTAATTTTTCTAAGGTAAGGGGTGTAAATGGGGAATTTGCAAGGGGTACCAATTCACTCCATTAAATTTTTCCCCAACTTTAGTGAGCATATGTGCTACCAAATACAAGGTAAAGTAGATCAAAAGAGTTCAAAGAAAGTATAATTGAACCATCAAGGAAGTAGACCAAAACCTGACCCACCCAAAAGCATAGGAAGAGAAGTTGGCTCCATAGGTCCTTGGACTTGAGGAGAGTTGAAAAAAATGTGCCACAAATATGCAGACCTATGTAAGGGTGAACACAAAGGCTTTGTGGGTGCTCGGTCCTCCAGTGTTTAACAAAGAGGTCCCATAGGATGTAAGTGCTTCAGAAGTCCTTAGACCTACACAGGAGGCACCCCTAGGTGCTTGATCTTGAAGGAAATCGGATGTGAAAGGCTCTATAGAGCCTGATGGGGCCTTACTGGTACTCTATCCTGCAAGATCGATTGAAAAGTAGCTTCAAAGATGCACCTACAAAGAAACAAGTTAATCTACAAACAAAACGTGTTAGACATCAAAAATACACATAGATAGATAGGCAGAGAGTCACATAGAAAATCAAAAATTGAAGGAGAAGCTTTCAAAGTGGTCCCTTGAGAACCCTTCAAAAGAAAAGGGTTACACTCAAGGGACACTCTGTTTGAAAGGCAATAATCTTTTTGAAAAGAGATAATTTATAGCCAATGATTCTAGCATCAAGGAATCCTTCTAAAAGATTCATTTCATCAAGGAATTCAAAATGAAAAATTCTCCCTCACAAGGGAAAGTCCAAATTCTATCTTACGAATCTGTGATGAAAGAAAAATTCATCTAGGGATCCATGTTGAAGAATGCAATTTTTGAAAAATAAGAATATATCCAGCAAGGGATTCATTGGCCACCAAATGCACCTTCTGAAAATTGAATTAGTGTGATAGCTCCCCCTTAGGATGGTGTGTTCCAAGCACAAAGTCACGCGACATCCTAAGGAGAGAAAAATAATAATGAAAGTGATGTTGTGGCCTACAAAACATGATGAGATGTAACTATGGTAATGGTTTCACACACATGAGGGACAACACATAAGCACCACAACATCACAAAGAAATCAAAGAGGGGACAAAGATAAAAATAAAGGACAAACCATGACATAACAGACAAGGGACAAGGGGATCTAATATTTTTGGGCCAGAGCTGGTCATAAATATAGATAGATAGATATAATAATATATAAATGAATTTTCATCAACCCCCTACTATATCAAACCATGTGAAGAAATTCACATGAAAATAAAATAAAATAAAATAAAATGGGTCAACATGGAAGGGAGGCCTAAATACGCCCAACACTTTGCATTGTCCCCAATTATCGAAAATCAAGGCACAACAAAGGGAAGAATGGTGTGACAAATAGAAGAATTTTTACAACACAAAAATTCTCTTGTATCCAAGTACCTACAAGGGTGACAGGGGTCCTCCAAGTAGACATAAAACAAGCATGAGGGAACACAACACACACACACAATCTAATCTATAGATAAAGAAGAGGTACCCCCCTAGTCCTCATCAACCAAGAGGTTGTCGTTCTCCCAATCTAGGTCATTGTAATGGAAGGGTAGATGAGCCTACAAGGGTGAGATAATAAGGGGGATACCCTTTGAATCTCTTACTATAGACACTAAAAATTTCCTTAGGCCTGTGAGTCTTGATTTCTCCATCATTTCCCTTTTCACTTTTCATGATTAAATAATTTTAATTATTTAATGAATTTATTTCTATCTTAATTCCTCCTTGATTAATTAAATAAGTTATATTTATTCAATTATGTCACTAATTTCTTTCCTCTATAATTAAATAAACTTTATTTATTTAATTGTTTCCACTTTCAACTATAATTAAACAATTATATTAATTATTTAGTATTCACTGTTAGCTTTTTTGTCACAAATTAATTAAATTTTATTTAAATAATGATTCATCTTTTCTCTAAATTTTTGAATTAAATTTCTATTTAAATCAAAAAGTTAACTCACTTTTTTCCTCTTCAATGAGATAATGTTTCCATTTTTTCAAAATTCACTTTCCTCTTCCAACTAATTGATTTTTTCAAAAAAATTAGTTAGTTTCCTCTTTCTCTATCACTCCAGATCTTATCTTGTCTCATCTTGATTAATTGCAACCATTGATCGAATGAAAAATCAATTGATCTTTATTGTCTATTTCGTAACCTCCCTCTCATCAACCCTCATCCATCGATCTTGCAATCTTCGTAGATGATTAATCTCATCCATTTATTGAAATGGTTATCTATAAAGAAGCCATTCTCTCCCACTTTTACCTTATGAACAACCATTATCTCCAACTTTATTGCTTACAATTTTTAGGTATTTGCATAAATTAGACTACAAATATGATGGCATATTTGTAAAAGAAGAAGGAATCAACTTCAATGGGGAGTGTTTTATCTTAGTTTCTTGCATTTTGATTTCTCTCCTTGTTTGCTTTCTCTTGTTTTAGATTGGGATTATAGTTTAGAATTGTTGGTTGTCACTTTATCTAGGATAGCTTGATTTTTTGATCTTACATTTGGTGAACTTGACATGAAGGACAAGATTTTACAAGATTTCATACGATTTTTGTTTGTTTTTGTAGATTTTTTGTATGAAATGACGCATCTGATAAATGCAACAACACAACTACCAAGAAATGACACATTTTCTCAAATAAGTGACACATTTTATGAGAAACAATGCATCTTCTAGGTAAAATTCAAATTTAAAATTGCATCACAATCGCTCTGGTGCGACGCAACACAAAAACATAATTGGTGAAAGGAATGACACATTTTCTCGGTATAAATTTCTAGTTTTACTGTCTTTTCGTCTCTTTTCTTTTGAAGCCTTTCGAGTAGTGTAGTGTTTTCTGGTTGCTAAAATTTTGTTTTTAGTGTGTGGCTTTAAAGTGGAGTTCTAAAAACTATTTCACTTGAAACAAAAAAAAAATGAGCTTTTTAGTTTAGTTCTTTTCTTTTAAAATTTATAAGTTAGTTTAGTTTTTTTATTTTCCCATTCAATTTATTCTTTAATTTTTGAATTCAATTTAGCTTTTAACCTTTTGTGCTAACTAGGGTTTTGCAGCTTTTCATTGGTCCAAGACATCTTTGAGAAACTACTAGTGAGTGGTTTTTCAGGTTTTCATGTGTCCAAGGCTTTATTTTGAAACCACTAAATATTGTTTTCTTTAGAGTAGATCATGTTTCAAGTGGTGCTTAAAAAGAACAACTATATTTTATTCACATAGATTTAACTAGGGGGTTAATAAATTGCTATTTTTCATTCTTGTAAGATGGTAGGTGTATGATCTCACCTTCTGCAAACTCGATGATTAAAAGCCATACCCATCTTTATATGTTTTTAATCCTTTAGAAGGGCCTACCACCTCACTTCAAAAGGTGGGAATGACCCAATCGGTAATGGGCTAAATCCAAGTCCTTCTGAACTACTATATAAATGTGTGGTTGCAATGATGGGAAGTGGTTCATGATAGATCTCCCCTAGTATCCTTATGATGCAAAAAAACCCTTTTTCTAAGGGGTGGAGACCTCTTGAGGGATTTTATCATAGTAACCCCCAGACCGGATGCCCTTACTAGAAACCTTTGTATAGAAAACCAAAATCCCTCTATTTGTTGGCACACGAGGTTGGACCTTTGAAGCCATCCTACACTTTCACGGTTCATTGTAGAGATGGAAAATTTATTAAGATCCTTCTGGTCTTAGGGAATTCAGAACTTGGTATGCTTGAGAAATGAGTGTCGTAGAGGGGAGCTAGTGCTACCAAGTTCCTAGGTCATCTGCTTTGAATAGGTGCGGCTGGAGAAATCCAAGTGGGAACCCAATGAATATAATCATTTTGAACCTAGGACTTGTGCTTGTATTTGCAATAATAATAAAAAATTCACGACTAAACCAAACCAAAAACAAGTTCTTGATACTGCCTTTTTATGTTTTCCAATCAAATTTTATCAAAAAAAGTTAAAATCCCATCAAAACCTAGTTCAAAAACATCAAAATTTCCAAGACAACATTCTGGAAAATGGCAACTTTCAAAAATAGAGTTGCATTTGATACTGTGCACCACATTTGAACATTGAAAAATGAGAATTGACATTGTAAACCACATTTGTAGAAAATAGAGCCACAATTGTTTGATAAACAAAAACTCACAAAATCTTTGTCCAAAATCTGATCAAATCATTTTCACAGTTATCTTTGACTAATAAACTAGAGACTTGTAAGATTTACTAGTTCATTTTAGCATTTCCATTTAGGGATATATTACATTATAGGCTATATTCCTCCATCCTTTGCATTGCATAAACTAAACCTCGATTCTTACATTGCATTAAGGCCTTCAGATTTTGAACATAGGAAGACCTTTGAGCATTTTGGAAAATCCTTGGTTTCATATTATATTTTTCATTGACCATTATCCTTTACTTTGTTAATCCTTGTCATTGTCACCTTATCAAATTTGAGTCTTAAGCTTGTGTCTTAGCCTTGACTCTACTTTGTCAAAATTGTCCTCTGATGGTCAATGACATTTGTAATTGTTACATAGGGTTCACATTATCTTTATTTCCATCCTTTGTTTAATATTTTAGGATTCCTTTGCACACCATAGCTTTTATCATCACCTTGCCAAACTTTCATCTTCAACCTAGATTGCATTTTGCACCTTTATCCAAAAAATACAAAAAAATAGTTCATTTTACCTTAGCCTTATCATCATATTATTTTCAATCAGTAAACCTTGCATATCATTTTTCATCCATTAGTTTCATTATCCTTGCATCTTTATACCCCCAAAAAAATCCAAAAGCATAGTTTAGCCTCATTTTCATCTTGCATTATCCCTCAACTTGCAAAAGTCTCACATGGTTGAAAAAAGGTCAAAACCCAAAAGAAAGGACATGGATTCTTTAAATGACATATTTTCTAGTCTAGACCATGACATCACCTTTGGAGAGGATGAAAATAAGTATACACCTATAAGAGTCACATCACGGGGAAACCAAACCAACACATGGGAAGACATGAGCCTAGAAGAATTCAACAAACATTTGACTCCTCAAGAAATTGAAAGAGACTATCAAGAACCAAGAATTTTAAGCATGGTTGATCAACTTGTTAGTGCTAACCCTATAAAATGTTTCTATGCACTAGCTAAAAAGGGTGCCAAATTACTTCAAGGCTTTGATGTATCAACCATTTTAGAAGAGGAAACTGAAAATCCATTTGCAATTGGCATGCCTTCATCACAAAAAACATCAAACATACCCCTTCAGACAACTACACACATGACTACCATTACCACACATATCCCAAGCATCCCAAAAATTGGGAACAAGGTAACTCATACCACTACATAAGGAAATAACCTCACACTTGGAAGTTCCTCCAATTCCATGGGAAAGAGCTTTACAAACCTCCTTTTCAAAAAACAAATCAAGGTTACACTTCACAAGGTCCTAAACCTTTGACTCAAAATGAAAACAAAGGCCATATTACAACACTCCAAAACGCAAATCAAGGATCCGTATTCCAAATTGAAAGCATACCTTCATCAAGTCAACCTAGAAAGGTTCACATTATCCCATGAACGATCCAAAAACAAAACAACAATCAAGGGTCTATTCCATCACTCAAAAATGAAAATCATGGAAATATCCCATCACTCCAAAATGAAAATCAAGGATCTATCCCATCACTCCAAAATTCTAATCAAGGATCCCTTCCATAATTCCAAAATTATAACCTAGGAACCATTCCTTCATCCCAAAATGTCAATCAAGGATGTACACCTTCATTTAAAAATGCCAATCAAGGACCTACACCTTCATGTCAAAATTTAAATCAAGGGACCATTCCTTCATCAAAAAATGTCAATCAAGGGCCTACACCTTCATGTGAAAACATTAACCAAGGATCTACACCTCTATTTACAAATCAAGGACCTAATTTCTAAAATCAAGGCATAAACCAAGAGTCTACACCTCAATCCAAAAACACCATACCACATGCAAACATGACCTTTGGAATGAACATAAATGCCAATTCCATCCCAAATCAAAATAGTACACATCAATATGGCAACCAAGGTCCCACAATAAATCTAATGTATGACCTTAATACCAATATCATGACCTCAAATCAAAACAATGCAACACCATCTCTTGGAGATATGTTAATACAAGTGTAGACCCTCCAACAAAAGTGACCAACATGCAATTGGGGACCAAAAAGAAGAACTATTCCATGGAGGAATTGTGCCCCTTTCCATTTGATAGAAGTTTATACATGCCAACCTTTCAGCCCCATTTCACAACACCACCTATGCCTAAGTATAACAGGACAAGGGATCCAATAGAGCACATTTGAGAATTCAACACATCATGCATGGAAGTCTCATATGATCATACCTATCTAATGAGACTTTATGTGAAGCCTTATGGGACAAACTCTAGATTGGTTTGCACACCTTCCTCCAAGGACAAGGACATGGGGTGAACTAGCTGACAAATTCATCAATCATTTTTCCTTTAACATTAAAAAATAATGTCACCCTTGCAACATTGAGCACAACCAAAAAATAATAAGGGTAATCACTCACCTCATTTTACCAAAGATGGCAAGGATTGGTTAGAAAATTCCCTTGTCACATTCCTGAAAAAATATTGGTCACCATATTTGTGGAAAACCTTAACAGAGAATTCATGATTCAAATTCAAATTCAATGCTGCACAATCTTTGAAGAGATCCTTGAAAAAGGTGTCCTTATTGAGAAAGTTCTTGTTGTGCAGTTTTTGAACACACGCCCCACTGAAAGTGGGGACCCTCTTTTTTTCATTTTTTGGTGTTTTGGCCCTTCTTTTCTGGGGGTTTTCACTTGCTTGGGTTTGTGTTTTAATGTCCATTTTTCCAATTGAGGTGGCACACTTATGAAATCTATTGAAAATCTGAAGTTCTGACTTTATCTTGGGTTTTTCACTGTTTTCGAGAAAATCTGCCTAGGCCAAATTCTCCCAATTTCCTCTCAATGTCCGAAGTGGCTGCCTTTTGCCCTACTTTTAGGAAAATCCATATGGTCCGGATTTCCCCAAAGTCCGTTGCAACGTCAAATCCCCGATTTTTTTACGGTTGTGGCTATCTTGTCAAACACATTAATGGTGTTTGTGCGGATGTTTGGAGCTTTGATATATTGATTCTTTGAGAAGTAATTGATCATTTGAGTTTGTGCATTTGCTATCATTCGGGCTTGTGTCTTGAATTTCTTGGTGTTTTGTTGGATATCTGGATTTTCGAAGCCATTTGGACTGTGCGTTTGCATTTCCTATGCATGGTTTGTATCTTGTTCGCATTGGACAGTTATTTATTGGCTTCACCAATCTCGACCTTTGCATTTCCATGGTATGTAGATGCATCCTTTTCTTTGTTGATTTCAATTTCTTTTCTTCATTTTCTTGGGGGTCCTTTGTGGTTTCCTAGTTCTTCTGGGTGTGCATCATCATTGAGCATTTTAGGGTTTTCTATTAATGTACCAGTCTATCTTGATTGATTGAATGTATGTGCTTGGTCTAGTGTTACTTCTTATTTGAGCATTTGCTCGCTTTAGTTACAATTATCCATTCTAGTGTATGAGCGAATCGTGCTTTGCCCCTGTGCTTTCATGGAAGACATTTAGGGTTCTTGACCTAGGGCATGGCCAATCCTCTTCAAATTGTTGTGAAGAGTGCCCTTAGTTCATGTTTTATTCATTGAAGGCCCAAGTTGAGTTGGTTTCAGAGTTAAGGCCTAAATCCGGAATGATTTGAATTGTTTTGGTGAAAGTAGTGAAGATGTAGATAGGTTCGGGTTTTCGAGGTCCCCACGGAATTCTGCTTCCCCCAAATTTCTTTGAATTTTCTATCTCTTCCTTTTTTATCACTTTTTACTGGATTTCATTTGGTTTCACCAAAATTCGTTCCATCCGGATTTTCCTGATGTTTGTAGTCGGGTCGTTTTATCGATTTCGAGCTTTAATACTATTATATCTGGATTTCGCCAAAATCCGTTCCACCCGAATTTTCTCAAATTTTCTGTGTCTATTCATTTTTCCTAGGTTAGTTAGAACTATTGCTATTTTCACCAAAATTTGTCTCTGGCGGATTCTTCCAGGTCTTTTCTAGGAAATGTTGAATTTGATGGTTATAAATGTTTGGTTTACAGGTAAATTATTTGATTGATTTAAGGAGCTTATGCTAAGTGTTTCTAATGATTTCCCTCCATTAATTGATGAGTTTAAGTGATATTATGGGATTTTATATGTTTGGTTCACTGGAGTCCACCTGGTGCGGATTTTCCTAAAAATCCTAGTGCAGAATTCACGAGGGGGGCTAAATCCCGAACTTTGAGGTAATGATCTTCTACACTTGTTACTTCTTATGGATCTAATTGTGTTTACCTTCATGTGTTTATAGGTAGGATTGGGACAGAATGTTGTTGGTCGAGGCAAGGGGAAGGCAACAGATCTAGGTGCAGAGACTTCTGCCATCTTAGATACAAAAAATGTTAAGTTGGATATAAAGAGCAGAATTCCTGAGAGTAAGTTGACCTTAATTTGGTCAGGGATCATGGATACAAACAGAGGCATGTGGGACTATGAGGATTTCAAGGCTGAGATATCAGCACCAAGCCCTCCTCTATTGGCAAAGAGGATGGTGGACTCTGAGCTAGCTCATGTGGCAGATTTTCCTTTTACAGTGTAGTGCTATGAGTTGGTGCTTGAGTGTGCCATAAAATATGATAGAGGGATAGAGAGAGTAATTGGTCCCTAGGGAAGGATTCTTGCTGGTTTCTGTCCTATGGCCATTGGTGCAACCTTTGACATGCCTGATAGGTCCCATGTGGTGGGCTTCGACATAGATGTTGCTAGAAAGTATTATGAGGAGAACATAGTCAAGTCTCAGTAGGTGATCAACTCTTGGCTAGAGAAGCCTAAATCACATTTCTCTAAGTTTCCTAAGCAACTATTCAAGCTTAAATTCAAGAGTGATACTACAATTCCATCACTCTTCTCAGCAGGTTGGTGGGATTGAAAAGTGTAGGTGTTTTTGAAACTTGGATGTTCAATGTGATTGCCAGAATGGAACAGTGAATTGATTATCATTGGGCAAGTGTTATCAGTAATGTGATCCATCATCAGTTGTGTAATATCTTGTAAACTAAGACCTTCACTATGACCTCTTACCTAGTGTATTCATTGGCCAGACTTCATCCATACAAGGGGTTGAGCACTAGGGCTATTTTTGGGCAGGATGCTATCTATGAAGTGTATCCACAATTGCACTTGACTGGTGGAAGCTACAGGATGTCAAATGATGCCTTCACAATGTACATTACTAGATTGCTCCAAGGTGCAGAGCATATGAGAATCTTAGATAAGGAAAAATAGTTGATAAGGAGATATGGAGCATGGTTTATCCAGTTCCCAACCTTCTCATATATCAGAATTGATGGTTTTTAGAGGGCTCCCTACAGACTCCCTAGATATCCCACTAATCCTATTGTATTATTGGAAGTCACTAGGAAAATCTGTGACTTTGATAATGTTGTGAAGGGAGAAATGCATAAAACGGGTTTTGGGAACGATTTCCCTTTGAAGATAGGAATGGAAGAGGTTTGTGCTTCCATTCAATCTTCTCATGCTTCAGAGGAGGAGATGAAAAATTTTGGGCTCTCTTTCCATTCTAAGAGAGCAAGGTTTGATATTATTGGTTAAGCCCAAAAGAAAGCCAATAGGGATTATAGCTATAAGGCTCACATTGAAGACTACTGGATTAACCTTGCTGATGAGTTTGAGGTGAGAAACAAGAGATTTTCTAGGTTGCCAGTGGACTTGGTGAGGTTGTAAAATGTAAAGGCCATCCCTGACTAGGTAGAGGAAGATGGAAATGTGATCCAAGGTCAAGTTTATGAGGCAGTAAAGGATAAACCAGTGGGGGAAGTTGACTAGTTAGAAGAATAAAATACTGATTTAGATCAGGTTATGGCTCCAGTGATCAAGTATACCAAGATGTGGTTAAATCACAAAATTCTAGAGTTGGAGAGTGAGGGTGTTCCACGCACCTATGAGCTGATGGGAGACTTAGAGTCTCATTTTTCTTCTGAGGCTTCAGTTGAGCCAAATCCAAAGGGAAAAGAGAAAGTGGATTCTTCTTTTAGAATCTAGTTAAGGGAGGTTCAATTTGAGAAGGCTACAAAGATAGGCCAAGAGAGGAGGCTTGTTGCAATGAAGAGGAAATATGCCTCTAAGAAAGAAGTTGAGAAGAATCAGGAAGAGAAGGACGAGGTTGAAAGTGTTCATGCATTAATGAAGAAGAGAAGAGTTACAAGGGCATCACAGAAGGTGGAGGAAATCCTAGGGTTGATAGGGAAATTGAACCAACAGTGGTAGAGGTGGAAAGCTCAGGGGAGAAGACACAGGTTTACATGAGGAGGTCAAGGACTCCTTCCCCAAGGGATATTGTAGCAAAGGAGAATGTTTCAGTGGGTATCCCTGTTGTTGAAAAAGTAAATCCCTCCATTCCTTAGGATGTTGGTAGCATACGGGGAGAACCAAAGAAGGATGAAAGCCCTAAGGATTTGGGTGAGGAATAATTTCAAGAAGGAGACCTCTTTAGTGTAGTGGCAAAAATTGATAGGGTGGTTCAATCTCCCTTGGTTACATATGTAGATTCACCTGTAAAAGAACAAGCAGACAAGTCTCCTCAAAAGGAGAAAGAAGTACCAGCTAGGGCCCCTTCACCAGTGCATGTGGTTGTGGAAGATCAAGTACAACAGGAAGAAAACCCAACAGTGGATGTTCCTAAAAGTTCAAGTGTTGAAAAAGATGCAACTGCTGATCAGTAGGAGAAGGAACAAGGTAAACAAGACATAGTGCCTGTTGGGTCCACTATTCTAGATTGGCTTGAGAAGGAATTGAAGAAAAAAATGGTAATAGTGAAGGATCCTCCTCCTAATTGGGATACCCTCATGGCTAATGTAGAGAAGGAAAAGATTAAAAAGAAGGCAAGGGTTGTGTCCTGAATTGAAAGGGATAGATCATCTAATCAGGTGGCCCACATTGCTACCCCTGCTCCAAACAAAGATAGGGACAATGTGACTACCCAAGACTATAATGTGCAGACTGTTGACTTGGGGCATGCTGCCGTGCAGCAGGATATTGAAGAATATGAGGGCTCCATTGCAGTGATTGTGGGGATATTGAAGAAGGCAGTACAAACTAGGCATGAATTAGAGAAGGAGAATGAAAAACTAAGGAAGTACTTGCAAGAATTGATGAAACCTTTGCAAGCTATTGGATGCACATATTTTGTTGTAGGATTCCTACCCTAGGAAACAATATCTGAGCTAGAAAGGATGAAGGGCACCTCACATGCTGCAGTTACCTAGTTGCAGGGTGTCCAAGTTAAGGGAGATGATGCCATTAAGCGCATATTATCATCTGGAGGGGATGCACTAAGGTTGATAGATTGGTTAAAGGCTGCATTAGCACAAGATAATGTGGATACCAACCTCTTGTTCTAGAAGACTACAACAATCATGGGGTTTACTGAGGACAAATTGGTACAGTGCAGGATTCTTCCTTTTTGAGAGTTTTTGAACCTTGTGAATGGTTTGAAATCCTACAAATGAGGTAGAAGGCACTAAAAAAGATCCACAAACAGGTGAGGCAGATTGAGGATGCTCTAGCTAGTTTTCGTGATAAGTTTATTTCATTCTTTGAGGTCATGACTTGAAGGAAGAAGTCTGCTCCAAAACATCTCAATTTGAAGCAACTTAGAGAATGGTGGAGGGATGCTTATTCTCCAGTCAGTGAAGGGCCAGTTATTGGACACCAGTTGGATGATGCTGCAACTTATATTGCAATCATTGATAGGTATTTGACCAATAAAGCCGATTGGGATGGTACAGTTAGGCAGACAATAGAGGATATCGAGTCTCTTGAGAGAAAGATTAGGGTTTTGCCTGTGCCACCTATTGCTGAGCTAGATAGGGTCCTGTTGGCCGTACATGGTGAAGATGATAAAGATAAGGACAAGGATGGGGAGTAACTATGTAGGGTTACATTGATATTTCTACTTCCCATTAATTCACATGTATTGGGCCAACCTTTTGATATCTTGGCAATTTTGGATGAAATTGGTGCCAATAGCACATTTCATATGTTCGAATATTCTTTGAGGCCGACCTCTTGTAGGTCATGTTTTTATTGCAAAATTATAATTTGGGCTGACCTGTCTTATGGATTCTCTATAAAAACAGGCATGTTGCCTCATTTGAAGGATAGATAGATAAACAAAATAGAGAATAGAGATAGAAGGATAGGTAGATCAGGAGAGAAATAGTTAAGTGGTATTAGAGAAAGTTAGGGTTTATTCTCGAGTAAGTGTTGTAACAAAAAAATGGAGTTGTTGCTATTATGGATGATTTAATATAAGAGATATATTGAGTTTGGTATCTATCTTCTAGAATTTAATCTGGCATGGTTCTTGTTATTCTATCTTTCAAATTGCTTAATAGTTTGTGGTAAGTGATTTGGTAATGCTTGGGGTTTCATGTTTGGAATGTTTGCAGCGATCTCTAGTCCATACTTTTTGCAGTTAGTTGATTGTTAGCTACTTTGCAAAGTTAGCCTGGACTTATATTTGTGCTTAGTTCAATTATGAAGGTTTATTCATCTCAATTACAGTAGGATTGACTCAATGAATGTTTGTGATTTAAAAATATTTAAATACGTTAGAAGATTGCACTATTTCAGTGGAATTGCAGATTCATCTGGGTTAAGTAGAAGATAGTTTATGGGAGATCGGTCTATTTTAAACATTTTATCCTTTGGTATTTACAATCTTAGGGTTAGAAGTAGCTTTAAATTATCTTTGAAACCTTTATATTTTGCTATTTCTTTATTATCAGGGTTCCAATCAAGTTTCAAAGTATCAATTTATTGTTTACATATGATAAGATTCAAAATCCAATGTTGCTTGTAGTAAGGTCCCATTGTGATTACCAACATTTTCACATTTATCACTGAGTTGTTTTGTTGCATTGTCAAGACCTTACATTAGAGACCTTGAGGTTATTTATTTTCTCATAGAAATTTACCTTTCAAGAGAGATAGGATATTATATTTTTTCTAAGTTGTTGCTATGTAGAAAACATCATCAAAAAATTGGCGCTAGAAGGAGGGCTTTGAAAAAGCAAACTAGAGCATTCCTTAAATGCTATCTCTCCTGAGAGACTTAGAAGAAGAACTAGATCTACTCTAGGAAGAGAATAATTTCAAGAGTTACAATCCCCTACTAGGTCAAGAAGGACCAGAGGAGGGGAAGAATCATCATCAGCTCACCCACTTCCATCATCTTCATCATCCTCATCTTCATCTGACTCTGAGGAGATTCCCATTCCACAACCACAACCAGTCATAAATCAACCATTACCACCCCCACCTCCAACAATGGATTTTCTTGCATACTAATCCATACCCATTGATCTTCAATAATTAAAATGTTATGCGCAAGAATCCTAAGTGATTCTGCTCTAATTTTCATACCCATGACCCCAACAAAATGACAGAAGAGCATATTAGGATTTTCCATACTTGTCTGAGGGATAGAGGGATTAACCATGAAGATGTTGCATGTAGGATTTTCCCTTACTCCCTAGGATAAGAAGCCTTCTATTGGTATAATCACTTACCTGCTACTTCCATCCATAATTGGACTGAGTTGGAAGTTGAATTCCTGCAAAATTTTAAGATTCCCATCAGTGCTAATGAGCTATACTTACATTTTACTGGGATAAAAAGAGAGATTAATGAGCCCATAGGATCATTCAATGATAGGTTCCATCAAGCATATACCAAATTCCAAGCACCTTATGCTAGAAATGAAAATATTGCTTTGGAGATATACCTTGAAGCCTTGGATAGCCTTACAACCACCTTCTCGAAACAAAGAACCAATCCTCTGAATACTTTGCTCACTGCATATGCAAAAGCAGTAAAGGTTAGTATAGACTTAAGGAAAAATTTATCAAGACCTTTTCCATCCTTGGGACCTGTTGCTCACCTTGGACAAATTCAAGCCTTTAATCAGGCTTTGACCAGTCATGCTTCAATAATGAATCTTGTACCATCATTGCCTTTGGTCCCTCATCTAGGTCCACCTATAAATCAATCTCAACCTATGACTTCTTACCCTCAGCAAAGAGCTAATCAACCATTACAACAACAATAAGTTGGTTTCCCTACATATTTGTATAATTCAGAAGTCTTGAATCAGTCTATTGGTTTTGGGAATATACCCAGATATCCTTCTGGAGGTAGTCCAATACCACCTAACAATCTAGATAAGGAAACGTTGGATGAATTATCTGAACAAGTGAAGAGGTTGAATACAAAGGTAACCTATTTGCGAAATCAGAATAGCCAGCTTCAAACTGCTCAAAAGAATATACAATCTAGCTATGGCAGGGAAAAAAAGAATTTTGAAAGAGGTCAGTACTTTGATAGGAATCAAAACTTTGACAGAGGACAGGGTTCTGGTTAGAATTTTGATAGGAGGCAAGGCTTTGGTCAAAATTATGATAGAAACCAACAAGGTGGACAAGGATTTGATAAAGGGCAGCAACCTAGGCAAAACAAATCATGGAATACCTGGGCCTAACAATGGAGGGATTCCTACTCCTTTGGATCAACCGGCTACTCAAGAGAAGCCTCCAAATGGTGTATACCTAGCAGAAGCAGCTTTGTCTAGATGGTGCAAACTCCATAAAACAAGTCAACACTCTGAGTTAGACTGTGATGAAATCCAGACTGCAACTTCTATCTTTCAATATGAAGTAGAGAATAATTCTACTAGACAGGAAATTGTACCTTCAAACCCTTATGATTCTCTAGTACTTGTACTTAATCATGCTCCATTTCCCAAGGGTGAGGAAAATGAACCAAAAGAAGTGTCTATTATGTAGGATGAGGCAAAATAGGTATTGAATGAAGATGAGATCTCCCAGTTATTTAATGAAGAAAATGAGAATGATAATGGCCCTTTGGATTAGGAAGAAGTTGGTGTTGAAGAAGTTCAGATGTTTCAACAATCAGCGAAGAAGTATGATTTAAGAAATAGGCTTAATAGGGGTCCATAGGCTGGAGGTCCTTTCACCACTTCCATTCCCCCTAAAAATTTAAATACCCAACGTAATCCACAAGCTAGTAACAATCCATATTATCCCCAGGTGCCAACACAGTACTTGTCAAAAGGGAACAATGTTGAAATATCCAAAGATAGGCAAGCTAGTGGCAACAAGGAAGCCCAGGCTGACTTGAATGTGGAGCAATTGGGTGAATATGTGACCGAGGAGTTTAAGAAAGTAAAGGTAATTCTTTCTTCTTTTGAGTTGTTAAGAGTTTCTGCTATTAGGAATGCAGTTCTGGGATCATTTAGTTCAAATACAACATCCCAAGGAGTAGCCACCAATGAGACTGCTACTAGGTCTTCTAATTTTCAAGCACCCAGAAGCTAGGTCCCACTAGTAGACAAGAGGGGAGATAAGGATAAAGGACAGGTTGCACAAGCTGATACTCATTTGAATCTATTTCAAGGTAAGATGGAAACTCCTCCTTTCCTAATTTTTGTTCGTATCTTCGGAAATAATTTGCATAATTGTCTTCTAGATTCAGGAGCCTCTACAAATGTTATGCCTTTTGTTGTTTGCAAATAATTAGGTATTACTCCTATTGCCTCTCAGAAAAAGGTTACTCAGTTGGATAAAACATAGGTGAGTGTAGTTGGAGAATTGAACATGATCCCTATGTAGCTTGCATCAGATCCTAGGGTGCAACAAGTGATCAATATCCAAGTTGTTGACATCCCTGATACTTATGGTTTGATTTTAGGCAGGGATTTCACTAAAGCTTTGAATGGATATACATCCCTGTACCATTCCCACATGTGGTTACCATGGAAGGGAGTCCCAAATCAGATCAAAATTGAAAGAGAACCCAAAATTAAATATGTAATCACATAGTACCAAAATATCTCAAATGAGGTGTTGATATTTGAAGTTAGCATAGGGAATTATGTGTTGGCTGCAGTGGTTACGGAAGATGAGGAGGTTTTTATGTTGAAGGATTCTTCAGATAAACCCATTCCAGAGAGTAGTACTCCTAGAACATTGGTTGAACAAGGAGATTAAATAAGTGATGAAGGAGACAGGTAGCTTGGTTTGTTGGATAACTTTCAGGAGTTTATCCAGAAGTGTATGGAAGACCAGGTACAATTAAAAGGGAGCATGACATTTGAAGAATTATTGCTTCCAAGTTGGTGCAGAGTACATGATGCTCCTCATTTTGAGCTGGAATGTGACTTGTGCCAGACTACTGTCTGACAGATACAAATTTTCCTTAATCCAATTCCACCTACTGGACTCAATATATAAGAAGAATCAAACAGTGATAAAAATAAGAGCTTAGTGCTTCCTGAAGAACTCCCTATCCCTAGCAAAGAACAAGGTAAATTAAACCCGAAAGAACCTGATGGTTGTTGGACACTAAGGTTCAATGCATCTAAATCCAAATAGGGTGTTGGAGCAGGATTTGAATTGATTAGTCGTAAAGGTAAGAATTACTTTTCTGCTCACAGACTCCAGTTCCAATGCACTAATAATGTTGTTGAATATGAGGCCTTGACCCATGGCTTACTAATGGCATCGAGAAAGAAAGTTAAGGTATTACAAGTATTCAAAGATTTTGAATTAGTGATCAAACAAGTAAGAAAAAATTATTCATGTTGTGATAGAAGAATGACCAACTACAGGCATAGAGTGTGGGATGTCATTGAGGGGTTTGATGCCTTTAATATCCAATTGATCCCTTGAAACAAAAATTAGGTTGTTGATTCTTTAGCTCAAGCTGCTAGCACCTTGCAGCCTTTGTCACTTTCAGAATTGAAGAAATTTACAGTTGAGCACACTCCAATCCCTTCAGTGCCTGATAACGTTACTAATTTCCAAGTCCTTGATGATGATAAGCATATTCTAGACTTTATTACAAGTTGTGATGTGTTTTCTTCCCAAGTTATTGATGAGATAGAGCCTCAAGAAGCAAAAATTGACTTTGGAGGAATTATTAATCTAAAGACTAATACCATTCCAATGGGTATGGTGCAACTTGAAGGAATTTTTGACTTAGATAAGATAAGAGATCAAGAACAACAGACTAAAAGAGAGTCTATTAGTAGTCAGTGTGAAACATATAATATGGGGACACCAGATGACTTGAAAAATGTTCTTATTGGCAAGGTATGTACTCCAAAGGAAAGAAAGGGGATTATTGATACCTTACATACATATCATGATGTAATAGCTTGGAGTAATGAAGATTTGAAGACATATAATACTTCAATCATCATGCACACCATCCCTCTGAGATCTGATGTCAAACCCTTCTGATAGAGATAGAGGCCAATTAATGCTCTGCTAGAGCCCATTATTTGGAAAGAAGTGCAGAAACTACTTTGAACACGCATTATATTTCCAGTAAGACACTCTACTTGGGTGGCAAATTTGGTTCCAATAAGAAAAAATAATGGAGAAATCAGACTATGTGTGGATTTTAGGAATTTGAATAGAGCATTAGAAAAGGATAATTATCCAGTTCCTTCGTTGGATGATGTGCTTCAGATTGTCAATGGATCGCAAATGATGTCCTTTTTGGATGGGTATTCTAAATACAACCAATTCATGGTGCAATATGAGGATAGGCACAAGACTACCTTTACTACCAAATAGGGAACTTTTTCTTACAGAAGGATGCCATTTGGATTGATCAATGTTGGAGCTACATTCCAGAGAGCTATGGACATTGCTTTTAAGGATATAATTGGTAAGTGCATCATTATTTATATGGATGATTTGACTATTTTTTCTAAGAAACAAGGTGATCATATAACAGACTTATGCAAGGTATTTCAAAGATGTAGAGAGTTTGGTATTTCACTTAATCCAAGAAAATGCATTTTTGGAGTCATAGAAGGAAAGTTATTAGGACACATTATCTCAAAATAGGGTATTGCTATTGACCCTGAAAGAATTCAAGCTATCTTGAAGATTCAGTCTCCTGCAAGTAAGAAAGAGATGAAGTCATTCTTTGGTAAGATTAACTTTGTTAGGAAATTTATCACCGGATTTGCAGAGATAGTCAAGCCATTAAATGCTATGTTAAAACAAGAAGCAAAGATAGAATGGAATACAGAAGCCAAGGAGGCATTTGCAGAAATCAAGAGGGCTATTACTAAAGCTCCTGTATTGGTGAGTCTGTATTACGCTAAGCCTTTTTATATATATTCATTCGCTTCTGATCACTCCTGTCCAGCGATGTTAACTCAAAAGTCTTATCAAGGGGATGAACACCCTATAGCTTTCACGAGTACTCCCTTAAAAGATGTGGAATTGAAATATCACAATGTGGAAAAGAAGGCCTATGCTTTGGTCTGAGCAGTGAAGAACTTTAGGCATTATATCTTGAGGAATAAAGTTTTTTCCATAGTGCCTGATCCTACAGTAAAGTTGTTCTTGATGCAGAATGAGTTAGGTGAACGAAGGGCTAAGTGGGTGTCCATGTTGCAGGAATATGATATCGAAATCCAATCCATGAAATTGGTGAGAGGACAAGGGCTTACAAAGACAATGGCTGAGATGGGTCCTGATCTCACAACTCAACATTATTACCTTCAAGAGGTATCTCCAGAAGACTGTTATGATGGAATTATTTTCTATCTACTGAATCAGCAGTGTCTTGATTATCTTAACACGGTTCAGAGATGAGCCCTACACTTGAAGAGTGGAATTTTTATGATGAAAGGAGCTATACTATATAAAATAAATCATGAGGGTGTTTACTTAAGATGTTTGGGGAAAGAGGAAGCTGCTAGAGTGATGATTGAATTTCATGAAAAATATGGCACAGGTTATGGTTCTGCATCATCCACTGCTCATCAAATCTTGAGGGAAGGCTATTATTGGCCTACTTTGTTCAAAAATGCACACCAACATGTGAGAACTTGCCACATATGTTAGACCACAACAAGTAAGGAAAAACATGCAGCTCTTCCACTTCAGCTAGTAATAGAGGTAAAACCATTTGTTCAGTGGGGTATGGAATTCATAGGTCCAATTAATCCTTCATCTTCTGTGGGCCACAAGTATATTCTTACCATAACTAATTATTTTACTAGGTAGGCAAAGGCTCTTGCTTGCAAACAGTGTACTTTGGATGTGGTAATAAATTTTCTTGAATCAAGAATTATTAATCGTTTTGGTTGTCCATTGTCTTTGGTTTCTGATAATGGTCCTACATTTGCATCACTAAATTTTTCTAATTGGGCGTATGATCATGGGATTTTTATTAATTTTTCATCCAATTATTACCCTGGGGGCAATGGTCTAGCCGAGTCTTCCAAAAAGAACCTAATGCAATTATTCATAAGTTGTTAGAACAAAATGCTAAGGATTGGCACACCCAACTCCAATTTTCTCTTTGGGCTAACCATACTAGGCAGAAGGCATCCATAGGAACCTCTCCTTATCACCTGGTGTATGGTTTGGAATCCATGTTTCCTATTCAGTTGAAAATCCCTACCCTACAATTCATTAATGAGTACTATAATGAAGAAGATAAATGTGAAGCCCATTTGGTTGAACTATTGCATTTGGAAGAAAAAAGAGATGAAGCCTAGAGAACTTTGCTAAACATCAGGGTGTGGTGAAAAGATGGTTTGATAGGAGAGCTAAGGTAAAGGCCTTTAGAATTTCTGACTTAGTTCTCTACTGGGATAAAGCTCATGATCGTAGGGGACAGCATGGTAAATTTGATAAACTTTGGCTTGGACCTTACCAGATTTCAGAAATTTTGGGAGATAATGCTTTTCGTTTGAATACCCTCACTGGTGAGGATATCCCGTTGCTTGTTAATGGGTAGTATTTGAAGCATTATTTTCATCCTTGAACTACTTGCAGTTCATCCTATACATAACTAGAGTAGGTTTTCTTTCCGTTTTGCTTTGTTTATGGGTTTGCTTTGGTTTTTCCTACTTCTCATTTGGTTTTTTCTTTGGGTTTCCAAGTTTCCTTGGGGCTATTGCACCTATGCAATAGGGCTATTTTGTTTAGGATTGTTCTAAAAATTTCTTTTATATACTCTAATCAATTTTTTCAGAATCAGGTGGTGGATTTCTTTTATTAGATCTTCTTTGTACTTGGAATTAGAATCACTTGTTTTGGGTACACTTTGGAATATATTTGGGTCTCACATTTCACATTATAATAAAGAAATTTCTGGAGTTGCATATGGTTCTTGAGTAGCTTGTCCTAGTGAAAAATCTTATATTTTGCTTCAGTGCCACTATGTCCCTCATCCCTGTGTGTGAGTTCCATTACTTACAAAGGTGAAGCAAAAGTTCTATAAAATAGAAAAGAGAAAGAGGAAATTTTAAAATTTTGAATGGGCTTCACCTTATCAGGAGTATCCTAGTATCTCTACTCGGGCTATAGATGCCTAAGTGGTAGTAGAGCTATGCTTGGGAGGATCACAACAATAACCTCATTGGGGCTATGAACACTTGACTGACAGTGAGGCTCTATTGATAGGGTAAGGTTGGATGGAACAATCACTATTCCATGCTCTGGAGCTTTGTTTTCAAGATCTTCTAGGTGTCTCTACAACCTTAACCTTTAGGTCCTACCTCATGTATAGGTACCCTTGGTTCTATTGGCCAACCCCACTATCATCTCACTCTCAATATACCAAGACAATCTTGGTGCAATGCCACTAACTCTTCCTTAGCCCTTAATCTTCCCTAAAGGCTATCCTAAACTCCATACTCAATTTTATCTTTGTAGGGGTGTTGGAATGCCTCCAACAGGTTCATATCATCACATCTTGGTTCTAAAACCTCCACCTTGCTTCATTGATTCATCACTTTCACCAAACCCTCATCTAGGGTTAAAAAGGCTACTAGCCCAAGAGCCCCTAATTAGGCCTTCAACTTCGAGAAAATAGGCTTGTGTTTCTAAGTTCTCCAAAGATAAACCATTCTTTCTTTTAGGTTCTTGATACCTATGCCCTCCTCTCAAAGATTTTTGGAACCTTAGGTCTCCACTGTTCGTACAGTTCCTCAAACTAGAAATGTGCAAAAACCTAGGTCATTTTGGGTCTTTTCCCTATCTTCTTACAGAATGTTAAGGTTTCCTCTCACCAAATGACCTAATGGAGTCTCCTCAATGTTTCCACAGCTTGATAACCATCACACCATTCCTCTTCTACAAGAATCTTGCTTTGAACAGACACCCCTACACTTAATAGTGCTTTGCACTTACTGTCTTTCCTAGTTGGGCACTATCAAGCTCGCCTAGGAGAAGAATTTCTCCATGCCTCCTAGACTCCTAACCACTCCTAGACCTACTATATTTATAGACATGGGGTCTATTCACCACTCCCAAAGGCTCGTACACTAAGTATAGTGGGAACGTGAGCTAAACCACCATTCTTGACAGTTTGTCAGTCAGATCAGCAACCCAAAAGAAACAAATTAACTACCAAGCACACCTGCAAATTGAACACACACCCTAGTTTCTACCACACAAAGCTTCTAACATAGTTTACACTACAAACTATAACATGTTACAGATCCATGATCGCTCCTAACCACTTGAATTCAAAGCATAACACAAAAAATTACACACTTCTATCACTGTCCTTCTTTGTATTCATGAAATCTTAAGCATCACAAAAGCTTCCAACCTTGCTCTTAGGTCAAATCACACCATAAATAGGTCCTCCAATTTATTTAAGCTTGACCCTAACTGTTCCATGGCCGCTTGTGGCTTTCCATAGGTCTTATTTGCAAAATTTTAAGAAAAACTATCACCTAGGAGGGTCTACAAGGTCCTAAGTCATCCTTGTATCCAAATTCCAAGCTAACAAATGGTAAACATGACCTTCAATAACTTAATGAAAGTTATCAAGTGCCTCCAAGGCACAAATTCAAGATTTAGAAGGAGTTAGCTACATTTGATCTAAAACAAGTGACTAATTCTTGACCTTCTAGTTAACTCCCCTAGATGAACTTTGGGGTGCTTCTACACCATTCTCCCCTCCTGCATAGACTTTAAGGAATGTGAGGAGAGATAAGACATGGGTCAATACCTTGCTTCTTGAACTGAGCTTCATCCACCCATGTAGCCTCAGATTCATGTTTGTTCTTCCACTTGACAAGATGCTCCATGTACACCTTATGCCTTGTAGATTTCTTCACCCTTGACTCCAAAATCCTTTCTGCTTGAAGCTTGTCTTGAATAGGTAAGGGTATGTTGCTTACATCCTTGAAGATCTCCTTATTGGTCTGATCTATGTTATTGACTAATCCCTTGTATCTAATCAAATCAACTACATTGAAGACTAGTGAAATTTCCAAATCTACAGGTAACTCCACCTTGCATGCATTCTTCCCATACTTGGCTAATATCTTGCATGGTCCCACCCTTTTCATCTACAATTTGGTTGACTTACCCTTCTGCATCCTGGATTTGTTAAGGTGAACCATGACATAATCTCCTACCGCAAATTGCAAATCCTTTCTTGATATATCTACCTTGTCTTTTAGTTTTTATGTAGCCTCGGTGACTGTCCTCTTTAATTGCTCTTGAATCTCTTTCATGGTTTGAGTGAAGTCTTCTGCATGTCCACTCCTATGTTCCATAGCTCCTAGATCCCTGAGCTCACATATACCTCTTGGGTGCATTCCATACACAATCTCAAAAGGACTCTTCCTTGTGGTTTGGTTCACACTATCATTATAAGCATACTCAGCCTGTGAGATAACCATATCCCAAGTCTATCCATATTCATTAGTTAGGAACCTTAGAAGGTTACCTAGCACCCTGTTAACCACCTTTGTTTTTCCATTGGTCTAAGGATGGTAAGCTGATCCAAAAGATAGGTTGGTACCTAATCTGCTCCATAGAGTCTTCCAAAAGTGACTCATGAACTTCACATCCCTTTCTGAAATAATGCTTAAAGGAAATCCATGGATCCTTACAATTTCGTTAAAGAAAAGGTGAGCTATATAGCTAGCATCATGAGTGGTTCTACAAGGAATAAATTTTCTCATCTTGTTGAATCTGTCTACCACTACATACACACTATCAAATCTAGTCTTGGTCTTAGGTAGTCCTAGCACAAAATCCATGCTAACACACTCCCATGGTCTATTAGGAATGAGTAGGGGTTGATATAGGCCAGCATTACTAGCTCCTCCCTTAGCTTTCATACACACAACACATTGCTCCACATACCTCCTGACATCTCTTGATAACTTAGGCCAATAGTAGAACCTTTGCACTAGTTCTAATGTCTTGTTGATGCCAAAATGTCCACTAAGACTACCATTATGCTTTTCCTAAATGAGGTTTTCTCTCATTGACCCTTTTGGAACACATAACTGATTCCATTTAAACAAAAATTTACTTTTCAAAGTATACTCTAAGTATTGGCTATGAAAATGATTCTCAAAGTCAGAACATACCTTGTAGGCCTCTGAGAAATCTTCATCCTCCCCATAGAGATCCCTGAAGCTCTCTATTCCAATGCTCTTGATCTGTATCTCTTGCACTGTCAGCAATCTTCTACTCAATGCATCTGCTACCTTGTTCAATTGTCCCTTATTGTGCTTGATGGTGAAAGTAAAAGCTTGGATGTACTCCATCCACTTCAAGTGTCTATTGCTCAACTTCTCTTGGGTATTGATATAACTAAGTGCCTAATTGTCAGTAAAGACCACAAACTCCTTGGTTAGAAGGTAATGCTTCCACTTCCTAAGTGATTGAACCAAAGCATAAATTTCTAGATCATAGGTAGAATACTTCTTCTTAGCTCCATTAAGATTTTCACTGAAGAAATCTATGGGCCTGCCTTATTGATTAAGCACTCCTCTGACTGCAACTCCACTAGCATCACACTTCATAGTAGACAATTTGTCAAAGCTTGGAAATAAGAGAATAGGTTGAGTTTTCACTTCTTGTTTCAGTTTCTTAAAACCTTTCTCAGCTTCTTGAGTCCACAAAAACTTAGTTTTCAAACCACCCTTGATTGTATCTAGGACTGGTGCACATATGCCACTAAAGTTCCTTATGAATTTCCTATAAAATTGAGCCAATCCACGGAAACTTCTTACCTCAATCCCTGTGGTTGGTGTAGGCCAGTTTAGCATAGCTTCCACCTTGCTTGGATCCATTTTCAATGATCCTGGGAACACTCCAAAACCCAAATATACAAGTTCTTGTTTGAAAAACTCACACTTCTCTAGGTTGATGGCTAACTTCTCCTCTTGCAATCTTCTAAGAACCAACTCCACATGCTTTAGGTGTTCTTCTACTGTCTTGCTAAAAATGAGTATATCATCAAGATATACCACCACAAATAACCCTGCAAAGTCCTTGAGCACTTCATTCATGAGCCTCATGAATGTGCTAGGGGCATTAAAGAGGCCAAATGGCATAACTCTCCACTCATACAACCCTTCTGTTGTCTTAAATGTTGTCTTCCACTCATCTCCATCCTTGATTCTAATCTGATGGTATCCACTCTTGAGATCCAACTTGGTGAAGTACTGAGCTCCTCCATGACAATCCATCAAGTCTTCAATCCTAGGAATAGGGAACCTATACCTGATTGTGATTCTATTTATTTCTCTAGAGTCAGTGCATAATCTCCACTTGCCTCCTTTCTTGGTTGCCAAGACCATTGGTACTGCACATGGGCTCATGCTCTTCCTAATCAATCCTTGGTCCAATAACTCTTGCACTTGTCTAGCCACCTCTAGATTCTGATATGGTTTAAGCTTATAAGCTTCTTTGTTAGGCAATGAAGCTCCAGGTATGAAGTCAATCTGATGACTAATGGCCCTTTTAGGAGGTAAAGTTGTAGGTGCACCATCACTCACTATGTCCTTATACTTCTCAAGCAACTTCTAGACTGCTCCGGGTATGATTGTTTTCTCAGTCTTGTCCTCTTCTTTGGATTGCAACATGATCACATAACCTTCACCCCCTTGATGTAGGTTATTAAGGAACTCCTTAACACTACTTAACAGAACACTTGGTGTCTTTAACTATCCTTCTTCTTCTTTTGACAGTGGCTACAACTTAAAGGTCTTCCCATCCTTTTTAAAAGAGATAGTGTTCTCCTTCCCATCATACATGGCACTCCTATCATACTGCCATGGTCTGTCCAATAGTAGATGGCATGCATCCATGGGTAATACATCACAAATTAGCTTATCCTTGTACCCTCTAATAGAAAACTCCATTGTTACTTGCTCATTAACAAGAACACTCTGCCCTTTGTTTAACCATGTTACTTTGTAGGGGTTAGTGTGGGGTACCTTCTCCAATTTTAACTTCTTTACTGCCTCTTCTGAGATAATGTTCTCTGTTGAACCTGAATCTACAATGACCTTACATACTTTCCCAAGTATCTTGCATCTCACTCTAAATAGAGCTCTTCTTTGTTTTGGTTCTTCCTTGATTGGTTGTCTGATCAAAACTCTCCTAAACATCAGATTCTCCCCCATTTCAGATTCAATATGATTGATCTCTGGTGATTTAGTGCTCATGGTGTCCTCTTGTGCATATGCCACCCTCTTCTCAGCATTTGATGAAGATGCTTTCTCTGGGCACCTATAAGCTGGATGTCCTACTTGACCACAATGGTAACATTTCATAGTAGCAAAATATGAATTGTTCCTGCCTATTCCTCTTCCTCTACTTGATCCTCCTTAAGAACCTCTACCTCTTCCATAACCTCCTCTAGAAGGTTTTTCACTCCCATGCTTAGTGAGTTTAGACTCTCCTTGGTTTCTTTGCTCATTTCCTCTACCTTGGTAGCCACCTCTATGTCCTCTTTGATCCCTTTGATCTCTGCCTTTGCCTCTACTCTTAGAAGCCTATTCATGTTTCCTCTTGCTTCTTTCCTCAATCTTGATAGGTAATTGATAGCATTAGTGTACTGTCTTAGGACTTAGAAGAGTCATCTCTTCTTGGATGTTCCACTTCAAGTTGTTCAGATACCTAGCCACCTTGAGAATTTTATCCTCTGAAACATTGGACCTCATACAAATTTTTTGAAACTCCTCACTATAAGTGTTCACATCTTGGTCTCTTTGCCTTAAGCTTTGTCTCTTATTGTGTAACTGAATCTCATAATCATCTGGTATGTATGCTTCTCTCACCTTTGCCACCATACCTTTCCAAGTTGAAATAGGCCTCTTTCCTTCCTTTTCCCTCTTTGTCAGAATGAATTTCCACCATGTCAAGGTAGATCCTCTCAATCTAGAGTTAGCCACCTTCACCTTCTATGCTTTAGTGACTCCATCAGATTCAAAATGGTTCTCCATGCCTTCTATCCAATCCAGGACTAGGTCAGCCTCCAGTTTGCAACTAAATAGTGGTATGCCTTCAAGTGCTTTCCCACTCAAAGCTTTCAATGCCTTCAAGAAAGGATCCTCTTGTAGAAAAAGGTCAATTTTAGGGGTCTTGTCTTCCTCTACAACCTCTTCACTCTTTGGTACCCTGCCCTTCAATCTATCACTAACCTCGTCGGCCTTAACTTGCACATTGCTCAATGCTTGTTCTAGTTGAGCTAGTCTTTCTCTCAACCTCCTATTATCTTCCTCCTGATCTTCAACATTTTTTTCCAATTCAATGCTTGTCACCATGGTTGTGTAACCACTGGATTCAAGGTCTGACATACAAGTTTCTTCCCCAAATCTTTAACTTGCTGTGATACCAATCTGATAGGGTAGGGTTGGATGGAACAATCATTGTTCCATGCTCTGGAGCTTTGTTTTCAAGATCTCCTAGGTGTCTCTACCACCTTAACCTTTAGGTCCTACCTCATGTATAGGTACCCCTAGTTCTATTGGCCAACCCCACTATCATCTCACTCTCAATCTACCAAGACAATCTTGGTGCAATGCCACTAACTCTTCCTTAACCCTTAATCTTCCCTAAAGGTTATCCTAAACTCCATACTCAATTTGATCTTTGCAGGGGTGTGGGAATGCCTCCAATAGGTTCATATCATCACATCTTGGTTCTAAAACCTCCACCTTGCTTCATTGATTCATCGCTTTCACCAAACCCTCATCTAGGGTTAAAAAGGCTACTAGCCCAAGAGCCCCCAATTAGGCCTTCCACTCCAAGAAAATAGGATTGTGTTTCTAAGATCTCCAAAGAGAAACCATTCTTTCTTTTAGGTTCTTGATACCTATGCCCTCCTCTCAAATATTTTTGGAACCTTAGGTCTCCACTGTTCATATAGTTCCTCAAACTAGAAATGTGCAAAAACCTAAGTCATTTTGGGTCTTTTCCCTGTCTTCTTGCAGACTGTTAAGGTTTCCTCTCACCAAATGAACTGATGGAGTCTCCTCAATGTTCCCACAGCTTGATAACCATTACACCATTCCTCTTCTATAGGAAACTTGTTTTGAACGGACACCCTTGCACTTAATAGTGCTTTGCACTTATTGTCTTTCCTAGCCGGGCACTATCAAGCTCGCCTAGGAGAAGACTTTATCCATGCCTCCTGGACTCCTAACCACTCCTAGACCTACTATATTTATAGACATGGGGTCTAGTCACCACTCCCAAAGGCCCATACACTAAGTACAAGGGGAACATGAGCTAAACCACCATTCTTGATAGTTTTCCAGTCAGATCAGTGACCCAAAAGAAACAAATTAACTACCAAGCACACCTGCAAATTGAACACACACCCTAGTTTCTACTACACATCTTATAACACAATTTACACTACAAACTATAACATGTTATAGAGCCATGATCACTCCTGACCACGTGAATTCAAAGCATAACACAGAAAATTACACACTTCTATCACTGTCCTTCTTTGCATTCATGAAATCTTAAGCATCACAAAAGCTTCCAAACTTTCCCTCAAGTCAAAGAAAACCATAAATAGGTCCTCCAATTAAGTTAATCTTGAGCCTAACTCTTCCATGGCCACTTGTGGCTTTCCATAGGCCTTATTTGTAAAATTTTAAGAAAAACTATCACCTAGGAGGGTCTACAAGGTTCTAATTCATCCTTGTATCCAAATTCCAAACTAAAAAATGGTCAACATGACTCTCAATAACTTAATGCAAGTTCTCAAATGCCTCCAAGGCACAAATTCAAGAGTTAGAAGGAGTTAGCTACATTCGATCTAAAACAAGTGACTAATTCTTGACCTTCTAGTTAACTCTCCTAGATGAACTTTGGGGTGCTCCTACACCATTTATCTAGGTTGCTTTCGAAGTTTGAACTTTTATGTAGCCTTGGTTTGTTTTACTCCTGTTCCCCTTGCACTTATAGGATAGGAATCAATGCATAATACATGCACTTAGACCCTGGTATAAGAAAAGGTATTCTTGCTTGTGGTTTCTGAAACTTCATTCTTAGGAGTCTTGATGAGAGGATTGAAACCATAGATTCTAGGTTCTTGATTCTAGTTCATCCTTGAAATGCTCTGGAGAATTTCCCGAATGACATCACCATTTGCTGTGCAGTTTTTGCACACACACCCCACTGAAAGTGGGGACCCTCTTTTTTTGTTTTTTTTGTGTTTTGGCCCTTCTTTTATAGGGGTTTTCGCTTGCTTGGGTTTGTGCTTTAATTTCCATTTTGTCAATTGAGGTGGCATACTTATGAAATCTATTGAAAATATGAAGTTCTAACTTTATCTTGATTTTTTCACTATTTTCGAGAAAATCTGCTTAGGCCGGATTCTCCCGGTTTCCTCTCAATGTCTGAAGTGGCTGCCTTTTACCCTAATTTTAGGAAAATCCGTATGGTATGGATTTCCCCAAAGTCCGTCGTCATGTCGAATCCTCGAAGTCCATCGCAACGTCGAATCCCCAGTTTTTTTGTGGTCGTGGTTGTCTTTTTGAATGCATTAATGGCATTTGTGCAGACGTTTGGAGCTTTGATATATTGATTCTTTGAGAAGTAATTGATCATTTGAGTTTGTGCATTTTCTATCATTTGGGCTTGTGTCTTGTAGTTCTCAGTGTTTTTCTAGATATCTAGATTTTTGAAGCCATTTGGACTTGTGTTTGCATTTCCTATGCATGGATTGTATCGTGTTTGCAGTGGACGGTTATTTATTGGCTTCACCAGTCTTGACCTTTGTGCTTTCATGGTATGTAGATGCACCCTTTTCTTTGTTGATTTCAATTTCTTTTCTTTGTTTGCTTGGTAGAGCTGGAAAGCTCAGGGGAGAAGACATAGGTTTACATGAGGAGGTCAAGGACTCCTTCCCCAAGGGATACTATAGCAAATGATAATGTTTCAGTGGGTATCCTTGTTGTTGAAAAAGTAAATCCCTCCATTCCTTAATATGTTGGTAGCATATAGGGAGAACCAAATAAGGATGAAAGCCCTAAGGATTTGGGCGAGGAATAATTTCAAGAAGATGGCCTCTTTAGTGCAGATTAAGAAATTGATAGGGTGGTTCAATCTGCCTTGGTTGCATATGCAAATTCACCTATAAAAGAACAAGAAGACATGTCTCCTCAAAAGAAGAAAGAAGTACCAGCTAGGACCCCTTCACTAGTGCATGTGGATGTGGAAGAGCAGGTACAACAGGAAGAGAACCCAATAGTGGATGTTCCTAAAAGTTCAAGTGTTGAAAAAGATGCAACTGCTGATCAGCAGGAGAAGGAACAAGATAAACAAGACATAGTGCCTACTAGGTCCACTATTCTGAATTGGCTTGAGAAGGAATTGAAGAAAAAAATGGTAATAGTGGAGGATGCTCCTCCTAATTGGGATACCCTCATGGCTAATGTAGAGAAGGAAAAGACTAAAAAGAAGGCAAGGGTTGTGTCCTAAATTGAAAGGGATGGGTCAGGTAACTGGGTGGCCCACATTTCTACCCCTACTCCAAACAAACATAGGGACAATGTGACTACCAAGGACTATAATGTTTAGACTATTGAATTGGGGCATGATATCGTGGAGCAAGATATTGAAGAATATGAGGGCTCCAGTGTAGTGATTATGGGGAGATTGAAGAAGGCAGTACAAACTAGGAATGAACTAGAGAAGGAGAATGAAAAACTAAGGAAGTACTTGAAAGAATTGATGAAACCTTTGCATGCTATTGGCTCTTCCTCTTCTGCTATAGGATTCCTACCCTAGGAAACAATCTCTGAGCTATAAATAATAAAGGGCACCTCACATGCTCCAGTTTCTTGGTTGCAGGGTGTCCAAGTTAAGGGAGATGATGCCATTAAGGGCATATTGTCAACTGGGCGGATGCACTGAGGTTGATGGACTGGTTAAAGGCTGCATTGGCACAAGATAATATGGATACCAACCTCCTACTGCAGAAGACTACAACAATCATGGGGTTTACTAAGGACAAATTGGTACAGTGCAAGATTCTTACTTTTTCGAGTGTTTTCGAACCTTGGGAATGGTTTGAAATCCTACAAATGAGGCAGAAGGCCCTAAAAAAGATCCACAAATAGGTGAGGCAAATTGAGGATGCTCTGACCAGTGTTCATGATAAGTGTATTTCATTCTTTGAGGTCATGACTGGAAGGAAGAAGTTTGCTCTAAAACATCTCAGTTTGGAGCAACTTAGAGAATGGTGGAGGGATGTTTATTCTCCAATCAGTGAAGGGCCAGCTACTAGACACCAGTTAGATGATGCTGCAACTTATATTGTAGTCATTGATAGGTATTTTACCAATAAAGCTTATTGGGATGGTACAGTTAGGTAGGCAAGAGAAGATATCAAGATCTCTTGAGAGAAAGATTAGGGTTTTGCCTATGCCACCTGTTGCTAAGCTAGATAGGGTCCTGTTGGCCGTACATGGTGAAGAAGATAAAGCTAAGGACAAGGATGGGGAGTAACTATGTAGGGTTACATTGATATTTGTGCTTCCCATTAATTCACATTTATTGGGCCAACCTTTTGATATCTTGGCGGTTTTGGATGAAATTGGTGCCAATAGCACATTTCAATAGATCATGTTTTTATTGTAAAATTATAATTTGGACCGACCTATCTTATGGATTCTCTATAAAAACAGGCATGTTGCCTCATTTGAAGGATAGATAGATAAAAAAATTAGAGAATAGATATAGAAGGATAGGTAGATCAGGAGAGAAATAGTTAAGTGGTATTAGAGAAAGTTAGGGTTTACTCTCGAGTAAGTGTTGTAATAGAAAACTAGAGTTGTTGCTATTATGGATGATTTAATATAAGAGAGATATTATGTTTGGTATCTATCTTCTGGAATTTCATCTGGCGTGGTTCTTGTTATTCTATCTTTCAAATTGGTTAATAGTTTATGGTAAGTGATTTGGTAATGCTTGGGGTTTCATGTTTGGAATGTTTGCAGTGATCTCTAGTCCATACTTTTTATAGTTAGCTAATTGTTAGTTGCTTTGCAAAGTTAGCATGGACTTATATTTGTGCTTAGTTCAAGTATGAAGGTTTATTCATCTCAATTACAATAGGATTGACTGAATGAATGTTTATGATTTGAAATTCTTTAGAATATTGCACTATTTTTGTGGAATTGCGGATTCATCTGAGTTAAGTAGAAGATAGTTTATGGGAGATCGGTCCATTTTAAACATTTTATCCTTTGGTATTTTCAATCTTAGGGTTAGAAGTAGTTTTAAAATTATCTCTGAAACCTTTATCTTTTGCTATTTCTTTGTTATCAGGGTTCCAATCAAGTTCCAAAGTATCAATTTATTGTTTACATCTGATAAGATTCAAAATCCAGTGTTGCTCATAGTAAGGTCCCATTGTGATTACCAACATTTTCACATTTATCACTGAGTTTTTTTGTTGCATTTTCAAGACCTGACATTAGAGACCTTGGGGTTATTTCATTTCCCGTAGAAATTTACCTTTCAAGAGAGATAGGATATTATATTCTATCTAAGTTGTTGCTATACAGAAAACACCATCAACAGGTCTTATTGCAAAAGGTCTAGTCAAGGTAAAAGATGAAAATCCAAAATCCAACAATGACAGAAACAAATACTAGTCCCAAAACAAGAATGTCATGAATAATGGAGTTTTTGATGCCAAACTGATAACTAAAGGTCCAACCATTCAACTTAAAGGTCCCTCCTTATCAAATACACCAAATTCATCGAACACATAGACCCAAAGTCAAAACCAAATGTTAAATGTTGTCCAAAAAAATCAACAATGAAGAAGACCTCCCCATGCCAAAATAACATACACTCAATTGAATGAACCCATATAATCAATCCTCAAACAACTTTTGTAATCTAATATCATCACACTTATAGACACTAAAAAATATGAAACTACCTTGATCAAACCTGATTGGTGGAAAGAAGGTGAATACTATGAATATCACCATGGAAAAGGACACAAAACAACTAGATGTTGGAAAATCAAGAAAATTATTCAAGACCTTATAGAAAATTGAACCATATCGTTAGGAAATTCACAAGGAAAAACCAATGTTGATCATACCATATTCAAGACTCCCTTGCAAGACCATGATAAAGGGAAAGCCTCTAGTTAAGGGAACAACAACAATTCCAATTATGCCATAGTCAAACATGACTACAACACTATTATCCTTGATGTGAGACCCTTTGATGACCACATTTCTACCATCACCATAAACAAGCCAAACTCAAATTGTGTTGTTGCCACTCGTAGAACCGAGATAACTATTCTAGGACCTCGATATAATTCACAGCCAAAAAGTCAATGTAATCTCTTAGATCGGTTGGGAAAAACCCCCGCACAAATTTCTATCTTGGAGCTCCTTCACACATCCCCATCCTTGAAAAAGCATTGCAAGAAGCATCTATCCCCACCAACCTAGATGTCAATGCATTTTAGGCTATGGTTGGATACCTAGCTATGCCAAACCATGCCACCTTCTTTGAGCAAGAATTTTCTACACCAAAATTTGATCATTACGACCCCCTACACCTTCAATTTTGTGTTAAAAAATGCAAGATCAAATGAGTGCTTGCAGATGATGAAGTAGGTCTGAATATTTTCTAAAATTTGTGAAAGCATTGGGATACTCTGAGAATTGTATAGACCAAACAAAGAAAATTTCTATCAAAGCTTATGATGATGTTGAATGCTCATCCAAAGGCATAATTTCACTTCCCATAAGAGTTGGCTCAGCAATACATGACACATTATTTCATGTCTTAGATCTAGATTTTCATTACAATCTTCTCCTTGGCCACCCATGGATTCATGCCATGAGGGATATTTCATCCATCTACCATCAATGCCTCAAATTCCCACACAATGGCACTAAAATCACTATTCCAAGTGATCCCGATCCTTTCCAGTATTCTTCAAACCTAAGAAGAACTATTGAACTTCAAGTGCCCATCAATCGAGAGGCCTCACCTTCCACTTCATCCACCACTCTATCTCACTACATAGACCCATATACCCTTGTAAAATCATCCACTCCATTCATAACACCTTCCACACCTAAGATCTAGATCCAAGACAAAGGATGCGGAGAATATAACATGAAGAGTCTTTTTCATCAAAAAGTTACCTAAATCATTGAATTCATATGGCAAATTGCATCTCATGCAGCCTAAAGCTATCATCTATAATCCCTCTACCACCTTCACTAAATGGGGGAGCTAGCCAAAGAATCTTCAGATGCACACATTCTCACTTGGTTGTATAAAAAAGAAGAGGTTATTGAATCCAAGAGGTTGCTAGGTTAACAGTACCCAAAGGTTTTCCATATGATGAAACAACAAGGATATGATGGAAATAGTAGCATTGGACTCAACATAAAAGGAATGTTGGAACCATCACAACCTCCTAAGCTACTAAAACACCAAGGGTTAGGGTTCATACCAATAAAAGCAACTATCCAAGGTATCGGGGTTCCTTCAAGTGAGGTCATCAATACTTCAGATGCGATTGAGACATCTGAGGATTTCTGGGACTTTGATGAAAATTCCAATGAGTACAAATGGGATTCCCTATCCTCCACTACTTTCACAAACCTTGATAAACTATTTGGAATGTTCAATGAGCCTCCCTTGAAAAATAATTCAGAAAATTCTTACCATTAATGCCCTACCAAACTTGCCAAGTCCAAGTCCACAAGTCCCTCTGAATAGAGAAGAGTGGATCAAACACTTTTGGGAGACCATTAATGCTACCCCTTGTGACGATGATGACTCTAATTTTTTCTTTACCCTATCTCCCTACACCATTACTCTTGGCAATACCGATGATGGATTACCCATTGTCTACCCACAACTCATAGATTGGGATCAATAAGAACCACCAAATCTAGACACCTTCGAGAATGACAAAGCAATTTATAAGTTCATGAGACTTTGTGAAGGAATACCAAGTGGGGATCATAAAGCTATATTTTTCATAGAACTCAATTATGTGGCATACTTTTGTGAGGTTGTCTTGTCCTCTAGTCACAAAAGTGAAAATGAAAAAGGTAAAAATAAAAATAATAGGTCTTCTGGTAAAAACCAAAAGGTGCATGTTGATTGTGAAAAGTAAAAATAAAGGACATATTTGAAGGTGAAAACCTCTTTAATGCACCTAAGGATGGAGGACTGGATTGTCTCCAAATAGACTAAGAGAGATCATTGTTGCTAATCAAGAAAATAGAAGAGGTAAACGTTGGTACACAAGAAAACTCTAGAATCATATAGTTAGTAGCATCTTTGACCATCAAGGAAAATCCTGAGCTTACAACACTCTTTTCAAAAAGACAAGTCAATTTCATATGGGCATATGCTGATATGCCTAGATTGGATCCAAAAAAATTTTTACATCACTTTCCTTTGCTGCCAAATGTTAAGCCATATAAATAGAAGTTAAGGAAAATGCACCCACAGATTGTACTCTTAGTCAACATGGAACTAAATAAGCTCTTGGACATTGGTTTTATTTTCTCAATTGATTATGTGGATTGGATATCAAACCTTGTCCCTATCACCAAACCAAATGGGAAAATCAGAGTATGTACAAATTTTAGAGATCTTAAAAAACCCTGTCCTAAAGATGATTTTCCTTCGCTAGACATTGACATCATAATAGATCTTACCACTAGTTATGAAATTTTATCATTGATGGAAAAAATCTTGGGTTATAACCAGATAAGAATTGCTACTGAATATTAACCAAAAAAAACTTTCACACATGCTTGGGGAACTTTCTATTGGAATGTGATGCCATTTGGACTAAAAAATGTTGGAGCTACATATCAAAGAGCCATGACAACAATTTTCCATGATTATATGCACGTTTTTATGGAGGATTATGTTGATGAAATCTCAAAATATATAGAATGAAGTGGACATATAGTTGTCTTGGATAAGATTTTCACACGGTTAGAAAAGTATAAACTTAGGTTAAATCCAAAGAAATGTGTTTTTAGGTTCCAATTAGGAAAACTCCTAGGATACATTGTCTCACGTAGAGGAATAGAAGGTGATCCCACCAAAGTAAAATCCATCATAGACATGCCACCACCAACCAAGATCAGTTGGCTAAGGAAATTACAAGGAAGATTACAATCAATTCACAGGTTTATTTCCCAAAGAGCTGACAAGATCCATCCATTTCAAGACCTTTTATGCACAAGAATTCCCTTCATTTGGACAAAGAAGTGTCAATAAGAATTTGATCAAATAAAGAATTACCTATTAACCCCACCAGTTCTTATGCCTCCAATTGATGGAATACATTTCATATTGTATGTGACAAAAACAAAATTAGCAAGGGGCGTTGCTAGCATAGAATGACAATGATAGCAAAGAATGAGCAATTTACTATATCAATCACACCCTATTCAGATATGAGTTGAGCTATAGCCCTATTGAGCAAGCAAGTCTAGTAGTGGTATTTGCAGCATGTTGGCTGACAAATTTTTCACCTTTGTATTCTCATGGCCACTAAGGTGACAAATGTAACCATAGTTGAATCAGTAATGATATAATTTTTAGATTGATTCTTTGCTTATTTTAAAAGGTGGCAGCTACCTTCATTTGATATCCAATGAATAATTTTAACAACAGATGATTTTAACTAGAAAGAAAACAAAGGAAGGGGATTTTAACCAAAAATATTTAAAGGCATTAACAAATTTCATATGACAAACCTGAAATAATCCATGACTAATATTGAATCAAAATCACCACATCATCATTATTCATAGATAAATCATACTACAGTGAGGCAACAACTTAAAGCATAAACTATTCCAATAATAGATCACTCATAGAAGAACATTCAACATAAGAAGAAATTATTCATACACCATAATTCAAATATTACGAATGCATAAACTCCACCACAATTTTCTATATCAGAATAACAAAAAATAGTAAATCATGATAACAAAGTTTTCTCTTATGAGTAAATCAAAGTTTGAACAAAAGATCCCAACACTATCATCTAATCCCCTATTTAAAGCATAGCCAATTGTCTTTAATAATGGTTTCTTGAAAGTAACCGTACCAAATAAAATAAGTCTTAAACTTATAAAGAGCCAAAATAAACTAAAGTGTCATGAAATACTAAAATCAATTGAACATCAATTCTTCCCACCTTAGCCTCTTCATCTTCTAGATTCACGACTGCTCCTTTCCGCAAGAGTTTCTCTTGTGCCTTCATCCTGGATTTGTAATCTCTATACTTGGAAACAATTGCAAGTATTTCTTTGCTCCTTAGGGTCACTGTGAAATTACAGTCAAGTTCTCAATTTGGACAAAGCAGCCCTAGACTCGACTAGAGTTTCAGATCTCATGTTTGCTTTAGTTTTAAAGGAATCAAGGTAGACTTGCAGTCTTTCGAGTTTTGAAAAATATTATTTGGTTGATGTGGTAGGATCTACTATCTCCTTGTTGAATACCTCTTTAAACTTTAGAAAAAATTCCCTAGCATCCAAAATCTTCTCATCAAACTCACCGGGGATATCAACCTTTAAGTCATGATAGTTACCTTTAATCTCCACTAACATATCCAAATACCTTTCAAGAATTTCAGAGATTTCCTTTACCAGGTTATCGTAAATTCCCAATTTCCAATCTAATGAATTAGACCAAGAAGGATCTAACTCCATTGGATCATTCACAATCTTCTCATTAACCAACTTCATTCAGTCCATGGAAATCAATTATTTCATTTCTTGTGAGAGTACGTAGAGGTTGGTATGATCTTTCCTGATCTGTCTTAACTCTAACATCAATTCTTTCCTCTTATCAACAACTTGAGTGTAGAACAACATAGATTTACTAATAAAAAGAGTAATCTCCTAAGACATCTCATCTATCCACTCAATGACAACTTTGGAATAGCCCATATTTTTTTTGATTAATTGCATCATAGATGCATCAATATCTACTCTCTGAGAACTTGAGGCCTCATTAGATATAGCAGAGAAAATGAAATTCTTTAAATTAGGGGCTTGGGATTGAAAATTAACCTTTTATTTTCCTTTCTTCCTATACTCGCTTAATTAAGTCATTGACTGAATAATTCACATGATACCCATCACCTTCAAATGTTTGAGGTCCCATATCAACATGTGTGATCTTGTAATCAACCTCAATTATCTCATCATCATTCAAATCCTTCATTGGGTTTGCAATCTCTAATATTTGATTCCCAGAAGTAGGATCAGTCAACATCCTTGACATTTTTTGAGTTTTCTTTGGCCTTAAGGAAGACTGGAATAAATTTGCAACTATGTCTACTTCAACTATTGTTGTAGGAGTATATTTCCTTTTTTTTTCAACTTCCTTTTTCAGCCATACTGGGGAAGCTTTTACCAAAACAACATCCTTGTTTCCATGAACAATTTACTTTGATTCAATGAGGAGGATAGATGTATTCTCTCTTGGGGAAGAAGGTACTTTAGACAAAGGAGGAAAGGTATAATCTTCAATAATTTTCTTGAAAATGGCATTTGAATACTTAGAAAAAGGCTTTTCTTTGTTGATCTTCCTTTTAGGGACTAGAGTAGATACACTATATTTTTCACATACCGACTTCAATTTATCCGTCTCCTCAAGTTTTTCACCATCACCCATAGAATGTGATTTTGCGCTTAAGGAACTAATAGCAAATCTCTCTAATGATGCACTTACTGCAATAGTTTGAGCAGACCTCTGTTCATTCCTTTGAGATGATTTTGGTTCCTGAGTAGATTCTGTATCTTTTCTCCATTTCCCTTCCAACCAATCTCGAGTTCTTTCTAGCGCTGAGACAACTCGTACATTCATGTTAAAAACTTTATTCTTACTCCAATCGACCTTGGGATGATATTTACCAGATAGATTATCATATTTTGGATCAATGACCACTGAATCTTCAATGGCGTTCTCAAGAATTTGGATTGAAAGACCAAATACTTGAATTTTTCTGAGGGTTAACCTTATATAATCCCTTTTCAAAACCTCATTTTCATCCACACAATCTTCAATAGAGGGCTTATGCTGGTATGAACTTTCTCCATACATTTTTTCTTCATGAAACCCTTTCTATACAAATTAGCACTCATGAATAAATATTGGAGATTATATTCTTTGAGAATGCTTGTAGCACCTTTAGCTATCTGGTTACTTTTACATGTAAAAGAAGGAATTACCAATGGGAAAGGATAACCCTTTCTTCCCCATATTCATATACTTTACATTCACCAAGGCCATTTGTATACAAACTTCTAGAAACACTAGAAAATCTTCTGGATACCTAGGCAATTTTAATGGGTCTTTCTCATAACCTCCTATCCTCAAATATCAAAAAAAATCAAATTGAATATAGAAACTTCCAAACTTTGATACCAAAGATATAGATTCAAGAAAAAAAAGAATTTTAGGGTTTTTATCTAGCTTTCTTATAGCCTCCATCAAGAATGCATCATTAACAAGGCAATATTCTCCCATTCCAACCTGCTTAGTGAACTATGGGTAACATTTATACACATGCATGCCACAATTTGGAGGTGCCTATGGTTTTAACCTTCGCCAGAAAGATATTTGATTGGCTATAACATATATCAAGCAAGAACATAGATGGAAGGTGGCAGTCCTCTAGATATTAACTAATTTCTCATTTAAATGATACAAATTTGCTTTAGCCCAGTCTATAAACACATTTTCATCACAGATAACCAAAATCAATTGACATATCTAGTTCTCAAAATACTCAATTTGTGCATTCCCAACAATGTGATGCAACAGGGCAATGGAATCCACAATTTCTCCTTTAAAATATGTTCTTTTAAGTTTAGTAGGTAACTGTGACTTACCTTTCTTTTTTGACTTCAACTAGCCTTTGGTTATAGAATTCTTGCACTAGTCCTATTTAGCTTTGAAAAACACGTTAGCTACATCAACTGATATTTATTTTACATGTGTTCTCTCAGGGATCCTTAACACATGAGAAACATCTTCAGGAGAAATTTTGGCAACAATAGTTTCATCTGTATCTTTTATCTCCCTCATTCTTGGAATATATCTCCACGCGCATGCGCCAACCAGGTCCACACTCAGGATGACTTCTGGGAAACCTCTGGCATAACCTAATCCACTATCTAACAGTTTTGTATCGACAACAGATTTCCTATTACTTTCCAATCGCACCCAGAATTCATCTAGCTTAGAAGATCCCAAATCTGTGTCCCTCATGCCAAGCTAGTGATTTCCAATTTCGGACTGCATGAGCTCACAATGGATCTAGGAAAACATGCTTGCTTGAAAGATAATTACAAAAAATGAGGCACAACTGAGAAATGAAATGAATAAATGTCCACCACCCTTATTCATATGAAAACAATAAGACATGTGTTTTGTGTTGAATTAATGTGAGGTCTTATTTTAATCCTCAATAGAGAAAACCTCAAGATTGGTGCACTTTTCAAAAAATCTTGATAAGACATCTCTAGGTTGTATTGTACGCCTCATTAAATACATAGGTGCCACCTCAAAAATTTTGGAATGAACAACACATCACCTTGTCAGGAAAAATTGAAACTTCATAATTCAAAATCAGGAGTTGTGAAGTTTTAAAAACCTTCAACACACCGACTACATAAAATACCGACACATCTGATGCCACCAAGAAGGAGCAAGTAGAACCATTGGGAGGTTAGGAAAAACATGAACCTGATGATAAGGCTTAAAAACACTAGGTGTCGATGACTTAATTTTCAAAACCTAAAGAACGTGTGACAAGAGGTTAGGAAATGAAAAGTGTTGGATGTTGTGGTTGTATTGTTGATATGTGGTTTTCATTAATGTCAACATTATTAGCATTGGTGATGCTTAAGGTTGTATATGTTGAGGAGATTGAGAAAATTATAATAAATATATTGCAGGCAGTTCATGATGCTATGAAGATCCAAGTAGTGAAAAGTTTTGTACGTTGAGTTTCAGGTATTGTGCATTGAAGGGTTTTTTGCTAATCCTATCTAGTATGTTCTCTGAAATTTTTAGTGGTACACATCAATAATTGAGAAATTTATGAAGATTTGTGTTCCTACAGTCATTCAGTTACTATAGAAAGTGTTTCTAAAAGATGAGATTGCAATTCTAGTGAATTTGGTTATTGTGTATGTTTCTAAGATGATCAATAATGTTTCTAGATTTTTCTCTATTAGTTTAGTACATCCACATCGATTAGAGTGTTCGTGATTCAAGATTTTTCCTTGTGTGTTTAAGGTTTTCATGTTCTTGGCTGACATGATGGTGGTAGCGTGTTGTGGATATCTATAGATTATTACTTTATTTTTTGGCATGCTCAAAGGTGTTTATTTGGGTCCTCACTATGTTGTGACTGACTTGTGTTGGTGTGCATCAAGATTTATTTATGTATTGAGCCTGACAGTTGTAATTTATTCTTTATTTGTGGCCGACAAAGTAGTTGATGTAAATCTGTGTAGCAGATATATAAGAGTGGTTGTTTTCCTCATTTTGATGTATGCTCAATGTGTGTATGTGATGTACATGTGTGAATAAATATAAAATAATTTAAGAGTAGAGCAGAGTGTGAGAGAGATTGAGTAGAGTGTGGAAGAGTTTGACCAAAGTGTGTAGAATTTTTTTTGTGCCTAACTGGATCTATCATCAAGCTTTTGTAGAAGCTAATTTCTCAATTCAGCCTCATCAGATGGATTTAATCTGACTATTGTATGTAAGGAAGTGAGCCTTCCTCTGATCAGTGAGCTCTAGTAAGTGTTCCTAAATCCATGTGCATTCCTTATTTACTCTTCATTATACTTTTAACAGGGTGTAATCCTGTGGACTAACATCCACCATGGTTTTTCCGTAATAGGGTTTCCACATAAAATCTTGGTGTTCATGTGTCTCTGATGTATTATTGATTTATGTTTGCATTGTTAATTATCAGATCTAAGATTAAAGGTTGATTAATGTTGAATAAGTTTGATTTTGGCAGCAACTGAATCACCCCCCCTCTTAGTTGTTTATTCTTGTTTTGCCAAGAATTGGTATCAGAGCAAGTTCATCTGAAGGAAAAGCTTAATAGCTTGAGGTGATCTGAGATGGCATCATACAAGAATGAGAATCCTAGATTCGATGGAACAAGCTACTCTCTATGGAAGGTCAGAATGGAATTTCATTTGAAGTGAATTGGTGAGCCTTTTTGGAAGATTACAAAGAATGCATATACTATCCCTCAGGATGGTCCATCTATTGTTGATGAAGTCAAAGAAGTTGAAAAAAATACCAGGGCTATTGAAGCATTGTTGAGTGCTCTAACAGATTTAGAGATGTCAAATGTGTTGGGTCTGAAGACTGCACATGAGATCTAGAAAAATTTAGAAACACTATATGAAGGAGATCCACTAGTGAAAAGTGCCAAACTATAGAAACTAAAAGGCAAGTGGGAGGACATGAAGATGAGTGAAGATGAGAACATCCTTTTTTCTCACAAAATTTAAATGAATTGGTGATGAGCATTAGATGTGCCAGTGGAATCTTGGATGAAGAAGAAATTGTGGCTAAGATACTTAGATATGTGCCTTCTTCCTACAAAGAAAAAGCTCATGCTATTGATGAGCTCGGGATAGTGGCAAATGTGACAAGAGACATGCTAATTGGAAAACTTTCTACCTTTGAGTTAAGTTAATTTGGCGAGTCTACTTATAAGACATAATCTGCATTTAAGGCTACTGTATCTAGGAAAAACAAGTAGAGATATGATTTGGGAGAGAGTTCCAAAAATATATTCAAGTATGAAGATTAGATGAAACAAATTGAAGATGAAGAAAAATAATTAGAAGAACTGGAAGCATTGACTGTGAAAAGAGAAGCTAGAGATCATGGTAAGTACAAAGGAAAGTTACCTATCAAATGTTTTTCTTGTAGTAAAATAGGTCATTTTTTACCAAGACGTCTTGAAATATTCTCTAAGTATAAACCTGATAAGACTAGATTTCAAAGGAAATGCTATTATGCTAAAGAAGGTGTTACTGATGATGAATCTGATAAAGAAACTAGAAATGAAGATGAATGGGTATTGATTGCTATCAAAGAAAATGGTCAGGTGTCCAATGAATCTACTAGTAATGTGAATGTTGAGAAAGCTCTTGCAACAAAAAGTGAAGAAAACGATTAGTGGGTAATTGACAACGGATGTTCACATCATATGACTGGTGATAAAAGCAAGTTTGTAAGCTTGGAAAACTATGATGGTGGTGTTGTAATATTTGGAGACAACACTTCTGGTGTGATTTGTACACATCTAAAAATGGTCACGGTTAATCAAACCTATTAATTAATTAAATATGAATTATTTAATTAATATTCTAAAGTCATCTACAAATAAATAAATTCAATTGTTTATTTATATCATTCATTTTTCTAATTGTTCTAGTTTAATTAAATAAATAACTTTATTTAATTATTGCTATTTTCCTCTTAATTAAATAAAATAAATTTCATAATTTATTTATTTAATTATCATTTTATTTCTAGTTTGAACATTTACATTTGAACAATGAAATATTCTTCTAATTCATTTTTCACTTCAGATTTAAATTAAATATTTTATATTTTATATCTTTTTCACCTCACTTAATTAAATATTGTAAATATTTAATTACTCATCTTTTTCACCTCACATAATTAAATATTAATTATCTAATTACGGAAGCTTCCATTTGCACATGTCACAAGAAATTAAAAAAATTTATTTAGTTAATTGGCATTTATCCTCAATTTTCAACTAAATTTTCAATTAATGAAAAGACAAATGCCATGTTTGTCTCCATCTTTGAATGAAGATACTTTTGTGGGTTGAAAACATTCTCCATCTTTCTCTCAACCTTCCACCTTTCTCTCAACTTCCAAAATCTCCTACCATTCATCTTGACAGGTTTTAATTTCAAACGTTGATCTCCGCCAACTAGATTCTTACCTCTGAGAAATCTATAAATACAGTCTTCTTGTAAGTAGATTTCATCCTAGATTTCATGCGTAGTTAGTATAGTTGCATTTGAATTAGTATATCAGCATTTTAGAAATATCATAGCATTTTAGTTTGTTCAATTTCATAGCTTAAATAATTATCAATGGACATGCATTTTCAATCAATCTTGTTCTCCTAAGTTGTCATTTCAACAAGATGTTGCTTACACAACTGAGAGCTAGTAACTTTAATCAAATCCTTGGAGATAAAGAACAATGGGATGAATTTGAAGGAGATACTGTCATTTAGAGTTTTCTTTTGTCTTTTTCTAAATTAGTTTCTTTCAATCTAATGTTTCATTAGTGTGTTAGTTTACATTCTAATTAATTCACTTATTCTAACAACACATTTTTGGTGCCCACCATGGGGCCTTGCCCCATTTTTAATCTTTTTATCATAGGTTTTTTTGATAGGTGGTAGACTGTAGTTGCATTTTAGTGCATAAGAGCCTCAGTTTAGCGCATGCATGGACTGTTTTAGCACATAGACGACCTATTTTGGTGCATTGTTGGCCTATTTTAGTGCATAGAGAGGTTGTAAAAAAATAAATTATGATTCTGACACCATCCGCGAATAGGATTTTTCAATTCAGTTTTAAAGTAAAATGAAGCAATCCTAGGATAAACATTTAAAATCTAGAATTTATCAATCCTAGGATAGTCACCAAAATTTATTTTATGTTGGCTAAAATGAATCCAATGTTTGTTGTGAAGAAAAATCTTCACTTAGCATAGAAAATTGTCATTTGGATTTAAAATTGAACTATTTGTTCGTTGTGATTATTGGGTAATAAGTTTATGCTCTCCCCTTTATCGGGTGATCAGAACACCAGACTTGCCTATTTTTCATTTTATGCAATTCATGCTTTATTACAACCTTTAGAAGGCTTGTCGTAGTGGAAAAAAGTACTCACCCTACGGGAACGACCTAAGTGGGAACAACTAAAGCCAGGTTTTCCAACCCACTCTAATCAAAAGTGAATTTTGGGGAAACCCATATTCAACAGAAGTGAGCAAGATAACCATCCCCAAAATCTTTGTTCTAAATATTAGGAGGTCTCCTGAGGGAATTTATCTATTGACATGTCAAACGAAAACCTTTACTATAAACCATAGTGTAGAAAGCTAGCCGTGTTAGTATCCAAACATCATTACAATCACAGTGCAAGGGGAGGGACGAATCTTCCCCCAAGACACTCACCATATAATCACCATAGATTGTTTGCTCAAGGGATTGAGAAATCTAACCTTGAGTACACACTTGGAAAAGACAAAAACATGGGCACCCTCTAGGGGGTGACATAGTTGTGTGAGTCGATGCAATTTTTAGTTGTGGGTTGTCATTCCTATGATGACCTATTTGACAAATAAGAGTGAGTCTGTCTGAAATGCTTATCTTGTTTCATACCCATGAAAATATCAAAAACATACACTCTTTGTTTAGATTTTAGGATTTACAAAATAAGTGTATGCCATGTTTTTCACATTTAAATTAGATTAAGATCATCCAAAAATATCAAAACTGTCAAAACATATCTATCTCAGAAAAATAATTGGATAGCTTAGTGCATCCTTGGTTTGTTTCGGTGCATTTTTTCTTTGTTTTGGTGCATCTGTGTTCTATTTTGGCCCATTCATGCTCTATTTTGGCATATTTGTGATATGTTTTAGCGCATCTCTAATTTGTTTTGGCGCATCTATGATCTATTTTAGTGCATTCATGCTCTGTTTTGGAGCATCTGTGTTCCGAGCCTAGGTAATTTTTCTAACATTCATAAATTAGTCATCTCAGTCTAGTCTTTTTCTATGCTGAGGGTTTGGAAGTTTGCAAATTTTGCCAAGAATTCCCTAGAGAGGAATATTAGAAAGCCAAAGAAACCTCTCAGTTATAAGAAGTTATTGAAAAAGAGGAATTTTTTATACCAAATTCGAAAGGTCTTGCTTGAACACAAGACCTTTATTCATTGATATCATGACTTTGTTAGAGGTTTCACTGACGATTATGTTGTAGAACCATTATACTTGTGAGCTTTCTTTCAAAGAAGATCCCTTTCTCAAAGGCATAATCATGGTCAACATATTCGTTCTTCTTACATTCCCCAAACTCAAATTGTATACTCTACTCATCTTAATCAATTTGTGCAATAGAGAACTCAAGGACATTAGGCATTTATCACAAATCCTTATTTTTACAAAACTATGATCAAACTTCATAAAGTGCAAAATCATCTTTATTTTTGATCTTTGGTTTAATTCCCACCAATAGGATTATCATCCTTTCAATCAGGGAATCACGAGCTAAATATTAAAAATATCATACGTTATAGAATCTTCATTCTATCCTAACTTTCATATTAATCAAAATTGCACTATTTCATTCTTTTGATCAAAGTTAGTATAAATTTGGCAAAATCTTATGCCTATTGTCACAAGATCTAGAAAGCACGTAGAAAGAGACGAAAGGGAAAGTACAATAGGAAAAATGGGTGATAATAGTGTTAGGGAGGAGAATCCCTTTCATAATTCAAATATTGAAGAGATAACAGAAGAGAAGCTCCAAGAAGCAGAGTAGGATCCCCAATTCCATACTCTTATGGAAAGGATTTTACAACAAAACAAGGAAAGATATTTCCTTTCATTAGCTAATCAAGGAGCTAAGTTACCTGCCAATTTTGACACAGAAGGGATTAAAGAGAATCTTGAAACCCCTCTTAATGATTTTAATGCTCTTACTCAGTAGGATAAAATCATTATAAGGGAAAATAAAGGAAATCCAAGGGGGTACTACAAAAATTATGTTTTGGATGATATATGTCCATATCCATTTGACAAGATTCTTCAAATGATTCCTTTTCCAAAATATTGTGAAATCCCTAAATTTGATAGGTATAATGGGAAAACCGACCCCATTGAACATGTGAGGGATTTCCAAAATATGAGCTTATAATTTTCTCATGAAGATACCTACTTAATGTGATTTTTTCCATGAAGTATGGGTGGACAATCCATGGATTGGATTTCAAAGATCACTCCCCCCATCATAACATTTGAGGAGTTAATAAATAAATTTATATTACAATACTACTACAGTATCCAACACCAAATAACCATGCTTGATCTGTGTAAGGTGAAACAAAAGGTAGGGGAATATTTCACCACATTTTTACAAAGGTGGAGAAGGGTATTTGCTAGTGTAGACATGGAAAATATACACGCACCTAATTATGATCCTGCTAACATGATTTCATCTTGAATCATACTCTCAACTTATCAACACATTTCATCCCTTAATTAAATAAATCATTATTTATTTAATTAGGTCTTTCTCCTCTGGTGATTAAAATAATCAATTTAAATTAATTAATCATCTTTCTCTGTTCATTTAAATAATTCATTTTATTTAAATTAAATCTCTAAAGTCCTCCTATTAAATTAAATAAATTAAACCTTATTTGATTTAATCTAACATATTCCTCTTTCGTTAAATAAATCAAATCATTTATTTAATAAATCATTTCCTCTCAATTCTGATTTAAATTAGTTCATCTATTTAAGTCTAAATTGTCAAATCACCTAATGCTTCATTAAATCAATCAAATCCATTGATTAAGTTAATCCTTCTCACTAAAATCCTCTAGAGAATGCAAGTTGCACAATAAATCAATTACTTTGATTTATTAATTCTTCTATTTTCTCTCACAAAGCATCAAAAGGGAATATTCCCTCAAATTTGAGTTCAAAAATGCAAGTGGATGGGTACTTCCAACAAGGCACTGAAGACCTCTTACATGTCCTTGTGCATTGAGCCAAGTGACATTAACTCCACTCTTCTCTCCCCCCAACTTTCAAATTCAAAATTCAAACATGCACATTGACCAAAATGTGCTCATTCCTCCTCCAATCACATGTGGACAAGTGGCACAATGCCATTGGATTATCTTTTATCCCACATTGCTTATTCTCACTCATTCTTCCAAGATTGGAATCTATAAATGAGAGACTCTTCCTCTCATTCAAGCATCCACAATTTGAGTAAACTTACTATACTCAAATCCATCATCATCCATAATTTACATGCAAAGTTACTCTCTTCAATTGAGAACTAATTTTGCCCATTTCATCCATACACTCCTCATATTTTCACATTTACATCAAGGCTATGCTCAAATCTCTTTGGAGATTTGACCATTGATTCAATCAACTTACATTTGCATATAGGAATTGGGAAAGGGCCAATTGCAACACTCCATTGGCACCAATTCCCCCATGGGATCATCATTTTGTTCACTTAATTAGGACTAGTTTTTATTCATTTTAGTTGTTCTTCCTTTGTTCCTATTTTGAGTTTATTAACAAATAGATTTCATGGGGAATCCCTCATTATTTGCTTGCATTTAGATCTAACACTAACAATGTTTTTCGTCTTTGTGCTATTGAATCTCATCTGAAGCGGAAGTTCCCCTCCAAGTCAATAAAATTTGGTCGATCAACTATGAAAAACATTGGCCCAAATTTCTATCTTGGAGCTATTAAAGTTATCACCCGCACATAAGGACATTCTGAAAAAAGCACTTGTTGACACAACTGTGTCTCCTGATCTAGATATCAATAAATTTGAAGCCATAGTGGTACACTTGTCCTCATACACATTTTATCCTTTACTAAGAAGGATGACTCATCCATGACCCATCTCCATAATTCATCACTCTACCTAGACGTTATAGTTCACAAAGCCCAAATTAGACGTGTCCTAAAAGATGGGGCAGCCGTATTAAACATTTGTGCTTTGAAATTGGCCCTCGCTTTGGGATATTTAGAAGAATCTATAGATCCATGAAGGAAAATTATAATCAAGGCATACAATGATGAGGAAAGAGCTTCCAAAGGCCTCATCATGTTACCAATCAGAGTGGGACCTATTGTTTAGAATACCTTTTGTCAAGTTCTAGATCGGGATCTATCCTATAAAATACTCTTGGCTCGTCCATGGATCTATGATATGCAAGTTTTTCCATCTACTTATCATCAATGCTTGAAGTTTCCATATGATGGACAGGAAGTAACAATACCTGTTGATCACATTAGCAGTCAAACTTTCTCTAACCTAAGAGAAACTTAGGACACACTCATCCCATATAATAGAGAGGTTTTGGTCATTTCTACCTCCAAATACAATGAACAAGAAAGAGAAATGATAAGTAATTTTGGCACCAACCTAAAATTGAAAGATAATGGGGTGGGATAATATTCCTTATGTCTCTCTAATCTACCCATATCTCCAAGATTCCATGGTCAACCATCAACACCCATATAGTAGGCTACAACAGTTTTAGCCTCAACTTCAGTTCCCATCACCAAGTTTAATGGAGTATTTATTGAAGAAAATTAAATGGAAGATAGAGCTATCCTTGATTGGATCTATAAAGATGAAGAAGAATCAATACAATATGTCAAGTTACCCACAAAGCAATATGGAAAAGGTTATGCAATAATGTAGCAAATGGGTTATGAAGAAAATGGCTCTATAGGTAAAAGAAAGGAGGGTATTGTTGAACCTATCCAACTAAAAAAAATGCACCCAAAGGATAATACTAGGTTAGGATATGGTGAAGATACAAAGAAATAAGTAGTACAAATAATTTCTAATGAGGAGTTAGTTGACACAATTCTATGAATTCAAGCAAAAAATTCTAACACTGACTCCAATGAATATGAATGGGATGACATCTCTGATGATACATTTTTGACGGATAAAAGGGTGGATGTCATACACAAATTCTTACAAGGGGAAATCACAAGACCTCCACTTGATTACATTCTACAAAGCGATCATGACTCAAGTGAGACCGATTCGATTCAAGGTGAGACATATCATCCATAGGAGGATACCATCATAGACCTCTCCCATAACGACGTTAATAATAGCATCATGACCCTAATGGCTAGTGACCTTGCTCATCCTAATGATCTATTTCCTTTGGTCCATCCAAAACTCATTGATTGGGAACAAATTGAACCAACTGATATCCCAACTTTTCCAGATGACGAAACCATCATAAAATTCCTTTGTTCATCCCAACTAGAAACAAGTTCCACCAGGGAATCACAAGATTAGGTTTTTCAACAAGAAAGTGTCAAGTTTCTCATATATGAAATAAATAACATAAAATAAATATCTAATGGTGAAAACCTAACAAAGGCAGTATTAGATCAAGAAAAGAGAAAAATAAAAAGTGTATCCAATAGTGAAAACCTTTCAAAGGCACTAGAGGATGGGAAACTTGGCACTCTTCCTGAGCATTACCAGGAAAGGTCCTCTATTCTAATAGAACCAATAGGGGCACTCAATATAGGTACTACAGAACATCCCAAAGTCTTGCAACTTGTTGCATCTCTAAACAGAAGAGGAAATATCAGGGTTCACAAAATTTCTCAAGAATAATCAAATCAGTTTTGCATGGTCCTATGCAAATATGCTTGGATTGGATCCCAATCTCATCATGCATCATCTATCTATCTGATAGAGGGAAAAACCTATTAAATAAGATTTTAGATGTTGGATTCATTCGGTCTATCAACTATCCAAAACGGATCTCCAATATCGTACCTATTTCAAAATCGGATGGAAGAATTAGAATTTGTACAGATTTCAAGGATTTAAACAAGGCCTCTACCAAACATAGATATGATCATTGATTTGACTGTTGGACATGCGATGTATTCATTAATGGATGGATTTTCTGGATACAACCAAATAAAGATTACACCTAGGGATTAGGATAAAACAACATTCACATGCCCTTAGGGTACCTATTGTTGGAACATAATGCCATTTGGGTTGAAGAATGCAGGAGCAACATACCAACGTGGAATGACTATGACTTTTCATGATATGATGCATACATTCATGGAGGACTACGTTGATGATCTTCTCACCAAATCTAACACCCAGGAAGGACACATTGGTATCTTATATAAAAAAATTCAAAAGAATGGAGCAATTCAAAGTGAGACTTAATCTAAGGAAATGTGTCTTTGGAGTGAAATCTAGAAAGTTGCTAGGTTATATTGTATCTGAAAAGGGAATTGAGGTGGATCCACCTAAAGTACAAGCAATCCTCGATATGCCACCACCAAGGAACATTAGTCAACTACGCTCTTTATAGGGACGTTTACAATCCATCAAAAGATTCATTGACCAAATGGCAGATAAAAGTCTACCATTTACTCATCTCTTACACAATAACGTTCCATTTAAATGGGAAGACAGATGTGAAGCAACGCTTGATCAGATAAAGAATTATCTAACGAATCCACCAATGTTGATTCCACTGGTGCAAGGTGCACCACTCATCTTGTATATTTCTGCCACGAAAGTGTCCTTCAGAGCATTATTGGCACAGGAAGACAACTCAGGAAAGGAGCGAGCAATCTATTACATCAGCCAAACTTTGACAAGTCATGAGTTAAATTACACCTTCATTGAAAAATATTTCTTAGCGGTAGTGTTCACTTCTCAAAAGTTATGACACTACATGCTAGCTCATACAATAAAGCTTATGGCTAAGATTGATCCACTCAAATATCTTTTATGTAAGGTGACTTTAACTGGAAGGTTGGCTAAATGGGTCATGATTCTAAGTGAGTTTGAAATTCATTATGTGGATCACAAAGTTATAAAGGGATAGGTAATTGCAAACTAGTTAGCAGAATCACAAATGCCATTAGAACACCCCATACACATTGATTTTCTTGATGCAGATGTATTCACAACAGTTGTTAAACAATCATGGGAACTCTACTTTGATGGTTCCTACACTCAACATGGTTCAGGGGTAGGGATTCTTTTCATTACTCCTCAAGGACATACAATTCCAAAATCCTATCAACTAATGTTCCATTGCACAAACAACATAGTTGAGTATGAGGCACTATTAATTGGCATGAGAATTGCAGTAGACTGGAAAATCACAAAACTTAAATGTTTTAGTGATTCAAAACTTATTATAAATCAAATCAATGATGAATATCACACTAAGGATAACAAGTTGATACCTACAAAAGGATGGTGGATGATTTGAAGAAATACTTTGTTGATATCAAATTCATACAAATTCTACATATTGATAATAAAGCAATCGATGCTATGGCTACAATCGCATATCTACTCCAGCTGTCAGAGAATCAAGCATGGTACGCTTTCCTAGTGGAACAATTGTTTTCTCCCGCCTATGACAATCCAGAAACTCAAATCATTTGCCATTTAACCAATTGTTTTCTCCCTTGTATGGCCAAATCTATACTTACCTAAAGGATGCTATTTTACCTTTAGACTTGTCTAGAAATTAGAAAAGGAATTTCATCCATCAATCCTCCTGTTATACCCTAATTGCTTACTTCTTATACCAATGTGGTCTTGATTGTACTCTCCTTAGATGTGTCGAACGTGATGAATTGAAAAAGGCCTTACAAGAGGTACATGGTGGTATTTGTGGGACACACTCAAGTGGACTAACCTTAGCAAAGAATCTTGTTAGATTGGGTTACTATTGGCTGACCATGGAGAATGAATCATTCATCTTTCTTAAGAAACGCGTAAAATTTCAGATTCATGGTAATCTCATTCATGCTCCTGCTCAGGAATTACAACCTTTCACCACAACATGGCCTTTCGCTCAGTGGGGAATTGACCTGGTTGGCAAGATACACCTGTCATCTTTAAATGGACACAAATTTATCATCACGGCCATTGAGTATTTTACTAAGTGGATTGAAGTTGTTCCCCTAACAACTATTACTGGCAAACAAACCTCTTCATTCATTTTGAACTATATCATCTATCGATATGGTATTCCCAACTCCATTATCACAGACAATGGAAGACCCTTTAAAAATTAGGATGTTGATGAACTATGTGAAATATTTCGCATCCAACACATGTTCTCTACACCTTACTATCCATAAGGGAATGGTCAAGCTGAAGCTTCAAACAAAACAATTTTGAAGATTTTGAAGAAAATAGTGAATGAGGCAAGTCATGATTGGTATGTCCAATTGAATCTAGCATTGTGGGCATACAAAACAAGTATTCACACACCAACATGTGCTACTCCCTATGATTTGGTCTATGGTACAAAATCTATTCTACCACTAGAAGTTGAGATTGCTTCACTTCGAGTGTCGCTAAAGGGGCTAATCAATGATGAAGACTACAAAGTATCAAGGTTGCAAGAGCTGGAACTGCTTGATGAATGACGTCAAACTATAGTTAATCATTTAAAGGGATATCAACAAGTTATGTCTCATAGCTACAATCATAGATTCAAACCACAAAATTTTCAAGTGGGTGACTTGGTTCTCAAGGAAAACCCTCGTAATTAGTAGGATCGAGAAAATAAAGGCAAGTTCGAACCTAATTAGTTGGGCTCATTTATTATCATTGCAACATATCAATCAGGAGCATATCAGTTATCAACATCAGAAGGGGACTTGTTTGAAGATTTGACCAATAGTATTCACTTGAAGAACTTTTATGCCTAAAAAATATCAAAAACAATGTAAAAAGTCTTGAAAAAATACAAAAATATCAAAAAATAGCAAAAAAAAAAAAGAGAAAAATCATTGCCTTGATGAAAACCTGGGAAACAAGCATCTCAGTAACAACAAAAAAATCATAAAATCAAGAAAAAGTGCAATAAAAATAAATGGTGAAAACCTAGCAAACAGGCATTGTTTGTGATTTTGTTTGGCTCTCTCATCTATTGGGATACATTCTTCATTTTCATCTTTCATTGGCATCACATACATTCCTCGCCATCACATCCACATCATACATCCTAAAATTTCCTTGAAACAACAGGGATTCCATCATGGCTTCATGATTTGGGTTATCCTTAGCAGTATTTGTGTCTAGCAGAAGTTAGAGTGCAAGGTCGTTAGGGGGAAATTCACTTCTTGGAGCATTTTGGCAAACAAACAACAACATGTGTCAAGAGTCAGAATATCAGAAACAACAAACTTATCCAATTAAACTGAGTCTACATGACTGTTTGACAGATAGCTAAAACAAATTGGATGATCTTAATTTGAATAAAATGAATGAAAAACTTAAAGCATAAGTTGAATTGTTGTTTTGACATTTGATGACAGCAAATCTTTGGAGTGGTTCAATGATGTACTGAACTAGAATCACAAGGAAGGAGTATGATTTTAATTTTCTTGTTGTCTGTAAGCTAATTACTAGTATTATGAAAATTGGTCATGGGACATGCTCTATAATGTATCATTGATGACATTTTGGAATTTTCATAAGAAAATGGTTAACTTTTGTCTATTTATTCAAACAATACTCAGGTCATCTTGCTTCAATTATACCTCGATCCTTGTATTAACTTGCTATATCAAACATCATGAAAGGAGTACTCAGGTCACCATTGGTGCTAACATACCCTTTGATGCGTGTACTAACTTTCAACATATCAAAAGGCTCAATGATGAAAATCAAGCACGACATGGAATGACAAACATGAGAATGGTTCATTACTACATTTTAGGACTACATGATTCATTTAGATTTGCATTTTGGAGGCTGTTTAAGTAGATTTTTAAAGGTTGGAAAAAATTTCATATATCTTTTTAGACAACAATTGAGTACACTTGGACATTTATTGCATCACATCACATTGTCATTCATTACATATTATCTTATCATGACTATTCATTTAGGCTATCTTTATCATTCATTGCATTAATTCCTATTTTTCACATCATTTCATTATCATTGATCTTATTTAGTTCATCATGATCATTATCCATCTTTACATATCATTTTCATCTCATATGCATAGTCATTCATTAAGTACAATATCATTCATTGATCATTCATTTCATATTATATCATTTTCACAACACCTGCATTTGCATTCATTTCACATCATTTTACATAAATCCACATTGATAAAAATATTGCACCCATCTCATTCATTTTTATATTATCATTTAGGTTATCATTTTCATATCAATTACATCATATCATTAGGTATTATTACCTTATCATATTCCATTATGTATCATTTAGTTATCATTCGTTCATTTCATTTTTTCCACATCATTATCATCATTATCATCATTATCATTATTTATCATTATTCACCAATTCATATCATTATTATCGTCATTATGATCATTATTCATTTTAGTTTATATATATCCCATTTTCATATCATGTGCATATCATTCATTAAATATTCATCTCATTTATATTTCATCACATTATCTCATTACATCTCATTACATTTCACCATCATTTAGGCCATCATTATCATTTCATTTCACATTGGTGCAAGAGCACCTAGGCCCTGACCTTGAAGTGATGAAAAAATGGACCTTGAAGGTTCATCAAGTGATTTGAAGATCTTTTATGTTATAGGCAATGAGGAAGTTGCAAAATATATAGAAATAAGTTGCAATGCCATAAGTTGTCCATGTAATGTCATGGTGTCAATAAGGTCTAGGTGATAGAATAGCTAGGGTTGAATGTTTAATTTAAGAATAAGGTCTCCATGACCATTTTAAATTGTATTTAAAAATTTCATAGATCAGTTAAGAGGGGTTTATAAACTCAAGTTGTAAAGGGGTGTTGTTTAGGAGCAAAACTGGAAAAATTATCATTTTAGAGTCTAACTAAAGTTGGTTAAAGTAGGTTGTCGGTTCTAAGAGGTAGTTGGATGTTGAAACCTTACAAAACTATGTAATCCCTTATGAGAAGGATGATGATTCAGTTTGGAAGCGGATTTTTGACTGTTAGAAACAATGATCTCTGCAATTTTTGTGTTTTTCCTGAACTTTTCTGCATGGTATAAGCCCATACAAAACTTATATGTCTTAAGACTGTGGTTATCTTTAAATACATGTAATTAAATTCATTTGAATTTTCTTTGGGGGTCTAGAACCATCGTTTTGTATGCAGGGCAATCAAACTTCAAGAACTGCTCTGTTTTCCTGAAGCAAGGGTTTGAGAGGAGCCAAGATAATGATCTAAGCCTTCCACCCACTGTGAAGACCTATGACTCAATGGAAAGGATTAGATAAGATCATCAGACATGTTAGCACCTTCTTTTGTATAGGGAAGATGACTGTCCTGACTTTGGGGTGTTTGTAGGGTGGAAACCATTGGAAGAGTGTGTAATTTGATGAGGATAGTCTTGAATATGGTCGAGAAAATATAGGAGTGGTCAATATTATGATTTGAAAAGATTTAGGGGGTTAAAATAAATGTGTCTGAGCAATTGGTGTGGCTTGGGATAGGTTGGAACATGCACTTCCAATAAGGGTGTCCTAAAACCCTATGTTTCTATGCTCATGCGAGGGTTTTGGATTTGGGGGTTAATTTGAACCCTTAGGGACCTATGAATTGGAGAATCTTGAGTTTTGATAACATTCCTAAGAATTTTGTGGGTTACCTTGGTTTGGGGGTGAATTCAAGAGGGGGTTCTTTTGGAATTTTGGCCTAATTATGAAGCCTAAAATCGGGTGGGTGTACTAAAGCTTCCTGTTGGTCCAAAGGAGTGACCACTAATTTTTGGGTATGTTGTGTAACCTTGAAAAGGGTATCTTAATCCATAATTTAGTTTTTATGTATTTTGGAAAGGTTGGGCGAAAATTGGCCTAAACTGGTTTTGGAGTGCTACAAGGGCAGGGTGAGGTGTAGGTTGCCAAGTGGAGGACTTTGTGGAATTGACAAAATGAGATTGTGTGGAAACCTCTGTACTGACATAGGAAAGGAGTTCAACACCTTTCCTCTACATCACTCATGACTTCAATGACATAAATTATAACTCATGCGACTGATAACCACCAAACACAATTCATCATCAAAATATAACATTTGTTCATGATGCCATGATTCGAAACACATTGGGGTTTATCTATAAACCCTAATATCACTTGAGAGTAGAAATAATGCATTCTTGGATGCATCCTTCACTTTTTGGACTAAAAGAGCACATTACTAGAATGCTCTCGAAAAACCCATACCGAATTTGGTACCTAATTTTCCATCAAATACTTGGAAGCAACTGTTGCAGAGAGGTGACAAATTTTTTTCAACTTATGCAACATATTGAGCAACTTTATCTTCTACACCAACAACCAATCCACATACTTCTAGAACTAGATTCACTACTCTCACATTCATCCTTTTTCATCATGCACTTTACTTCAATTTAACTTATCTTCTTTGCATGACCTAACTCATCACCTCTATAATACCTTCATGACATCTATTCTTACTTGACATTAGTGAACACTTCCAAACAACTCTCTCCTAGGATCTGGTATTACACACTTCTGATCCACCTCTTTGACATCAATGAAAACTATGATATTGCTATCAGGATTCAACTGTGTAGTTTTCGGGTCAAACTCATTGACCCATGATTCATGAGTAGTGGTTCACAAGAACCCATCTCTCATGATAATGAATCGTCCACTTAACACTCATTGCATCTAGGTGATGCTCATAGAGGTGAAGCATTGGTCCGTCTTGGGAGGTCACCCATCCCAGTACTACTCCAGCTCAAGCGCGCTTAACCATGGAGTTTCCCCCAAGGTTAAGCCCACTTAGCTTGCTACCCCATTTGAAAAACCTTCAGCAAGTGTTATTCCTTATGAACCATTCAATGGGGTAGCAAGTGTTCATAAGGCATAACACTTGCTGAAGGTTTTGCAAATGGGGTAGCAAGCTAAGTGGGCTTAACCTTGGGGGAAACTCCGTGATTAAGCACGCTTGAGCTGGAGCAGTACTGGGATGGGTGACCTCCTAGGATGGACCAATGCTTCACCTTTGTGAGCATCACCTAGATGCAATGAGTGCTAAGTGGACCATTCATTATCATGAGAGATGGGTTCTTGTGAACCACTACTCACGAATCATGGGTCAATGAGTTTGACCCGAAAACTACACGGTTGAATCCTGATAGCAATATCATAATTTGACACGCTATGGAAGAAACCTCCTACTTACAATCAATGAAAACATTATAGCATATGCATTCACCAACAACTTGTACTCATGCTTCCATATTCACTACAAACCTTATCTCTCCTTGACATCAACGGCACTTTCCATTAATGCTAACACACTACTTAGGATCATATCCACCCTCTCCATTTGATCCCATTTTTACATCAATGACAACTATATGCCAACAATCTCCCCATTTTTAATTGATGACAAAACTTGAATGCTCAATGATACTAATTAACCAGTTCAACATTTATACCAGTATCATCTTTACTTTTGAATTCTATTTCAGCTTTCTCCAATGCTCCTCTTTGAACATTTGTGAGAATTTCTCCCCCTTGCTTGGATACTTGAGCATTTCCATACTTTCTCCCCCTTTGACATCAATCGCAAAGGGATCACTCCTCCTAAAAGTATTCTCCCCCTTTGAAAAGAAGTGCAAAGGGTCTAGGTATTTTCTAATATCCTCTATTAAATTGGAAAAAATACTTACTCCCCCTTTTACATTCCTTCTCCTTTGCTTATCCTTATGAGCACCTTCAAAAATTTCTCTCTTATGCTCTATTTTTTTGAGAAATGGCTCATTCTTTCTCCCCTTGTTTATCTCAGGTCACCATACTGCTGCAGCCTCCACTTCTTCTTATCAATACTAAAGGGACTTAGCTCCCCCACTAACTGATACCAATTGAAGATTAATTTGCGCTCTCATGCCAATTTATGAAATAAACCTTTTTTACTACAATGACAAGGCCATATTCTCCAACCACCTTGTACCTATTAAAAATATCTGATGTCAGTTGGAGTGCCATTCCCTGATTTGATATGATTAGGTCAGATACCAATTATAGATATTCTGATTCATGCTTTGTACCAATTGAATCAAATTCTTGACACCAATTGGTGATATCATGCCTT